>CM046878.1:22654112-23854112 GCA_025667525.1 Glebionis coronaria | reverse complement strand
CACCAATGTATATATGTGCACTACCTACTAAATAACTTGAGAGGTAGGAAGAAAAGAAATCTCAAATTAGAAGTAAGTATTTGCTAAGTATGTCCAAAGAGTGTGTGTTGACAACATCAAAGTTCAATTGGTGGAATAGAGGAAGAAAACAAACATCCAAACCAATTGAAATGATTAAAATGTCAAGGGGTTAAAATTTAGAATTTATGAAATCACCGATAAGCAATTTTAAATTTTAACCATAATCAACTCTTTATCAAATGTGTGAGAAAGAATTAGCGAGAAAAGGATAACACACATAACATTCATATTACACAAATATTGTAAAACCCGTATTAAAAACCTATGAATAGTACACGTGAACAGTAACTTACGAAAACACGGTAAAATTTAAACTTTTCATTTATAATATTAATACACGTGTCACGACAATAAATAACGAACAATCATGAATATTTGTGACACGATCATGAATACCAAAATCACGATTAAATCACTAACACGCACGTAAATTATTTAACACACGAAAAACTACGGGTTTACCCCATGTGGGCCCCTATGCCGCGGCTAGACAAGAGAGCGAGGCCAAGTGGGCCTTTTGGCTCAAACCAATTTTAATAAAACCTCTGGAGGAAACCTTTTTCTCATATTTTAGGTTTATAGAAAATTTTTGTCTTCTTCCTCCTTGTTGCACCATAGCCGTCGGCCACCATCAAAGAAAAGGGCAAACCCGGACGATCTGTGTGCTTGTTTAATTATACGTGATCACCTCGTTATTCTACAAGCATTGGTATAATCATAACACTTCCTTTTTTTTAATTCCTTATGAATTCATGTTAGTAATTTAATTAATCAATAAAACAAGTAAATAAAACATGTAGATTAAGGTAAATCATGTTAAAAGGGGGTGTTTGGTATGGTTTTGTTCGGCCGAGACAACCGAGACCCCAAAGGGGTGCTCGGCTTGTCTTCATCACCACCACTGAGACCACAAGGGGTCTCGGCTGGGCTTGGTTGGTTGTGGCACGGACGCAGGCAAGAAACCCCGACCGAAGGTCGGGGTGTGTTTGTTTGTTCGGTTTGGTGTAACAGAGGCACCACCGAGACCCCCAAGGGGCTCGGTTGGTTTTGTTTGTTCGGACCCGAGACCAAAGGGACCCCGACTTTGATTCGGGGTATGTTTACATGTTTAGTTGATTTAAGTAGTGTCAACCGGGACCCCTCCAAGGTCTCGGTGGGACTTGTTTATAGCTTATTTAGTTCGGCTTAATTAAAACACGGGCTCGGGATTCATGTTTTTATAAAAACTATTTTTATAAGTCATGTTATATTAAACTTTAGGTTACTTAATTTATTAAAATTAAATCATGTATAACCTAAGGTATTTATACTTAGTCATTTTAATTAAACATGTATTTTAATTAAAATCATATAACATATAGTTTAATTAAATTAACCACTTATTTAATTAACCAAATATAACCATGACTTGTATTGTACTAATTTAACTTCACATATTATTTATAATTCAGCTTAATTCTAATTATGGAAACTTACTATTTTTGGGAGTTTCTATTTTTGGAAACTTTCTATTTTTGGAAACTTACTATTTATGAAAACCTGCTACTTTTAGAAAGTTACTTAGTATTACAATACAAGTATTATAATACACTAATCCATGAATAATACAAAACAGAACATCAGAATAACTACAGTTAACACAGTAAATAGTAAAACATGACAGAATACGTATAACAAGCTAATAACACACGGAACCAGTAAAACACATGTAATTCAGATAACTCATACACGTCCATGTTTCCTATGTAGTTTTATCCGTAGAGGTGGATTAGTCTTCCTCGTTTACGTTAGCTTCTACTGGACATAAGTACGGATTTCCCGTCCTTCAGTAAGGACAATATCTTCCTTCATTAGGATTTCCCGTATGCAGCCAACTGTTTTCCCTAGTAGTTATAGATTAAATGCTTATGTTTATTAGTTACCTTATCCATATACATGCATGACCAGTTTCACCTAGTTATGGAGGTACCATAACCATAACACTAGAGGCACTAGTGTTATGACTTCACCACGGCGGAGTGATAGCTCGTGGCGTCCCTTTTCAATTATTTGGCCATTTTATTATTATATTATCATGTGGGGCGTATGGGTACATCCTAGTTACATGTTTCAGTCAGGATTTCAGGTGAATGTGGTGTGTGCCTTGCATCCTTCACAAGGAGCTGGTCCCTCCTGTCCACTTACCAGTTAATTAGAGGCAACCCCTCTAATTGCATGATGAGGTCTCCCCTCCAAGTATTCATGCACGTTGTTGACCTCATGACCTATATTGGCTATTATGGTACATTAACTAATACAGATTTTGATAAGTAACATAAGCTATGTTTTCAGAACTAAAACTAGTTAACATGACAGACAACTAGGTTTTCCAAGACTTATTCATTTCCGCTGCCATTCATGCTTTATATTCATTATATGCTTCTATACTCTATGTTTTTCCATGCTTTATTGTATATCCGTGCACTGAGCGTTATGCTCAGCCGTCTACATTTCAATGTTCCCAAACGGCAGGTACCCAAGGATGCAAGTAGGAACTCCAGAGTATGTGCATTCGGATTGGAAGCTATCCGGCCTCTTTTACCTTATGCATTTATTCCTACTTTATCATAATTTACTTCTTTTGGACATTGTTTAGTCCTTTCCATTTACAGTACTTATATTGCTTGTTTGTGAGTTACTAGACTACTGACTTTTGATTCCGGTATTTCTATCTATGGTCATGAATGTTTAGACATTTACCTTGCATGCTTTGATGATACGCCATAATTTACTGTAGCACTCTATCCTATTAAATGGGGTGTTACAAATATTAAAGAACATACAAGAGAAATATTCATATACACAATATGAATATTTAAAGCAAAAAATATGGAAAATAAACCACAAAGTATAAACTACTCTAGTAGAGATAGTCTTCCAAGATTGCTTAAGTTTTATTGACTCAAACAACTAAAGTACAAAATATGCCTTAGTTGGAAAATAAAGACGATGAGGCATCATTCGAAGTTTTATTCACGGAAACAAAAAATTTGAGAGGAGGTCGAGTGAGAAGGAATTCAAGGAAATTTAGCTTTTCATAAACATGAGCAATTTCAATTTGTTGAAATCGACAACAAGCACACGAGGATCCATGATGCAAAACAAAATCGTTAGATGGGGGAGGACCATCAAGATGAGAGTTTGGTGGAGAGGGAGATAATGGATAAGAAATGTTTTCACAATGCCTAGTGAGGTTTGGGAAAGAAGATAGGTCATTTAGTTGTGGAGTGTTGAAAGGTTTTGGTGGTGGTGGAAGAATTTCCGTTTCTCTGGTAATTGGATTTATAGAGCAAGTCTCATTCTAATATTTGATTAGATAGAAAGAAGAATTCTTAGAAGGTTTAGGAGAAGAAGAATCATGAGGATTCTTGTTTTTCTTGATCCAAACGGGTCGAACCGAGATTTTTGGTTTCTTTGAAAGCTTAGAAGAAGAAGCTTTAGGTTGAGAAGATTGTGCAAAGATATGTCAAGGTTAGGAATGGAAGAGTTAGACATTGTGAGGGATGAAGAAAAAAACTCCCAAAAGAGAAGAATTTAAAGAAAATAGACAAGGCAAAGATTTGAAATGAAAACAAAAGGTTTTAAGGAATGTTTAGCCAAATTGGGTAAACAAAGAATCTTGATAAAGGCAGTGGTCAAAGAAGAATACAAAAAACAAGCCAGAAATAGGCTTGCTATCCGCGGTTCCTTAAAAGGACTGTCAGTTCCTTATTGATAGGGAACCGCGCGACTGCTATGGAGCCGCACTCAGTGGACTTGAAACCATGATTTTTCAAGGTTTTGAAGAAAAATAAGACTCTTTCAAAAATTTGTAAATCTTGGATTTTTACCTCTTTTAACACTAGAATATTGCATAAAAGCAACACACTCACAAAGAATGTCTTGACAAAGGGTGACAAAATATTTAGATAACATTTTGAACCAATTTTTAGTCAAGTTTTAGAGGTTGTGATAGATTTAGGTGCAATTTTAAATAAATTGAAGTTGATTAATGTGAGCACATAGGTTGAAACACACAAAAACTAAATCCATAGAACATCTTCATGAAAAACTCATGAAGGAAAGGAAATACAAGAAAAGAAATAACAACTAACTAATACAAAGTTAGCTAAACTAGTTCTTGATAGCATAGTCTTCCTTAGCTTGACTTTCTTTAAAAACATTTATTTTTGAAATTCATCATTCATCTCCTAGGAGGAGGATTAGCACATAGGTTCAACAAGAAGCTTTGAAACTTGATGTGAGCCCCAATCATCTCCAACCTAAGGATATAAATGAGGTGGAATTTGTTCAAGCAACAAGGAAAATTAGTTCTATTGTGCATGAAAAAGTCAAACAAGTGTGGATCACCCAAGAAGCGGGAAATGGGAACACCCAAACGTGGGGTGTTTGAGGGAGGAGGAGGTGGTGGATGCATAGTGTCCAAAGGTGATATGGGTGAAATGGGTGAATTTGGTGGAGTGAAAGGAGAGGTAATCATAGGCTCAAGAACAAAGGGAATGCTTTGAAGAGGTTGAGGTTGAGTATTCACATCCAAGGGAGGACTATGAGTGAATGGTGAGGACAACTCATTCATTCTTGATTGGAACGAAAAAGAGGTAGAACCATGTGAATAGTTGGTACCGTGAGTTGAGTTGGTCTTGCATGGAGCAAGAGGTGGTGAAGGTGATAAAGAAATGAGAATAGGAGAAGTCTTATTCTTGGGAGTATGGAAAGATGAAGAACCAAGTTTGGGTAACTTAAATCGTGATCTTAAGGTTTCTTTTGGAAGAGGATATATTGGGAGAGTTAGATGTTCTAGTGGACACCATGGTTGTGAAGAGGTTAATAAAAAAGTTTAATGGATGAAGAACAAGATCAACAAGGAAGGATTTAAGAAGAGGAAGGGATGATCAAAACTAGTAATGGGTTAAAATCATTTTAGGTGAATAATGAAATTAGGTAGCCTAGTTTAGAAAAGTGCAGGTTTTTGCAAAAATTTTACCAATGTTTACACAGATTAAGGGAAAACAGTGTAAAGCAAAGATTCTCTCAAACCAGTAACTGATGGTTCCCTATATAGGGGCGCAGTTCGTTATCGTTAAGGAACCGCTGGGAGATAAAGAAGCGCCACCAGTGGGTTCAAGAAAATGCACTTCCAAAAACTTTTGCTAGCCCAGATTTCACACAAAGGTTTATCAAGCCAAAGTAAACTATTAATCAAAATCTAGGAAGCTAAATAACACATAAGATGCACAAAGCTATGTAAATCGAAATATCGATCACATAGACACTTAGGATTAAAATAGTAAATAATCCAAACACATAGTATTAGTTAATACACACAACATCCTAAAAATAAAGAAAGATAAAGGAAATAGTTCAACAATCCAAAACATGTTCACAAACATGTTAACCATGAATTTCCAAAGCTTCACTTCTTCTTTTTGCCAAGTCCCTTGATCAATTTACTTATGCTCTTGAATGAACCTCTTGACTCCACTCGATTATCATACAACTCACCTTGGGTTTTAAGATTAGCTCGATAGACATCCTCAAGTACGAAGTTATCCGGAAGTATACTAGTGGCATGGTGAGGAGGAGGGATAATTTCGTCTAACCCGTCCATGAAAGAGTTCATGGATGGGTAGGAGTCACTCGAAGAGCCAACATGAGCACTAGTACCTACGCCACCACCATCACTTGGTGACATATTAATGTCCTCATCTTCGGACTCTCGTGGCTTGTTCTTTCTCGAACCTCGATCACTTCTAGGCTTTCGTGGTTGTACCTCTTGAATAGGTAGCATGACCCGATGAACCGGACGAAAGCGAGAAAGATTAAGGTCGGGAAAGTCTTTACCAACCTTCTTAAGAAGGCGAGTAAGGAGCATGGCATAGGGAAGATTTGCTTTGGGTTTGGAGAGAGCATAGTTGATCCGTCGAGCGATATAATATGCAAGATTGTACTTGGTGTTGGTAGAGATGCAAAATAACATATGCGCCATACACGCCGGAATATGATTCCGGTTTCCACCAAGACGAAACACATTTTCCCTAAGGATGTCGGCCCATCGGACCATACAATCATTAAGGTTGCTTAAGAGAACCTCAAAACGTTTCACCGAACGCTTGTTTGGAGGCTTCTTACAACGTTTCCACTACGCGCTTTAGAAATGACGTCAAGGATGAAGACATGGTCAATCTCTTCGTTGTCATCTGGAGGACAATCGAAGGGATCAAGGAGAGCATCAAGCTTCCATTTATCCGTAAATAGACAAGTGCCTCTAAATAGAACAAGAAGAGCTTGACCAAAATCTCCGAGAGAGTATTGAATGAGTCGACCATCAATGATGAACTTAACAAATATTCTATCATTATCAAACATGAGAGAATATGTGCTAAAGAACTCCAAAAGAAATTCGGGATATATATCTTCCTTGATGTACAACAAGCAATGAAACTCGATTTGTTCGAAAATCGACTTAGTATATATATATATATATAGCCCTCAATATCATTTTGGAAAACTCTACCCTCGTGAAAGCAACGTTTTTGAAGTGAATGATAGGTGTTGGCAAGTTGTGGGGAAGGACAAAGTTCGGTAGGTTTGGCATATATTGTTTAGTATGTTGGTGATCTTATTGATATTCCGAAGGCATGATTAGTACCTAAATACAACAAACACAAAAATATTTTCCCAATCACTCATATGTTAAATATAAGACAAAAATAAAAAAGATGAGAATGTGTTTCATCAATTTCTTGACAAACAAAGGATTAATCCTTATCATTCTCATGTTCACAATGTACCTAGTTCATCATTGACAATACCATATTAACCATGTAAAATCAACAATGAACTTGAACATTTGTTTTTCAAAACAAAGTTTTTAGGTAAGCATTAACAATGCCATTACCAACTTGTTCATGGGTTCATATCAATTCCATCAATTAACCAAAATTATTTAGTCAAAAATTTGGATTGTTCTACAAGTGGGTTTTAGTGAAATCTCAATGAATATGAACCTAAGGAATCATAGTAAAATAACTATGTTAACTCACATTTCTAGTAAGGTTCTAATTCAATATAAATTTTAAAAATCCCCAATTATGAAAGTATGAACCCTAGAAAAAATTAGATGAAATTGAATGAAATAACTTACAGTTAATTGATCTTGGATGAAGGATGAGTGAAACCCACAAATTGTAATCAATTTAACTTGAGTAATTGAAGGTTTTGAAGGTGCAGCAATGGTGGAAAAGAGGAAAACCGTCGGCTCTATTGGAGAAGAGAGAGAAGGTTTGTTTGAAAAAGTGATATTTTATAAAACATGGCGCTTTAGTCACAATCTCTGGCCGCGGTTCCTTATCGATAGAGAACCACGCCTTTGAGCCGCGACAAATAAAGAACCGCCTACAGTGGCGAGTTTTTATCAAAGAAAATCAAAGAATTTTCAAAACCAATTTTTTCTAAAATCTTTAAAATATATCTTAAGCCTTTAGGAAATCATTGGACCACTTCAACACTAAGTAATAATGCCTAATTGAAGGATTACGAGTTGAATCGAGATGGGAAAAGACCGAAACGGACAAACGACTACTTGTAGCAAAGAAGCAAAGAGGAGAGAAGTCAAGAGGATTGAATCAAGACCAAGTAAAAGTGCTCAAGAGACAAATGAAAATCTTCAATTCGAGGAGACGAAGATCTTGTGTCATATATAGTGGTTTAAGATGTGCCTTTCCGGCGAAAGTCTAAACGGCTTTGGTAATGAACTATACCAAGCAATTTTGATACATAGAATAAGATCACTTTCAAGATTAGTCTTACTCTACTTCAAAATGTGAACAAAGTATAAATTCACTTTCTCTCCCACATGATCGGACAAAAAATATTGCTAGAATTTACAATAACGATATCCTTGGAATATTTCAATTCCAAATGTGTAAAATCCAACTACAACTTATGAAGTAGTTTGGTATCTCAAGGGATTAATCAATCATCCTAGAGATGAGCTCAATTTCAGAAGTTACACATGATATAGGGCCTACTAACCGTGAGGGTGCAAGCCATGGAAATCATGCTTGATACTTTAAGCTACTACTAACTCACTCTACATCCCCATAGTGAGTCAAGTATCCAAGCAATGAAGGTTTAAGATGGTAAAAGAAAAGAATCACAAACCACAAACAAATGTCAAGGCAAGGAAGCCAAGAACAAGCCCATTGTCAAGTAATGATCAAAAGAGTGATCAAAAGGGCGTGTGAAAGAACGAAAACGTACCTTAGCCACAAAGTGCATTCCAAGCTATCAAGGAATCAATACAAAGCCCAACCATGACTAAAGTGATTACTAAGTCTTCAGTGACTAGTATCACTCCCATCTATCTTGATATCATCATTCATTGATGTTGGAAATCAAAGAAGATGAGTCTTCTACAAGTGTAAGTAACTCAATCCACAATCAATTGAATGATTGATCTTCATGAGTACCTACACATAACAAGATGCAAACCAGTACATACATTTCAAGAGTAAATCTAAAATGCATAAAAACTACTAATCTAAATGAGATGCTATATTACCAATTATAAGGCCTATTTTCAAAGAAAAAATAGTTTTGACCAAAGAGAAACTTTAGTACAACTTAACCTTCTAATTGAGGAGACAATAGATCGATCCAAGTTTTAAAGTACAATATACTTCAAAGATCTTGTGTGACCATCTCTCTTATACCAATTATAGAAACTATAAGGAGGGGGAGGGTTGAATAGTTTCTCTTCGATTTATCTCCTAATTAAAAATCCTTTCAATTAGGTGAGTACCAAAACTATCTTTTACTTAAAAGCTAGTTGCATAATTATTAGGTTTAATTCTAATACATTAACAATGACAAGTAGTAAGTGTAATGATAATGAAAGTAAGTGAAGAGTAAGGAAGGAAACAACCTAATACGAAAACACCAAGATTTATAGTGGTTCGGCAACGAAGCTCTATCCTCGTTCCTACTCCACTCCTCGAGTACACCTACTCGAGATTTCCACTATATCCACAAGCTCCCTTCTTGGCGGATAAAACCTTACAACGTCGCTTACATTATTTTATGACACTAAGCTAAATGTCGAGACCTAATCTTAGCTAGGACCAATTTACACAACATCGCCTACTTTACCATTTTACGACACAACGCTAAATGTCGAGTTCTAATCGAAATATAGAACCAATCTTCACAACGTTGCCTACTTCACCAATTAACGACACAAGGATAGATGTCGAGTTCTAATCCAGAGCTAGAACCAATCTTCACGACTCTTCACTTTGAAGCTAAGTGAGAACTTACACAACTCACACACAAATCACTTTGTAGTTTAGTGAGAACTAACACACAACACATTACAACTCAACTAAACATATCCAAGTACACACATGTAACTTGGATGTACACAAGACAAATACAAGCACACACATATGCAATAGATTTACACAACACTAATCCAAGTATTCACAAATAGCTTGGATGAACACAACTAGTCCAAGTATTCACAAATACATTAGATCTACACAAGACTCAAATAAACAAATGATGAACATGACTAGATCTTTAGGAGATGATGATCTTCATCAAGGCTTCATATTTAATCACAACACAAGTGTGTGAGTGATCTTCTCTTTGGACAAGGTAAAGAAGGATATCAAGAGGATAATCATAAGTAAACATAATTAACATATTAAGTGATCATTTACAAATGATTAGGATTAAGAAAGGAGAAAGAGAGCTGAAAGAAATGTCCAAAAAGGGTTGTGGAAAATACGGACTTGATCCACTATTTATAGAAGACAAAAACCAACGGCTAGTTGCACGTGGTTCCTTATTGGACTAGGCGGTTCCTTATCAATAAAGAACCGCATAGGTACTTAATGAACCGCGGATGTATCCGCTCTTTTCTATCTTTTAGTGGGGTAGAAATGTCTGAGGCAGTTTGAAATCTTCAAAGGATATTCTTAGGGCATTTGGAATATGCCATATTCGAATTTACATTTTCCATTTTAATAAAACATTTTCTTAAAAAGAAAGTTTATTAAAAATCTTTTGTCACATTTGACAAAAGTGAGTTTTAAGGCTAATCACTTTTATGATCACTAAACATGATTAAGATATGTTAGTGTAATGATTATTACCTTGATGATAGTGTTTGTTAGATAATTCGTTTTACGATTGTGTTTGACTACAAATGTCTTATATAGTTTTTTGTGATCAAAACTAAGAAAGATTAGTTAACACTTATAATGATTTTAGGCATTACTTGCATCAATAGTTTTTTTGATAAATATCTACATATAAGCCCGAGAACTTCAAGGGAAGCTCTGATCATTTTTGTTGTGATAGAGAACTTTATGGACCAAAGTATTTGAGAAAACCTACCATGACTGACGTTGAATTATTTTATCAGCGTCACGAAGAGAAGCATGGTTTTCCAAAATGTTAGGTAATATTGAATTCACGGATTGAGAGTGGTTTGCTTGTCCGTACGGAAATAAAAGGCAATATGTTATACGCGATCATGGACCGAATCATTCATTTTGTTGGAACTTGAAAGCTATTGCGTTGCAAGACTTGTGAATATCACATGCTTTCTTTCGTATTTCTGGCTCTAACTACGACATCAATGTCTTATATCAATCTTCTTTGTTTAATGATTCAAAATCCAGACGAGCACCGGAGGTTCCTTTTGTGGCTAACAACGTTACTTACTGATAGGTGTGAAAACACCCATCCTTTACCACTTATTTCTCACTAAAACAAGACCAAAACGCGTATTTAATGTCATTTGTTTGGAATTATGCGTCGTTTGTGTGTTTGTTGTGTTTTCAGAGCCAACCGGATAAATATTGGAGAAAACATGGGATTGCACGGGTTTTATCGAGGAAAAGGACGAAAATATGAATTCTATCGTCCAAGAGATGCAAAAGATTTGAATTCAATGGGACTATTTGAAGATTTATCGAAGAAAAGGACCAAAGACGGAAGATTTACCTATGTCAAAGAAACTCAAGTCTAATAAATGAAGAAATTAAAAGACGAGTTGAAATTATTCGTTGACAAATCATGAATCGAAATAAAAAACGTCAACTTTTCTGAAAAGACAAGAAGACAAAAAGAAAGGAAGAAAGCCCACTCACCAACCAATGGAGAAGCCTATATATACTCCTCCCATTCAAGACTCCACTAGTTTTTTTTCTGTTATTTTTCTTTCCGAGTTCTTAGGAAGAAACCATCTCCCTTAAGGAGTGGTTTCCTTTTTTCTTTGATTTCTTCCAATCTTGTAAGTTTAATCTTTTCACTTTGTTCTTTGAATCCTAAATCATTAATACAAGTCTTCTTTTAATCTTTCCATCGTCTTGTTCTTCATCTCTTTTTGATTCTTAGTTCTAAAGTTTTATTCTATTGGTTTTGATCATCAAAAGTAAGTGGGTTTTGTGTTTTTGTGGTTTTGGATTGATGTTTACCTTAGGTAAATGATTAGTGGTAAAATTGGTTTGAGTTTTGATTAAAAACTTGTTAAGTTTTGGTGTTAAATTTGTGCCTGTGTAATCCCCTGTTATTCGCGCTACAGTTACTTTTCTTGCCCAGATTCCGTATAGGGATTTGTGGGTTTTCTGATTGATTCGGAATCTTCATTATTCCGGGTAAAGGTTATACCATTTTTACTTACTCGGAATATCAATTATTTCGAGTGGGTTTAAATTTATCTTGGTTATTCGGAATAACCATTTATTCCGAATAGAGTTCGATTTCTTTGATAATTCGGAATTTCAAGTTATTCCGCATAGAGCATTTTTTGACTTTGTTGATTACTCGGAATATTAATTGTTCCGAGTAGTGCTTTAATTCTTTGGTTATTCGGAATTTATAAGTATTCCGCATAAGCTTTCTTTCCAATTATTCCGAGTAGAGGTGTGATTGTGTTTGTTTACTCGGAATATCAAAATATTCCGAGTGGTGCTCATATTCCGCATAGCTTTCTTTTCTAAATATTCCGCATAAGGGTTTCTGTTAGAATATTCCGCATAGCACAAAGTTCCGCATGGTCTTGATTATTCCGAGTAAGAACCAACATTCTGCATAGGCCAATTATTCAGCATTAGAGTACTTTTTCCGAGTAGAGCACTATATTCCGCATAGCAATATTATTCCGAGTAAGAGTAGATATTCCGAATAGAGACTTCCAGTTTTATTCTTCATAAAGGTATTTACTTACTGTTTCATTTAAATTCTGGATTTATTTTCAGTTCTTGTTTCTAGTTTAATTTTATTATTTCTAGCGTTTATCATTTTAGTAGATTTAGACCAAAGCTCCCCCTTTTTAGTCACCAATTACAACTATTCCACTTTTAACCGTGATCGATTCGAGAAGATACCGAGAACGAAACAACGACATATATCAATTGGGTACGAGCAACGCAAAGAGAGATCTTGCAAGCAAAACCTTTTATTAACCAACCAAAAGTGAAGTATTACTTACCATATTTGATACTATCTTGTTTTGGGAATACCTAGAACTAGTGTCACTCAGTAAGACGATTCAAGAACCTGCTAACAATGACCATAATCGAATATTTATAAGCTAAATCATATTCAAGGAATCGCTAAGAAAAGATGTGAAACGAGCGTTTGGTGTTCTAAAGAAAAAATGAACGATAATAACTAATCGCCTACATGGGATGCAAAAAAATAGTTAAGATAATATACACATGCATATTACATAATCTTAGAATGTTCAAAATCTAAAAATCAGCCATCCGTGACCCTAGTGCATGTAAATATGCTATTTGTAGGGAAACATGTACACCTTATTTATAAAATCAAAAATAATATTATTAAAATAACAAAAAATGAATAATAGACATATATAATTATAAACGATAATTAAAGAAACCAAAAAATGATTAAAAAAAAAGACTTACTAGATCGCCAGCAAATATGCACACACGAATGGAACCACGTGTTTGACATGATTAGCAATAAAGACCTGAGGCACGTGTTTGTAACGCTTCCCTTAAAACATATTCGTCGTATGTTTCCTAGAGTACAACAGCCGAAACAGTAAGTTGTACTGTCGAACTTAATAAAACTGCCAGAAAAATCACGAAAAACCTGCATGTTTCTGATCAAAGAGACTGCTCGAAATAGAGTTGTATTTTTCGTGTCCAAAACTGAATGAGAATGAGTTTAATTTATGATGAAACTTGTCTTAGTCACCAAGACAAAATATCAATATACCTTATTTATTTAAACATATTATGTCAATGTTTAAAACAAACGATATATTCAATTTATTTAAAACCGATTATGTAAACTTATTCCAAAAGATTAAATCATTTATAAAAATAGATGAAAACAAAATCACACGATATCTCATTCAAATTATAAAATATTCCAACAATCCCCCACATGAATGGAGATAAGTAAAAAACACATGAAAGTTTCAACAAAATTTCTACGGTTAAGTCCTGCATAGGTTAGGTAGGTGTAACCCTTAAAACTTCCTCTGTGAGATGCACTTAGTCTCCTAGACTCTGAGTAGACGCGATGTACTTGAACTCAATATTCGTTTACGTAGACGACAATACATACTCACACAAGACTCTCTCTGACCTTGTCAAGTCCTCAAAGTCATGTTCGTTATGGTCATGAACACTAGCCTAGTTCTGCAAGAGCTATTAGGAATTGCGCCCCCACATTTCCTTTCGAAGCGGCCCAACTTCTCTCTCACATAGGTGATTTCATCTTGGATCATTAAAAACATTTGTTTTGCGATTTCATCTTGAGTCTTTATGCTTTATGATTTAATCTTGAATCATTAAGCCATGTGTTTAACCTTTCACCTAAGTCACATTGTTATTGGAATGGACTAAGACTGTAACTGTATAAGTAACTCCCCCACATTAAATTGACTTCTCCCATATTTCTATGATTAGGTTATCCTATTGAACCCAGACCTTGGGATCTCAAGTCAACTGGGCTAGGTTTTCCTTCATAAAAACTCATTCTTTCAAGGGATTTAGTCCCATTCCTTTAGACGACTCACTAACTAACTCTCAGCTTAAGTCGTTGGTAAGAGGATCCGCGATGTTATCCTTTTGACTTTATGTAGTCAATCGTGATAACTCTAGTTGAGAGTAGTTGTCGCAACAATCACAATCTATGATGGATATGTCTCGACTTACCATTTTACATTTTGATATAAGCTATGTCATGTTCTATTGACTATCACACTTTATAAACATGGCCATTACTGGTATGCGCCATCTTGGTGTGTCCTTTACAACAACGTAAAATTTCCCACATATTCTATAAATTTATCTCAAATAATAAATTCATATTTCATCACAGATTTAGCTATAACCATCTCTTTGAAATACTTTAAGATTTCTACGACATAGCTTTCCATTTAACATAAATACATCCGCTCTAGTGGATCTAGATTCTTATATGTAAGAATCCATATTTGCATTACTCTATCACTTGATGGTAATGGATATCTTCCATAATGAAATATTATTATTTATTAGTATCATAATACTCAGTAATACTTATTTAGATGGTCTCCACTTGAATTACTACTATATCTGTTTAACCTGATTATAAGTTCTAAATCAGGTCACACACACGTCATTAGAAACATAAGATGCCCAATATTCTTAGAGTATTCAAAATGTGCAACATCTTTACCTCTATTTTAAATAAATTTAAAAGATGTCACTTGACTCTAGCTAAGCCGGAATCGTCCACATTAAACCTCTAAATAATATTGTTTTCTTAATGTTTGACTTCAAAACGAATCCATATGGGTTTAAAACAAACCCAAAAACTAATGAAATTCATGTCAAATCTTGACTCTTATCTATCATTAATTTATTAATTCATCTTGTTATCACTTTTAGTGATAAGTATACCATCAATGTATAAACACAAGAGTACATATTTACTATTGATCAAACATACATACATTAATTTTGAATCCACATTCTGACATGATATGGTCAAAAAGTTTGATGGTATTGTTTGGGAGCTTGCCTTAAGTCATATAATGACTTAACGAGCATACAAACTTTTCTCTCTAGTCTAGGAACCATGAAAACCTCAGGCTGGTTCATGTATAGTTCCTTTTCTAAATCCCTGTTTAGAAATATCGTTTTCACATCCACATAAAGAACTTCCAAAATTTCTTAATGCGGCAATCAAGTACCATTTTAATTGAGGTTATTCGTGTAACATGTGAATAAGTATCAAAGGAAGTTAGACCTTCTCGTTGTCTAAATTCCTTGATTACCAATCTTGCTTTGCACATGTCAATGGTGCCATCGACTTTCATCTTCTTTTTGAAGATCCATTTATAGCCTAGTGGTTTACAAACTTTAGGTAAATCCACGAGCTTGTAAGTTTACTTTTGTAAAATAAAATCTATTTTCTCTTTTAATGGCTTCTTTCCATTGATACCCTTTCAAAGAAGTTACGCCCTCTCAATAAGAAGCAGGCTCATTTCCTACCATAAAAGAAACAAAACCGAATCCAACTAATTTCTCGGTACACATCATTTTGTTTCTCGTAGGTTCAAATTCTTCTCGGGCCAATCTTGTCTCTCATCTTAGAGATCAATATCATCTTGTTATCTCTGACCTTGGACAACCCCGTCGTCTATTTTAGATGATCTTCCAATTTCCTTCGTAAACAAGGAAGTATATTTCCAACGAAGGAATCATTCCTTAACTTCATTATTGTGTTTATTTTCGATTCATGTACAATAAAACGATAAGCATTGTTATTCATAGCATATCATGTGAACATACAATTCATGGATTTAGGTCAAATCTCTTAAACCTTGAATATCTTACGGATATCATAGCTAGATATCCCCCAACATTTGTAAATACTTATAAGATAGTTTTCTTCTCATCCAAAGTTCATAGAACTATCTTATTTTCTTTACAAGGAATCTTATCTAAAAGATACGTAGCCGATATAATCTTTGTCCCCACATGCCATGGCTTAAGCCATATCTTCCAAGGCACAGTTCTTTCCCCTCAACGATTATGTTGTTAGAGTATCAACATCTATACATTTATGTCTTATTCCAAGTTTAGCACATAAATTTGGAGATGGAAACACATATTCACCTCCGATATTACTTAGAACCACCTTGTTTTACGTAATAAGTAGATTCTCAACTTATTTGTATAAAACAATCTTATCTATATCCTTACTCTCAAGTAAGTACAAATAGCAATATTTTGTACCACCATCACCAAATATGATGAAGTACTCACTATTTTATACTTTAGTAGGTAACAATCTCAAATCACATAAAACCTATGTGAATCATATCAATGTGTTATGTTATTTTTCATTCAACTGAATGAAACGACAATCTTGTCGGTTTGGCTTCAACACAAGTTTTATTTTGTAATCTGTGTAAATACAAAACATGGTTATTCAATTTAGTTTAATTAAAAAGCACAATGAGTTAACAATGGCATGCCTGAGTCAGCCATGATATACATTTAGAGAATAAAATAAGCTGAATTCATACTCATTTTACTAAAAGGACCATTAGAACATTACATTCAGCTTAAACATATTTAAAAAATGTAACCCGTACGGACTCGCACTTCGTTCTCTGTTAATTCATATTTATTTGATTTAAACATAAGAAGAAAGCCAAATTTATTAAGCAACCATCCGGACACAAGATTCCTACGAATCTCCGGCATGTACAACGGATTGATTAACTTAAACTCTTTTCAAGATATGAATTTTTGCATCACATCTATTTTACCATAATATTAGCAGTAGGAGAGTTGTCATAACAATCGATCACTCCAATCTTCACTGCATTAAAAGAGTTCATCAAACTCTAATCAACATATGTATGACATGATGCCTAAGTGGTAATCCACCTTTATCTAAGTTCAGATTCTCCATTGCCTCAATTTTTATGTCATTCTAGCCATTTAACACAACGACATAAAAGATTTCTGAATGATTTAAAGCATCTACCCTACACATAACTCGATTATCGGTCTCCCTTTTAATAAGTACAAGAGCAGATCCTTTAGATGTTACTCGTGACATTCTAAAAACTTGTTAATACGAGATCCCATAATTAGTTTGAAACTAACAGTCTTCATACGAGATTCTAGAAGGATCATTGGATTGGTGATTCTCAATTTTGTTATCTTTTTCCTCGAGTATATTCTTTGGAGAATAATGGTGATATTTATGTAGCTGACAAGCTACATGGTCCGATTTCTGCTTCTTTTCGTCATCCTGCTAAAGGAGGAATCAAAGCCCAACATATATCCTAGCTTCAAGATTTAGTTGGTTCGTTCACTATTTCTACCTCGATGGATAGATGGGTTTGTAACTTGAGTGGCGATGGGACCTTTCATGTTAAGTATATCCGACGATTATTGGATGAGTACTTTCTTCCTAATAGTAATGCATCTACCCATTGGGTTAAATTCATTCCAATCAAAATTAGTGTGTTCGCTTGGAGGGTTTGCATGGATTGTCTTCCTACTCACAAGAATCTTTGTCCAAGAGGCATTCATGTGTCATATTCGTCTTGTCCGGTTTGTAAGAATTTTCCTGAAGAAATTTCGCATCTTTTGTTTTCTTGCTCCTTGGCTGGTGATTTTCATCATTTAGTCTGTCGTT
Source organism: Glebionis coronaria (assembly GCA_025667525.1). Lineage (NCBI taxonomy): Eukaryota > Viridiplantae > Streptophyta > Magnoliopsida > Asterales > Asteraceae > Glebionis > Glebionis coronaria. The sequence goes on along the minus strand of CM046878.1, from coordinate 23,836,295 downwards.
GGTGGAATTTGACTTGGTCTCCGGTAAACTCATATGAAGATTGGTTGTCTTGGTTCAAAGATATTCGTCTTGGGGTTCTTCTTAAAAGCATGTTGGAAGGTGTTTTCTACATCTCTTGGTGGAGCATATGGAAGTTTCGGAACAGTATTCTTTTTGCGGGCCAATCTCTACAGAAAGACATCATTTTTTATGACATTGTTATGTGTTCTTATATATGGTGTCATGCTAGGTGCAATAAGTTATTTAGTTGGGATAGGTGGTTACAACATCCATATTTAATTTCATTGTAATTTTCTATCTTCTTGCTATTGTTTCTTTTTTAATAAAAGTTGTCGTTAAAAAAATAACAACTTTCTAACCACATAGTGTTTCTTATCCGAAAATGAATTAAATCGAATTTTGTTTGAAATCAATAATGTTTTGTATGATTCGTTATACAAAACCACTTTAAAGAAAGTCTTTTTACTAAACAATTAAAGAATGTCTCTTGTAACATAATCTTTTTAACAAAATCACATATATTGTCAATCTTCATCCTGAAGATCTTAATAGATCAATTTCATATGATCAATTTTTACAATAAAACTCATCAAGGCTTCAGTACAGTTTAAAACAAACTAGACAAGTAAAAAATACTTCCACCAATCTAGTAAAAAGGTGTATGTAATTTGACATTTAATAATAAATATTTTGTTTCAAAAAAAAATCCTCTTGATTTCATTGAACACGCTCCAACAATCTAATAAAATAACAACTTGCATTTTATGAGATTTGTTTCAAAGAAATGCCACTTTGATTCAATAAATACGTTTTAATAATCTCATAATGTAACAAATTATACGTCCCGAGATTGGTCTCAAAGAAACTCCATTTTGTTTCAATGAATACGTTTTAATAATCTCATAATGTAACAAATTATACGTCCCGAGACTGGTCTCAAAGAAACTCCATTTTGTTTCAATGAATCTAAAGTCATCATGATTCGCAATCATGTTAGAAACTAGCGCACCAATTACATTTACAACATTAACTAAGGTCACACTTGTGTTACCATTAGTAACTTGTACCATATAAAAAATACAGTTAAGAACTGGTAAAATAACTTGGTGTCTAATAAACACGGCTTGTTTATATAAACTTGAATCAAATATGATTCAAAGAAACTCAATCCTGGTTTCTATAAATAAATTGCCAATAACATAGGTAATAAACAAATAATAGATCAATTTGATAAAAAACTCATCATGGTTTCAACAGAATTTGATTCAATAAACTAATCTAAGAATCGTTTATAGATATGTTATATAAAGTTCTGAAAACTGATTTTCAAAAGAACCACAATCTTGGTTTCGATAGAAAACAGTTAAAAAAATATGTTAATTAAACTAATCCGATTTTAACATAAAAGTGTATTAATTCTGTTACACATATTCTGTTTTAAGATTGTAGGAAAACATGTACACCTTTATTTATAAAATAAAAAAAATATTATTAAAATAACAGAAAATAAATAACAGACGTATCTAATTATTAACGATAATTAAGAAACCAATAAAATGATAAAGACTTACTAGATCGTTAGCAAAGATGCACACACGAGCGGAACCACGTGTTTGACATGATTAGCAATAAAGATTTCAGGCACGTGTTTCACACGCTTCTCTTAAAACAGATTCGCCGTCTGTTTCACATGGTACAACAGCCGATACAGTAAGTTGTATTATCGGACTTAACAAAACGACCTGAAATATCACAGAGAACTTACATGTTTCTGATCGAAGAGACTGTTGGAATTTGGTTGCTATGGAGCTGTATTTTTTGTGTCCAAATATGAACGAGAATGAGTTTAATTTATAGTAAAACTTGTCTTGGTCACTAAGACAAAATATCATCTATAAATTAAACTGATTTCAATATATCTTATTTATTTAAACATATTATGACTATGTTTAAAACAAACTATATATATTTTACAGTATTTATTTAAAACCGATTTCATATACTTACTCTCAAAAGCTTAAATCAATTATAAAAATAGATGAATACAAAATCCTACGATATCTCATTCAAATTATAAAATATTCTAACACTCCTTTCCGTAATCCTTTTGCAATATAACAACAAACAAAACCTAGGTTCGATCTTTGAAGTCAAATTCAGGTCAAGTGAGTCTATATATATATATATCGGGATAAATTTGTAACACCTGCGTAAGTCTTGGAAGTTTTCCAATGCAAAAGCAAATAGTTTAACGTGTAACAACTTTCAAAATGTACGATATATTTTACAAAGATGTACGCTGTGTTCTCGAGATCTTTCATTAAAAAAATGAAATAAAAATAAAATGAAAAATGTTGTATTTCTCAAGTCTTTCATTGAAAAAAAGGGGAAATGAAAGTGGAGTGTAGTATTATTTTGTTAAATTTAAAAAAAAATAGAAGTAAAATGTTTAATCCTAATAGTGGGATGAAACACTTTACTTTCATTTCCTTCTAATTTTTTAATGAAAAATCTCAAAACACAGCGATAAACTGACCCTTCGATGCTTTTACATTTATAAAGTCCATTATTAATTAACTAGCCAGGTACCCGCGCAATGCCGCGGCGGGTACCCGGTGACTAATTTTGTGGCGAGCAAATATTTTTCCTGACTATTGTTTTCAAGGCGAATGATTTGTACCAATATCCATACTTACGCGCTAAAGGTTCCGCCTCCTTATGCATGCACATCAATTTCAGTTACAATTATACCTCCAACATCAACACTTTGTTTGAAAGCTTGAGCTTATTGAAATGCACTTCGACCGATACTACTATCCATACAAATATAAGAATATATGATTTCTGCAGTTCTACTCTTATAAAATTGGCAATAAAAAAGATAGTTATCATATGATGAAAAAAATATAATTTGTGTATAGTATACCAGCAGTGACAGAGCTTGACGATTTTGTTTGGACGGGCCAAAAACACCACCAATTTTTTTGTGTTTTTAGAGAAATTATATATGGTTTAGGCTTGGCCGTTTGTGGCTCTTTTTATTCTGTGTGAAAAATGAATGGTTGGAGGGAGTAAAGAAAGGAGAAAAACCGTTTCAAATGGTAATATAAATGGGCCGTTTTGTAATTTGAAAACTGTATTAATTTCTATATAATGAGTTGTAAATGATATTAATGAATCATTTATAATTGTATATGTTACATTGAATTTGAAAAATGCATTGATGTATTTTGTACGGATGTTTTTAAGACTTTGAATTAGCAAAAGACTAATCATTCCTAAAAAAGAAATGTATAAGGCTTAATTTTTTAAAACTACTATTTTTAGAAGGGCATAAATCTTTTATAAAGTAGTACAGATACTCCCTCCGTCTCAAAATTATTGTCCACAAATTGTCCAAAAATTATTGTCCACTTCTAAAAATAGATAGAGAATTTAGTTCAATTTACCATGTTACCCTCACTTGTGGTTATTATTACAAATATTAAAGAAGTTTTAAATTAATTAGCTAAGGGTAAAACTGTTATTTTGCAAAAAGTATGAGAGAAAAAGCTGTAATAATTATGTTTTTTAAAAGGAAAAATCACTCAAAAATGTAGTAAACTTACCACTTTTTATGGTTGTGTGTATTAAACTTTTTTTTTCTCATTTTGTGTATTAAACTTTTTAATTTCGAGCATTATGTGTATTTTGGCACGATTCTGTGTTGTAAAATTACCACTTTACCCTTCAAAATTTGAAAAAAGTAAGGTTAAATTAGTCATAAAATACACACAATGATAAGAATTTAAAAGTTTAATACACACAATGAGAAAAAAAATAGTTTAGTATACACAACCATAAAAAGTGATAAGTTAATACATTTTTAAGTGATTTTCCCTTTTTTAAAATTGTAAGATTCTTATATGTTGACAATAATTTTGAGACGGAAAGAGTATATTAAAAAAAAATTGTTTCAATCGAGTCCATTAATATATTACAAAAATCTTTAACATAAAACTATATGCATTGTAAAATAAATTAAAAACCACGACTATCTTTATTAAATTATTGTACTTCGGTACATGACACAATCTTTATTTAGTGGTACCCAATTGGTGCTGAATAATCCTTCAGCTCATGTCCTTGACAATGAATATCCTGGAAAAACAAAAAAACAATATATAGTCAGTAACCAAATAGCGACCAAAAATTTGTATCTAGCAAGAAATTTATAAGATTTAGCGACAACTTACCGACGCAAAATGGTTAATATCGCGATGATGTGCTTCATCCGCTCGAATAACTCTAACTACGTCTTTCAATGTCGAGTTTTGTGGTAAACACCAATAATCAATAGCAATAGCTGGTGCCGGAATATCTTCCATTTTTCCGTTCTCTAAATCGTTCAAAAACTCGGTATACGAGCTCACCGCCTCTTCCTCAAGGTAGCCAGTGATCCTATGAGCTAGCTTGGGCGAGGCTAAATAGGCTAGGAAATATGCATTGAAGAATACTCCTTGAACGGCGAAAACTAGGGCTCGTTCATGCCATTTCGGTCTGTAGATGTCAATGAAGGTCATGAGATGCATTCTCTCATTTTCGGCTTCTTCTAATAGGGCTTTGATCCAACCACCACTTTGCTCGAATCGACGTAGTGATTTGGTGTGTAGTAACATGCCTCCAACCATGCCAGGTACCGCGGCTACAGTTTCGAGTAGTACGGCGTGGTGTATGTGTTTTCTCTGTTACAATTATTGTGAAATCATTTAAGAAACAATGTTCGATGACAAACTGGCGACAAGCTATGCTGTTAGCCTCTTTTGTATTGCAAAGTCAATCTTATGAAAAATCATATTTGTCAATTTAGGAGTCAGCACATTACTACGATATAGCACGTTCTCAGCTCGTGTATTATTTAGGCATACCTGAAAGTATAAATGTGCAGGATATTTGCATGCTTGAACAATCCAATACGCAAATTTATCGTTCCAGGTGACCGGCGTGTGATGCTTCTTGACATCAATAGATGTATCTGCTTGGTATGCTTCCCATGGCTATATCGAAAAAAATAAGAAACAATTGTTAATTTAGTGTTTTACGTAAGAAAATATTGTACATGCATGTTTAAGACGGATTTCGTACTCGTACATACCCTAAAACAATTCCATTTCCAAGCGGAACCATCTGCCTTTTTGATCAACGGTGGAGTTACGCCCCAATAGCTTGAGACAGTCACCTTCTTTTCACTGTCGTCTTTTTTGTCTGACCCTGATGAGTCAGAAGACGATGCTTGTGTGCTCCAGTTGCGAGCATGCATGTTAAAAGCCCGAGCGGCTCCCATGGTTGTATTCATGGGAGTCTTGGCGGGTTCGATGATGGTTGAACGTGCTAAAAAAAAAATTAAAAACATTATAAACTTAACTTAATATACTTCAATTTCCAAATTTTTCGGATTTATTTTTACCACACTATATGATTTACTTATTTGACTGCTTAACAAATTCTTTCGTTACATACTAGCAGGACGAGCATTTCGTCTTGAATCTTCGTACCGGAATCATATTGATTTTTGATACCTGAATCTCGTTCGATACGATACCGGTACTATAGATTAGGTGGGAAAAAATTTGGTACCACTAATTCGATACGAGATCGATAGCAAATCGAGAAATTTTTTAAAAAACGGAAAAATCCCGATTTCCTAGTATTGGTACCGATATTCAAATAAAATTCGGATACCAATACCGATACTATTAATTATACTCGAGAAAAAATCGATATTACTAATTTAATACAAGATTAATACCTTACCAATATCGTACTTAATTATCCTTACATAATAGAATTAATATTTTGTTCTCAAGAAAAAAACCCGATAGTATTAAATAACCATGACATAATAATATCATAACAATGTCGTGTCGTATTCATTTTCTTGAGTTAGGTCCCATTCACATGTGTCGTGTTTATTTTTTTCCAACTTTCTAAAGAAGTACACTATCTAGCACATGTTTAAGGGCCCTATGTTTAATAAGTGAACCATCGCTGAAGCCTCCAAGTTCCCATGACTATATTAATCCATCACTTTATAGAGACTAGGACTTAGAGCCCGCGCTTCGCTGCGGCGATGTGCGGGCTCTTTTGATAACATTTTTAGTTGTCGTTGAGTTATGACATAAACCTCTAAAAGTAGGATGTTATAACTCAAAATGCACGGCCGACTTGTGCATATAAATCCAGACTATGACCACTCTTACACTATGCTACATGAACTCTCTATGCTTGATTACGAAAGAAATGCATTACACCATCAAGACTTACATGACGTGTTCCTCGATTATATGACTAAGTAGACGACTCACACTACACTTTGCGGAGAAATGTATACAAAGAAGTATTTACATTGTAAAGCTAAACAAAACATCTAAAAAATATAGAGAATCATTCGCATTTTTTTGCTAGAGAGACGGACACATATGTTTTTGCTTGAATACGGCCGTCAAGTTATTCAACTGCTAATGGCGCTGGCATTTGCTATTTCACATGGGCGGGGATTAACCTGTTGATAACCTTGGGAGATGCCCCCAACAGTTGGAACCACATAGATAAAATCAAGTTAGGCTCGAATATGGAGGTATGGAAACGGCACCCAGAAAACCACCATGACTGCAACCAAACTGTCGCTGTAACACCCCACTTTGATAAGTGGACCGTTACGCGTAATTATGGCGTGTCATCAAAGCATGCAAGGTAATATGTAATAAACATACATGACCATAGGGATAACCGGAATCAAACATCGGTTCCCAAATATAAGCCCAAAACATAAATAAAGTAAAGGAAATGAGAAATGACTAAACAAGCATAAGTATATGAAGGCAAAAAGGAAAAGAAGTCTATGACAGCTTCCATCCTATGCGCGTCCTCAGGGGCGGAGGGTTAATGTTAGAAGAGGGGGCTTCTGCCCTCAACGAAAGTGGCCCAATTTTTTTTATAGTGCAAACTTTTGTAATTAATAGACTCTTTATTTTTTAGCCCTCAGCCCAAATTTGAATTAACCCTCAACAAAACTAAGCCCAACATGTTATAGCCCACGTTTATTTAATATAATTTTGTTTGAATGCTGCTGTAATACTGTTTGGGTGCTGCTGTAATGTTGTTGTTTGGATGATGATGTTACGTGCTTTTTTTTTGTTATCGTAGGGCTGTTTTTTTTTGCCATTTTGACGTAACATAAGATACGTTTTGTTGTTATTCTAGCACAATATAAGTTCATTTATACAATATAATGTCCCTTTTGCTCACTATTATTTGTTTGTATAAAAAAAATTTAAGCAATTTTTTTCCCCCAATAAGGCAATATTCTGGCTCCGTCACTACGCGTCCTCCAAATGCTCGAGTCCTCGGTACCTGCCGTTTTGGGAGATGGAAGGGAAAATAACAGCTGAGCAAAACGCTCAATGCACGGATATATGACATAGTATGAATGACTGAACATAATAAAACTTAATAGCAGCGGAAATGTATAAGTCCTGGAAAACATGGTAATTCTTAGTAAAACTGGTTTTATATTTTGAAAAGCCTTATGTTTATCTTATAAAAACTGTTTAACATATTACTATTAGCCAATATAGGTCATGAAATATCAACGTGCATGAATACTTGGAGGGGTGACCTCGTCATGCAATTAGAGGGGCTGCCTCTAATTAATATAATTGTTTGGGTAGGAGGGATCAGCTCCTTGTGAAGGATGCAAGGCACACACCACATTCACCTGAATAATCTGCTGAAACATGTAAATTAGGATGCACCCATACGCCCCACATGATAATAATAATAATATGGCCAAAAGCTGAAGGGACGCCACGAGCTATCACTCCGTCATGGTGGAGTCATAACACTGGTGCCTCCAATGTTATGGTTATGGTACCTCCATAACTAGGTGTAACTGGTCAGACATGTATATGGCTTTAGGTATCTAATTAAACATACGCAATTCAGAAACATATAAAACATATATTGGGAAAAGCAGTTGGTTGCATACAGGGAATCCTAATAAGGAAAGAATGTCCATACTGAAAGGACGGAGAATCCGTACCTTATGTCCAGTGAAAGAAGAAGACGAACGGAAAAGAGTCCTACTTCGATCTCACTAATGCTACATACATAGGATACATGTATAAGTATTCTTGATTACTGAGTACGTAACTGGTTTTATATCATGTTTTAGCTTGTTTTATATATTCATGTCTTGTTTTACTGATTTTAACGTTATACTGTGTTTATCGTGTATTCTGTATATTCTGATTAAGTATTACTTGTATTTCTTGTATTATTATACTTGTTGTGTAATAAAAAGTAACTTTCTAAAAAAAGCAGGTTTCTTAAAATAGAAGTTTCCAAAAATAGCAAGTTTCCAAAAATAGAAAGTTTCCAAAAATATATTTACTGCTTAAAATAGATAAATTTCTAAAAATAGAAAGTTTGCATATATAAAAATAAGCTGGATTAATAAGCTAATAATATAAGCTTAGTTTTACTGGTTAAATATACTAAGTCATTTGATTAATAATACAGTTTATTAATTATAGCATGTTAATTAGATAAACTATAGGTTATAAGATTTAATTAAATATAAGCATGATTTAATTAAATTAAAGTGTATATAATACTTAAGTTAAACATGTATTAATATTTATATTAATATAACCTAAGTCATGAAAATTAATTAATTATAGCCATGTTTAATAATTAATTAATACTATAGTGTAAAATAAATAATTAAATACTTAGGTTAAAAACATGTATTATTTATAATAACAATTAACCTAAGTCCATGTTTTAATTAAATTAATTATTACCATGCCAATTAATTTAATTAACTTGTAAATTATATACTTGTAAAGTTAATCAACTTGTAAAAAAATAAAATCATGAACCGAACCCGTGTATTATACATTTAAACATGACGTGAACCGGACCAAGTTAATTTAATAATTCTCATATAATTAAGGTTTAAATAACATAGCGTAACTTGGCAAGATTAAACCAATATTAATTAGATTAACTAAAATTAATATTGCATGATTAATTTAATACCCTAATTAAATTAAATAAAAAAATTAACTTGAAAAATGTTAAACCAAACACCCCTTTTTAAAACCCTAAAACTATCATCCAACACCTTGTCTAAAACCAACAGCCAAACACCCCCTGCCCTGTTTGTGTTGCTGCTGGTTGCCACTGCAAGCTCAGGGGTTCCCACCAGCTGAGCCGAGTTTCCCCCTGTTGTGACCAAAACCCCCCACCGAGAGCTGTGAGGCTCTCGGTTGCCACTGCTAGAATAAACACCCCTGCGGCGGTTCCCACTGATATCACAAACACACCCCTGCTGGGGTTTGTGTTGCCCCCTTCTGACAAAAACCCAGCCAACACCCATCTAGGGTTGCGGCTGGTGACTGTTTTTACCACCGAGACCATGGATGGTCTCGGTTTGCGTGTAGTTTGAACACAACAACATTAAAACGATTCCCCCTTTAATCTCGTTTGTTTTATCACGTTTTATAAATTAGGTTTTTAACAAATTAACATAATTAATAGGAAACACAAAAAATGAGATTAGGGTTTCTTACATGCTTTTAGGGTTTAGAACATAAGGAAGAAAACAAACACCCGCCCTACGTCTTGCTTGAATCCGCGTGATGTTCTTCGTCTTGTGCTTGGATCAATGGCGGAAAAGAACCACACAAGAGAAAGGTCGACGGCTGGTTTTTAGTTTTTTAGGGTTTCCTGGTTGTGGTGTTTGTGTCGACAGAAAGAAAAAGAAACAAAGCCCCCGCCTTTTATTCTTGTTATTCAGTTTGGAGCCCAAGTGGGCCTTGAGCCCACTTCCTTCTTTTTGGACGCCGGCCCAACACCACACCCTTATTAATCTTTTTAGTTATTCCCGTGACAAGTTAAATATTTCTTGTATTCGTGGTTTAAGTGTCGTGCATTTTCATAGTTATCCTTATACGTGTTAAACGTAACCATTATGTACGTAATTACTTGTCGTGTTAATTAAATATACGTAATGATAATAATCGTGTTAAATGTTCGTGTTTACGTGTCACGTAATTATTAATTATTCATGTTATTATAATTACTTGTACGTAACGACATTCGTCGTATTAATAATTACGTAAGTACATAATTATCTGTTCGTGATTTCATGTTCATGATTTTATGTTCGTGATTATAATTATTATTGTTAATAATTATCGTGTACTAACACGTATTTAATACTTATCGTGTAATAACACGTACGTAATTCTTGTATTTAATATTCGTAATACATGTTCATGTTATATAAGGAAAGTTTTAATCTTGTACGTACGATCATAAGTGTACTGTTCATGGTAAAAGCATGCGGGTTTTACAACTCTTCCCCACTAAAAAGAATAATTCGTCCCCGAATTAAAGATAACGTAAACTGAAGGAGAAACACACCCGAAATAAACTGGAAGGGTATGTAAGATAACGGAATATGAAGGTGACATTGAAGAAGGGAACGTGGAATGTGACATGTCTTGAAGGGACATGGAACGTGACGTGAGTGAAAGGACATATCTACTTGATAAGAGAAAAACGGATAAAAAGTCCGGATAAACTTGTCCGTTTCCAAGTGGCTTCCCTATTGGAACGGTTCCTTCACATGATCTTGACACAAATGATAAATCTTGGTCCTCCTGACCTTAACTTGAAAACACGAAGAGTTCGTTGTCATCTACGTAAGATAGATCCCCTAAATTCGATTGAGGAAATAAGAGTTAACGTGCAAGGGTAACTAAAACATTACGATGCAAAATAATCTAACCTAACTGATAATTAGCAACGATGTGCGAGACATGTTGAAACGTAGTACGTGAAAATTTTTGAACGTCATACGTGAAAATTTTTGAACGTGATACGTGAAGACATGGTGAGTATAATATAAGCAAACATATCGTGATCAATGATACGGGTAACATATCGTGAACGTGATATGAGGAACGTGGAATGAACATGACATGTGAAACATATCGTGGACATGGAATACAACTGCAGTACACCAAACGCTACAAGGTGAGACGTGGAATGTGACGTGAAACGTCTGTCTGAGCATAGAGAGTTATACTAGACTTGAGTCTGATCTCTCAAGTTCTTGCAAGACTTCCCAGAACGAAGATGAACGTAAAATCGTAAGCCATGATACGATCATGAACGTGAATAGTCTCATGAACATGATCGTGAAAGCAAGTCATGGACCTAGAATAAGGACGTGAACGTAAATAAGGAGCACAAATGCGAACCTTTGTCTGACCCAATATCTGACGGATTACCAAGTGCTCAGATGAGCCTTGGCTGGAACATGTCCGATCAATCTGTTGGTTCTGAAATCCTTATGGATGTAAAGATTCTGCAGACTTGATCAAACTATTGGTAATAACCTAGATAGCATCTTGTTTGTTCTGAGTTTGCGTTAATCTAGTAACCAAAATCCGTGGGGATCGTGTCCCATTTCTGTTCACAATTCTGATGATGGAAAACATCCTAGTCATTTGGTGTTCTATCTTAGCCTGTTGGTATGTCAGGTACTTAGATATGAACGTAACTATATCTTGCTTTGTAGAAACTTGATACGTAGAAATTTGCGGAACTATAAGTCTCCGAAATTAGACTTCTCTTAGCATAGGATTTTCTTGGAACTCCTAACGTAGTGTAGGGTTCTCACCTTTACGCATAAGCTGAGTCATATTAAGATTAACCGTGAGAACCCATGTGATTCATCGTGTCACTGTAATCAAACATAATTGATATTGGAAAATTTCCAGGGCGAAATTTCTCTTGTCATAGAATTTGCAACATAGTGCAATTATGGTCTTCCTGTTCTTCTCTGGACTTAGAGGAAATCAGGTTGTCCTCGATGAAAACATTGATGAATTTGTTTATGAATTCATGGAAACTCATTTTATTAAGTCTATAATGCTGCTAGAGCATTGATGAGACTAATACAAAATCATGAATCTAGCATGACCGAATCGTGTACGAATAGCAGTCATGGACATGTCCTGCTCTTTCACTCGTCACTGTTGGCAGCATGATCATGAATCTGATCTTGGAAAAGTGTTTGACACCCTCAAGTCGATTGGACATGTTGTCAATACGTGGAGGATAATAACGGTTATGAATGGTGATTTGTTTTATATCGACGGTAGTCGACACATAATCTTATGTTACCGTCCTTCTCCTTGAAGGTTCTTCTGGAATGTATGGGAAAATTTTGGAATAATCGTCTGGTTATGCGTAAAAGGAACTTCAGTGGTCATGTCTTAACTGACAGCTAGAAAATTTTAGCAGTCATGGATAAAAAAGCACGTGCTTGGAAAGCATAGATAATTTGTACAGATTTTCCTGATGGAAAACCATGCTGAAAGTATTCAGGAGCCTGAACATTACTGTACAAAATCATGAATCTTAGCAGGGTGTGCTGCTTGTAGTCCATGGTTAGGATTAAATTTAACTCGCATCTGCCCGAGGTAACGCGTTAGCAGCTTGGATCTTATCCTTAGGCTGAAGGAAACCTTCGTATACATAGGGGATACGAATGGCATCCTTTATGGTCATGAATATATGAAATATGGGTGCAAGAGATGAAAGTGTCATCGAGCAAACGTGACAGATCTCACTGATACTCCCGTGATGGTACTGAATTTCTTGTGGCCTGATTAATACATAGCACAACAAAATGGATATACCCTTTGAAGGGTACCCTGAAATTCTTAGCGATGTTCCAGAATTGGACTTGAGTCATGTATCTTGACTCGTGTCTTGGGAAATATAAGCGTGACATGTGTCTTGACTGGTGTCTTAACATGTGTCTTCAGAGAGTATACGTGAGACATGTATCTTGACTGATGTCTTGACATGTGCCTCGAGATGTGAAACGAATAGAACCACAAATATTAGGTTATTATGCCAGAATTGGCGGATCGGTTGAACTACTGATCCTTTGTATTTTTGATCACGTCCGCGGTCGGAGCTTCGGTTGCGATTGCTAGGATAGTTGCTGTCATAGTAGTGGTTACTATCGTCTTGTCTGTTAGTTCTATGACGGTCATTCTCATGACTGTGATTCATGTAACTATTCAGCTTAGTGGCCGGCTGGTACCGGTTCACACTCATATTACTGAAACGACAACTGAATGACGTGTGACATGTAACTAAAAAGTAGGGACAATGATTGGTGGAAATAGTCTGATGGTGAAGCATCTTCTCGTCCGCTTTGATCTAACGCCTTTGTCTTCGTCTTGTAAGATCTCCAGGTCGTGAACAGCATCAGCATCTCGTAGCGTCTCTAAAATTTGCAGCATCAACCCTTAGTAACATCTCCAAGCTATGAGCAACATCAGCAAATTGGTAGAGTATCAACAAATGGAATACGCACATGGGATACTGTCACACCCCACCATGGCGGAATATGGGACGCGACGTATGGATATCATCACAACATGGCGTGTCTATAGAGATAACTATATGAAATAAGAAATGTCACAAAATGGAGACACAAAGTCATGACAATATTTCATCAGACTCAGGAGTCTAGGTAAGTAGGTAACAGTCCTACCGCTTACCCAAGACAAACAAATAACATAACCAAACAAATATATGTGTGCCACAGTATCACTTAGTAAAAGAACAAATAAAAACTAAGAAGGAAACGGGGATTCTCCTTCTATATGCATTCCTAAGCTTCTCCAATCCTAGCCACTTATGTTCTCATGATTAACCATAGTATCACCTGAAAGAGACACTAAAACACGTCAACATAAAGTTGGTGAGAGTCATAGGTTTAGACTCCAACGCTAAATCAATTACAAGCTGTGAATAACAACCATCAACACAATAACATATGGACAATGTGCTACAATTATGTATTAACAACTAGCATTCAAGATCAATCATTCCAAACCAAAATCCAAGGCTCCTACCTTGCCAAACAACATGGTACCATAGATGATCACACTATGTACCTATCCCAAGGCCACTACCTTGGCAAACCACAAGGCCACTACCTTGCCAAACCACAATAACAAATCAAGAATCGCATAGCAGTTAATCACATAAGTGTACACACAAGTCCATCACAACCATAAAACATTCACAACAACAATTTACAAACAACTCAACACAGTGTCTCTTCCATCCCATCTGGAAGTCAAAATCAATAGTAAACATGGGACTATGAAACTCACCTGATAGCTTCTTCACAAGTCCTCGCACTAGCAACAAGCTATCAAACCAAAAACACGAAATCAATACACGAACCAATCACTAAGATGGCTCATCAACCTATGATGGAAATCTAGTCTATTCCCGTATAATTACCTCATTGTTAAGCTCTAATCACCCCATTACCCTTCCTTAACAAGTCCCTAACTTGGTTAAGTTTAATAGCTATCCCGTTCATAATTTTACACAAAACATTCCCAGTTTTAGGTCTCAAAACTTTAAGTCAAACGTCCACTTAAACATACCCATGGTTTCTGTAAAACGAATATTCACACTTTTATACATGTTAGCTAAAACCTCCCACCTGCCCTAACCTTAAAGCTACTGTTAAGGCCCAGATATATGTGCATATATTGCTACCTATCCAGAATTCACTGATTTTAAACGTATGAAAAGTTCATTACCATTAGAGGGTCTTACCCTAAACCACAATCTTAGCCCAAGTGACCTCCGATTGTTGTAACCGGTTTTTGACCCACTTCCCGACCTCCAATTTAGTTCTCGTTTCTTGATTTAGAAAGCCAACTCAATTACCTATCCAGGGCTGGTTTGATCGCATCTTGAATGTTCCTAGAACTCGAGATATGATCAAAACAATAGACTCAAAATTCTGTCCAGTTTTTAAAAACGGGTTTTAAACAAATTGATCTAATTAATAACCTATAACCCTTCTAATACAAGCCCTAGATTATATGATCATCATATTATGATTAATACATCATTAATCTACTGTTTTTATATAAACCCTAACCCTTAATCCATCACAAGAATGATTAATTAAACATAAAAAAAATTTAATTAAAAAGGTTAATGAAGGTTTTTACCTTAAATCAACGGAAGATGAAGAAAACCTATTTTTTTTGAAGAACCCTAATTCTCCTCTATGAAACCCACGAATTTTTCTTTGTCTCCAGGGATTTATGTTTTTTTTTATTTAATAGATAACCTTATATAGTGTGTACATAAAATCCTAGTCCAAGTATAACACCCAACTTTCCTTTTTTTTCCCTTTTTCCCTTTTTCTCTTTCTTTGGTGCGTCTAAACCGACCCAAACACCCAATAAATTCGTTTTTTTATTTTTATTATTTAATATTATGTTAATAATATTACCTTAATTTTCCTTAATTTATTTCAGCTCCTAAAGCTTCCAAAACCTCAAAACCGTAAAACTAGTCAAATTTACGCGTTTTACCGTAAAAGACGTAAAATATACACTTTTATAAAAAAATCTCAAATTTTGAAATAAACTTTATAACTAAGTCCTAAATGACTTAAAACCATCCCGAAAAATATTCATATGGATAATTACCTCACCCGAGACCTCTAAATGCTAAACCGTAAATCCTAAAAAAAATACTACTACTATAATACTTATACGTATACGTAAACACCACAATATCACCATTTTCATTTCATAGTCACCGCTTGTGAGCTCATGAACATGAAATAACCGTTCCTCGATTTACTTATGAGTACTCTATACTCATAAACGATAACCACACCAACCTCGTTCACACAAAATAAACACGTAAACACAAAATTCAAGTAAGCACACATAAAATAACCTAAAAGTAAGACCAAGTGACAAACCCAAAACCACGGTTGTCACATCACTCCCTCCTAATATAAATCTCGTCCCGAGATTCACTCCCAAACTCAAACTTATTCTCAGCAAACAAACGAGGATGCATATCCCTGATAAAACCTTCACGTTCAAACGTGAACTCAGTTTATACGCAAAATAATCTCAACCAACAACACATGAGCCTTAACCGTCCGCGAGGAAACTTATCAAAACCATAAAGTTATGTAACCAACCTAACTAAATCTCGCAACTCATCAAACAAGAACTGTCTGGAAACCAAGTTAGGAGCCGTCACATAACTCAACGGGTTTAAAACTGTCACCCTGATTTCAGTCTTACTCATAAATACCATAAATCAAAACTCATCAAAATATAACCACGTATAATAAGGTCTAAAGAACTCTCAAATTCCTTCCCAACTCATCTCTATGTTAACCCTCCAAGTGTTCATTACCGCAAAATACCCAAAACACGAGTTTAAACCATGTTGTCCGAAAATTAACCTTGAACTCAACACTTGTACAATTAATTCGACCAAACTACTGACTTCCAATTACGAAACTTTCTGAATATTTGAAAAGTATGTTCCGAGTACATAATTTTAGGCTTTTGAATCACCCAAAAACCTTTAAAAACGAATAAGTTATGACCAAAACGATTTTTCTCAAAATCTGTCTAGGCATTAGCGACAGTTTCTGACAGTTAGCGACATATTTTGACAGTTTAGCGACAATTTCTGCCTACTCCGATTTACGCAAAAAAACAAAAAAAAAACGATTTTTAAACCCTAAAACCCCCCATTAATTACCAAAACTAGAACCTAATTTATTTTAATTCCAGAAAATTAAAACTCTATTAATTACATGATTTTAACATATTTCACTAAATAAGAACAAATTTTTTAACTTAAGAACAATAACTTTAGGTGATCAAAACCAAAATATTTTAAAATAACCGAGTCATGCTTATATGTTAAAGAATTTATATTCCACCTTATTTGAAACATGATCCCGACACTTCCTTATTTCATCGACTACCAACAACTATTTTTTTTTCAATTTGCAAGTTCTATTTTTTTACCATGTATAATTCAAAACAAAAGACATCGTTACCCCAAAAAGAAATCTCCACCATTTCAAAATCCTTCACGCAAAAAGTACCGTACAAACAAACACGTGAAATGAGGACCCGAGAAATGCGCTACTACAGAAGTTGAACATCTCAAAGAGAAACGAGCTAGCAACCATCCCAAGAATACAACCGGTAAGTAGAAAATAATTTTACATACATAGGCATAAGCGTACATACACTCAAATCCATCCAACATATACTATACAAGCATGTATTAACTCTCTTTCATGCAATCATACTTGAAAGTCCAGTGGTGTTGTGGCACATATATAATTGTGTAGGCCTCCATAATTATACATGTTCCCTTTCACCAATGTACTCCCTCCTATGATGACACTTATAAGAAATTAATACTACACATAACACATAATCCAACAACTCACAAGCACATAACCACACAAGATAAGATCCAAAACCCCATGTATTAAAATAACATAGCCAATGCACGAAACACATAAACTCGTAGTCCAGCTGAACCAGCGTAGGCAAATTCAAAATGTATAAAGAACATGAAAACATAATTAAGCGAAATCCAACAATGACTAGCGTATACGACCATGGTTCCACCCGCACTAATCAAAACTCGTAAAGAAAATAACATGTAGTTAAGTATGAACCATAGTAGTTCATAACCTAACAAATACTGCGAAAGCAATATTCAAACACATCAATTACTATAAAATGCACACATACTCCTATGACGTCTATATGCAGGGACCCTTAAGCTATAGACTAGGCTACACGACTAGGCAACCTAATTCTCTATAACCATTGTCTCTGATACCATTCTGTCACACCCCACCATGGCGGAATATGGGGCGCGACGTATGGATATCATCACAACATGGCGTGTCTATAGAGATAACTATATGAAATAAGAAATGTCATAAAATGGAGACACAAAGTCATGACAATATCTCATCAGACTCAGGAGTCTAGGTAAGTAGGTAACAGTCCTACCGCTTACCCAAGACAAACAAATAACATAACCAAACAAATATATGTGTGCCACAATATCACTTATTAAAAGAATAAATAAAAACTAAGAAGGAAACGGGGATTCTCCTTCTATATGCATTCCTAAGCTTCTCCAATCCTAGCACTTATGTTCTCATGCTTAACCATAGTATCACCTGAAACAGACACTAAAGCACATCAACATAAAGTTGGTGAGAGTCATAGGTTTAAACTCCAACGCTAAATCAATTACAAGCTGTGAATAATAACCATCAACACAATAACATACGAACAATGTGCTACAATTATGTATTAACAACTAGCATTCAAGATCAATCATTCCAAACCAAAATCCAAGGCTCTTACCTTGCCAAACAACATGGTACCATAGATGATCACACTATGTACCTATCCCAGGCCACTACCTTGGCAAACCACAAGGCCACTACCTTGTCAAACCATAATAACAAATCAAGAATCGCATAGCAGTTAATCACATAAGTGTACACACAAGTCCATCACAACCATAAAACATTCACAACAACAATTTAGAAACAACTCAACACAGTGTCTCTTCCATCCCATCTGGAAGTCAAAATCAATAGTAAACATGGGACTATGAAACTCACCTGATAGCTTCTTCACAAGTCCTCGCACTAGCAACAAGCTAACAAACCAAAAACACGAAATCAATACACGAACCAATCACTAAGATGGCTCATCAACCTATGATGGAAATCTAGTCTATTCCCGTATAATTACCTCATTGTTAAGCTCTAATCACCCCATTACCCTTCCTTAACAAGTCCCTAACTTGGTTAAGTTTAATAGCTATCCCGTTCATAATTTTACACAAAACAGTCCCAGTTTTAGGTCTCAAAACTTTAAGTCAAACGTCAACTTAAACATACCCATGGTTTCTGTAAAAGGAATATTCACACTTTTATACATGTTAGCTAAAACCTCCCACCTGCCCTAACCTTAAAGCTACTGTTAAGGCCCATATATATGTGTATATATTGCTACCTATCCAGAATTCACTGATTTTAAACGTATGAAAAGTTCATTACCATTAGAGGGTCTTACCCTAAACCACAAGCTTAGCCCAAGTGCAGATCCTTACTACAATATATAAACCATCTCTCATGTTCGTGAGAAGATCCCAATGCAACCCTAAGTACCCCAAACAACCCAAAACTTAAAAAGAAAACAGGCTGAATTCAAAACTGTTTTGACCTCCGACTGTTGTAACCTGTTTTTGACCCACTTCCCGACCTCCAATTTAGTTCTAGTTTCTTGATTTAGAAAGCCAACTCAATTACCTATCCAGGGCTAGTTTGATCGCATCTTGAATATTCCTAGAACTCGAGATATGATCAAAACAATAGACTCAAAATTCTGCCCAGTTTTTAAAAACGGGTTTTAAATAAATTGATCTAATTAATAACCTATAACCCTTCTAATACAAGCCCTAGATTATATGATCATCATATTATGATTAATACATCATTAATCTATTGTTTTTATATAAACCCTAACCCTTAATCCATCACAAGAATGATTATATAAACATAAAAACAATTTAATTAAAAAGGTTAATGAAGATTTTTACCTTAAATCAATTGAAGATGAAGAAAACCTAATTTTTTTGAAGAACCCTAATTCTCCTCTATGAAACCCACGAATTTTTCTTTGTCTCCAGGGATTTATGTTTTTTTTTATTTATTAGATAACCTTATATAGTGTGTACATAAAATCCTAGTCCAAGTATAACACCCAACTTTCCTTTTTTTTCCCTTTTTCCCTTTTTCTCTTTCTTTGATGCGTCTAAACTGACCCAAACACCCAATAAATTCGTTTTTTTATTTTTATTATTTAATATTATGTTAATAATATTACCTTAATTTTCCTTAATTTATTTCAGCTCCTAAAGCTTCCAAAACCTCAAAACCGTAAAACTAGTCAAATTTACGCGTTTTACCATAAAAGACGTAAAATATACACTTTTATAAAAAATCTCAAATTTTGAAATAAACTTTATAACTAAGTCCTAAATGACTTAAAACCATCCCGAAAAATATTCATATGGATAATTACCTCACCCGAGACCTCTAAATGATAAACCGTAAATCCTAAAAAAATACTACTACTATAATACTTATACGTATACGTAAACACCACAATATCACCATTTTCATTTCATAGTCACCACTTGTGAGCTCATGAACATGAAATAACCGTTCCTCGATTTACTTATGAGTACTCTATACTCATAAACGATAACCACACCAACCTCGTTCACACAAAATAAACACGTAAACACAAAATTCAAGTAAGCACACATAAAATAACCTAAAAGTAAGACCAAGTGACAAACCCAAAACCACGGTTGTCACAGATACGGTACATGAAGTACACATGGAATGCACATGAAATGATCGGTATGGGGTCGATCATCTGACATGATTTTAAAGGATAAAAATTGGTTAATCGGTAAGAAAGACCATCATGATAACCTGGCAATGCCAGTATATACCTTATTCTGGTTGTATAGAGAAACACTAACGTGTGGTTAAACGGATTTCAACGATGATTTTCCTGAAAGCATGATTAATGAAAACCAACCATGACTATCATGAAAGCAGGATTTAAATGAATTCCAACAGTGTCTTGCATGAAAGCATAAATGACAAAAGAGACGTAAAACGTAATCAACATGAAGATGAAATCATCATGAAGGAATATTAAACAACTTGACATGAAGGAGTATATAACATAATCAGCATGAAAATATTTATTTATTCCAAATAATTATTATTTTAACTATCGATCCGATTTTATTTTGTTTTTGCGACGTTTATATAATAAAAATGAGACATTTATAAAAAAAAATATTTATTTATTCCAAATAATTATTATTTTAACTATCGATCCGATGTTATTTTATTTTTGCGACGTTTATATAATAAAAATAAGACATTTATAAAACAAATATTTATTTATTCCAAATAATTATTATTTTAACTATCGATCCGATGTTATTTTATTTTTGCGACGTTTATATAATAAAATGAGACATGTATAAAACAAATATTTATTTATTCCAAATAATTATTATTTTAACTATCGATCCGATGTTATTTTATTTTTGCGACGTTTATATAATAAAAATGAGGCATTTATAAAACAAATATTTATTTATTCCAAATAATTATTATTTTAACTATCGATCCGATGTTATTTTATTTTTGCGACGTTTATATAATAAAAATGAGACATTTATAAAACAAATATTTATTTATTCCAAATATTACATAAAACCTTTTGTAATATCACATGGGAGACTTACAGACAAACACTCCTAAACATAATTTTATTCGTCACGGACACTTAAACACGCGCTTAATTAAACATGGATATTACAACAATATTAGACTCGTAAACACGGGAAAAAACACATCACAAACTAGTTCAAACTAAGGTTCCCCATGTCATCGTAAAGGTCTTGAAGTAGTGCAGCTGAATCCATTGTGTGCCTATCGCAATTTTTGTACAACTCTACTGTACTCTCAAGTACCTTTATCATTCCATTCAAGCGCACACAGTTTGCACACGTTGAAGAGCTTGGAGAAGAAATTGGAGTCCTTGAAGGTCTCGAAGAAGAGCTTGGAGGAGAACAGCTCGTTGAAGGTCTCGAAGAAGAGCTTGGAGGAGAATAGCTCATTGAACCTCCAAGAGAATTGGCAAGTAGTCTGACTCGTTCGTCTTTCCATAAAAAAAATCCGCATCCATATGAAACTGAAGGTTGCACCTTTGAACGTGGACAAGCATAGTACTGTCTACCAAAGGTATCATCTTGCCACGATTGTCGAAGAACTACATCTCCACGTCCACACGTACACGGAAAAGCTTCATGATTCAACATCTTCATAATAACAATGTGTTTGTGATGATAAGTGTGTGTGATCTGCTGGTGGTTTTGATGATAAGGAGTGTGTGTGGTTCTCCTTTTATGCTAAAAAGGTGAGGGAAATTGTTAACATTTTCCCTCCAATGTTTTCCCTCCAATATTTTCCCGCCAATGTTTTCCCTCCAATATTTAGATGTTCAATTGACCACCCATCCATCAAATCCATCAGCTGGACAAGTGTGTTGGTTACACGTTAGATGTTCAATGGATGAGTCGGCATGTCTTGGTTACACGTTAGATGTTCAATGGATGAGTCGACATGTCTTGGTTACACGTTAGATGTTCAATGGATGAGTCGGTATGCATTTGTTAAACGTTAGATGTTCAATGGATGAGTCGGTATGAGTTGGTTACACGTTAGGTGTTCAATGGATGAGTAGACATGTCTTGGTTACACGTTAGATGTTCAATGGATGAGTCAGCATGTCTTGGTTACACGTTAGATGTTCAATGGATGAGTCGGTATGCATTTGTTAAACGTTAGATGTTCAATGAATGAGTCGGTATGTGTTGGTTACACGTTAGATGTTCAATGGATGAGTCGACATGTATTGGTTACATGTTAGATGTTCAATGGATGAGTCGGTATGCATTTGTTAAACGTTAGATGTTCAATGGATGAGTCAGTATGTGTTGGTTACACGTTAGATGTTCAATGGATGAGTAGACATGTCTTGGTTACACGTTAGATGTTCAATGGATGAGTCGGCATGTCTTGGTTACACGTTAGATGTTCAATGGATGAGTCGGTATGCATTTGTTAAACGTTAGATGTTCAATGGATGAGTCGGTATGTGTTGGTTACACGTTATATGTTCAATGGATGAGTCGACATGTCTTGGTTACACGTTAGATTTTCAATGGATGAGTCGGTATGCATTTGTTAAACGTTAGATGTTCAATGGATGAGTCGGTATGTGTTGGTTACACGTTAGATGTTCAATGGATGAGTAGACATGTCTTGGTTACACGTTAGATGTTCAATGCATGAGTCGGCATGTCTTGGTTACACGTTAGATGTTCAATGGATGACTCAACATGTCTTGGTTACATGTTAGATGTTCAATGGATGAGTCGGTATGCATTTGTTAAACGTTAGATGTTCAATGGTTACCGAATTAGAATAAATCGAGAAACTAAACGGACTAAATCGGAATGAATTTAGTAATTAAACTGACCGGGATGATATTATTATTTTATAAATAATAATAATTATTTTATAAATAATAATAATAATTATTATTATTTTATAAATAATAATAATAAATAATAATAATTTTATTACTAATTATAATAATATATAAGTAATAATAAATTTTATTTTGACAAAAATTATCCCCTGCGACAATTAGGACTTTCCCGGGCGACGTATCGCCAGGGATAGTTTCCCTGACACCAGGGAAGGTTTGGGAGAAACGACAAAAGAAATTAGGTACGTATATATGCTTTGAAAAGTCAAATGTATCCCTGGCGACATGTCGCCAGGGAAACTTGGTCACAACCCTCTAAAAAATTTCAATCACGCGCGCTTTTGGCTAAACGACAAAAGTAGAAAGTATCCCTGGCGACATGTCGCCAGGTATTATCGCCGGGGAAAAAATGGACCTTTTTTGACCAGATCCTCACTTTTCTCATAACACTTTTTCTTAGCCTAAAAAATAAAACCCACGCAGCACCACCATCTATCACCACCTGCTATCACCACCACCATCTTTATCAACACCACCATTATTATCATCACCACCACCACTCACCACCACTCTCCTCCACACCTGCACACGGGCACTACCCCACCATCTCCATCCGCCAGCAGCACCACCACCGCCATCTACGTTCACCGGCACCACCACCACTCCATCTCCGTCCTCTATTAAGGTTTTTTATATAATGTATATTGTAATTGATAGTTTAAGGTTTTTTTTATATAATTTTTTTTTTAATTTATATTGTAATTGATTTTTTTTTATATAACTTATATTATAATTGATAGTATTTTTGGTTTTGTTTTTACATATCCGGTCACCGCAGCCGAGTCCCGACCGTAGCCGAGCCCGACCACAGCCGAGACCCGACCGCAGCCGAGCCCCGACCACAGCCGCGCCCCGACCACAGCCGAGACCCGACCACTCTTTAACGGTATGCTTTTTTTACTTTTAATTGTAATTGATAATACATATTGTTTTTTGTTTAGTTTTTTTTAGATTCCCCGGCGACATGTCGTCCGGGATGTTTAAACTTCTTAATTTTTGTTAAACGTAAATCAAAACAGTCCTTATGTTACCTATTTGATGAGAATAAATTATAATAAGCTTTTTTGGATAAGTTGATTTCAAACAGGTTAACCTGGCTTATCAGAATAAGCTGTTTGATAACAGCTTATCCTAATAAGCTTATCAGGATAAGCTGTTTGATAACAGCTTATCCTGATAAGCTTATCAGAATAAGCTGTTTGAAAATAGCTTATCCTGATAAGCTTATCAGAATAAGCTGTTTGATAACAGCTTATCAGAAATGTGTATATTTATTTGGATGTGTTGTATTTGGATTTGTGCATGCTTATATTATTTTGTTCGTGAATTTTTCTATGTTATGCTAATTGTACTTGTACAGATGTCAGCAGATGTTGCACGATCACACGGTGGTGACGGTGGTGGTGAGGATGAACCTCCTACGCCAAACATCCGCAGCGGTTGTTTCGCCGTATTTAGAAATAAAGGTAAGAATATTTAGATTATTGTAACACAATCATAAATTTGGTGCATATATATGTTGCTTGCCTTGAATTTTTATTACTTTGTCACTCACTTGATGTTTGCACGCAAAGGCAAAAGAAAAGAAAATGTGGGCGACAGAGAGGCCGGTAGAAAGACTCGGGGCATTACCCAATGTCTCGATTTGTTGGACGAAGTTGAAGAACATGGCGTTGTCCCGATAGATTTTGAAGAAGTCTCTTTCCGGCCTCGCGGCACGCATGCTCAGCATTTAGCTAATTACGTCGGGGATTGTATCAGGAGGCTCGTGCCACTGTACTACCCAAGTTGGAATGATGTCCCTGATGAGATCACGGCGATGGTTCGGCAAAAATAGAGGTCAGTTATCATTTTTATGTTCATAACATTATTGTGTTTATTTATTTAATGGTGTATATATTTAAATAAATTTTTTTATTTATTTATATCATATAAATAAATAACAAATTTAAATAAATATACAAATTGTATCTTATTTATTTATATCATATAATTTTTTTAAATAAATATAAAAAATTTAAATAAATATAAAAAAATATATATATATATTTTAAATAAATATATATTTGATGAGAGTAAGGTAATAAGCTTTTTTGGATAAGCTGTTTTCAAACAGATTATCCTGATAAGCTTATCAGAATCAGAACAAGCTGTTTGAATACAGCTTATCTTGATAAGCTTATCAGAACAAGCTGTGTGAAAACAGCTTGTTCTGATATGCTTATCAGGATAAGCTGTTTTCAAACAGCTTGTTCTGATAAGCTTATCAGGATAAGCTATTTTTAAACAGCTTGTCCTGATAAGCTTATCAGAACAAGCTGTTTTGTTTTTATTATAAAAATTTAAATAAATATATAAGCCATTAAATAAATAAACAAAATAATGTATAAATTATATCTCTAACTCTAACTCTATGTTTGTTTTATTTGTTATATATGAATGCAGTCTAAGTTTAATTTGACACTACACAAGAGTGATCCCGATACATGGAGGGGTATACGTGGCGGCATCAATCAATGCTTCAAAAGAGTTACAATTCTCGAAAAAATACGTTGAAGACGAAGCATTGGCGCAGAGACATCGATACCGGCACGGTAGACATCGGCAGAGTCCGCAACGAGCGTCCTTAGGAAATTACTTCCGAGGACTGGGAAAAACATATCGCACTTTGGATTAATCCGGATTACGAGAAAAGATGCCTGACGAACTCCCAAAATCTGTCTACGCAAAAGACACCGAGTCGGCAGGGATCTCGATCGTTAGCACTCCTTAGAGACAAAGTGGTGAGAAATTCTATAATTAATTTACATACATATATGTCTTTGATTATATGTTTTGGTGTTGTGATTTTTTGTTTTGAATTTGCTTCATTCTATATATGCGTGTCTATGTATGTACAGACCCAAGCTGCAATTCAAGCTGATGTGCCACCCCCGACTGTCATTGACCAATTCTTCATTACGCACACCGACCAGGATGGGAATTTTCCTTATGATGCGATCCGCGTTATGTATGTAAGTATTTTTTTTAAATTAATTAATAATTTTTTTTTGGATATACCTTGGTTTTTTACTATTCTCTGCCGATAAATAATGTACCAACCCGACTAATAAATAATATACTAACTATCGTTTGCTTTTTTGTCACTTCATTAGGAGGAGATGCTTGCGATGAAGGCTGAAGGCAAACATACGGACGACGAGATCAACCGTATCGTCAGAGGCGGCAAGCAGCGAGGCCACATGCCCGGTGTCGGTCAGATAGTGCCGAGAAGGACTGCTCGATATATTCCTCCCCCTGCCATCGACCCACGATTGGAACAAGTGTCTCAAGTGTTTGACTTTCTGAGAAGTGACTTTAGGTTCGCTGATGCGTTCTCAGCATTTCTATCGGGTGGTGCTAGCGGGAGTGGCACGGGAGGCAGCGGTAGTGGCACCGGTGGGAGTGGCACGGGAGGCAGCGGTAGTGGCGCCGGTGGGAGTGGCACGGGAGGCAGCGGTAGTGGCGCCGGTGGGAGTGGCGGTAGTGGCAATAATGGTTAGTATGTCTTGTTTTTCCTACCTTAGCATGCAAGTTTAATAATTGTAAACCCCGAATTGCAAGTTTAATAAGTGTAACTAGGAACTTTTTACTCAAGTTGTGACATATGTATTTTTATTGATCGAGTTAATCGATCGAGAGGTTACATGTTATTGTGTTTTGGTACTAGATTCGTGGTAGATTTTTAGTATTTGTATCCCCAGATTTTGTATTTGTATTCCCAAGTTTTGGTAGATTTTTTCTGGAAAAATTCCGAAAAAAAATCTGGAAATAGCCTGCTGTGCAGGCTGCAAAAAAAATGACAAAGTTTCCCCGACGACATGTCGCCAGGGAAACTCTGGCACAACGTTGACTTGTCAACGTGAGGCATTGACTTGTCAACGTAACCAATAGTTTCCCTGGCGACATGTCGCCAGGGAAACTCGGGCACAACGTTGACTTGTCAACGCGAGGCATTGACTTGTCAACGTAACGAATAGTTTCCCTGGCGACATGTCGCCAGGGAAAAGTGAGGTTTAAGTTGCATGTTTACTTAAGTTTGTTAATCGCCCAAAGTATCCCCGGCGACATGTGTCGTCAGGGAAACTTTCCCGCACCAAATCCAGCGGGGCACTAGTTTTTGAACCCAAGAGCTACGGGGCCCACTTAGTCGCCAGGGAAATCCAAAAAAGTCGGCAGGGAAACTTTCCCGCACCAGCTTTCTTTGGCGAATTTTCTCTCGCGACATGTCGCCAGGGATACGTTTTCCTTAGCGACATATCGCCAGGGAAACGCTCGAAATTTTGTCAGGGAAGGACTGAAGTTTTGTAGTGAGTTAAGATGTCCGTAGCCCCGTAGTGCATGTGAAATAGTCTCCACAAACATTATGTACGTCTTCTGACAATTCCGTAATCCCTTTGCAATATAACAACAAACGTAAAACCTGATTCGATCTTTGAAGTCAAATTCAGATTAAATGAGTCTACATACTGGGATAAATTTGTAATACCTACATAAGTATAAGTTTTGGACGTCTTCCAATGCAAGAGCAAATAATTCGTAGATGTTTGAATCATATCATGTGACACTTGGAGTTAATTGGTTACTAAAAAGCGTTATGTTGTGATCACGTCAACATTTAAAGAAAAAGCTTTACTTGATTTGAATTTATATGACGATAAATTCAAATCTTATAAATTATATAATTAATTAATAAGTCAAAAATTATGATTACCAGTTGTATATTTTACAAAAAAATATTCTGTTTCAATCAAGTCCATTGAAATATTACAAGAACATTTGTCCAAATCAAGTCCATCAATATATTACAAAAAAAATTACATACTATTATACTAATTTACTTCGTACATGACACAAATCTTTATTTAGTGGTACCCAATTGGTGCTGCATACTCCTTCAGTTCATGTCCTTGACAATGAATATCCTGAAAAACCAAAATTATATATAGTCAGTAACCAAATAGCGACCAAAAGATTGTATCTAGCAACATATTTCTAAGATTTAGGGACAACTTACCGATGCGAAATGGTTAATATCGCGATGATGTGCTTCATCCGCTCGTATAACTCTAACCACGTCTTTCAGTGTCGAGTTTTGTGGTAAGCACCAATAATCAATAGCAATAGCTGGTGCTGGGATATCTTCCATTTTTCCGTTCTCTAAATCGTTCAAAAACTCAGTATACGAGCTCACCGCCTCTTCCTCAAGGTAGCCGGTGATCCTATGAGCTAGCTTGGGCGAGGCTAAATAGGCTAGGAAATATGCGTTGAAGAATACTCCTTGAACGGCGAAAACTAGGGCTCGTTCATGCCATTTTGGTCTGTAAATGTCAATGAAGGTCATGAGATGCATTCTCTCATTTTCGGCTTCTTCTAATAGGGCTTTGATCCAGCCACCACTTTGCTCGAATCGACGTAGTGATTTGGTGTGTAGTAACATGCCTCCAACCATGCCAGGTACCGCGGCTACAGTTTCTAGTAGCACGGCGTGGTGTATGTGTTTTCTCTGTTACAATTATTGTGAAATCATTTAAGAAACAATGTTCGATGACAAACTGGCGACAAGCTATGCTGTTAGCCCCTTTTGTATTGCAAAGTCAATCTTATGAAAAATTATACTTGTCAATTTAGGAGTCAGAACATTACTACGATATAGCACGTTATTATTTAGGCATACCTGAAAGTATAAATGTGCAGGATATTTGCATGCTTGAACAATCCAATACGCAAATTTATCGTTCCAGGTGACCGGCGTGTGGTGCTTCTTGACATCAATAGATGTATCTGCTTGGTATGCTTCCCATGGCTATATCGAAAAAAATAAGAAACAATTCTTAATTTAGTGTTTTACGTAAGAAAATATTGTACATGCATGTTTAAGACGGATTTGGTACTCGTACATACCCTAAAACAGTTCCATTTCCAAGCGGAACCATCCGCCTTTGTGATCGAGGGTGGAGTTACTCCCCAATAGCTCGAGACAGTTACCTTCTTTTCACTGTCGTCTTTTTTCTCTGACCCTGATGAGTCAGAAGACGATGCTTGTGTGCTCCAGTTGCGAGCATGCATGTTAAAAGCCCGAGAGCTTCCCATGGTTGTATTCATGGGAATTTTGGCAGGTTTAATGATAGTTGAACGTGCCAAACTTGTAGTTGAATATAAACGGGGTCCTAGATGTTTTAATAGCCTCTGGGACGCCGCTTTTGTTACTACGAGAGTGCTATTTCGGTTCATTTCGAAGTATGAATAGAGTAATGTAGCTAGTGTATGTTTGAACTTTAAAGTTTGATGTTTTTGTTGATGAAGAAGTTGATTATGGTACTTATGGTTTTATATGTTGTTTGAGGATGTTGACATGATCCATGAAAGAGCAAAGAAATGTCAAAAAGTCTATGGATCAACTTTGATAAGTCTTTGGTCAAGTACTCAAATTCTAAATAGGTTTGCTATAATTTGAGTGTTTGACAAGTATTACATGTTGCATTTTATTGATTGGATTAGCTTTGGAAGGTATAATTCACTAGAAAAAAAGTTATGTCTACGTTTGACGTGTAAACTTAAAAACATATGTCTAAAACATACTAGTACTTTAGTTTCCAAATATTTCGGATTTATTTTTACACACTATGGCTACGTTTACGTGTAAGCTTATAAAAGCTTATCGTAACATAAGCTTATTATTTTTTATTTTAAATAAGTTTTTATTAAAAATAAGTCTCGTTTGATTGATAACACTTGATAAAGAACGTTGAAAAAATAAGCCCTAAATATAATGTTAGTTAAACTGACATGTAACAATAAACTCAAGTTATGCTCTAGCATTCAGCATCAGCCTACATCATTTACTTATTTGACTGTTTAATAAGTTTCATTTGATTGAGAAAGCTTGATAGAAAACGTTGGAAAAACAAACCCCTACATCATTTACGATTTTTTTTTTTAAAAAAAAAGAAGTAAAAATTAGAATGAGTCAATGAACATGACCATCAAAATTATCCATGTACCTTAAAATGGGTTGAAAACCAAATGGAATAATGGATAGATTTTGTTTATCCCGCATATAAGCTAAGAAAAGATAGACCAGGGTGTTCAAAATTATTCATGGTGTTCGTTGGTTTGATTATTAGGTTGTTTGGTTTTATTTTGTTCGGTTAACTCATTTATAAACAAATAAGATAAATAACATAAAAAGGTCTTTATCCTAGGTTAAAATCCAATTAAAAATATTTAACTTTTTTTTTCAATTAAGGTATCGTTATTTTTTTTTGCTGTGTTAGGACAATTAACAAATTTAAATGTTATATTAACGATCGTTTACTTTATTATTACATCGTTAGTTCTTTATACTAATAACACTTTATAATAAACTCATATATTGTTTAATGACAGTTTTAGACCGTTTTCTACCATTTCCGTCTGATTTTTACTTTTTTCGTTCAGTTTTTATTCGTTTTGGTCCGTTTTTACAACATTCGTCCTTTTTTTACCGTTTTAGATCATTTCGTCCATTTTTTACATTTTCGAGCCCTTCTGACCGTTTGTGTCGATTTTACGGATTTTCATTGTTTTCGTCCGTTTTCAGTCTTTTTTTATCATTTCTCACCATTTTTGTTCGTTTTTTACTTTTTTTGTTCGTAAAAAAATAGACGATAACGATCAGAAATAGACAGAAGTAAAAAACGGTCGAAAACGATATCAAACATGCTACAAAAGGTCGAAAACGGCAAAACAAACGAATAGGACAAAAAAACGGACCAAAACGGTTTATCGGAAAAAAAGGGTAAAAATCAGATGAAAAATGTAGAAAGCAGTAAAAAAACTGTAGAAAAACGAATTTTGAGTTGATTATAAAATGTCACTAATATAAATGACTAACGATGCAATAATAAAGTAAACGATGGTTAATATATGACCTCCAAATTTGTTAATTATACCAACATTGCCAAAAAAATCTGTATCTTAAATTGAGATACAAAAGTTGAGTACTTTTAATTGAATTTTAACATAAATTGAGTATCTTTTTATTATATTTCGCCTAAAAAATATTGAGTAAAATTAGAAATTGAATTGAATTAAATTTAAATTAGATTAAATCAAACCGAAATAATTTGATTAATTGAAAGATTTTATTCTAGGCATTAGGCAAATCATATAAAAGTACTTATTATATGTCTAATATCCATTAACGGTATTACTTTTTTTTTCCTCAAGTTAAGATATTTAACTTATCATACCGTGTAATTTAAGGATCTTTTTACATGTTAGTTAAGTGAAAAGTTACGTCTTTCTTTTTTCATATAAGTTTTGCGTTTATATTTAGCCTAAATATATTAAAAATATATTTATAAATTGATTATTTTTATATAAGATTTTAAAAATTACTTTATTTTTATCATAAATTTTTTAAGATTTTAGTCACGTTTTACTATTAAAAAAATAGTTTTGTGTTATTATTTAGTCTAAATATATAAAATCCTTCATAAAAATTCATCCTTTTAGCATAAAATTTCAAAAACTATTTTCATTTTGTCATAATTTTTTAGTATTCTTAGTCACATTTTACTATTTTAAATAAATCAAAAGCTGATTATGTCTTTTTCCCTTTATTAAACTGTTTGGCTTTAACCAGCTGAGCTAGCTCAGTTGGCCACTAAGGGTATCCTTGGGGATTCTTGGAGAGGTCTCGAGTTCGAGTCTCACCAAGAACCTTCAGGGGCCCGAATTAAGAAGCAGGAGTGGGGTTTATCCCCTAAGGAGAAGGTTCGAGGCTTGCATACTGCCCAATTGGATGTCACTGTAAGCTCGAATCACTAACTACTAACTCGCCGTTCAAAAAAAAAAAAAACTGTTTGGCTTTAGTTTTATAATAAAAATAGTAAAAATGTCAAAAATATATATTTTTTTTAATTTTTTGGTAACCTTTGAATAGCATTTTAGTTGGTTAAAAACTTCTAGAATTTTTAAGATTTGTAGAGTAATTTATTTTTAATAAAGGATGTTTAAGTCATTAAATTAGTTAAAATATCTTCGCTTGTTTTAAAGTTTGTTATTAGTTTTCAAATTAGTTCTTATTAAAGTTAAGGTAGTGGTTGATAAAAATTTAATGGTTTTAATTGAGAAATTGGCTAGTCTTTTTTTTTGAACAAATAAAAAAAAATTGGCTATTGAATTAAGTTTTTTGAGCCTGTTTATTTTAGGCTAAAAATTATTAATACATGACTTTTTAGAAAAAAAGCATATATTAGAGGGTCTCTATATTAAGTCATCACTTATTTTTATAAGTTTACATTATTGCTCTCCCACTCTTCAATACTTATTTTCTTTAATTCATACACTTTTCCAACAAAACAAACGGTCATATATCATTTTACAAACAGACAGCATATATCCACACATATACTTTAATTTTACAAGATTTAATGAAAAAAATCAAACAAACAAGCTCTAAGTTTATGTTTGAATTTCATGTATTAATTCGTATAAATGATGTATTGTGACGAGGGTGTTTGGTATTTTAGTATGATTTTTAACCTGAAAATTTACTAATTGTTCAACATTGCAACTAAAAGAAATTATGGCCTTAAATTAAAATTAAAACTATTACTTTAAATTAAATAAACTTAGAATGAGTTCTTTTTCATGCAATTTGCATTTTGGTCTAATTTCACAATAATAATTTGGTTATTCGGATGATTTCAACGTTGGTGTATTAAGCAATGTTTTTAGATCTGAGTCGACTCGGTTAAACTGGTTTCGGCAAAAAGAAAAGGTCAT
Source organism: Glebionis coronaria (assembly GCA_025667525.1). Taxonomy (NCBI): domain Eukaryota; kingdom Viridiplantae; phylum Streptophyta; class Magnoliopsida; order Asterales; family Asteraceae; genus Glebionis; species Glebionis coronaria. The sequence continues at coordinate 23,803,296 of CM046878.1, read as the reverse complement.
ATTGATCCGGGTTTTATATTTTCGAAACTCCGTTAGACCCGCCGGGTTTGGGGTAACCGGGGTCAACTCGGTTCTCGAGACCCGGTCGTGTTTCGATTTTTTTGAGTTTTTTCAAAAAAATATGTAAATTTTACGTATTTACGACGAAATTTTATTTTTACTTATTATATTGGTTGGTAAACAATTTATATCTTCAATATACGGAAGTTTTTATGGTTTATATATATATATATATATATATATATAATTTTTGTTAATTATTAAAAATACGATTTTCTTTTTTATAAAACTAGGTTAACCCGGATTGACCCGAACCCAATAACTTAACCAAGTCAATTTAAAAACCGAATTTCAAAACATCGATATTAGGTATTAAGAGACAAGAAAAGCACAATGCACATATAAGTGTTTGAAATCACATTTTGAAATCTATCATGATCAAGCATTTATTTTAAGTATCGTTTATTATTTTACTTTGCTTATGGAATCAAAGTATAATATGTTATTTGGGCTTTAGCTCGTTTACGAGTTTGAAAATTTTGTAACCCTTTTCAATCCGGTGGTCTTGAACCCAAGATTTTTAGGAATCTTTCTTTAAAGAAACTAATTAGTGGAACATTGGTGGTCAATTGAGCTAAGCCAATTGATTTATAAGTTGTAAGTTGTTCGGTAAATTGTAAATTATTTATTAAAAAATTGTTAACATGAGATATAAATTGTATGTTTTTAATAAGATGTTTAGTATATTAGTTGTTAACTGTAAAATTAAAATGTAAAATGACTTATAATGATATATTTTTAAATAAATTACAATATTTTTGAAGGGTATATCAGTAATTTATAGTTTTAACAGTGCTTGACAATTTAAAAAATTGTTATGAATCAACTTTTTATATAAAAGTTATTTGTTTAAAATAAAAAACTAACAAATTAAAAAAAAATATTATGTCAAACATAATTATTAGAAATGAACCTGTCATTCTGTTGACGCCAATTTAACATATTTGATTCGTCATATATCAAATCAAATGATATTTTTTAACTCATTTTATAATATTATAACATTATTAGAGGTATAATGGGATTTTAAGAATGTAAAATTACTTTTTAACTGATTTTATAATAATTTTGATGAATATAACCATTATAATATTTAAAATAGATAAATATAATATTATAATTTTTTAAAATATAAATATGACTTTAGTAAGTTTAAATTAAGTATACATAAAAGGGTTTTGTTAATCAATATTCACTGAAAAAAAGTTAGTGTATATTAAATACACAAATTTTTAAAATTAACATTTAAATGTATTAAATATACATTAATTTTATTGAAAATCAGATTCAAATATAATGATTTTTTAGTTTATTTAATGTTTATTTAATGCATCTATATGTTAATTTGCAAATGAAGTGTAGCTCAGTTTGATGGATGCATTTTGTTATACTCTCTATGTGTGGAGGTCAGGGGTCCGACTCCTGTCATTCCCCATATGGGGATTTTTCCAGAATTGACAGCCGGATTTGAATCCCATTACAATGCCTTGAAGCCCCTTAATGAGAAACTAGATGGCTAGCATGGGGTTGATATTTTCTTCGTGAGATGATTCGAACTCGGGTCGAGAGACTTGATGCCTCGGTGGCACGCAAAATACTCCGCTGCACCAAACTGCCGTTAAAAAAATCTATATGTTAATTTAAAAATTTTATATTTATTTAATACATATTAACTTCTACCCAGTGAGTATTGGTTAGCAAAGATATACATAAAATTAATCCTATTATATGTTAATTTACAAAATTTATATTTATTTAATACACATTAACTTGTAGAGTGAAGTTATTTTCAGAACCAAATAAATGTACAGAATTACGAGAACCATTTTTTTACTCTTAAAATGCGCATGTATATTCATCGGGTAGAAATATATAAATTTTCATTGTCGTAGGTCACTAGGAACATGTATCCTAGGCATGCACATGTATTTGTTTTGTATGTATTATAACTATCTTTTCGTTGGATAATATGAAAACACATGTGCACTATTTATATCGATCATCACGGATGTATAACCAATAAAACAATCAGGGCCGTCTCGTCGCTTTTGGTGGCCCCGTGCCATAATATAAACTAGGCCCTAAATCGTTCAACAACTTGTATATAATGCATAATGTTTCATTAATAATTATAGAATACAAATTATAAAATTCTAAAGCACGTACAAAACTAATAAAACAAATACAAAGTGGGCCTCATTTCTTCCATTGCATCAGATAGTTGTTGGATTCTTCCTCTATACTTTGCATAACAAGCGATGTTGTGTACTTAATTTACCAGAATTGGAGGCCCTCTTTGCAAATGGGCCCTGTGCCTATGCACCTGCTGCACACCCCATCAGCCGGCCCTGAAAACAATTATTAAATGTTAATTTAAGCATAATAATGAAAATATATATGCATTTTTAAAAGTATAAATATCGTTCTTGCAGTTCTGTAAATTTATTAAGTTCTGAAAATAATCTTACACTTAACTTGTACTCCGTGAGTATTGGTTTTAACTTGTACTCCGTGAGTATTGGTTAGTAAAGATATACATAAAATTAATCCTTGTATTATTATTGTAAAGAAAATAAAGTATAAACGCCCCTTCCCAACGATTTAGGTTGCTCAACGAACTCGCGGGGGCCAACTGTTATAAAGGAACCTTCTTATTGTCCCAGTTCTCTTTGTTATGAACTGGGGTTTCAAAATATCTCTCCAACCGGTTATTAGCTTTGAACTGGAGCTTATGAATGATGAACTGGCTATTGTAGTGGGCGGAACCTCAGCTTTGCTAGTAACTGGGTTTGGGCTAGTGTTTTAGGCTTAGTAGTTTAGAATCTTGGGCTGCTCTTTTATTTTAAACTGGGCTTTAGGTTCGGCTCAAAAATCTCCGTTAATCTACATGATATTTTCATAAGGATTCATTTAACTCCCCTTACTTTCCGATTCATAAAATAGTCAAATAGAGTATATATAGTTTTTACGGTTAAAATAAATTAAATTCACATAATTTTTACACCGCTTTTATTTATTTATTTATTTAATTATTCATAATTCTAAATTAACATAACGAGTCAACAAACTTTAAATCGATTATCATTTTGATTAATATGAAGTCGAAGGACAAGATTACATGACTCCAATTTTCAAATAATGATGTTCTTACCGCCATTTCACCTCATGTGGTTGGGGTTCAAAAAAAGAGAAAAAGCACAAGAACCAAGAAATTGTATCGGAACTAAACCGTATATTAGAACCATGATCCGGTATATGATTTTCTGAAATTCTTAATTTTCGGTTTTTGGGACTTCGGGAAAGAACCGGTTGGTTTCGGGTTTTTTCCGAAAGAACCATTCCTTTTAAAATGTGTATTTTTATAGGGTTTGTTTATAACATTATTTAAAGCATGTAAGCCATTTAAGAAAATTGAAAATAAAAACGACTTACTAAAACTTAAAAAGAAAGTTAAACCTTAAAGTTTATAATAACTTAGAACCTATTTTTTAATCTACATTATTTATCATCATCATAAAATCATTCACTAACTAAGTTTATGTGATCTATTTAATAAAATGTTCAACATATGTGTTTTAATGTGTTATTAACCAATAATAGTATAAATTTATAAACACAATAATAGTATATCAGTAGTTTAAATAAATACTAGAATTATCTACCATTATAGTGTCATGTCTTTTTTACATATAAAATATCAATCACATCATATTTTGTAGATGGTCTTTCAGGTTTATAGTTTATTTGAGTCACATTAACAAGAAAACTCATATGCATTCAGTAAGTTTACAATTAAATTCACTTTATATGTTATGTTTGACCCGAAAAACAAGATTTTCAGTCAGATTCATATTTAGATAACGAGAAAATGGTTTATCAAAGACGCAAAAAGAAACCGCGGGGTGAGAAATGACCGCTGCCGCCAAATAAACAAAAACTAAAGACATTCTCCAGTTTAAATGGTGGAGGAGGTTTTATGACCCTGCTGTTTATGAAGTAGATGAGGAATAATTAAAGTGAAATAGATATTTTTTTAACAATTATGTACTTATTTTACTTAGATTTTGTGTTCTTCTTTATGTTTTTTATGAATTATTGTAATTATTAGTACGATTTTTATTGTTAAATATATTTTTTTATTGTTATAATATGTCATTTATGAAATAATGAGAAATAAAAGAATTAACTTATTAAACACAACGGTTTTTGTTGGGCATTTTTGAAAGTTGCCAACCTGAAATCGAAACTGAACCGAAGAAATAAAGACGGGTCTCGGTTTCACATTTTCTTTATTTTATGGTTCTCGCTTCTACATTTTCTTTGTAATTAATTGTATGACTTTTATTGTTGAAGACATTTTTTGTGTGTTGTATTGTTGTCATTTATAAATATTAAAAAAAAATAAAAGAATGAACTTTTTAAACACAATGGTTCTCGATGAGAATTCTCAAAATTTCTTATTTCGAAACCGAAACCGAACCGAAGAAATATGAACGGTTCTCGGTTTCGCACTTTTTTATTTTACAGTTTTCGGTTTTACGTTTTTTTATTTAACTCGTTTAAGAAAACAAATTTAAAATCTTAAAACTCACAATACAAATACCCCGGGTTTTTAATATTATTTTCTCACAAAAACTATATACATTGTAAACATAGAAACTTATTATTCGAAACTTGGTTTAACACGTCGGGTTTGAAATGACACGTGTTAACCCAGTTTTAGAGACCCAATCGAGTTTTGGTTTTTGTTCGTGTTCGTGTTCTTTTACAAATAAAACATGTTAATTATATATACAAGCGACATAATTTTGTTTTCATATACTATACTCATTTTGTCCTAAATTATTGTCCCCTGAAAAAATCACCCAGTTTAAAAAATAAATTAATTAATATTTTTTTCTTACTTTTTGATAGAATAATAATTTTTGCCTTAACTAATTAATTAAATTTTCTTTAAAAGTTTTGTAATAATAATTTCAGAAAAAAGTAATATATAGTAACAAACTTGATCAAATTATCTTATATATTTCTAGTAGTAGAAAATTAAATTGAAACATCTAAAAAAAAGAAACATCAGCAATAAAAATAGAATGGAAAAATATTTGTTAGTAAATAGCTTTGAGCTTAATATATGAGATATTTCATGTATAAATATATTTTATTTGTATTATTGTAAATAATTTTTATCTTTTTTTTAATAAAACCCAATTGATTCATTTGTCATACCAGTTAAACTCATAATACTATCTCTGTCTTAAAATTATTATTTACAGACAAAAATTACACAATTTAATAAAAATATATTTGTTTTGATTTCTACGAAAGTAAAAAAACAATTTTACCTTTTAATAATTAATTAGTATTTCTTTTATTTTTATAAATATTAAGTTGGACTAACGGTAATATAATACTCCCTCCGTCCTAAAATTATTGTCCATCTTTCCTTTTTTAATTGTCTCAAAATTATTCTCCCACTTTTAGAAATAGATATGAAATTTAGTTCGAGTTTACTATGTTACCATCACTTGTGGTCATTATTACAAATAATAAAAAAGTTTTAAATTAATTAGTTAAGGGTAAAACTGTCATTCTGAAAAAAGTATGAGAGAGAAATCTGTAATAGTTATGTTTTTCTAACTGTGTATTTTTTGTCCGGCAACAATAATTTTAGGACGGAAAAAGTGATAAACTTAAACAAACTCAACAATTATTTTTAAAAATAAATAAATTATTTTTAGTATGATGATTCGATAATTTGACCGAATTAATTGATAACTCAATCAAAAATATTGTGTGAAACAATGATTTTGCTCAGTCCAAATCATTGGTTCTAACGTTTGAACAGATGGCAACTCGCGGGGTCCACCTATCAAGGACTCCTCTTATCGACCCAGTTCTCTATTATTAAATCGGATTTTGCATTGTCTCGCGAATCGGGTTATCACTATCGGACTGGCGGTACTGATGAACTGATTCTTATACTGGGCGGAGCCTCAACTTGCTAGTAACTTGGTTTGGGCCTTGTTTTAGTGTTAGTAGTTTATAATCTTGGGCTCTTTAGCTAAAAAATTTCCGTTAATCCACATGATATTTCATAAGACATTCAGATTTTAACAAATCAAAAGTTTTAAATTATTTTTATTAAGTAATTTTTTTTATTTAAAAAAAATATTTCTTTAATAAAATAATCTCTTAATTTGTTTTTTTTTTAATTTTCGTGTTTCTTTTTAAATTTAATTTTGTTTTTATTTGGTAAAAGTTTTAAAAAAATGGAGAAATTAAATAGAGAAAAAGAAGAAATAAAATTATAAATGTCAAATTTGTGAAAAAAACTTTAAAAAAGAAAAGGTAAACTTAGTCGTTTAATTTTACATAAATTAGATGGTTAATATAAATTATAATTTTCATATTATTTCAATAAATTTTAAAAATTAACAAATACCCCTTACACGTTATAACCTAATAATATCACAATTCCAAAATGATAAGCACTAAATTTTTTCACATATTTGTATATTACACTAAAATAGTAAATTAAATTTGATTTATTTTTAAATCCGTGAGACTTTTAACTAATTATACTATACAACACTAAAACATGTATTAGACTTTTCTTACTAAAATGATTTGATTGTTAAAACAATCCCACATATATTAGAAATAAGGGTAAACTACAAATTTCGTCTTTGTACTTTGCGAAATTGGCAAATATGCTATCGAGAGCAAACTACGCGCAAATTTGCCACTATACTTCAAAATCTCGTGCAATTTTGCCATCGAGTTAAGGATTTTTTACTTTTCGTCATTTTCGTCTGTTAACTCCCACAAGTGCCTGGCACATGTGGGTATATTCATCATTCCCATCATACCAAGGACGTTAGCACTCTTCCACCTTTACCTTTGTGCAAAAAACGTCCCCGAAACATTATACACACCTTTTCTTCCACTGTAGCTTCTCACCAACACTTTTCAATGACTAAATTTGCAACATGAACATTGAAACTTTCACTAGTATCTCGACATTAAATACCTCAATACTCTACTGTTTCAGCTTAAATTCATACTACTAACCCAAAATTCGATTCAACTGATTATCAAGTAGCTATATGGCGTATAAAAAAGAAGTCATTTTCAAATTGCACAATAATGGGTTTTTTGTACATGGTCCGTTGAGGTAATATAAATGGCAATCGTAGTCAAATATGTGGGTTTAGTGTTGAGGCTAGGATATTTAAAATTGGCCTAAATCATATCTTCGGAAGGCTTGACGACGTGGAAAAATGGGCTTTGTTCTTTTGTTTGCCTAACAAATCACTATAAGAAGGTTTAAAGTTGATTTACACCGACGATGATGTGTATATGATGTTGGAACTGGCTTGTTGGAACGGTTCAATAGATTTGTTTGTTGTTCACAAGACACATAGATTAGCTCAGTATTATTTCAAGAACCTTAATTTAGATTTAGAGGATGCAGATGGGGATTATTTGGGATGGGTGGAAGATGACGGGGTGCTTGGCCACCCCCAACCTGCCGAATAGTCCACTTTTTTTTAAGAGTGAAAAATAAAAAAGTTTGACAGGATAAATGAGATCATAAATGAGCACCGGAGAAGATGGTATAAAAATGGTCTTTTGCATATAAAGTAGGTGTCACCTGGGTTACTACATTGACTTGTCAAAAGCTTTATGGTTTTTCAATTTTTATTTCTACGGTATTATTTTTTGTTTACTCTTGATATAAATGAGATAAATAAATAACATGCTTTGAGTAAAATAGTTTTTCTTGAGGTTTATCTGTTATTTTTTATCAATAAATACATGATTTAAAAAGAAAAACAAAATTACAGATATGGTTTTTGAAAAAGGCATCGACTTAACATTTTCGAGATTTCCTTTATTCTAAATCCTTTGTGATACATATTGTATCTAACCTGACCTTACAAATTAAGCGGTTTTCTCATTGAACCACTAATTTTATCGTCTCGAATAGATGAGGAATTCATGTTAGGTTTGCTTCTAGGCTCGTCATTGCTTGAACCGGTATATCGAACCATTCAAGTTTTAATCTAGCTTCTAAACCAAGGAATTTTACGTTACTATCGGGAAAAAAATTCGAGCCCACCTTAATATAAATTGATGGCTCCGCCTCTCCTATTGGTATTGTACAAACTATATATTTTGTAAGCCTGTATGTGATTGATACTAAATTGTTTTATCTGTATTTTGGTATTAAGTATTATAGGTTTAATAGGTGTTTGGTTAGCCGAGATATAAGCAATATACTTATATGGAAAACAGGGTTGACCTGTCAATCTAACCGATAAACTGGTGACTTGACTAGTTGATTCGAAGCAATGATATGAAAGGGCTACTAGTTATGTATAATCGGGTTTATGCGTCTAGTTAAACTGTAAACTAATGGAGTGAAGGTATCTCTTATATAATAAAAGAATTATATTATTTATAATTTCAGTAAAAAGTGGAGGTTAAAAATTAACTATACTAATCAAATGATTTGATTTTGACACATAAACAAAACTAAGTGATGTGATTTGTTGAAAAAAATCAAAACTGAATTCAATTTAGTTAAAATTAAAAAAATTGGTGAAGGAATGTGATGAAAACAAATAAAAATATATGTGTCAAATTTGTGACAATAAAAACTAAAAAAAAAAGGGATTAATAAAACTTTAGTGATTGAATTTAAATAAATTAGATGGACATAAGTGTAAACTTATAATTTTTTATAATTTTTAGTAACTGTAAAAAAATAAACAAATTACCTCCTTAAACTTTATACCTTTTAGACTTTATATTTTAAAAATACAACATATATGTAATATTAAAGAATTAACAAATCACATGATTATAAATATTCAAATAAAAACACAAATTATTGTCTATCTCTATTTTGACATTTAACAAAGTTAAGCATTGCAATTTACGTAAATTATTATTAACATGTATATAAATATCAAAATGCATGACCATAGATATCGGTTTGAGATGAAAATAAATAAACGAGATTCTACTTATTACAACAACATATATTTTTTCAAGGTCGGTATGTGTTACTAAACACACAATGTCGAGAAAATGATAGCTAAGATTTCAGTTAAACATAGTTAAATCTTTTATACAATAAGTATTTATACAAAATATCCATTAAAATTATTACATAATGAAAAATCATATTTGTGGGTCCATAAGCATCGTAGCTATTTAAGTATTAAAAAATTAATATTTTTTTATAGAATAATATTAACTATTACAAAATCATGAATTTATAAATCGTGAACGTGTAAGGTTTTGTTGATTAATAATTAAGATATAACTATTTTAGAATAAAATATCAAAAGTAAAAAGAATATGAAATTTGGAAAAATAAAAATTGAGGTGAGTTTATATTAGTTTACACGGTACGCATAGGGTTTAGGGTTAAGAACAACATAATCAAACATATAAACATTAGATGTTCCTAAAAAAACATATATAATATACATAAAATCAGGATAACGAAATTATTACTTAATAGATCATTTATGTTCAAGTCCCGTGCGTGCACGGACATTAAAAGTAATCCACTCAAACAAATAGATAGTAGTACAGAGAGATGGAAGAAGAAAAACTATGTTGCCACTTTTTGATCCTCGAGTTGAAGTTCCAACGCTTTCTCAAGTCTCGTGACAATCTCATCGATATTTGGGTGATGTGATTGTTCTTCGTTCAAGCAGTCATACGCCGTTTGAGCAAAAATGTTCAATGATTCAGCGTCCATTTGTTGCCTTGGATCCCAATCAATTATATCTTCCATTCTTTCCTCTCTATAATGGGTAATGGCCATCGGAGCGAGATACTTTTTAGTGTCGTTGGCAATTACTGATTTCCTGCCACATAGTAGTTCAAACATAACTATCCCAAAGGAGTACATATCCGACTTGTGGCTAGCCCTTTTTGTCTCTATATATGTTGGGTCTGTATACCCATCCGTACTCCATACTTTATCAGTATTGAAAGACTCGTGCCTTTCAGATGCTTTGATCTTCATCGAGCGTATAAAACCACCTAACTTGGGTTCTCAGTCATCATTTAATAGAATCGATGGAATGTCGATGTTGCGGTGTATTACGCTAAAATCACGTGACTCGTCATAATGAATGAAACTCAGGGCTTGCGTAATACCGAAAGATATCTCCAATCTTCGCACCCATGTCAGCCTCACTGTGTCACTTAGATGGTGGTAAAGACTTCCTCTGGTCTCATGCTTGATAATGATGATCATCTCATCATTATCATTACAAAACCCAACAAGAGAAACCAGATTCTTGTACTAAAGAGTAGAAAGCAATGAAATCTCCATCCAGAACTGTTGGTCTCCATCAAACCATTCTTTCTTTAACCTCCGAGCTAAGATATCAACTAACTCGCCGCACCATAAGATCTGCCCTTCGTAATCCTTTTCAGATTCATCTTCTCCCAACATATTTTTGTTAGAAAAGTTGTTAGTGGCGGTTAGTACATCTTCAAGGGGGATTCTTAAGTGAGCAAAATCATCAAGGTTGACTGAAGACATTATTACTATATGTATGTGAACAAAAATTAAGTGAAGGTTGTGTGATGTGAAATTGTGAATATGTGTATGTTGGATGTTACTACGTATCATATATATAATGGATAAACGTCCGGGCTTCACATTATTGTAATAATAAACTAAAATTAATAATAGACCATTAACTTTTTGACCATTAATTAAAGAAACTTGCTTCTGTTTAATTATATTTAACATAAAAACTACCCACTTTCCACAAAAATAAAACAAAAGAAACATTAGAATATAATATAGCAACTACTACTAATTTCATATTCACATGTCTTTTAATTGGAACAACATGGGTGCGCCTTATCAAAAGCGAACCCAACAAAGGTTTATGGTGTTTCTTTAGAGTGGGTTACATTATTATCCAAAAGGTTTAGATAACGTGAGGCTTGACATGACGGTATAGCCAAGTTTTACGTTTTTGTAAAACATGACGAGTCATGACATTCTTAAAACTTGAGTTAAAGCGTCCACAAAATATGAAAATATATATGACTTTGTATATTTATATCACATTATAAATATATTCACTACTACAAAATGAATTAACAACGATGGAATTTCCGACTGACATACTTCCGTCGGAAATTACCGACGAATTTCCGACATATTAGCGACGGATATTGTGATTGATATTTTTGTAAAAATATTCAGACAAAATTCTGACAGAATTCCGACGGATACTAACTTTGACGGAAATCCAGCCGTATTTGACTTACATTACGTCTACTTTCAGACACGACACCGACAAACATGCATACCCTCGCTATTCAGTAGGAAAATATCAAATATAGTAGTTGTATTCAAACTTGCACGAAAACGGTTTATTGTTGTTTGGGTTCATTTTAGTGAATGTTTATTGTTGGGCTGTAATTCAGTAGAGTTGAAAAAATGGGTAGGTTCAGAAACAAGTCAAACGGGTTTGCTTGTAGCGGGTTAACATATAGTACGAGTGAAAAAGAATGAGATCAGGTTTGTAAACATAGATACAAAGAAATACGTACAGTTTTATCTGATTACTTACTTTGCTTGCTGGATTTAGACTAAGGAGTAGTAGAGCAGGGAACAAGGGCTCTTCATCGTTGACCTCATTAACAGAAGGAACAAGAACCGCTTAGCAGCAGATATTCACCAAAAAAACAAGCCTGTATATTGGGCATAGAATACTAGTTCAGTATCACAAACTAACAAAATTGGTGTAGTTTTCTTGAAATAATACGAAAAATCATCATGCAGTCATATGTCATGTGAAAGAACTTCGATTATCAATAGCACTTAAGATTGATAATGGTAAAAATATTAGTGGAAAGAAAGTACTTGCATGATAAGGATTAACAATCTTTAGTTGAATGGAATGATAAGATTTGAGATTGCAGAACATGTGGATAAATGAAGCCAGAGCCAAAGGTGTTGAAGCTTGTATAGCTAATGCTATCCTGAGCATTATACCAATAGATTTGCTAACCATTCCCTGAGCTTCTCCCTTTGCTGTAACCTGTCATTATAAAACTTTAGTTAACCATCACAAAAAATAATCATGCCCATCTGGAAACAAGCGTAACGAATAGAGAATCACCTCAGTGAAGTTTTTTGAGCAGCAGAAACCCGCATAAAAACAGCTACAGGTAGCAGCCTGTCAAGTAAAGAGTTTAACTTTACGAGCATACATAAACTGATATAAACTCCCTATAATAGACCCCCTATGCCTAAATACCCCGGTTTTGGAACAAAACAAAAGGATAGACTTCATAAGGCTATATCATCAACTTCAGTATAAATCACAGGGAAGCATCATTTTTATAATTCTAAGTTCAATCCATATATATGCCGACAGGTCACTATGAATTTATTAACATAAACAGCATACGGAAGCAATACTCAGATATATATGATTATGACTTATGATAAGCAGTATACGGAAGCGATAATCAGATAAATATGGTCCACCCCATCACATAAATAATCGTTGTTATAATAATGTCTTATAGACATACCATTTTAATGTTAAATTAAGCTAGATACCAGCTGCCGAATGCCCTGCTCCAGCAGCAGCACCAATCGGGACAAAAAGATGAGGGAAAGCAGGAGTCACGATTTCCATACCAAAAGCAGCATTTTCCAGAAAATCAGCGAATAACATCCATCCCTTTGGATTCACATCTAAATGTTGTCCGGATTTTGACAAAAGTAATTTCCTTAGATACCCAATTTCGTCCTTGATTACCTTTCCCAAACAGCCACAAAACCATATAGCAAAGACAACATAAATTAAACTTAGAATCAAACATTAAACATCATTTCACTCGCAAATAATTAAATAACCCATTTAGAAAAGGAATCCCAAACAGCCACAAAACTCTTATTTGTAATCCGTTTTACTAAGCAAATCCCAAACATCTCTAAATTCCGCAAAGCATATTACTTGACCCCTAATCAGTCACGTCCATTTTGACACTAGCAACCTACAGAAACACACTCGTAAACGCAATAATCATATTATTTGATCCCTAATCAGTCCACGCCCATTTGACAATACCTAAACTATAAAAACACATTTTCCACTACTCATCAGGATGCTAATGGTGTGTTTTGGATGACCCACCACCGGAGCTGCTGCCACCGTTTCCGGATAAGGTGGCGGTGATATGACGGAAACCGTGTAGTGATCCAGTTTCATAAAAAAAAACCTTTTATGTGTGAGGGTTGTTTAATTGTATGTTTTTGAATGACAAAACCCCTTTATCTGACGTCATATTCTTACGTCATATTTACATTTCCCACTTTTCTGACCACATTCATTCCGTCCTTTTCTGACCACATTCATATTGAAAAAACCGTTTTCTAAACTGCAGCCATTAAAGAATTTTTTTATTTGAGATACGATTCTTTAATCATCATTTACTCTTATCTCAATCCCATTCCCATTCTGGGTTTCATACTTATAAGTCTGATTAAAGTTTACTAATATTTAGAGATTCTTTTTTCTACATCATGTAAGTCTATCAAGTAACTTTACTGCCTATCTTTATTCAATTTACTGTGTGAATTTGATTTGTGAAACCTTAGTTTTGTAATTCTTATTTGATTTGTGGGATTTTTCTGAGGTTTTAGTTTACCAACATCCGCTTTATCCTATTCTATGTATTGACCCGTTACCCAATGATACATGAGTAATGATCTGCGCCAAGACCAAGTTACTGATTTTACTGCTCTAAAATGATCTGCAACAAGACCAAGTCACTGATTTTACTGCTCTAAAATGATCCGCAACAAGACCAAGTCGCTGATTTTACTGCTCTTGTGAGCTACTTTTACGCTCAGTTCTCGATTTTTGAATGAAAGGAAATGGAAAAGGAAAGGAAAAAGGAAAGGAAAATGAAAGAAAAACAAGTGTATTTTATGTGTTCTTGAGATAACAGAAAGAGAAAGGAAACTAACCATTATCATGTTCTTAAGTGAGAGGAAAAGAAAAGAAAATTATTTAAATTACATAAATGTCCTTTAGTTGTTAGTATTAAGTATTTTAAAAAGGGTATATTAGTCTTTAAATAAGATTAACTTAAGTTCTAATTTCCTTTCCTTCCTTTTCCTCCCAAAAGTGAGAGGAAAATATTTTAAGAAAAGTTTCTCTTTACTTCCTTTCCAATTCCTTTTCTTTTACTAAAAAATAACTAGAGAACACAAAAATCATTCCATTTCCTTTCCTTTTCCTTCATACACCAACTCGAGAACACAGTGTTAGTATAACTATTGTAAGAGCTTCTACAACTTACGTTTGATTGTTACTGGAAACGTGACTGTAGAATAATACATGTTAAATGACCCTGCTAATCTGCTATAGGGTAGGTTTATCGGGTGTTATCGGGTCGGTGATCGAGTGCACTGTGAGAATGACAACTGATATACATCTCAAATATGAATTTGATTTTTTAAGTGTGAATAATATTCTGAATTTTACTTGTTTATGCAGGGTGAGGTTAAGTTCAAATCAATTATCCATGTGCCTGTGGTCACTCCCATGGGTATGCTTATGTGCCAATAATCTTTAATAGGATAATTTGTTCTATTTTTGATTTTTTTTATGACATACCAGGAATCAAGGCAGCAACGAATTGAAGTAGGTCATGCATCAATTGTGGAAACACCTCCGCCTCCTTATATGAAGAAGTCTATAATGTGCCTACTGCTCCAATACAAAATGGTTTAAATGGTAAATATTACTTTTTAAGTGACTCAATAATACAAAACTTTTTAAAACTTTTCCAAAACTTCGTTTGTCTTAATGAACCAAATGCATTCCAATTGAATTTTGTTTATTGTGTTCCAGGCTATGTTCTCATATAATGCAGTCTTATATGGAGCTTAAGTTATCGACTGATGATTATGTCGTAATCAGAAAGGTACGCAACCCTTAAATCTTGTGAAATTTAATATCATCTTAAACTCCTGGGCTTTGATATGCTTTTGTTTATTCCAAGATATCTTGCTCTACGTGGTCAACTAAGGCTATGAAATACGGTTTAAGTATGCTTTTGTTGGTGCCATGAATTGGATGAGGTTCAGCGTGCACTTGGTGCAAATTCTAATCTAATACTTAAAAGCTATGGAAATGTTAACCCAATATCAAGATATGGATCAATTCGGGTTATAAATTATGCTAGCGGATCAAGATAAATGTTTAACAGGCTGCATAAACTTGATATCAAAGATTTTCATATTATAGAATGTAGAATACGTTCATTGTATTATAATACAGTATTAGAGTTTGTGACAATTGGGTAAGTGGTATTTTGTCTGAGGTTTTTAGCCTTTAAAATACAGGTTTGTTATTCATAACCATGATTTGTGACATTTTTGCGACTAATCCATGGGGTTTGAGCCTACCACTAGACAAACATAAACTGGGTGAAATGGTCCTCTTTTCGGAAATTGGCGACTTACTAATGTTTAATACTTAATGTTCTCTTGCTTAGCAAATAGTCAGATGGTAATTTATTTAGTTATTGTTACCAAATATATAGCAAGCTGTAATTGCCAAAATGTGGTGCAAATTCTTGTAATAGGTGGTCACTGTATGGAATGTGAATTCAAATACATTGACTGAATTTTTCATCCGTTATCTGGTATAATGGACCGCAGTACTACCAAAGTAGTGTTTTGTTTTTGTTGATTATGCTATGTTAAACAATTTTGTTTAATATGGATCAAGAGAGGGTCGATAATACAAACTTTTTAACCCTAGGAAGACCTGTGAGGCAGGATATCTAGATAAGGGCCTATGTTTCTTTTCTAAAAAGGTAAATGTTTAGTTAAGCATGAAACTAAAATTGTGAACACATAATATGAGATCAGCTTTTTCTTCTTGCTACACGTAGTTGGATTATTGTATACAATTGCTATTTTTTATTGACCTTTCTTTTAGGTGAGTCACCAACCTATGGTTGTTGCCTCTCAGTGCGTCAATTCTAAACGGATTCCAATCAAAGGCAAATTTCGAGGGGCTTTTGTTCAGGCTCTATCATGTGGGTT
The DNA here is from genome assembly GCA_025667525.1 of Glebionis coronaria. Lineage (NCBI taxonomy): Eukaryota > Viridiplantae > Streptophyta > Magnoliopsida > Asterales > Asteraceae > Glebionis > Glebionis coronaria. The sequence continues at coordinate 23,787,110 of CM046878.1, read as the reverse complement.
AGCATGCAATTTGAAGATGGTGAAACATTTCAATGGAGCAAGGTTATGACCTCTATAAACTTATTATTCTTGGAATAATATACTGTGATCACTACAATACCATGTGTATCAAGATATATACATGCTTATGTGTTCATGTATATTGTTTCCTATTTTACAGTTTGTGTCACTCCATTTGTGGTCATATGTGTCATTGCTACAAGCCTACAAGAGTTACGAAGCTTAACTTCTCACCATCCTTAAAAATCTACGATTGTCATTTTAGATTTTGTATTCTGTTCACCCACATATTGTAAGTTTCAAGAGCAGGCTAAATGATCGGCTTAGGGAACATGGGTAACTTTCCACGTCTATATGAGTACACCATTACAATTTCGTCTATATGAGTATGAAAAGAGCTTACGGGATATTTTAAATGATATTTTTCTCTATGTTGTTTGATGTTTTGTTTTTTTTCTTGCACAAGAGATATTAAAATATCGGATCTTTATTGCAGAAAAATACCAACTTTTTGAAATGAATATTGTTTTGTACAGGCTTTGGACTCGATAAAGAAATCTCTGCCTAAAAAGGATAAGAGGAAGGACAAAGAAAAGGGAAAAGGTAAAGCAGTTGCTGGTTCTTCAGCAGATGATGCAACAAGATTGGAGAAAGAGGTAATGTTGGATAAATTATGTACTTTTACTAAAATTGTAGATTATTTAACATTATTTGATTCCTACTATCTTGTCCATTCTACCAGGTTGAAGAGTTGACAAAAAAGTATACAAGTCGGCTAAAGAACTATGCAATGATTATATTTATATGACTTTATTTTACTTAAGATGTAATTTTTTAGTGCCACTCGTGAAACCCACGGGTCTATAGTCTAGTTGGTTGATAGAAAAAACGATAACAAAGTGAGGGGAAAGGGAACCGGTTCTTTCTTCATACTGAAGCAGTCCTGATAAGCCAGGCTAAGTTGGAACTTTGAACTGAACTGACCTCTTCTTTCTTGAACTAGAACTGAACCTTGTTTATAAATGATGGAGGAACAAGAATAAACTGATTATTTAGTTTCCTTACTTTATGATATATTTTATTTAAATTTTCTTATTTTGTGATCTTTTATTTATTTTTCTTATTTTGTGTTTTCTAGGAAAAATATTGTTATCTTTTTTCCCAAGTTTAGTTTTTCCTATAAAATTAGGATTTTGTTTATTGTATTGAATAATTGAGATACGAATAAAAAACACAGACTTGTAGTCTTTTGTTAATTGACTTGAATCTAGGTTAGAGCTTATTGTTCAATTTTCACCCTAATAATCGGGCATTCGTTTGAATCAACGATTGTTGGAAGAGTTGTTTCTGGTATTCTTTGTGAATCAACAGATTCAATTATCTATCCTTATTTTTCGCTACATCTATAAACTACCCAAGAAAAACCGGAAGGGATAGCGAGTGTTTTCTACATGGGGGTGTCAATTGTCAAAGGAGAGGCATTTTAGGGAAAAATGTGTACCGTAAGTTTATAAAAATATGAGTTTTTGGTAATTTGTCTTTCTTTAGAACTATTTTTGAAAATTTTGGTGGGGCACTTGATGATTTGCAATGTAACATTTTTTTAATTGGGAAATTTCTTAAAATGTCCTTTTCTCAAGGGGCTTTGTGTGTTTTTCTCTTTTGTAACTTGGCTTCATAGTTTGACATGTGTCCCGAGGTAACGAAGCAACCGAGGCAACGCGAGTCAAACCGAGGCAACCTGTACTTGTGTCGGATACGTGTCAATATATGGTGCAAGGTTTCTTTCGTTGCCTCAGATGCCTCAGTTACGTCGAGGTATTTACGGAAAATTTAAAATCAATGGGCATTTAAATTGTCACAAACTCTTTTGAGAATGGAGTATTTGTGGAAATTTCCCTTTTTAATATATATATACTACATATAAAAAAACAAGTACTGTTATCAGAAATGTTGAAAAATCAACTTTGAACACTAAACGAATAATATACAACTATATAAACATAATTATAAAGCAATTAAAAAAATATGGACATAATTTGATACTTATATTAAAATTAATTAATACATAATAACTAATACACACTTAAAAATAAAAATAATTAATACTAAAAATATACAATTAATACACCTCACTCATTTTAATACCGGTTGATACAAACGTATCTTATTCTAAACTCAAACTCACTAAAAAAGATAACATGTTTGAGAATATGACACCATACTCTATAAAAGACGTCAACCCCTATTTGTGAAAATCCTTGAATGGTGGTAGGAATTTCAGTCCAAAAGGTCCATTTACAAAGCCCAAATTTTTTTTGGGTAAAGGGGTAAATGGTATTAATCACAAAAAAGTTAAGTACAATGAAATATGGTTGTGCCACATTAACCTCAAGACAAAACTTGAACTACAAAGCCCAAATTGAGCTCAAACATTGTTTTTTCAATGATTGGTGGTTTACAGCTTTAAAACCAATCCAAAACAAAAATCTAAGTAAATGAATACGATAAATGTTAAAAACATAATATCAATGTAATAGAGACAGATCTTACACCCAACCAACCACCCCTTGGCGTATTTTATTGATAATCAGAGTACAAAACAAAATAAAGAGATTAGTCCTTAAAGGATTGCTAATCGAACGATTACAAAAGAAAGATTAAGATTGTCCCAACTAGGTTGATCCAATCTCCCTCACATACAAGATTCACTCAAACACACAAGAAAAGATAAAAAAAAACAAGATGAAAACCTCCCGTGAACCAGAGACGGTTAGTGAGAGAGAGCAATGAACACACACATGTATGTGTGTGTAATAATGAGTTGCTAACCCTAGCTCTGTGTGAGCTAGGGACTTATACTAGAAACCATTAACGACCACAAGGGCCTAGAACCAGGAATAAGCCCATCAACAACAAATCCCAATAAGAGTCCATCCATAAGAATGCAAAGATGGCAAAGTAAGCACTTCAACATTCAACATGTGGACACAAAGGAAAAACATACAAAACATAATATAAGCCTTGAAAGATTGTTATAATTTCAGCACCCTTCCTCAATCTGACAAGGTGAGAAGAATATAGAAGTCACTTCCCAAACATGTCCACAAGCTTCAATTGCTTGCAAAGCTTCATATGTTGTGATATACCATGAGCTTTTATGAAAATGTCAGTTCTTTGATCAACTGAGGCAACCTTAAAGGTTTTAATGACACCATCTTGAACCTTTTCCCTTATCAAATGAACATCAACCCTAAAGTGTTTGGTTCTTTCATGAAAAACAGAATTGGCAGCAATCTGTATAGCAGAGCTGCTATCCCTGTATAAATACACAGGAAACAAGCTCTTGACCTTGAGGTCACTCAAAAGATTAGTGATCCAAATAACTTCACAAGTGGCACTAGCCATGCACCTGTATTCAACCTCAGCAAAAGATCTGGATATGGTAGGTTGTGTTTACTTTTCCAAGAAACAAGGGACCTACCCACGAACACACAATACCCACAAACATATTTTCTAGTTCCAAGGCACTTAGCCCAATCAGCATTAGTGTAACAAGATACCTTTAATGAAGTATCCTTGTAGATCTGAATGTCAGTACCAAGAGAGTTTTTAAGGTACCTAATAACTCTTAGAGCAACTTTAAGATGAGTCTGCAAAGGAGCATGCATATGTTGACTAAGACAGTGAACAACATAATAAATGTCTGGTCTGGTGTGAGTAAGATAAATAAGCCTCCCTAAAAGTCTTTAATACTCACATATATTGTTAAGAAATTTATCACTCTCACTTTCATCAACAGCAAGCACACAGTTTCCAGGAAAAGGTGTTGCTGTTGGTTTAGCAGCCAACAGACCAAACTCATAGATAAGCTCAAGGCACTATTTTCTTTGAGTCATGCATATACCATTGTTATTCTTAAGAATTTCAATTCCCAAGAAATGTTTCATCACCCCAAGATCTTTTATCATGAATTTGGTCTTAAGGAAACACCTAAAGTTCTCAATTTCGTTAATACTATTACCTGTGATGATAAAATCATCAACATAAATAAGAAGTGCAATAAACAAATTATCAAATTGTTTGATGTAGAGAGAGTAATCATGTTTGCTTTGGACAAAGCCATGCTCAACCAAGACAGTGGTAAGTTAGGAATTCCACTGTCTTGGGGCTTGCTTAAGTCCATAGAGGGCTTTATTTAAGTTACACACCTTGTTTTTGTCTTGACAGTTAAAGCCCAAAGGTAAAGTCATGTAAATATCCTCATACAGATCACCATAAAGGAAAGCATTATTTACATCAAGTTGAAACAAAGGCCAGTCATTAGAAACAACAATACTAATAAGGCATCTAACAGTAACCATTTTGACAACTAGACTGAAAGTTTCATCAAAATCAATGCCTTCTTTTTGACTGTAACCTTTATCAACAACTCTGGCCTTAAACTTATCAACAATACCAGAAGATTTGTATTTAATCTTAAAGACCCATTTGTTATTAATGGCTTTCCTACCCAAGGGTAAATCACATAAAGTCCAAGTATTATTTCTCAAGAGAGCCTCAATCTCATTGTTCATAGCTTCAACCCACCTACTATTTTTGATAGCCTCATAATAGGTGGAAGGTTGAAAGGATTGATTAAGAGTAGTAGCAAAACAGAAATTAGCAGTGCTAAGCTTAGAATAATTAACATGTTTTTCAATCCCATATTTAAGTTTGCTATCAAGAACAAAGTCATTAAGTTTAACAGGAATTTTGGTAGGTCTAGAAGACTTCCTAATGACAGGCTCTCCAACTTCTTCATTAATGACCCCACTTTGCTCAAAAGAAATGACAGAAAGATGAATTTTATCACTGGTGCCCTCAGATTGTAGGATGTCACCTATGGGGGTTGTAGAGTCCTCCCCTTGAGGTTGCACCAAGGCATCCCCATTTATAGGCAGGACACTACCTTCCACCCTAGGTGTTTCTCTCTCATCGTCATAGGGACTTGAAGGTGTTTGATTATCAAAAAAGGACAAGAGTTCAACATCACTTGTAACAACTACATCTGCCAAATCATTTCCAGTATTGTTTTTCATCTTAAAAGGGAAAATAGTTTCATAAAACCTCAAATCTCTTGAAAACAAAAACCTTCTATTATCTAGACCGAAAAGTTTATAAGCCTTTTTAAGAGAAGAGTAACCAACCAAAACACACTTTTCAACTCTAGATGTGAGTTTATCACTGTTATTCAGACAAGTAGAAAAACACAGACAGCCAAAACACTTTAAATGAGAGAGGTTTGGTTTTTTTATAGAGCAATATATAGGGGGATCTACCTTTTAAGACAGAAGAGGGGAGCCTGTTGATTAAGTAGACAACAGTTAGAATGCATTCAGACCAAAAATTAATAGGAATCCCTCCCTGAAACATAAGACTCCTATTAACATTAAGCAGGTGTCTATGTTTCCTTTCAGCAATACCATTTTGTTGAGGGGTGTAAGGACAAGAGGTATGATGAATGATACCCATAGTGGAGAGCATGGTGTGGACCTTGTTGTTAACAAACTCAGTTCCATTATCAGATCTAAAGATTTTGATTTTTGAGTTAGATTGATTTTTAACAAGAGTTATGTAGTGATTTTGCTAGTCAAAAACTTCATCCTTAGCTTTCAAAAGACAAGTCCACACAGCTTTAGAGTAGTCATCCACAATGGTAAGGAAGTATCTATACCCTTCCTTACTTTGAACTTTGTAAGGGCCCCACAGATCCAAGTGAACAAGATCATCAAGTTGGTTAGATTTGTGGTCACTCAAGGGAAAAGGTTCCCTTGTTTGTTTAGCCCTATGACAAGTTTCACAAACAGAAATGCTGGTATTTTTAGATAGGTGAAGGTCAGTCTTGAGAGCATTGAGGACATGGTCAGAAGGATGACCAAGCCTACAATGCCAGAGATCTTTGCAGGTGTTAAAGATCATAGCAGAGTTAACATTACCTAAACTCTGAGTCTTAAAGTCATCAAACAAGTAGAGCCCCCCAGATTCACTACCAGTCCCCAAAATGATCCCCTTGTGCAAGTCCTGAATATAACACTTATCCTCATCAAACAATAAAAGTTTTGCTATCTTTAATAAGTTTATTAACAGACAACAAGCTAACATAATAACCAGGCACAACCAACACATCATGAAAAATAACATTGTTATAGAGCTTGAGGTCACCAATGTGACTAATAGTGGCAACAATGCCATTGGGGTGACCAACAAAGATGTCGACATTAGAAATATCTACAACATTATACATACCCACAGTGGATGTGGTAGGATGTGATTAGCCCCAGAATCGATAATCCAACCCAAAGTGATGGTTTTAGTAGTGAACTTAATGTTACCAAAATTTTTTTAGAGAAATGCATATTGAACCAAATGTTAGCATTAAAGAAAGAGATTCTACCTGCCATATTGGACTGAGTGTTTCCAGATGTATCACTTATCAAACTGAGGAGCTTCGGCATTTGATCATCGGTAAAAGAAGTTGGGGATTCACAAATGGAAGTCTGTTTGTCACCAACTTTTAGATCACAGTTGGCATTAAAGTTATGTTTGAAACCAGTCTGTTTAGAAGTATTAGCACCTTTTTTATATCCAGCAGAATATCCATGTAACTCAAAGCATCTATTAACAGTGTGGCCAGTTTAACTACAATGAGTACAAAGAGGTTAAGGGTTGGGACCCCTATAACTTCTAGTACTATAGCCTTTAAAAGGAGGTCTACTAGGAGTGTTGTTATTACCAGTGTTGAAATTACTTCTTCTATTTTGATTGAATGTTTTAATAGCAAAAGATGTGGCATTCATCTTTGCCTCAGTGTGACTAGAGGTCTCCGGAATACCCCTATGGGATTCCTCTCTAGACACTGTGACATAAGCCTCCTTCACATCAGGAAGAGGATCCCTAGTGAGAAGGGCAATCCTAACAGGCTGATAGCAGTCATCAAGCCCCATTAAGAACTGCATAAGCCTCATGATCTGCTGATGCACAACCAGCTCAGTGCTAGCAGAACATACACACTTAATAGCACAAACACAATTAGGAATTTTAGTGACAACATCAAACTCTCTCCAAAGAGAGTTCAATCTGTGATAATAATCAGCCAAAGTACTACCCCCTTGTTTAACATACCCAATTTTTTGAAGCAAGTTATAAACAACAGACCCATCTACTTTATCATAAGTTTTATTCAAGTCTTTCTACACAGTAGCAGCATTTTCAGAGTAAACAAGACCCATATACACATCACTAGAAACAACATTTGAACCATCAACAAAAACATACTTGTTTCTAGCTTGTAAAGCAAGTTTCATAGCATTATTCCACATTCTATAGTTTTCAGTACCAAGAAGTTTAAAAGGAACAAGCACAGAGCTACTGTTATCACTGTTATGAATGTAAAGTCGATTACCAGCATCCAAGTTGCTTATGAGGGCAACTGGAATTGGTTTGGTTTCAGGCATACCTCTACCACCACCATTTCCTCCACCACCAGTTGGTGGTGGAGGAGGAGTACCACTACCACCCATAATTCACACCAAAAGTAAACAAAAAACAGTAGAGCAACAAATATCAAAGTAATAGAGACAGATCTTACACCCAACAAACCACCCCTTGGTGTATTTTATTGATAATCGGAGTACAAAAAAAAAGGTTAGTCCTCAAACGAGTGCTAATCGAACGATTGCAAAAGAAAGATTGAAATTGTCCCAACTAGGTTGATCCAATCTCCCTCACATACAAGATTCACTCAAACACACAAGAAAAGATAAAACAAGATGAAAACCTCCCATAAACCAGAGACGGCTAGTGAGAGAGAGCAATGAACACACAAATGTATGTGTGTGTGATAATGAGTTGCTAACCCTAGCTATGTGTGAGCTAGGGACTTATACTAGAAACCATCAACGGTCACAAGGGCCAGAACCAGAACCAGGAATAAGCCCATCAACAGCAAAGCCCAACAAGAGTCCAGCCATAAGAATGCAAAGATGGCAAAGTAAGCCCTTCAACTTTCAACATGTGGACACAAAGGAAAAACATACAAAACATAATATAAGCCTTGAAAGATTGCTATAATTTCAACAATAGGTTATTCTAATCACTATGAAATAGAGGATACAAAGACACGAGTACATAAAATTGCAATACACTAGTTGGTGTTAATATTGAATCAACACGATCCAACTTTTCTTGGTTTGTGCCCTCTTAAACGCTCACGTGCTGGCCCTAAACATTTTACGCGCATTATCCAAACTCCCACACGATAAATACATCAAAATCCTATTAAGCAAACTCAACGACATACACTTTTTACGTGTTTTTGTCATATGGGTGGGTATGTACTAAAACAGCCTCATTTGAATCTTGACACTGGGTGCATTCTTTTATTAACGAAGTGTAGACAGCATCGGGTACGGGAAAATGGAGCGTGTTGAGTAGGCGTAAGATATCGGATGGTGTAGTGGTTTCGATGGGTTTTAAGGGTTTAAGGTGGGGTTTGTGAAGAGGTAAGGTGGTGTTTGTTTCATTAAGATGTTTTAGGTCTGAATCTGACTATCGCATCTTACTAGTAAGAGGTGGTCATAAAGTCTGAATCTGAATCAAATTATGTTGTTTGTTTTTTTATAATGTCTGAATGATTTCAATTATTTATTTTTTAAAGCATATATTAGACCACAACTACACAATGAATAAATAGTTTCTATAAACATGAAACAAACAAAATATATTAAGCAAAAATTTAACGCAAATATTACGTACATTATTAAAATAAATTAGAAATAAGCATAATCAAATAAATGGTTTCTTAATAATGAAATTGTTGTACACAAAACAAAAATTAAAACCTTTGTATTTACTTTACCTACCAATTTACAAGAAGATACAACAATTTCGAAATAAAGTTGAGATTACTTTTTGCCTATACTTAACAAATGGGCCCCTTAACAAAACAATAAAAGTAAAATTATTTTACCCATTTATCCCATCACACAATCTAACTCTTTTTTAATAATATCCTTTTTCTCTCTCTGGTAGAACATTATCTTCTCCAACGAGTTCAACTCTTTCTTAAGAACAGCCAATCTTCTATTAGTGTTTTTATTTAAACAATATTTAAAGCCTCTATTTACAGGTGAAGTTTTTGAAAGGTTAAGAGATGGTCAGATCGGCTCACTAAGTCTGACTCAGACAAGAAAGTTCTTACCGCATCTGAATATGATCGGAAAAACAAATAACCATAACGTCTAACCGCGTCTGACTAGACAGACGTCAGACCTTTTTTTGCAAAAACAAACATGGCGTAACTTAATGGTTGTGATTTTGGCGGGAAGATGGTTGTTGGGTTTATTAGGGTTTAAGGAAGTTGAAATGAGGTTCTTGTTGACTTTATACATTTCGGTCGTAATGTTTTTGTCAAAGAAGGGAGAACTCGATCATGTTCGCGACTTATTTGTGCTATTTATTAGTTGGTGACGCGTCGCAAAGAGGAATGTGTAACAAGGTGGGATGCGTCTTGGGTGTCAGTTGACCATCAACCCGACCGACCATCACGACTCGTCTAAGAGCACAGGGTGTGGTTTGGTGCCGTCGTGCTGAGCCGTGGGAAAACACCAACTTTTTCAAGGGGTGTGGTGTGTGGTGGGTAAATGATCCCACCACATCAGGAACACGAAAACACCATATTTCACGCTCCTTGGTTGGCTTGAGCCGTGGTGTTTTTGTAGGACCCACTACTTATTAAAAAAAATAAAAACAAAATTATAAAAAAAATTATAAAACAAATTTATTAAACATTTCATTAAAATAAAAAAAAGTACATAAATTAAAAAAACAATTCCCAAAAAACAAAAAACATACATTCTCACAAAAAACATTTCATTAAAATAAAAAAGGCCATTCTCACAAAAAACATACATTCACCATTGTCACAAAAACAGACATTCATCATTTGTTCAAATCTCCCGCTGTACACACGCGACAGAGAACATAAACCTTTCACAAAAACACTAGAATAGTACCCGCGTAATGCGACGACGAGTACCTAATAACGAATTTTGAGACTAATAAATATTAACCTCTTATTCATCGTAAAATTATAAAAAATAGAATTAAAAAACCCACTAAAATTGAAAAAGATTAAAAATTAATAAAATATATTAAAATGGATATCAAATTAAAAAGCACAAAATTTTTAAAAATATAGTGAAATTAGATTATAAAAATAATAAATAAATAAATAGATTTTTCAATTTAAAAGAAAAAAATATTATTTTAAAAGGTTGTTACAAAAGTTGTTTGAAAAAGGTTATAGTGTATAATGTTAATGAAAATATCAACAACTTGCTTTATTTAGTATGTAAAAAAGTCTGAATTTTCAGCTTTGCTATTTTAAGAAGGTCCCAAATGCTTTATAAAGTAGTATAGATACACTGGTCAACTAAGTTTATAACTATCCAGGTCTAACTATAAGACATTTTTTTATAAAAAAAGGATTACTTAAAGAGATGTGTTTTATTCGTAAATACATAAAGCTTTTATACTCTTTTTGAAAGAAAATGACTACGCAGCCGTCCAGACTTCGTCATCTTATCACTTTCCAAAGAATCTAGAATTAATGGGAGTCCATCAACCTTGACTTCAAGCCTGAAATTTTAAAAACCACACAATAAGTCACCGTAAACTCAAAACCTGTTTTTGTACAGTATGATAAAGTATGCTAGTATATTTTATCACAAATACAATAGAAGCATTTTGCTGATAGCCAAAGTAAACACCAATTTCAGACAGTACGGGAGTATATTCTTACACTGGCCTGAACTCGAGACCACATATGATGAGGCCAGACATTGTTCCTTCATGACTCGTAAATTTCATATCAATAGAAAGAGAGCCATCCTTAAATTCATGAGTTGAGATGAATTTCCACAGTTGAATCTCCATCCATCCATCTTCCCTTTGTTTCGCAACCCGAGTGATACAATTTATGATGGGCTTGGGGGTATAAAATATACAAATTCAGCCTCATTATTTTCTTTGTGAAGTATGTCTCGTACTTTTACCGGACAGTGCAGCCCCTGGCATTTTTCTGAAAGCTTGAACACAAGGTAGCACTTGTATTCTGTATCTTGTGACAACATTTGGCTTTTGATTGTGCAATTAAGATGAAACACTTGTTGTGGTAAAAGCTCAATCAACTCTTGAAATCTGCATGTAGGATGGGTTAAGAACAAAGTTATATATACAGGCAACTACATCCAACAAGTGAAACTTTTGTCAACCAGTTATTCACAAATTTTCAATTGTCAACAGCAAATTAAAAAACACTAGGTTGGAAAATCCAGTTTTTGTGTGACATCTACATATTTGGATGTATAATCAAAAAAGTTCGATGGTTAAAGGTATGGCAGGAAATTCGTGTAAACAGAAACAAAAATAGCTACAGTATAATGAAAGGAGACCTGGATTCGGCAAATTGTTTGGAACTAAAAAGATCCACATTAGAGAATTTGTATAAAACTGCCTTCGCCGAAAGCACAAGAAGTTTCTTATCATTAACCTCACCCAACCAGAACAACTCGTTGTAGTCTCTGCATATCTTGAATATTTCTTCAAAGTTAGTTGGCAATTGTTTCACCTGATCCAGATTGAAGTTCGATTTTAAGATCTGTTCGACTTCCTTGAATTTTTCGATTTCTTCATGTTTCACCTGTATACCAACCATGTTAAATATGTAACATAGAACATGGTTTTGCTTTTTTTGGGCTTGCATCCGACATCTTTATATAATATAAGCAAAAAAGTTTAGAATGAAACCACGGGATATAATTGCAAACTTACTTCGTCAATGGCTCGAAATTCAATGCCTTCAACATAAATTCCACCATCTCCACAATAGTATGATGAAAAGCTCTCAAGTAAAAACTCAAAAATGACATCTTCGTTCTGATTCAAGAACTGGTACAACTCAATCATCATCCAGTCCTTGTCTCTCCAAGTTGTGAAATATGCCTGTAGACTTTCGAGTCCCTTTCTATACTTCAGGTTAACACACATCGGTTTACTAGAAAATATTCTTGAATCACAAAGTCTGAAGACTAAGAAGGCCCCATAAACAACATTTGGAGATAAAAATTGAGATTTTATCTTAATTTCGATGTTCAACTTGGATATATCCGACATTTCCACCACTGTTCCAAACCTGCACATGTTATAAATTTTCAAGTCTCAACCAGTCATAGCATTTGTTCCCTATATACACTTCTACTTTTGTGTTTTGTTATTCTTTTGATCCAAAAATAAACGATATAAATTACTTTTTGGGGAGATGAACTTCAAAACTAACTAAACTTGCATCATTAACAATATAAATCACTATAATAATATTGTTGCATCCATATAAAATCACTATCATATCGTATAAAGAGTTAATATTATAGAATAGAATAGCAAGATGCTAGCAAAATAGGGGCATCATATTACACTATCAGAATCCATCGCGAAAACAGTGAGACCTTAATTGCATAATTTGAAGTTGGTGTACAGGTTGTTTCCCTTAATCAAAAGAGTCGTTTCTAATTGACAAGTATCCACTGCTTTCCCGCTCATCAAAGAAACAGTCATTTCTAATTGCTAAAAATAGAACTTTTTCATTTTGATCACAAATACACGCTTACTTCCGGTCCTTTTCATGAGCGAGAAAAGTGAATGGCACTGTCTTGGCAAGTATGCCAATTATGTAATATATACACTGTAAAAACAATCTCTAACCAAGCTCAAAATACATAAGTATGCGGTAAACTTATTAGTATGCTACAATAAAGAATTTGTTATGTATAAAATGGTAAAATAACTAAATTAGCATTAGGATAATGCATATGTGCGCTTATCACTTAATACAAACACATGCAGAGAGATAGCGAGAATGACCTTGATATTGGAAGAGATTTCCACTCATGTGGACAACTGTTTATGAAAGAAAACATTGTGGCTGAAACCATTTCATTTCTTTCTCCATTACCATCGAATGAGAGCAACTGTTATACAACAAAAATATACCAGACTCAAAGTTTTTAGTGTGTATGAATGCATATGTGATTTGAATTGTCCCTCAAAAGGAAAAGATATAAAGAAATGATAAATACCAAATAAACGAATATAAGAATGACTGATTACCACTTTGTCCTCTTGAAGGAGGATTCCGTTAGAAAAAATGTTATAGAGTTCCTCTTTCTTTTTGGTAGTATAGATTTTTGGGATCTTTGACATTTTGATTATTTGTTTATAGTCTGTGGGCAATTTGGGCTCCCATTTCTCATAATCCTCCTGTATATACATTAATCAATTAATAAACTCATGTTTCATGGTTTATAAAATAGTTAAACGCCATACTTTATATATAAGTGAATCACAAGTTCGTCAGTTTTGTCATATTACAGAAACATACCTGGAATTCCAATGCTTTCTTAAGCTGTATGACCACTTCATCAGCTGTTGGCCGTCTTTCTCTCGTGTGATGTATGCATTGATAGGCAATCCTTGAAAATGTAATAAATGACAGTGGCTTAATTTGTTCCTTTATACCCTCAAACACTATCTCATCAAGTTTTTCTAAATGATACTGTTGTTTAGCCAAAAAGGGTAAATAAAGGAACTCGTCATCGAGTTTTACGGATGATAGTTTTCCACACAATATGTCGAATAAGACTGCACCAAATGAGAATATATCAGACTCTTTGGTTAAGAAGCCTGTTTTCGAGTATAGTGGGTCACGATAGCCAATTGTGCCCGTAACATTGTCGATGACATAGTCTATATCCTGATTTATTGGGCATACTAAGGAAAGCCCAAAATCACTGATTTTTGCATTCCAACCATCAAACAGTAGAATGTTGCTGCTGCTGATGTCCCTATGTATCACCATATCTAGACTTCCATGAAGAGACTTCAACCCGATTGCAATATCAATGCATATTTTAAGCCGCAGCACCCATGTAAGACTATCATCGCTCAAGTACTTATCAAGACTTCCTCTTGATGCATACTCATAAACAATTATTTTTTCTTCCTCTTCATCGCAATAGCCTACAAGACCAATGACATTTTCATGTTTATACTCCATAAGGATTTCTAGCTCTGTGGTAAATTGAGCTTCTCCTTCCGCGGTCTTCTTATCCAACCTCTTTGCAGCAATAATTTGAAGTCCATGAGCGTGACTAGCTACTCCTCTGTACACATTCCCAAAATCTCCATGTCCAATTATGTTGTCTTGACTCAAGTCTTGTGTGGCTAACTTAACGTCTTCAAGTGACAATTTAAGGTTGTCCTTATGGTTCTCCTGTGAATCATGGGTTAGTAAGTTAATTTGATAAGTAAAATAAAATAAAAATGCATGCCATCAAAAATTGTCATTATGACAAACCTGACAATTTAGCGCTTTTTTTAGTTCTTTGATTACAATTTCTATTGTCGGACGTTGCACTTGAGTTTCTGCCACACATCGAAATGCAATTTCTAAAAAGATGTCCAAAGACTCTTTATTAGGTCCCTTGCTTAGAGAAAAGACACGTTCATCTGTCTCCTCCTTTATCTTGTGATCGACAATTTTCTCTACTGTTCCCTTTTCATAATGATCTCTTGCAATGGGCGCAATTCCTTTATCGTTCACGTTGGTGTATACAGAATCATAGGCCAACCTCCCAGTCAAGATCTCAAGCAACACTACTCCAAATGAGTAAATGTCCGATTTCTTATTTAATCTACCATCCTTTTGATATTCTGGATCCAAGTACACATATGTACCTGCAATCATATTGGTATAAATGGTGCTGGCCGCTTGATCTGGTGGGTGGAATTTGGAGAGCCCAAAATCCGCAATTTTTGCCTTCCAGTTATCTCCCAGTAGAATATTATCGCTCTTGATATCACGGTGTATCATCCTTTGTTTGCCATGATCTGTGTTGTTGTGAATGTAATTCAAACCATGTGCAATATCAAGACATATATTTAGACGTTGCAACCAGTTAAGATTCGCCATTTTATCACTGCTTCCCAAATAGTTTTCAAGACTTCCTTTCGAAGCATGCTCATAAACGAGGATCATTCCATCGGTACCTTCATGACAAAAACCAAGAAGAGAGATTATATTCTCATGCTTGCAACTAGTTAGAGTTTCAATTTCTGCAATGAACCCTTGTTCTCCTTCTTGATTGTTAATGCGCTTTATGGCTACCGTGCTTCGTT
This sequence comes from Glebionis coronaria, assembly GCA_025667525.1. Lineage (NCBI taxonomy): Eukaryota > Viridiplantae > Streptophyta > Magnoliopsida > Asterales > Asteraceae > Glebionis > Glebionis coronaria. The sequence continues at coordinate 23,771,834 of CM046878.1, read as the reverse complement.
TTCTGGGTAAATCGCGTTTATCCACCCCTTCTATCGACGACGAATTACTTCCATCAAAATGTTCAAGATCTGCTTTATATACTTTACCGAATCCGCCAGACCCTATAATGTATGCGTCATCAAAATTCTGGGTAGCCTCTTTGATAACATCTAGTCCAATCTTCAAGTGTTCCAAATTCTCCTGCAACATTATGAAATTGTACAACACCACATTAATGCTAGTAAGAATTAGAGTGACATTAAGCAAAGAAAAGTTTTTATATTTGATGATAAAAATCTCAGTCCGAAAAGCATGGACCGAGGATCGGACCAAAATACGTTCGGTCCAAGTTTCCGATGGATGGTTCAGTAATATGCTCAGCCATATAATAGTTTATCTTGTTCATAAGCCATGTTTTAATAATCAAATATGACTAAAACTTCATTTTTAACGTGTGATATCTTCATTGGACTTGAGTGATTAAAAAACATGAGTAAAAATTTACCGATAATCTATAACTTTTATTTTCTATAATTAAATTTAATATTAGTCAAATTTATTGTAAAAGACGCGTTGTGTATATTTCTGTACAAAATTAACAATTAAAAAACACCTTTTTCAATCTTACATTAATAAACTAATTAATGGTGTGTTGTGTTAATAAATAGTAAAGCCATTTAACTCAATTTTAACAGTAAGAGCAAGAGGAGCGGTGGTTTGGTTGGCTGGCGCCAACAAACGGCTGTGGGTTGGCGTCGTGGCCACCAGCCCATACGTTTGAAGTTTTTTCTTTTTTTTTGAGAATCTAAGGGGTATATATACCCTCTACGGCACCAAAAACACCTAATGGCACCACAAATCACCACTCCCTCTAAAATGTGGTGTCATAGTATTTTTCGTGCCAAAGCCCACTTTGCTGACGTGACAGTACTTTTTGCCAACGACACCACCCTAACTGCACGACGATTCCCTCTTCTCTAAAAATTTAAATCTTAGACATTTCATCAAACATTTTGTGTGTGGACATGAAAGAAAGAGAAAAGGTTGCTTTGATGAAGAAAGCCCCTTGATCCTATGCTTGCGAGATCAGGTTTTGCGGGAAGTTACCTAGGAAATAACTTCAACGGGAATTTGAATGAAATTGACTACTCTATATATGATTAAGTCTGTAGAAAATATACTATATTAAAAGAAGAAGTTGTACACGTACTATATACAAAATTAGATGATCAAATAAATAGTTTAAGAAGTTGATACTTGGTTTGTCGATTATTTATACTGAGATTGAGGATGAGGATGAGAATGAGAATCATGTACTTATGTTACTTATGTCGTTGTCATCGTCTCATGAAAACTTTGTGGAAAAATTGTTGTACAGGATGGAATCATTAACAAGAAAGGATGTTTTGGTGATTTTGAAATCAAGGGTATAACTGAAGGCACAAGGCTGGTGATGTGTTATACGTAAGGGGAATGTGAGATCTAATATGTAAAGCTCATTATGGTAGATGTTTGTGGTTTAATTCAAGGGGTTGAACTGGTCACATCAAGTTCATCATATGTCATTCATTCAAAGAGTCATCTAAATAGAGACTGTCTAATGGAGAAGTCAAGTGGGTTTGTGAGGAAGGGTAAGCATGATCATTCAAATGATAAGCGCCTACTTTGGAAAAGCTCTCGAGGTATTCAAGAATTATGAGATGTCCGGTTGGTCTTATCATATGACACATAGGAGAGATTTCTTGTATGACTTTAAGGTTGTTGATGGTGGTTCGATTTAGTTAGGTTGTAACATAACACGCACTATAAAAGGGACATGGAAAGTGAAGATACATAAAGAGTTTATGTTCCAAGGTTAAGAAAAAGTTTGATTTCATTTAGATACTCTTGAAAAAGAGGTTTATATGTGCACATGCAGATGGTTAGAATTCAGGCGAGCAAAGGTTGTCGATTTATGATGATTGGGATAAGAAAATGAATTGTGTGAATACTTTGGAAGCAAAAGTGATGACCTTTGTTGTACAAAAGCATGAATATTAAAAACAAGATGGACTAAAGCAATTTGGTTCTAAACAATTTGGGTTCAAACAACTTTGTGAAAAATAAGCTGGGTTCGAACAACTTGGTTCTGGTGTGTTGAAACATGAGTTCATAGAGTACATGTTGATAAACGTGTTTGGTTTGAAGTGAAACTACAAAGATCTCAAGGGGAACATGAAACTGAGGTCTTAATGATGATGATGCACTAATTCAAAGACGGATGGAAGATAAAAAAAACTGAAGAGAGGATAACCACGGGTTGCTTGTAAATGAGTAGGAAAAGTTACACCTTGGTATAAATGTGGACAAACATTACGGTAATTGAAGTACATCATTAAGAGGGTGCAGAGGGTAATATTGTTGAAAAAAAAGTGAAGGAGTCTATGGAAGCTAATCTAGGGAATCTACTAAGCTACAATGCCTAGTCGACAAGGTGGTCTCTCGTTCGAAGTTTCAGCACAAGGAAAAGATGTTGAGTATCGATTACGCTTAAGTATTACTCCTAGGTGGAATATGATATTATGAGTAATTTTAAACATATGTTAGTTGGTGAAGTGTATATTGTAATTTAGGTTAGGAGTTTTTTAATTCGACTCTTACGTGGGTTTCTAACCCATCTTTATTGGTATAACTAACGTGTGCATATTTTTGCCGGTGTGTACTCTCTTGTGTTTACTAATTGTGCTTGTTACAACTCGCGAACTAGTGTCTCGTGATCGAACTCGGGATTCGTTGTCGTAATCGTCCAACCGGAGTGTTTAGGAAGCATATTTGAGGTGTTTAGTGTACTCCACCTACTTTTCGTTATGTTATGTTTGATAAGAGAGGTTTAATTGAAAGATCGACAAAGTATTTAGGGATGTATACCCGTTTTCATTTTATGCTTTTGAAGTAATTTGTAGCACATAATGCTTATGAGTTATTTTAACCAACATATTCACATTTTCATACTTTAAATTCAAAGTGTATTAAGTTGCATAATAAAAAATAAAAATACAGGTCTTAAGCTAGTTATAAAAAAATATAAAATAATGTCAAAATGATATAATACACGTTTTAGTAAGGTATAGTGTTTTTTTATACTTGACAAGAAACATAAAATTGGTATTTCTAGTGAGATAGTACACGAATAACAGTTGGTAACACTATTTTTAATTAGGATAATCGTCCTTAAATTAAAAGTTTAAGTAAATTAATTGCGTACCTTCAATTGAATGGTTGTACGGTTAACTGGATTCTCATGTTTCCACTGAAGTTCCAAAGCTTTCTTAAGTATGGACGGTCTGCTCTTTCCTCTTTTATGCACCAATATGCTGTTTCTGAGAAGACATTTAATGACTCCTTGTCCAACTGTATTCGTAAATGGGGCATGATCATATCATCCAAATTAGATTTGGCTAGTTTACTTAATAACCCCTCTCCGAACTTATCTTCTTCTTCTTCTTCGTCTACGTCATTCTCTTTGTCTTCATATATTGCACTCATTCCACATAAGACTTCAAATAATACAACACCAAACGAATACACATCAGACTTGTGCGTCACACCGCCAGTCTTTTTATACTTTGGGTCCAGGTATACATTCTCGATAATATCACGAGTAAGAAGAAGACGATGCCTCCGAGCTACTGTATTTTTCAATGCAAGTTGAAAACCAGATAACTTGGGTTCCCATTCTTCATCAAGTAAAATTTTCGAGCTTCTGACGTTGCAATGTATGATACTAAAATCACGTCCATCATCATAATGGATGTAACTCAATGCATTAGCAACCCCAACACATATCTTCAACCTTTGCATCCATTTGAGGTTCTCGTCACTTAAATATGTTTCGAGACTTCGGGTGGCCTCTTTCTTGTATATGATAATCTTATTGTACACGTTTTCATAAAACCCAATAACAGAAACTAGATTCTTATGTTTGAGACTAGAAAGCATCGAAACTTCTGTCCAAAACCTTTTTCTCTCATCTTTTACAAATTCTGAATAGAAGCTCTTAACAATAATATCGACGAATGCCTCCGAGTGTAAGAGACGGCCTTTGTGAATTATTCCAAACCTAAATGTTCCTATGGAATTTTCTTTAGCAAAATTGTTGGTTGCTAGCTTTATCTCTTGATAGTTGAGTTTTAAGTGAGAAAGATCTTTGAGGAAAGACTTTGTCTCTTTGCTGACATGGGAGCTCAATAACCCCTATATGTACCAACAAGACAATATCACCAAGTGTTTCAAAAATAACACATGTAGATATGGAGTTAACGTTTCTGAAATTCGTACAAAGATATTACCTTGTCGCGATTGGATGATGCCCCTTCAAGTTCGGACCCAACTATTAGATGTTCCTATAATATCATAAGTAAACAATTTTATTCGTGTTAATATTAGTATTATCAATATAAAGAGATAATTTTTAATAAAATAAAGATGAAATAGAAAAGCGTCTTACAACATATTGGCGTTCCATTTGAAGTTTCAACGCGCTCTCAAGTCTCGTAACAATCTCATGGATATTTGGGCGTTGTGACCGTTCTTCATTTAAGCAGTCGTACGCTGTTTCTGCGAAAACGTTGAATGATCGCCGATCGATTTGTTTCCATAGAACTGGATGAATGATTTCATCTAGTATTTTCTCTTTATAATGGAAAATAACCAATGTAGTCAAATACTTATTATCTGGATGCTCACTTATTGATTTCCTCCCACACAGTAGTTCAAACATTACTATTCCAAAAGAGTACATATCTGACTTGTGGCTCACTCTTTTTGTTTCAAGATATGTCGGGTCTCCATACCCATTTACACCCTTAACTCTATTAGTATGAAATGAAAGGTGCCTTTGAGAAGCTTTGATCTTCATGGAATTTTTAAAGTCACATAACTTGGGTTCCCATTCATCATTTAATACAACTCTAGAGCTGTCGATAAGCCGGTGTATTACACTAAAGTCGCGTGGCTCGTCATAATGAATATAGCTCAATGCACGCGCAATACGAATAGATATTTCCAATCTTCGCACCCATGGCAGGATCATTGATTCACTTAGATATTGGTTGAGACTTCCTCTAGTCTCAAGCTTGATAATGATGATTTTCTCACCGTTTTCATCACAAAATCCCACTAATGAAACTATATTTTTATGCTTGAGATTAGAAAGCATTGAAATTTCCGTCCAAAACTCTTGTTCATCAAACAATTCTTTGATAAACCTCTGAACACGGATATCAATCAACTCACAGGACCACAAGAACTGTCCCTTGTATTCCTCCACAAATTTACTTCTAATGATGTTATTTTCTTCATCAAAGTTGTTAGTTGCGGATAGGATATTTTGAAGGGAAAGTTTAAGGTGAGCAAATTGGTTGCTGGGCGAAGACAGTATCTGTTAATCAAGTAAAAAATGTGAGTTAGAAAAAGGGAATATAATGATGCCTACAAAGTGTTTGATAAAACTCCTGAACCATGTCTGACATTTTAGATCTAATTCTGCATATATCATTATATCTGGTTCAAAGTTGTTATGTCCATTGATGGTCTTCATGTGTCTTATTTATGTTGAGATATAGTCTTTGATGATGCAGTTAATATATGCTCCCGAGGTGTTATTAATGCATAAGTATATATACACTTTGACTCAAACCCAAAAGTGATAAGTACTCAAGATAAGTTGATAAAGTGGTATCCAGGAAAAACCATGGCAAGTGCTTTGCGTAAGAGAACAGTCTAAGAACTAAGAAGATCAATTCTAAGACGATGTATAGTTGTATACTACAGGTATAGTTTGACATTTATGCAATGGTTGACAAGTAAATGAGTCGAACCCGTATAAGGGAAGTTTATAAGTCTATTGATCAAGACACAAACAAAAATGGGATGGACAGCTCATACGTAGCTTACTTGTAATTTTGTGAAAGTTAGATTTGATCTACAAGTTGGACAAGCTACGGTGCAAGGCTATGTATCCTTGTGTAGTCGTATTGAACTTGCCAATTTTTAATTTATTTTGCAACTTAGCAATCTCTTAGTTCCTAATTTTAACCGTCTACCAGTGACGTGACAATCCCCATTTTCATATAAAGGTCGCAGGACATCCTATCAAAATCTGGGTTGGGTGGTTATAGTTCACAATTGTTTGCAGACCTCAAAAAGTACTTTACTACTTTTACTATACCACTTTTTGTTTTTTCAATTTTTTGAAACCCATTTCGAGCCGGTCGAACCGGGTTTTGGCTTAGATAAGAGGTCAAAAGAAACCTGTTTTAAAGAACTCAAAACCCAAGTGTGACCCACTGGGTTTTGCCGTGTCCTTAATTCCGGCGGGTTTAGTATTAAATCTTTTATATGTGTTCAACGTTGCTTTTTACAAGTCTTTGTAAGGCTTTAAAGGCTGTTTGGACATGTTTTTATGGCATTTTCAACACTTTCTATATGCTATTTGGAAAACAGAAAAATTAGCATTTTGGACAAGCTTATATGGTGTTACAACAGCTTTTATATGTTTGTATGTTTATTTTAACAACAATGACAGCTTTCATATGCGTTTCTGACATAGTTTTTTTACAGCAATCATGTTTTTTTTTTTGCAGAAATTACATTTTTGTATGTTGTTGTTTTAGGGTAAAAACTATAAATTAACTATTAGACGATACATTATGGCCAAACCCGACTGTGTTTTTGAGTCCATTAAGTTAAGGGTTATTTAACCTCTGTTCCAAATTGTTTTTATTATAAATAGAGATAGTATCTCTCACTACGGAGTTACAAAATACAATTCAATAATATCTATCTTTTGTATTTTACATGCTATCACAGCCTTAAGATCCACCAATAAATTTTGCTATCCTGCGATCATCGACTATGCTGATGATCAGGAGGAATTCCTTTACTTTTGCTTTATTTCTTTTCTTTCATTAGAATTTTTATTTTCCGCGATCTAAACTTAAACCCTAAACACTAGCCGTCAAAACACAAAAAAAAAATATTATGTTGAGTTGCCTCCCATCCATCATATTTATTTTATCCATTATCTATTTGTGTTTGTTATCGAAGATCATTGTTGTTGATAACAAACAAATTGCCTGTCACTTCTAAAGGCAAAGCAAGCCACGCAAAGAACGATGTTGCAAGCAATAAGCAACTGTGCCGCCAAAACAATTATGCTTCCGCTCAAGCAAACAACAAAGAAGATGAGTGAATCAGAAAGAGAAGAAGAATCGGCTTTCAACATCTATTCTAGTCTGATCATCCGAAACACTATCGTTCAAACTACGAGGGAGTATTACATGATAGATTATGGCCCAACCCGATTGTGGGTTTGAATCCATTAACTTTAGGCTTAGTTAGCTTCTCTTTCAAGTTGTGTTTATTATAAATAGAGATAATATCTTTCACTATGGAATTACAAAACGTAATTCAATAATATATATCTTTTGATATTTTAGATTAACAACGCACTTACATATTTTTCCCATATTGAACCCTTTACCAAGGTTTTCAAGATCGGGATCTTACCGAGGATCGTTTTCGTCTTTGCAAGATCGAGATCACAAAGTAGGACCGGGATCGTAAGATCCTACTATAAATTAATATGCATCATAAACAGAAAATTATACGGATATTTCATAAGAATATGGTCCTAAGTTATGATTATGAAATGTATATGAAGATTTACACGTTGTTTTTTAGATTATATAAAATAGAACTTATAAATTTATAGTTTTTTAGTTTTTCGTTCGAAAGAAGTAAGATCGGATCATATAGATCTTAAGATCCTATGATCAAGATCGGGATCCTATAAGATCTTAAGCATGTAAAGATCCTATGTAAGATATGGATCGTTTTTACTTTACAGTATCATAAATTCGTAATATCCTGAGATCAGGATCGGGATCTTGACAACCTTGCTCTTTACTGTTTGATTAACGTATTTAACCAATATCTTTCCAATTGTGTCAAGTAAACACCAATTTGGTAACCAATTACATGTTGACCCCATCCATCATAATTTTTCTACATAATATAGTAAGATTTTCTGCTCAAGTGAATTTATTGTTTAATACGAATCATGTGTGGATGTATAGTGCCATCTTCAAACATGAGATTTGGAATATTTACAAAATCTATGGTTGATATTTCAATCATATAAATATACGAAGAATTGTACACGAGATTTGTCTTTAACATAAACACCTCAAAAACTGTTGGAAATATTTGTGCCATCTTTGAACAAACTCATACTTGGAGGAATTCTTTTGTAAATATCTTTCTTTGTTAATAAATTATGTTGTTTGTTAAGTTTGTATTGTGCAGGGTTCATTACGTAAATATGAGAATTAGCTGGCGGTATTTAAAGGGTGCTATGGGTTGCATTGTGGAGTACGCAGCCATTGTTGATTTTACACACACAAGATTCGTCTGTTATTCTGTTACAGTCTGGTATTATCTTCTTGATCAACTTGATCAACAAATTTTTAGTCTTCTAGTTTAGTATTGAGTGTTTTCTAGTGAGGATCTTTGTACGAGTGTTCTTGTATAGAGATTGCACCTTATAGAGGGACAATCTACTTTCTATTGTATGTACGATTATCACACATTTGTGGACTTATCAGATTTGAGGTATTAATAAGAAGTACGTGTGGAGGTTGGTTGAGTGCTTCAATCTTGTCTTTGACTATTGATTCATTAGTTTTTACATGGTATCAGAGTCATAATCGCCTTGATTATTGGTTCTTAACTGATTGTGAAAATTAGGGTTTTGATCGATTTGGGGGTTTTGCTTCCAGAGGTCTTAATCAGCTGTTCTAGCTGATTCTTAGTGGTTCTTGGTTGGTTAATTGGGTTTTCTGATCTTTAATTTGATCTAATTAGGGTTTTTCTTGAAACCCTAACCTGGTCAATTTGGGGATCTTGTTTCTAGTGATTGGTGTACGTTTTTGGGGTGATTTTCTCTTATTCTTTGATCTTGTTGATAAAAAATAAGGGGATTGGGTTATTTCCGTTGATTCTGGTTATGGCTTCTTGGGTGGTTGTTCTCTGTACCTTTTTCTTGTGTGTTGTTGGTTTTAGACGCCTTGTAGTCTTGCCCTTAACCTACCACCGTGCGTGGTTTGGAATCCTAGGAACTGACCAGACTACTGTTGGGTCTCGTTTTTTACATTGGTTATTAGTTCTTGGTTATTAGTTCTTGGTTATTAGTTCTTGCTTTTAGAATCTTTGTTGTCAGTTTCTGCTTATTTTGTTCTTGGTGTGTTCTTGGTTGTTTAGTTTGTTAGCTTTTTTCTTGTTTGTTGCTTTTTGGTTGTTTGTTCTGTCATCATGGGTGATGTTCTTATTAATGGTTTAGCTGTTGGTAATCCATTACATTTGCATAATAATGATCATTCTAATCTGCCTATTGTTAGTGTTAAGTTGACTGATACTAATAATTACAAAATATGGTCTACTGCTATGAGAATTGCTCTTCTTGGTATATGGTGTAGTAAAATCGTACACGTTTTAGGAAAAACGCGTATGAGTGGCAAGTATTAAGTTCTACGCTTTAGGAAAAACGTAAAACCGAATAAATGCGGGTTCGTTCTCGAAGGAGGTGTATATTGTGTATGCCAATTAATAAAATAACAATGTTTGGATTAGTGACGTTTTTGGTTTCAAGAGAGAAAAATAAAAGACGAGCTACGACTACGTTTAAACTACGACGAATGACGTAAAACGCGAACGTAAATACGTTAAACGTGACGAAATTAAAAATTAAACCTAAAAATTAATTAAAGTATTAAACTAAGTCTTAAATAATATAAATAAGAATAAAAATCCAACAAATATATTTTAAAACCTTTTATTAATTAAATATTCAATTTTTAATGCTAATTAAATCCCTAAAATTAAATATAATTAACAAAATGTCCAAAATATAATTTTATTGAACTAATAACTAACTTATATTATTTAAAGACTAAAAAGTATTTTTTCTAAATTTTTAAAACTATTTTTCTATTTTTTAATCACTAAAAACTATTTTTAAATTAAAATAATCATAAAAAATAATAAAATAATGCCAAAATTAATCTAATAATTTTAAAAATCCTAAATTATCCTATTGAACAGTAGAAAATTGAAAAAGTTTGAAAAATATAAAATTTTTCACTAAAAGACAAAACTATTTAATAATTAAACCCTAATTACCCTAATTTAATTATAAAAAATAATTAAATAGTGAACAGTAACTAATTTTTAAACCAAAAATCTTAAATTAATTTTCTAAACCTAAGAAAAATATTAAATCTGAAAAATATATATTTTCTACACTAAATGCCAAAAACAGTTTAATTAAAAAGTAATTAAAAATGCAATTAAATAAGAAAAATAGAAAATGAACAGTAACAATAAAATAAACCAAACTGAAAAATCAGAAATTAAAAATGAAAAATATTGCAAAAAGAATGAAAGTCTAATTCTTAAAAAAGTTCACTAAAGACAAATTAACAAGAATCTGAAAGTGACATGTGAGATGGTTTTGTCTGTTTGTATAGCAGGGGGAACTTTAACACAGGCAGTGGGAACTTGGTTCCCACTGATAGAACAAAAAACAAGGTCTGGTGACCTTTTTGGCTATATCTTGCTGGATTTTTGGTTTTAATCAAATCCAAAGGCACCCCCACAACCAGTTGGGTTGTGGGGAGTCAATAATGCAATAAAACACACAAGTTGTTTAACAAAAATCACACAAAAATGCCTCTATGCAGTTACTGTAATCAGAAATGTGGTCATGGGCAATTTTGCTGGTTCAGTTTGCACTTAGACGAATTTTAAAGCTTGTAAACTAGCACACAACACTACCAAATGACACCAAACTGTTACCAAGTTCTAAGTACTAACCAAATCTAGCAGTCAACAAAAAATGGAGGGCAGATTAAGCTAAAACAAGCAGTTTAAGGCACTTGACAGATTTTAGCCAATATTTCCTAAAAATTGAGCATGCAATTGCTGATTTAAACCTACCAAACTTCAAACCAAACAACCTATAACTATAACTATCCTAATGGAGTGTGTTCAAGCAGTTTATAAGCCAAAATTTTGTCAAATTCCCAGCTTAATAAGCAGACCCAAACACCCCCTTAATTTCTGTGAATGAAATTTAACAAAGCTTTTACCTATAAAACTTCACCAAACTGATTTAAAGTAATCTAAACATGCATATAGAACTAAATTAAGCATAATCAAACAGGAAAATAACATGTAGCATACAAACACAAAAATCACATAAATAATCACATAAAGTTCAATAAAAATGAAGTAAGAGGTTCAAGCCTTACTTATGGGGCTGATGCCTTTCTTAAACCATCTGTTTGAGCTTATGGAGAGCTTATGTGAAGTGTAGAAGACCCTTGTTGGTGGAATCCAAAATGGACCCAAGGGTATACCAAAATATCTTCAAAATGAGGAAAAATGAAATGAGAAGGACTATGGTTGCTTGCTGATGAAACCTGCCAAGATGAAAACAAGAAAGAGTGACCTGGGAACAAAAACAATAAGCTACTAAGCTAGCTTATGGATTAAGCTAGTGAATGCTTTTTGCTTGATAAATAAATAAAATCTTTGAACACTTTGTTGAAACCAATCCCTTGAAACCTTTTACAAACCTTTTCACCAACCTGATTATTATGAGGAGAATCCACTTTCACTTCATCCCCTCATAACCATCAAGATTTTGAAAACCTTTTAAACAACAACAACTAAACTAAAAAACGATTTTCAGAAACTTTGAAATATATTTTTCCCTTTTCTCAAACCTAAATTACTTTTGCAAACAAATGTAAAAGATTAAACTACTGAAAACAGAATGATGGAACTCAGTTTTGCACAATATTCAAAGAGTTCATTTTCATTAATAAAATTAAACATGTACAAAATCTGGAACAAACTAAGAAAAGGGGTACAAGCACCCCTTTTATACATGAAGATAGAACATACTAGAATCAAATAAACCCTAGCTAACTGATTTTCCTCTTATGCCCTTGGTCAAATTCGTCAAATCTGCTCACATGTGATCTCTGCCAAGGAAAATGATGTGCCAGCTGTGTTGTGAAGATCTCCAACGTTAAAATGAGAGTAGGGAGCAAGGAATTGCTTTGAGCCGTTGATGGAGTCAAAAGATGCCATTTTTGCCTTCTTTGGTTAGACAGGGGAACACGGGGGACCACATGGGGTGAGTGTGAGAAGTTTCTGGGTTGTGGGTTTAACTTAGGGAGGGGTAAATTACCCATCTGGAGGATCTTGGTTAAAAGCCCTTTGATTTGGTGACAATTCTGATTAGGGTTTATAAGGTGGATTAGGGGTGGATTAGGTGTTGATGATGAACAGGGAGTGTTTGGCGCCTCAAAATAAATATAATAATCCGTTTAAAATGAATTAAGTATTTAATTTGGGTTTGACTGGGTATGGGCTTGGTCGGGTAAAGTTGGATCCGGGTTTGTAAATTGGGTGGGTCTGGTGAGGTGTCAGTAGGTGAATGGCTGGGTTAAGTTTGATGTCTGGACGAATTTAGTCCCCCAATTCCCTTTCACTTGCTAAATTCTTCTAATCAGTAAACAACTCATTCCCCTTTATAAATATCTTTGCATGATTGACACTTTTGGCACCAAAGTTTATAAAACACTTTCACAAGGGCATTTTATGCATTTAATGCATTCTTCAAGGGCATAAATGGTATTTTCTTGAAACTTAAGGACCAATCTTGTAATAATAGAGATTTACAAGGGTCAAAAGTGACAAGTCTTCAAAAGTTGAGGGACCATTCTTGCCAAATCTTCAAACTTCAAGGACTTGATAGGAAAATCATGATTCGGGCCCGGTTCTTTGTGCGGCTTCGTTTCCCGTGTTCGTTTTTGCTTGATTCCTTTGATCTTTTGGTGAATTCACGATATCCATACCTAAAATACACAATGAACAAACACAAGCACATATATGGGTATTTTGATGACATTTTAAGCGTTTTAAGCCCGATTTGGACGATGAGACTATGTATAAATACAGTCTCATCACTCCCCCATACTAAACCATTGCCGTGTCCCCACGCAATGCTAGAATTAAGTATCATAGCACTTCCAAAATTCATTTTATGATGACATTTATTCAAGACATAAATTTAAATAAACTACTACACGCGTTTTAGACATAATGTATTGTTTTCATCACGATAAAGTGACTTTTAGGATCATAGAACAAGAACACGTGAATGCTTCGTTAGAAATAATTTCGTCGTCCTCGATTTTCACCCAATTCCATGCTAAGCGTGTAACGAGATCATTGTTATTATAAGTTAGCAACACGATCACTTCTCATGAGTGTTAATTACGAACCTAAACTCCCTTATTCCTAATTGGTATCTCTTATATTTTATTTTTGTCTTAATGATCACGAGGATACATCATTGACTTATGCGTGAATAGAGATTAAGTCTAAAAATAGAAACTTAACGGTGTAACCAAAATCATCAAATCAATAATTCACCCCAATAGACAACGATGTCAAAAAATTAAGTCAACAAGAAGGATCGATAAACACGATTTTATAACGGTTTTGAACATGAGACTTATTACCAAGACTTTTATACGCCCCCTAACGGAAGGGCCTTATTATCTTTGGTTTACCTCCATCTTTTATTCAACTTCGCCATGAAGCTTTTATTATGACTTCGGTCTTGCCTTGCCTTTTATTATCCGCCTCATCGGTGGTTTTATTAGCCAAAGACGTATATCCTCACGCTAAGGCGAATTTTGGATCTTTAAAGCTTCGAAGATTAAGGCTTGATTCACTTTCAATTTGGGCATAGATTTTTCGGCCTTGTGAGCTTCAAATTTTTGCTTAATTTAGGTGAGCACTTGAAATCTTATTATTAGGTGAAGCTTTCGATTATTCGGGTGCCAATACTTCAAAACCGTGACGCTGGCGATACCTTAATGTTTTCCCAATTTAATTACATGGAAGCTACCAAAACAAATTAGAAACCCAACAATAGTGACTAAACCGCCAAATCAATATTTATTAACAATTATTTATGCAAAAGCGTTGGGAGAATAAGCTAATAATTACTACACATAAGATTGTGACGATTACGAGACTTATAAATAACTCTATCATTTCTCGTCCTCATTTAAGAGACTTAGCCTAAAAAGTTAAGGAATCGAAGCTAAGTGCTCAACACGCACGGTCGAGTCAAAAATTACTCTCGTTCTCACCATCGGAAAACCTACATTCGTGTCTTAAACACTTATGAAAAACTAGAAAAATTTTAAAATTTCCTTATTTTGCATAAAACGATAACAAAAAGATTAATATTGGATAGCGTGTTGATGTAAGCAAGGTGAAGTATCTACTCACCCCCCCATACTAAAACTAAACATTGTCCTCAATGTTTCGAGTCTAGGGGTGTAAACACCCCCATACTAGAGACAAAGTCGAATGCTTAATCTCGAGCATGGAAAGGGTAAAACGAATAACCTAAAAGCCGTTTATGAATTATGCTATTAAGATAAACGTTAGAACATAAAAGGATATCATCGGATATCGGAATCTCCAAAGGCAACGATCGAAGCTCGAGTGCTACGTGAAACGAACACGAGAGGCTTCAATGATGACGATGATCCTAATAGATCACAATCACAAACAACCACGAAACAAAGGTAGGAAGAGCACAAGTCCCCTCGTTACATTAAGAAAGCAATAATATGTACAAGGATAAGCATGAGAATCCCCCACGAGGCACCTTGTTTTTGATAACCGAGTCAAAAGCTCGACTCGGATCCCCATAAATGTGATCATTTAGGGATAATCTTGGTAAGGTCATTTTTAGTGGGGCTTACATGATGAACAAGGCCCAAAAGTACATGGAGTACTTTAAAAAACCGATAAACGTATACCGGGGTCAAAGATAGCGTCCTCGTTTTCGGATGAAAGACGAAACAACGCTACTTCAACACAAACCCCAATGGGGTAGAAGAAAAGAGATAAGAAGTAGAAAGGTGGGGCAATGGGTAAGTCACTAAAATGAGCTACTCGAGGTAGACTCACACCAAGCAAATAGATAAGATTTCCATTTATTGCATCGGTGGAAGACCGAGATTTCCCTTTACAAGCAATTCCGGGATCGTAAATCTCGTCCTCGGTGGAGAAATGCGAGGGAACATTTGGGGCTTCCCCCACACTAGATCCACACCAACCATCGTCAAAAGGAGTAGACGAGGTGGTAGCACTCATAAAACGCGGTGATGACGGAGTTAAACATGTAGAAAAATCATTTAAAACATTTTTAAAATCTTTTCCTTTTTCATCGTTCAAAAACTCTTTATGAAAACCCGATTGAATAATGTCGAAAATATTTGGCGTGTCAAATTGAAAATTAGTCGCGCTAAAAATCCTCACATTTAAGTCATTGGCGGGAGGGGGTGGCGGATTATATAAGTTCTCAAAACGTTTGTCAATAAAGAACACCGCCCCCTCGGGGTCTACATACTCGTCATCCTCATGAACGTCGATCTCATCGATTTCTTCATCAAAGATAGGTTTGTCAAACCAAGGTTTGTCATTCCCCTCCTTGAGTATCTTAGAAACTCTCTCGAAAAGATCACGATCAAGCACGAAACCATCATTCTTTTGTGGGGATCGTTGATAAGTTAGATCCTCACGAATGTGGTAAACGTCATTCTCAAATGAGGAGTGTTGATTAGGTAACTCCTCGAGAATGGGATTTTTGGTGGTCACATGAGTTGGTTCGTCATCGAAAATAAGACGTTCCAACTCATTAAGTTCATCCTCGATTTTGGAAAGATCGACCTCACTCGTAGGTGGAAGTGAAGGCATAAGAGCTAGCTCTCGTTCAATGATTTCCTCAATCTCGGGATCAAACTCATAATCATCGTACTTCACATGTTTCTTCTTAGGAGAATCAAAAATAGCATGTGGATGTCGAAGTACGTGATCAATCTCGGCAAAATCGCCATCGTCATCGTCAAAGAAAGAGTCGATGTGAGCACTCACAACCATGGACTTACAAGCACTAGGGCTATGCTTAGGTGACTTTTCTAAGACGAGAGGATCGATGTCGATAAACCCTTTAGCCTCAACGGGTGTTGGGCTAGGCAAAGGAGGCACTTCGATGGAGTTAGAAGTTGAAGCCTCAAAGTCATGGTCCTTCGAAGGTGGTGAAGACGAATCCATTTTGGTCATTGTCGTGATGGCATTAACGTCACCCTTCGGGATTGGTGTTTCACTTGTTTCGCTAAAAACATCCCAAAGTGAGTTTTCATCCATAAATTTACACATACCCTTTTGAATTAGGTACACGTATTCTTTGTCATTAAAATCATCATCCTTAAAACCGTTTTTCTTAATTCTTTCAAAACATGCATCAAGCTTCATTCTTTCCGCTAAAGTAAACATTTTGAAATCATTAGAATTTGAATCATTGGGTTTTGAAACCTCGGTTTTTTCATTCTCACAAAATCCTTGGGATTTTCTAGCGAAAAAGTCAATTTTCTCATCCCCATATCTCATAGTAAGTCTCCCCTCGTGAACGTCGATTACGGTTCGAGCCATCGATAAGAATGGTCGGCCTAAAATAATGGGACATTTAGGGTCACACTCGTAATCGGATATAACGAAATCCGCGGGAAAAACAAACTTTCCAATCCTAACATAGACATCCTCGGCTATTCCAATTGGTATAAGTGGCGTACAATTTGCAAGCTCGATAGTCATGTTTGTGGGGGTAAGCGAAGGCAATCTCATCAATTTCCAAAGAGAATGAGGCATAAGATTGATGCTAGCACCTAAATCGGCAAGGGCTAAACATCCCTCAATCTCGGAAAAATCACAAGGTAATAGAAATTGGCCCGGATCCTTTTCCTTTCTCGGCATACGCCTTTTGGGTTTTTTAAGAAGGATCGAAGCACAAGTTTCTTCAAGGGTTACTTTGGTAAGGTCGACAAAGCTCTCTTTTTGAACCGTGGATGGAAATTGAGGGACACGAGGGTGTGCACTCTTTTCCTTGGTTGCCACGTTCACCCCATCGACTTTAGAACAAGAAGACGTCTTAGAAGTCGAGGGTTGAGAGGGATAAACAACACGGAATCCTTCAAGGTTAGGGGTAATCACACGACCTTTCTCACGAGACGAGGCGGCTTTACATTGTTCTTTCGGATTAGCAACGGTGTCACTAGGTAATGAACTTGATGACGAACCCGAGGCTTTGTTCATTATAGCCGAAAACATCTTTTTAATATCAATTTGCCCTTTCTCAATCTTCGTGTTTTGCAATTTCAAAGTATTTGTGAAGTCGTTTTTCAAAGTACCAATTTCTCCCTCTAATCGTCTCATATTAGCCTCATTCGTTTTCATGTAATTTTGAAAATCGTTTGACGAACTATTTTGATTAGAATTAAAGTTCCCTTGGTTTTGATTACTTCTTTGAAAATTGTTTTGATTCCCATTTGAAAAATTGTTTCCTTGATTGTTATCTCTATTTTGCCAAGTTATATTACGACCTTGATTATAACCTTGATTTTGATTCGAAAAATTTCCTTGTTGATTATTTCCTTGAAAATTGTTTCGGTTTTGAAAATTGTTGCCTTGGTTATAATTGCCTTGTTGTGATGGACCGGCGTTATTTTGATTTTGATTAGAAAAATTGTTGTTTAACGCACTCACATTCGACGTTTGGCCATCCGTAGCCGCACACTCGTAATAATTATGAGGTCCACCACAAAACGTACACGAAACCTCAACCGCTTTCACCGTAGCGGGAGCGTCTTTCTTTTGCATCTCAATGAGATAAGACGTAAACACATTCGTCAACTTATCGACTTTTGCATCAACTCTCTCAATGTCGCGATTAGAACTACTAACATTGGCGACATTGGCAACACTCGGTGCATTGCGGAGTTGGTAAACCTTGGATCGGTTCTCGATAATTATCAAAGCTTCTCTCGGAGTCTTACACAAAAAGTTGCCACCGGCGGCGGAATTCAACGAGTCTTGTTCGTGAAAATTAAGACCGTTGTAAAACGTATCGATTTGGTGCAACTCGGAAAAACCATGGTGAGGACATTGCCTAAGCAATTCCTTAAAACGATCCCACGCGTCTCTAAAAGATTCATTCGGTTTTTGCTCAAATTTTGTAATCTCGTTTTTGAAAAACGTTGTCTTAGACGGTGGGAAAAAATAATTAACGAACTTGGAAACGAGATCCTTCCACGTAACTATCGAATTAGGTGGCTCTTTCTCGTACCAATCCTTGGCGGCACCATCGAGCGAGTAAGGAAAAAGCATAAGCTTGACGACATCGGTGTCGACGTTCTTAAACTTGCTCGTGGCTAAAAGACGATCAAAATTCCGAATATGGTCGTGAGGATTATCGGCTTCACGACCTCGAAACTTTGTAGCTTGGATCAACGAAAGCATTCCGCTCTTGATCTCAAAATTCTCCGCCTCGATAGCGGGAATTACGATCGCGTCTCCATAACCCTCGGTGGGCGCTTGGAGCAATTCCATCATAGAACGATTGTCGGCCATCTCCTCTACGGTTTCTTCAACAACGATATTAGGAACGTCGGTTTCTAATTCTCGTCTACGTCGTCGATTCCTTCGATTACGATTGCGTCGATTCGAAGCTTCACTAGAATTGGAATAATCCTTCGATCGAGTGCGCATGCACTAAGCGTAGAATGGGTGGTAGCAAAGAAGATTCTTTTTGCGGCTTTTTGATTTTTCAATTTTTTTTTGGTTTTTGATTGGTTTTTTAATTTTTTTTGGATTTTTGAATGTATTACGTAGACAAAAATCTACAAATCTCCCCTCGAATCGACTTTCTCGATTAAAGGAGCCTCAAAGAATGAAAACGATCACGTGGAGTGAACGTTCTCGATGACTTTAGAACGTTGGTGGAACACCAAAACGTTCAAGAGGGTTTAATCTTGAAAACACAAGCAAATATAGTATACGTAGATAATACTTGGGCGGCAAACCCTTGATTAGCCTTCTTTCTCAAAACACGCACAAGCAAGCGGAGGAAACGAGGCGGCGCTAAGCACTTAAGAGCCTTTTTCCTTTAGGTCGTGAAATACAACCGCCTTATACCCACCTTATAGTTTGTGTTAATTGAAATTAAGCCTCACGAAAGTATTTATCTATTTTGCTTTTAAACTTTTGCTTTGGATTCGAATACAATGATCGAGTGATGAAATCCCGAATCAAGGTTGTGATTTCTCACGTATTTGGAGTACTTGTATATTTATTTGTTCTTACGTAAATACAATATAGTAATAATAATATTCACAAAGAAAACGAAAACCAATATATCTACAATATAGTAAAAGATTGTTTTGAGTTTAGTTTAGGAAAACTAAACACGATTTATTTGGATATTATACTATAATAGATAAAAAATAACAAAAATGAGTATGTACGATATTTACGCTTTCCAAAAAATGAAAAGCAAAAACGCACTACTCACACAAACACGATACTAATAATGGCACACTAAACACCTCCCCGGCAGCGGCGCCAAAAATTTGGTGTAGTAAAATCGTACACGTTTTAGGAAAAACGCGTATGAGTGGCAAGTATTAAGTTCTACGCTTTAGGAAAAACGTAAAACCGAATAAATGCGGGTTCGTTCTCGAAGGAGGTGTATATTGTGTATGCCAATTAATAAAATAACAATGTTTGGATTAGTGACGTTTTTGGTTTCAAGAGAGAAAAATAAAAGACGAGCTACGACTACGTTTAAACTACGACGAATGACGTAAAACGCGAACGTAAATACGTTAAACGTGACGAAATTAAAAATTAAACCTAAAAATTAATTAAAGTATTAAACTAAGTCTTAAATAATATAAATAAGAATAAAAATCCAACAAATATATTTTAAAACCTTTTATTAATTAAATATTCAATTTTTAATGCTAATTAAAGCCCTAAAATTAAATATAATTAACAAAATGTCCAAAATATAATTTTATTGAACTAATAACTAGCTTATATTATTTAAAGACTAAAAAGTATTTTTCTAAATTTTTAAAACTATTTTTTCTATTTTTTAATCACTAAAAACTATTTTTAAATTAAAATAATCATAAAAAATAATAAAATAATGCCAAAATTAATCTAACAATTTTAAAAATCCTAAATTATCCTATTGAACAGTAGAAAATTGAAAAAGTTTGAAAAATATAAAATTTTTCACTAAAAGACAAAACTATTTAATAATTAAACCCTAATTACCCTAATTTAATTATAAAAAATAATTAAATAGTGAACAGTAACTAATTTTTAAACCAAAAATCTTAAATTAATTTTCTAAACCTAAGAAAAATATTAAATCTGAAAAATATATATTTTCTACACTAAATGCCAAAAACAGTTTAATTAAAAAGTAATTAAAAATGCAATTAAATAAGAAAAATAGAAAATGAACAGTAACAATAAAATAAACCAAACTGAAAAATCAGAAATTAAAAATGAAAAATATTGCAAAAAGAATGAAAGTCTAATTCTTAAAAAAGTTCACTAAAGACAAATTAACAAGAATCTGAAAGTGACATGTGAGATGGTTTTGTCTGCTTGTATAGCAGGGGGAACTTTAACACAGGCAGTGGGAACTTGGTTCCCACTGATAGAACAAAAAACAAGGTCTGGTGACCTTTTTGGCTATATCTTGCTGGATTTTTGGTTTTAATCAGATCCAAAGGCACCCCCACAACCAGTTGGGTTGTGGGGAGTCAATAATGCAATAAAACACACAAGTTGTTTAACAAAAATCACACAAAAATGCCTCTATGCAGTTACTGTAATCAGAAATGTGGTCATGGGCAATTTTGTTGGTTCAGTTTGCACTTAGACGAATTTTAAAGCTTGTAAACTAGCACACAACACTACCAAATGACACCAAACTGTTACCAAGTTCTAAGTACTAACCAAATCTAGCAGTCAACAAAAAATGGAGGGCAGATTAAGCTAAAACAAGCAGTTTAAGGCACTTGACAGATTTTAGCCAATATTTCCTAAAAATTGAGCATGCAATTGCTGATTTAAACCTACCAAACTTCAAACCAAACAACCTATAACTATAACTATCCTAATGGAGTGTGTTCAAGCAGTTTATAAGCCAAAATTTTGTCAAATTCCCAGCTTAATGAGCAGACCCAAACACCCCCTTAATTTCTGTGAATGAAATTTAACAAAGCTTTTACCTATAAAACTTCACCAAACTGATTTAAAGTAATCTAAACATGCATATAGAACTAAATTAAGCATAATCAAACAGGAAAATAACATGTAGCATACAAACACAAAAATCACATAAATAATCACATAAAGTTCAATAAAAATGAAGTAAGAGGTTCAAGCCTTACTTATGGGGCTGATGCCTTTCTTAAACCATCTGTTTGAGCTTATGGAGAGCTTATGTGAAGTGTAGAAGACCCTTGTTGGTGGAATCCAAAATGGACCCAAGGGTATACCAAAATATCTTCAAAATGAGGAAAAATGAAATGCGAAGGACTATGGTTGCTTGCTGATGAAACCTGCCAAGATGAAAACAAGAAAGAGTGACCTGGGAACAAAAACAATAAGCTACTAAGCTAGCTTATGGATTAAGCTAGTTAATGCTTTTTGCTTGATAAATAAATAAAATCTTTGAACACTTTGTTGAAACCAATCCCTTGAAACCTTTTACAAACCTTTTCACCAACCTGATTATTATGAGGAGAATCCACTTTCACTTCATCCCCTCATAACCATCAAGATTCTGAAAACCTTTTAAACAACAACAACAAAACTAAAAAACGATTTTCAGAAACTTTGAAATATATTTTTCCCTTTTCTCAAACCTAAATTACTTTTGCAAACAAATGTAAAAGATTAAACTACTGAAAACAGAATGATGGAACTCAGTTTTGCACAATATTCAAAGAGTTCATTTTCATTAATAAAATTAAACATGTACAAAATCTGGAACAAACTAAGAAAAGGGGTACAAGCACCCCTTTTATACATGAAGATAGAACATACTAGAATCAAATAAACCCTAGCTAACTGATTTTCCTCTTATGCCCTTGGTCAAATTCGTCAAATCTGCTCACATGTGATCTCTGCCAAGGAAAATGATGTGCCAGCTGTGTTGTGAAGATCTCCAACGTTAAAATGAGAGTAGGGAGCAAGGAATTGCTTTGAGCCGTTGATGGAGTCAAAAGATGCCATTTTTGCCTTCTTTGGTTAGACAGGGGAACACGGGGGACCACATGGGGTGAGTGTGAGAAGTTTCTGGGTTGTGGGTTTAACTTAGGGAGGGGTAAATTACCCATCTGGAGGATCTTGGTTAAAAGCCCTTTGATTTGGTGACAATTCTGATTAGGGTTTATAAGGTGGATTAGGGGTGGATTAGGTGTTGATGATGAACAAGGAGTGTTTGGCGCCTCAAAATAAATATAATAATCCGTTTAAAATGAATTAAGTATTTAATTTGGGTTTGACTGGGTATGGGCTTGGTCGGGTAAAGTTGGATCCGGGTTTGTAAATTGGGTGGGTCTGGTGAGGTGTCAGTAGGTGAATGGCTGGGTTAAGTTTGATGTCTGGACGAATTTAGTCCCCCAATTCCCTTTCACTTGCTAAATTCTTCTAATCAGTAAACAACTCATTCCCCTTTATAAATATCTTTGCATGATTGACACTTTTGGCACCAAAGTTTATAAAACACTTTCACAAGGGCATTTTATGCATTTAATGCATTCTTCAAGGGCATAAATGGTATTTTCTTGAAACTTAAGGACCAATCTTGTAATAATAGAGATTTACAAGGGTCAAAAGTGACAAGTCTTCAAAAGTTGAGGGACCATTCTTGCCAAATCTTCAAACTTCAAGGA
Source organism: Glebionis coronaria (assembly GCA_025667525.1). Lineage (NCBI taxonomy): Eukaryota > Viridiplantae > Streptophyta > Magnoliopsida > Asterales > Asteraceae > Glebionis > Glebionis coronaria. The sequence goes on along the minus strand of CM046878.1, from coordinate 23,748,902 downwards.
CTTGATAGGAAAATCATGATTCGGGCCCGGTTCTTTGTGCGGCTTCGTTTCCCGTGTTCGTTTTTGCTTGATTCCTTTGATCTTTTGGTGAATTCACGATATCCATACCTAAAATACACAATGAACAAACACAAGCACATATATGGGTATTTTGATGACATTTTAAGCGTTTTAAGCCCGATTTGGACGATGAGACTATGTATAAATACAGTCTCATCAGTATAAGATGGGTTTTGTTGATGGTACTTGTGTTAAACCTGTTACTAGTATGATTCTTGCTCAACAATGCTATTTTTCTTAGTAGGATTCTTAATTCTTTGTCTCCTGAGTTATATCTTGGTCATGTTTATTCTGAAATTGCATCTGATGTTTGGGAAGAGTTAGCTCAAACTTATGATAAGGTGGATGGTTCTGTCATTTTTAATATGTTGCATCAAATTCATTCTATAAAACAGGGTGATTTGTCTGTGTTTGATTATTATCATAAGTTGAGTTCTCTATAAAGAGAGTTTGATAATCTTACATTGCTTCCTGCTTGTACTTGTGCTGCTCATGAGGGTGTGCTTAGACATAATTTGCTTATTAGACTTATGTAGTTTCTTATGGGCTTGAATGATGTTTATCGGAATATTAGAAGTAACATTCTTGATAGAGAACCTTTACCTGATGTTAGGGATGCATTTAATATCATCTCTAGGGTAGAGTCTCATATGGGACTTGTTCCAGCATAGGGAATGGTGCTGGGAACAAGGCATCTCCTGCTGTGTTTGTGGCTAAGTCTAATAATTTCATATCTAATGATGCTAAGAGGAATAACTTTGGGAATAATAGGAATAACAGAGGACCTAATCCTAATCTGTTGTGTAAACATTATGGTCTTATTGGACATACTAGTGAAAGATGTTTTGAATTGATTGGGTATCCCCTGGTTTTAAAACGAATCCTAATCTGACTAAAAGTGGACCTAGTAACGGGAATAGGGTGTTTAATGGTTCTGGAGGGGCTAAGAGGGGAGTTTCTTCTGGTTCATTTACTTTAGATACTTCCTTTATTAGGGAGCAAATGGCTAAAATTCTTTCCTTGATCAATGAATCTCCTTTAGGTAATATAAGTGCTAATATGGCAGGTATTAATTCTTCTTTTTTCAATGGGAATGCTTATTTCAATCTTAAGTTTAAGAAGTTTTTTGTGCTAATAAGTGTTCTAATATGTATAATTTGTTTATTGGTTGGATTATTGACTCTGGTTCTAACCAGCATTTGACTGTGTCGCCTAATAACATGTTTAATGTGATTGATAAATCTAGTCTTAATATCATTGTAGGTCATCCTAATGGTACTTTTGCTAAAGTGTCTGCTATTGGGAACTTAATATTGTCTTATTTGATGTCTTTTTTGTTCTTGAATATTGTCTTAGTCTTATGTCTGTGAATAAGTTGATTAAAGATAGCAAGTTATTTGTTAGATTTGATGAGCATAAGTGTTATATTTAGGATTTGAGTCTGGTCAAAACTCTGGAAATTGGTAATGAATCTAGTAAGTCCAATGTTAGGGTTGCTAATTCTTCGTTTGTTTGTTTTGCTTCTAAGAGTCTTTGGCATAGTTGGCTTGGTCATCCCTCTGATCAAGTTCTTTATGTGCTTAGTCAGGCTATTGGGTTTAAAAATGACTCCCATGTCTCACCTTGTGACATATGTCACAAGGCTAAACAGACTAGAGAGCCTTTCCCTCTTAGTGAGCATAAGTCTAAGAGTGTCGGTGATTTAGTTCATTTGGATTTATGGGGTCCTTACAAGGTTGTGAGTAGGGATGGGTATAAGTACTTTCTGACTATTGTTGATGATTTTAGCAGAATTGTATGGGTGTATTTGATTAAATGTAAAGATAAAGTTGGTATGTTTATTAAAAGTTTTGTTCAGTTAATTGATACTCAATTTAATAAGAAAATTAAGGTGTTTTAGTCTGATAATGGGACTGAGTTTGTTAATAAAAAACTTGGGGTATTTTTAGTAATAAAGGTATTATACATCAAACCTCTTGTGCTCATACACCTTAGCAAAATGGCATAGTAGAAAGGAAACATACACATCTGTTAAATGTTGCTAGAGGTCTTATGTTTCTGGGGGGGTTCCTCTGAATATGTGGTCTGAATGTATTTTAACTGTTGTGTACTTGATTAACATGCTTCTTTCAACAGTCTTGTCTGGATCTTCCCCTTATAAGTTAGTATATGGTTGTGAACCTAGTCTTTCTCACTTAAGGTGCTTTTGGTAATTTATGTTACTCTATTGTTCTTAATAATAATGACAAATTCAGTTCTAGCTTTGAGAAGTGTGTTTTAATTAGGTATTCTTCTGTTAAGAAAGCTTATAAGTTGTATAGTCTTGAAAAAAAATTGTGTTTTTATTCAAGAGATGTTTTTTCTATGAAACTATTTTTCCACTGAAAATGAAGGCCGTTCTTTAGAAAGTTTGAAGCCAAGTAATTTGGAGTCTGAACTGGATTTGTTAAACTTTTTGGTAACATAGATGATCATGGTGCTGAAAAGCCCAATGATGATGAGAGAGACACATTTAATGGTAATGGTGATAGCAATGAGATTGCTTCTACTAGTCATAACAGTTCCCCTCCTGTTATGCAAGAAGAAATTCTTGCAACACCTGTAGATAAGAATATTATATCTAAGGGTAGCAATGTAGCCTCCACTTCAAGTTCACAACCTACTAATACTAGTCATGATGTGGTGGAACCACATACTGTAAGAAAGTCTGTTAGGGTTAGAACTGTTCCATCTAAGTTTAATGATTTTGTTTTGCCTAGTGGTAAAAAATATAGTATTGAAAATCATGTGAGTTATGTGAATTTGTCGTCTGTGAGTTTGTGTTTTTCTATTAATTTGAATAAGTCTTGTGAGCCTAAGCTTTTTTATGAGGCCTCTTTGGATAATAACTGGATAGAAGCTATGAATAAGGAAATGGAGGCTTTTCTTGAAAACAATACTTGGGTTCTTGTTGATTTGCCTGTTAATAGAAAGACCATTCCTTGTAAATGGTTATATTGAATCAAATATAGGTCTAATGTTGATATTGAAAGGTATAAAGCAAGATTAGTTGCTAAAGGATTTGGTCAGAGATAGGGTATTGATTAAAAGAGACTTTTAGGCTGGTCAAAATGGTTACTGTGAGATGTGTTATTAGCTTAGCTATTTATAATAACTGGCATTTATATCAACTTTATGTTAATAATGCATTCTTATATGTGGATTTGCATGAGGATGTTTATATAGATTTACCTCCTGGCTATTATGATGCTTCTGAAACCAAAGTCTGTAAGCTTCTTAAGTCTCTTTAAGGACTTAAACAATCTCCCAAACAATGGAATGAGAGGCTTACTAGTGATTTAGTTGAGAATGATTTTAAACAAAGTTTGAATGACTATTCTTTATATGTTAAAGATGTTAATGGGATTTTTTTTGGTTTTATTGGTTTTTGTGGATGACATTGTTATTAATGGGAATAACAAGTCTGAAATTGGTAAGTTTAAACAAGTTTTATCTGGTAAATTCAAAATCAAGGATTTGGGAAGTCTTAAATATTTTCTTAGGATTGAAGTTTTTAAAAATAAAAATGGTTTGTGTCTTTCTTAAAGAAATATTGTATGGAGTTGATTAATGAATATGGGATGTTAAGTTGTAAGCCTGTTGCTACACCTATGCAGCAGAATGTGAGTTTGAGTCATGTTGAGACTAAAAGTGATAAGAAGCTTGCTAATATAACTTCTTTTCAGAAGTTGGTTGGTAAGTTGATATATCTTTCTGTTAATAGACCTGACATTTCGTATGATGTTCATTGTTTATCTCATCACATACACTCACCTTTGCGGTCTTACTTTATTGCTGCGATGAGAGTGTCGAGATACTTAAAGCAATGTCTAGGTCTTGGTGTTCATTTTAGTGTTGGTAAGAGTTTAAGCTAGCATGCTTTTCAGATGCAGATTGGGCTAAGTGTTTGTTAACCAGAAAATCTGTTTCTGGTTTTAGTGTTTACTTTTGTGGGAATTTAGTTTCCTAGAAAAGTAAAAAAGCAAGAAACCATCTCAAGGTCTTCTGTAGAAGCTAAGTATAGGTGCATGTCATCTACAAATTGTGAGATTATTTGGATATCTCAGCTTCTGAAACACCTAGGAGTGGAGGGCTTGTTTCCAGTTCCAATGTATTGTGATAGCACTTCTGCTATTCAAATTGCAGCTAATCTAGTGTTTCATCAGAAAACTAAACACCTTGAGATTGATGTACATTTGATTAGAGAGAAAGTGGCTTCAGGTGTGAAAAGAAATGTAAGGTAAATTCAGGATAATGTTGTTGATCTTTACAAAGAGTTTGAGTATTGGTCAGCATAAACATTTATATGATATGCTAAACTTATCTGATATGTTTGGTGTATGAGTTTGTGGAGGGGTGTTGGAAATATTTGTGCCATCTTTGAACAAACTCATACTTAGAGGACTTCTTTTGTAAATATATTTCTTTGTTAATAAGTTATATTGTGTTTGTTAAGTTTGTATTGTGCAGGGTTCACTATATAAAAATGGGAATTAGCTGGTGGTATTTAAAGGGTTCTAGGGTTGCATTGTGGAGTACACATACATTGTTGATTTTACACACATACACACAAGATTCGTCTATTATTCTGTTACATAGTCTGGTATTATCTTCTTGATCATCTTGGTCAAGAGATTGTTAGTCTTCTAGTTTAGTATTGAGTGTTTTGTAATGGGGATCTTTATACGAGTGTTCTTGTATAGAGATTGCACCTTATAGAAGGACAATCTGCTTTTCTATTGTATGTACAATAATCACACATTTGTGGACTTATCAAATTTTAGGTATTAATAAGAAGTACGTGGGGAGGTTGGTTGAGTCTTCAATCTTGTTTTTTATATAGATTCATTAGTTTTTACAAAAACCATTTCGCCCTACCTGAGATCTACATGAGAGATTTGATGGAGTAAAAAAGTTTAGCATTGTTTGTATTTTTTGGACTGGCGTGTGACTACATTTTGAGAGAAAGGGATAAAGTTTATGTGAGTTCAATAATGGTGCTAAAAGTTTTTCTGTGGCATCCACATAAGCACATACTATTTGCCATGTTATCACTTATCCTCTTAATCAAATTGTGACAACCACCATCTTCTCTAGTGAAGTTTTTGGCAAAATCATTTTCTGATTACTTTTCGAGCCAAACCGAATTTGCAAAACGTTTCCATAATCTATTGTGGCGTAGAAGAAGAACATAATTAAAGGTTGAGCGGTGGCAATAAATGAGCCGTTGGGTTTTATTCATTCTTTTATGTTGCGTTTGAATTTTGATTGCTTCAAAGGCTTGACTATATTCTCGAAGAGGTTATACAATACATATTTTGATCTACGCGACATTAAGAATGAATACCTTTAAGGTTTGACTTTTGATTTGCACGACATTATAAATGAACATCGGTGTTGGTGGTTTTAATTTGATGTTACACTAACATATATTAGGGAAGGTATATGGATTTTACTGAAGTAGGGTCAAGATAGAAAGAGAGACCATGAGTTAGATATATGGGTCAAAATACATAGATCATACATGAGTACGGGTTTTGGGTAAAATATACTCAGTTGCAGAAATAATTAACCCGACTTACGTGGAAAAATTGTCAACGTGTCTTTGACGTGGAAATCATCCGGTCATGTGGTTATTATTAAAATTTGGCAACAAGTTACAAAGTTAACTATGATAATAAAAAAAGTTAAAGGTTTAATACGGAGCAAAATCATAAGTACATTGGTATTTTATAGTAGCTTTTACCATTTTTTACAATGATTGACATTAGATATTTTATAGGTTTGTATGTTGATTTGCAGAGCAACTACATGTTGTTTGGACATCATTAAAATGGATATAGTTATCAAGATTTAAAACTCTAAACCAGACTATAAGTATATCAAACAGAGCATGAGCATGGTTTTATACTCTTTGATGCAGGATATCCTGAGATCAATATACAAAGTTGATGTTATCTTTTACAGTATCACTTTGCAGGGTTCAACTTGATGAGGACTAGAATTAAAAATCATTTTCCAATAATAGTGGGCCATTTCAATTGATACGCATGTTCAGTAACTAATTGGATGAAATACATATAAAGTCATAATATTGTGGTAAATATTTCTTAACCGGATTCATTATATTTCCATCATTATCTTGACGTGAAATTTGATTCTATCATCATCTTAGGTTCATTTTCTAAGGTACTCGCATATTTCTAACACCTTTAGTTGGTGTTGTTGCATCGGAAAAACTTGTATTAAGACCGAAAGTAAAGTCAATGGAAAAATGTATGATCTCTTGTCCATGACCAATGGTACTCATTTAACCATGACCAATGGTATCACATTGTCATATATCTTCTCAGACCTTCTCTTAATTTTACTAATTGTTTGCTAGTTGTTTCCATATATACATATTTGGACATGTTATTTCAACTGAAGATGCAGATATATTACTAGTGTTTCTACTCATCAAGTTTTACTAGTTAACCTAAGTGAAATGACCACTGTTGCAATTCTGGTATTGCACAACTCCCTAATCATAGTCAATTTACTATTTTTGTTATTTTATTAGAGGAACTAATATTTGGTTATTTTTCATTCATTTAGTTTGAGGAAAGTGTTGACAATTGGGTGTCAGAGTCAGAGATGATGTGCTTGGATGCAAGTGATAACATGAAACATGCTTTAGTAGTCCAGAAGATGTCTTATCTCAGAAGTTGCTCGTCATGAGATTTCTCGATCATTTTTACATTTAGGTTATAGATGTTGAAAAATGATATTTAATATGAATGAGATATATGTGACTTAGGATTTTATTTCCTTTAATAAGTTGCTAAATTTTGTTTTAACAAGATCTGTTTAAATAAATGGAATTCAAAACTTTGTAAAAAGTTAACAAAATCAGTTTAAGTAAATGCTATATATCAAATTCAGTTTATTTTTAGGTGATATTCTGTCTTGGTGACGAAGACATGTTTTCACTATAAATTAAACTCCATTCTCATTTAGTTTTGGACACATAAGATACAACTTCATAGCAACCGGATTCCAGCAGTCTCTTCGTTCAGAAACATGCAAGTTTTTTGTGATCTTTCAGGTAGTTTTGTTAAATCTGACAGTACAACTTACAGTTTCGGTTGTTATACCATAGGAAACAAACAACGAATCTGTTTTAAGGGAAGCGTGGCAAACACGTGCCTCAAATCTTTATTGCTAATTGTGTCTAACATGTGGTTCAGCTCATGAGTGCATCCTTGATGGCAATCTAGTAAGTGTTTTTATCATTTATTTCTCTTTCTTTAATTGTCGTTTATAACTATACATGTTTGTTATTTATATTTTGTTATTTTAATAATATTTTTTTATTTTATAAATAAAAGTGTACATGTTTTCCTACAGCCTTATAACAGATTATGTGGAACATAATTAAACATTTTTTTTGCAAAAATCAGATAAATTTAATTAACATACTTTTATAAACTGTTTTTCTATCGAAACCAAGATTGTGTTTCTTTAGAAAATCAGTTTCAAGTAAACAATACTTTATATAATAGATCTATAAACGACTTTTATAGTAGTTTATTCATTCAGTTTATGTTGAAACCATGATGACTTTCTTATCAAACTGATCTATTATGTGTTTACTACCTATATTATTGTTTAAATCTAGGTTTATAGTAACAATGTTTGAGTTTTTTTAATCAGATTTGGTACAAGTTTATAACTAAACCGAGTTATTAAACACCAAATTGTTTTACCAGTTCTTAATTGTGTTGTGTTTATATGTTGACAAGTTACTAATGGTAACACAATTGTGATCATAGTGAATTTTGTAAATGTAATTGGTGCACCAGTTTCTAACATGATTACAAATCATGGTGAATTTAGATTTATTGAAACCAAGTGGAGTTTCTTTGAGACAAATCTCGTGATGTATAATTTGTTACATTATGAAATTAGAACGTATTTCGTGAAACCAACTGGAGTTTCTTTGAAAATATCGCATTAAATACAAGTTGTTATTTTATTAGATTGTTGGAGTGAGTTCAATGAAATTAAGAGGAATTTCTTTGAACAAGATATTTATAATTTTACAAGTTATTATTAAATATCAAATTACATACACCTTTCTACTAGATTAGTGGAAGTGTTTGTTTGACTTTTCTAGTTTGTTCTAAACTAGTCGAGTTTAATTATAAACTAGTCATAATTCTTGATATTTATAGAGTTTAAAAGTACATCTATAGAAACCACATTGAGTTTCTTTAAAATAGTGGAAATATTGAAGCCACATTGAGTTTCATAGTAGAAATTGATCATGTGAAAATGTGAAATTGATCTATTAAGATCTTCAGGATGAAGATTGACAACATAGGTGGTTTTGTTAAAAGGAATATGTTATATGAGATATTCTTTAATTGTTTAGTCGAAAGACTTTCTTTAAAGTGTTTTTATACAAACGGATATGATTAAACATTAATGGTTTTAAATAAAATTCCTTTTAATTCATTATTTTGATAAGAAACACTATGTGATTTAGAACATTGTTAATAATAACAAAAATTTGTTTCAAACTAATCATGGGACCTCGTATCAACAAATTATTTGGACTGTCACGAGTGACATATAAAGGATCTGCTCTCGTACTTGTTAAAAAGGATACTGATACTCAAGTTATGTGTACGGTAGATGCTTTAAAGCATTAAGAAACCTTTTGTGCCATAATTATATGTTTAATGTCTAGAATGACATAAAAATTGAGACCATGGAGTATCTGGCATTAGATCGTGGTGGATTAGCACTTGGGCATCATGTCATACATATGTTGATAAGATTTTGATTAACTCTTTTAATGCAGTGAAAATTGGAGAGATCGATTTTGACAACTATGTTATTGCTAATATCATGGGAAAAGAGATGTGATGCTAAAATTCACATCTGGAAAAAAGTTTAAATTAACCAACGCGTTGTAGTTTTTATAGATTCTTAGGAATCTTGTGTCCGGATGGTTACTTAATAAATTTCGTTGTGTTCTTATGTTTAAATTAAATAAATCTAAATAACAAAGAACAAAATGCGAGTCCTTACAGTAACGTTCTTTTTAAATATGTTTAAGCTTAATGTAATTTTCTAATGGTCCTTTTAGTAAGGGAGGTGATTTGGACACTCAATCAATTGATTAGCACACTCAAAATGTTTGTGCTTTGACATTTATACCCTTACACCAATTTAGTGAAGTGGGCAAATTCTAACACAACTATTAAGGGTACAAGTGTCAGCACACAATATTTTGACTGTGCCAATCAATTGATGAAGTGTGCAAATGACCTCTCTTTTAGTAAAATGAGTATGAATTCAGCTTATTTGATTCTCTAAATGTATGTCATGGCTGACTCAGACATGTTATTGTTAACTTAATGTGTTTTTAATTAAATTAAATTGGATACCCATATTTTCTATTTACACGGATTACAAGATAAACTTGTGTTGAAGCCAAATTGACAAGATTGTCTTTTCACTCGGTTGAATGGAAAATAACTGAACACTTTGATATGATTCACATTGAATTATGTGATTCGGAATTGTTACCTACTAAGGTAGAAAATAGCGAGTCATTCATCATATTTGGCGATGGTGGTACAAAATATTGCTATTTATACTTACTTAAGAGTAAGGATATAGACAAGATTTTTCTATACAAATAAGTTGACAATCGACTTATCACGTAAAACAAGGTGGTTCTAAGTAACATAAAAGGTAAATATGTGTCTCCATTTCTAAATTTATGTGCTAAACTTGGAATAAGACACAAATGTATTGCTCTTAATACCCCAATTACAACAGAATTGTTGAGGGGAATGAATTGTGCCTTGGAAGATATGGTTGATGCCATGTTCTTAAACACTGGTTTAAGCCACGTCATGTGAGGCAAAAAGAGTCTATCAACTATGTATCTTTTAGATAAGATTTCTTGTAAAGAAAATAAGATAGTTCTTATGAACTTTGGATGAGAATGAAACTATCATATAAATACTTATAAATGTTGGCGGATATCTAGCTAGTAGATATCTAGCTAAGATATCCTTATAAAATTCAAGGTTCAAATGATTGGACCTAAATCCATGGATATGCTCACATGATATGCTATAGTGCTTATGGTTTCATTGTACATAAATAGAAACACTAATGGAATTCAGGAATGATTCCTTCTTTAGAAATATATTTCCTTGTATGTGAAGGAAATTGGTAGATCATCTAGAATAGATAACGAGGTTTTCCAATGTCATAAACAAGGAGATGATAATGATCTCAAAGATGAAAGACAAGATTGACCCAATGAGAGGTTGAACCTAGAAGAAACAAAATGGCATGAACCAAAAGATTGGTTGGATTTGGTTTTGTTTCTTTTATGGTAGAAACGAGCATATTTTTTATTGACAAGCGGATAGTTCCTTGAAAGGGTGTCAATGGAAAGAAGACAATAAAAGTGAAATACATTCTATTTTACAGAAGTGAACATAGAAGCTCGTGGATTTACCTCAAGTTTTTAAGTCGCTAGGCTATAAATGGATCTTCAAGAAGAAGATGAAAGTCGATGGCACCATTGACATGTGCAAACAAAGATTGGTAATCAGTTAATTTAGACAATGAAAAGGTCTAGCTTCCTTTGATACTTGTTTTCATGTTACACGAATAACCCCAATTAGGATGGTACTTTATTGCCGCATTAATAAATTTTGGAAGTTCCTTATGTAGATGTGAAAACGATATTTCTAAATATGGATTTAGAAAAGGAACTATACATGAACCAGCCTGAGGGTTTCGTGGTTCCTGGAGTAGAGATAAAAGTTTGTAGGCTTATTAAGTCATTATATGGTTTAAGGCAAGCTCCCAAACAATGACATCAAACTTTTTGACCATACCATGTTAGTTGATGGATTCAAAAATAATGTATGTATGTGTGACCAATAGTAAATATGTACTCTTGTGCTTTTACAGAGATGGTATACTTATCACTAGAAGTGATAACAAGATGAATAAATCTACTGATGATATGTTGGAGTTAAGGTTTGACATGAATATCATTAGTTGTTAGGTTTGTTTTGAACCCATATGGATTTGTTTTGAAGTCAAACATTAAGAAAATAACATTATTGAGAGGTTCAATTGGGGGGGGGGGGGGATTCCGTCCTAGCTAGAGTCCAATGATATCCTTTTAAATCTATTAAAATAAAGGTAAATGTGTTGCCCATTTTGAATACTCAAATAATATTAGGAATCTTATGTGTCTAATGACGTGTGTGTGACCTAATTTAGAACTTTTTATCAGGTTAAACAGATATATTAGTAATTTAAGTGTTGACCATTTTAATAAGTTTTACTTGAGTATTACGATACTAATAATACTGCATCATGAGATATCTGACTACTATCAAGTGATAGAGTAATGCAAATATGGATTCTTATATTTAAGAATCTAGATCCACTAGAATAGATGTATTGATGCTAAGTGAAAATCTATATCTTAGAAATCTTGAAAGTATTTCAAAGAGATGGTTATAGATAAATCTATGATGAAATATGAATTTATTATTTAGAATAAATTCATAGAATATGCGAGAAAGTTCATGTTAATTCGTAAAGGACATATCAAGATGGTCTATACTGGTAATGACCATGTTTATAAAGTGTGATAGCTTATAGAATTTGATAGAGCTCATATTACAATGTAAAATGGTCAGTCGAGATATATCCATCATAGATTGTGATTGTTGCGACAACTACTCTCAACTAGAGTTGTCACGACTGACTACATAAAGTCAAAGTTTAACATCGCGGATCTGCTTACGGGAGGCTTAAGTAGAGAGTTTGTTATTGTGTCGTCTAAAGGAATGAGACTAAAGCCCTTGAAGGAACGAGTTTCCACTAAGGAAAACCTAACCCATTTAACTAGAGATCCTAAGATATGGGTTCAACAGGATAACCTAATCATAGAAATGTGAGGGAAGTCACATAAGTGTGGGGGACTTACTTAATACAATAACTATCCTAGTCCGTTCCAGTTACAATGTGACTTGGTGAAAGGTTAAACATATGGCTTAATGATTCAAGATGAAATCATCATTATGATTCAAGATGAAAACATCATGATGATTCAAGATGAAATCGTAAAGCATATGTTTTTAATGATTCAAGATGAAATCACCTATGTGAGAGAAGTGGGGCCACATCAAAAGGAAATGTGTGGGTGGGGGTAATTCCTAAGAATTCTTGCAGGAACAAGCTAGTGTTCATGATCATAACGAACACGATTATGAGGACGTGACAATGTTTGTGTTATTGTGTATTGTCGTCTACGTAAAAAATGTTGAGTTCAAGGACATCGCGTCTACTCAAATATAGGAGACTAAGTGCATCTCATAAGGGAAGGTTCAAAGGGTCACACCTACATATCAAATTACGTTGAAACTTTGGTGTGTTTTTGACCGATATCCACCTCATGCCAGGGATTGTTGGAAAAGTTTATTAATATGAATGAGATAGCTCGGACTTGGGATTTTGTTTCTTTTAATAAGATGCCAGATTTTGTATACGTCTATCTTTAGAACTGATTTAACTTTGAGACAAAGTTTTAACAAGATCAGTTTAAATATTAGAGTATATCAGACTGATTTAAAACTTTGAAACAAAAGCGGTTTAAGTGAATGACATATATTGAAATCCGTTTATTAGGTGATATTTTGTCTTGGAGACTAAAACATGTTTTCATTATAAATTAAACTCATATTCATTCATATTTGGACACATAAAATACAGCTCCATAGCAACCCGATTCCAGCAGTCTCTTCGATGAGAATCATGCTAGTTTTCCGTGATCTTTTAGGCAGTTTTATTAAGCCTGACGGCTAAACTTACCAGCTACCCTATGAAGCAGACAACGAATTTGTTTTAAGGAAAATGCGTCAAACACGTGCCTCGGCTCTTTATTGCTAATCGTGTCAAACACGTTGTTTAGCTATTTCTTTTTCTATAACTATTTTGTTTTTTAATTATCGTTTATAATTTATCTGTCGATTATTTATTTTCTAGTTATTTTAATAATATTTTTTGATCTTATGAATAAAATGATTTTTCCCCGATGAATTTTTTTTACTCCTTTTTATAAGGAATGTTATTCTAGGTAGATTGTAATCACAAATCTGTGTTGTAAGCTTGGTTCAAATAGTATTAAATTACATTAATGGAATTAGTATTTTGAATTTTTAATGTACATTATTAGTTTTACGAGCTATTCAAATGTGGTTATAGCTCAAATTCAGCTTCTTTTATTTCAGCACTAAAAATTAAATTAAAGATAAATTTTGTAAGTGCATGTATACTGAAAAATAAAAAAAAATTCTCTTCATGATGATGTATATTTTGTAGCTCGACGATTTATCGTCGCCGAGATAGTTTATCAAAGAAAAGATGAAAATTTGTTTTTTTTGTTTATAGAAAGATGAATGGCAAAATTTTACCATTTGAGTATTAAATTTTTTTTTATATATGTTGATATTACTTTATGTATGAAATTTCCATACTAAAATAACTCGCATGATAAAACTAAAGTTTCACTACTAATCTTTTATTATATACCGAGTACATTTATTTAAATTTAAATATCTTCAAATTAGGTTGATTTGGGCTGCTTGTTATTTGTGACACAATTTGGTTGAAGTTGATACAAATAAAAACACTAGACCTACTATAACAAAAGGATAAACGAGTCTTACATGCTTATTGACACGTGCTAGGTCCAAAGCTTTCTCAAGTTTCGTGACAATATCATTTATGTTTGGGCGTTGCGATCGTTCTTCGTTCAAGCAATCGTACGCAATTTCTGTGAAAACTTTGAATGACTGCGGATCAATTTGTTTACAGAGATTCCACTCAACTATATCTTCTAGTTTTTCCTCTCGATAACGAAGGATCACCATTGGAATCAAATACTTAGTATCTTGGTCATTATCAACTGCCATCCTACCACACAGTAGTTCGAACATTACTACACCTAAGGAGTAATTATCTGACTTGTGGTTCGCCATTTTTGTCTTTACATATGTCGGGTCTGTATAGCCCTCCCTATCCCAAACTTTATCAACAGGGAATGAATGATGTCTCTGAGATGCCTCAATCTTCATGGAAAGTCTAAATTCAGATAACTTGGGTTCAAAGTTATCATTTAACACAATTGTGTCACTGTCGATGTTTCCATGTATAACGCTAAAATCGCGGTGCTCGTCATAATGAATGTATCTCAGTGCATGCGCAAGACCAACACATATCTCCAATCTTCGCACCCATGTCAACATCATCGATTGACTAAAATAGCTTCCAAGACTGAGCATCCTCTCAAGCTTAATAATGATGATCTTCTCATCATATTCATCACAAAACCCAACAAGAGATACGAGATTCTTGTGCTTGAGAGTAGAAAGCAATGAAATCTCCATCCAAAACTGTTGTTCTTTTTCATCCCATTCTTTATTCCACCTCTGAGCATGGATATCGATGGACTCACCAGACCACAAGAGTAGTCCCGCGTAATGATTTCCAAATCTATCTTCGCCTCTGAAATTTTCTTTAGCAAAGTTGTTGGTGGCGTTTAGTACATCTTCAAGAGGGATTTTTAAGTGAGAAAAGTCATCATGATTGACTGAAGACATAATGTATATTTGTATCTGTTTGTTTGTCTGAACAAAAGAGGGTGTGTGGTATGTTACAAAAAGAAGAAAAGAAGTGTTTGGGTGATATACATTAATGTCTTCAATTTGTGTTTGTATATATAGCCATTAGGTGAGTAAAGTCCTCATGGTTGGCTTTTTGACAATTAACATTGCACAGATTGTCTAAAGCCAACAAGCAACTTATATTGATTAATTCAAAGAAAATACTAATAAAGAACAAAACAACAAACATCAATATGATATAAACCTTCCTTTTTATTGAATAAATTCAACGGGCTGCTAGTGGCTACCGATGTTAGTTTATTGTTAAGGTGATCGTTATAAAGGAGGGATAATTAGGGGTGGCAATATGGTTTTAAATGCAATTCATCAAGTGGTGGTAACTGAATGACCAGACTTTAACTTTTGCTATTAAAATTGCGTGCTACTGAATGACCATACTGGAGGTAAATGTTGTTAGATCACGAATTAACAGAACTTTATAAGTGCTATCATATGTTTGAGGCTTAAACAAATAAAATTTTAATCTGCGTGCCAAGAAAGGAATCTTACGGTCTTTCAAAATACTAACAGGTGCAGGACAAGTACGTGTTGAGAATTTTAGGGTAATAGTTGAATCTTTAAGACTCAAGTCAGCAGGTTTTAAAGTTGTTGCAGCATCTGATTGAAAGTTTATGGACTTAAAATTAATAGTCGTGAGATAGGATCGAACTCGGGATCACGGGATTGCACATATAACGTAAAGAGTTAATTTATTTATTAAATATATTATATATATATTTATTAAATCAAACCAAAGCTTAACTAACGATCGTTAATAAATAAAAGTTAAGTTATAACGACCGTTATGGAATTAAATAGAAGCTAAAAGAAGGAAAACGGAAAAGTTTCGGAAGCCCTAGATGGGCTTAATGGGGCGTCGGCCTAAGGGAGAAAAAAGGAAGGAGGAAAGATTTTCTTTCCTAATTGGTGTTTTACTTGGAGATCAAGTTTTGTCTAGCCTATATAAACACCTAAAAGCCTTCATAATTTTTCACCCATCCCTCTCCCCTCTCTTCTCTTGATCGCCGGCCACACCCTCACCAATTAGGGTTTCGGTTGGTTTTCGATTTAGCTTAATATCTAGTCAAAATCCCTCTCTAGGGTTATTGGGTAGATACTCCATAAGCGTTGAAGCTCGGTTTGATCGTGCTAGACTCACGGTTAACTCGTTGTATTACGTGTGTACAAGAGCGTGATATAATCTTCCTTTAGATTATAATCTTGGTGGTGTTCGTGATAAACCCTAGTTGCCATCCGTTCCGTCGTCTTGTGGATCTTGCTAGGATAAAGGTATGTAACCCTAATCTTGATTAATATAATTGTGTTAAATTAATGATCTTGTTAATCGCTTCCGCTATGCGTTCTTTGATCCATATTAGGTTTTTAAATAATTGTTGTGAACTATATAAACCATCAGTGGCATCGAGAGCCGTTTTAACATGATTATAATTATCAAGATCTAAAGTTTTTTAACTAATAATGATTTGTGTTAAAAATTACATGTTGTTTTTTAGGTTTTATAAAAAAAATTAGGGTTTTGTTTTTATTGTTATTAAAATCGACTTATGTCGAATTTTTATAAATAAAAAAAAAATTTTGTAAACCCTAAAATTACATGGTAATTGACTTTAGATGTTTTGCATGAATTAATTGTTATGTCATGTGTGGTTACGATCCGTAGTTTTTTAATTGTTAAGAGAATGTGGGAGATCCGTAATAAACATGCATGTTTCTTACGGATCATATAATTTTGATTGCTATTTGCTTTATTTGATTCAAAGTTTTAAAATTAGGGAAGACTTTTTATGTTTATAAAAACCCTAGATTTGATGTTCTTTGAATAAATTGGTTTGCATGTGGCTATTTGATTTAGTTTTTTTTTTGTACTACTTGTTTTCATACGTTTTTTTTAATTGTATGTTGTAAACAAGGGTAATTTTTTCCAAGAAAAAAAATATGGACTAAATCTTATCAAAATTAATGAATTGTTTTGAGATGTAAAATTCATATGATTTGCGTTGATTAGAATTGCAATAGCAACTTAACGGCCTACTCAATTTTGGCAAACTATAAAGTGGGTATAACGCACCGCTGGTCTTGTACCCGGTTAAGGAAGGAGGTGCTATGCTTTTACGCTGACCAAATTCCCGGCTCGCCTGTACGTCAAAATTGGAATTACCTACGGTTGTTATTGGTACAATTCTTTAAGGTTGATTTAACTACATTAATTCACATCCGAAACACAATGAATAAGGTTATTGCTTTGTGCTATAACTAAGTTCTAGAAAAAGTACGGTGTGAATTTAGTTGTGTGTAAAATCTTAAATTGGTTTAACCAATACCTCAACTTGCAAGTATATGATGAACTTTTAGTCTCACCAAAGGTTTACTAAACGTTTTATTAAACTTATGTTATGGAGATGTATGCATGCTTCTCCGTACATGATTTTGACACCAAAATCTATACCCTAAATTTAAGTCATATGCCCTCTAATTGACGAACACTTGAAGTTACAATTGTCGTCATATAAGATATCGGACGATGTTGTAATGGAGAGAAAACTTCATGACTGAATAAGATTGCACATGAAGGTTTTACGTTCTTTAGATTAGTCGACTTAATTAAGTTACTCAGTGAGAACTGGAAACTTAAGGCATAAAGTAGGGATAAAACATGTTTACAATGCAAATGATTTTGGCAATGTAAATCCCTAACATATCTAGAAATTGCAATTTGATTTAGGCAATTATTGTTCGACAAGTTACTATGTTGAATACATTTGTCACTAGCAGATCAACTGATGTGATGAATCTATGTCAATATGGGTTCTAGTTTTTCAAGGAAAATACTATGGTTTTATTACCGGGGTAATTTTATTTTCTTGAATTGTATTATCGAAAATACTAATGTTTGAACTTATTTCTGTAGAAATGGCTCAACCCGAAAGCAATCTGACAATAAGCTCGGCGTTCAAAGCTTTCTTTGAACGGCCTGAACTTACTGGCCCGAATTTCAATGATTGGTACCGCTCACTAAGAATTGTTCTGAGAGCAGCGGGTACTATCAATATCTTGGAAACTCCTTTTCCGGAGGATCTTGCTGAAGATGCATCTGATGCGGGAAGGCTTCAACACGCTGCTAACGTTAAGAAGCACCATGAGGTGGCTGCTGTAATGTTAGGGAGAATGGCTCCATCACTTCAAAGGAAGTATGAGCTATTTCCTCCTAAGCAAATGCTTGATGAACTCAAGGCAGTGTATGAAACGCCACAAGCTGTAGAGATCTATGATCTTGTTGATGCTCTACATAGCTGCAAGCAAGCTCCTGGAAAGTCCGTAAGTGCACATTACATGGAGATGAGGGGTTATATGGAACAACTCATCGCACTAGGACAACCCTTCGATCATAATATGGCTATTAACTTGATCAATAGGTCCCTTAATAAGGACTTTGGTGATTTTGTTCGTAACTATAATATGCATTGCACGGGGAAGACAGTGAATGATTTGCATGCAATGCTCATTGACTTCGAAAAGGGTTTGAAAGATAAGGCATCCACTGCTACGCCTCAAGTACTTTATGTACAAAAGGGTAGAGTGTCTAAACCTAAACTGAAAGGGAATAAGAAGCAGAAAGGCAAAGGTAAGGCTGATAAGAGCAAGCAAGTTGCGACTACATCTAAGCCGAAGCAGAACTTTGCTAAGAAATCTCAGAAAGATGAGACTTGCCACTACTGCAAGATGACTGGACACTGGAAGAGGAATTGCTCTCTCTATCTCCATGAAATGGCAGAACATAAGAAGAAGGCTGAGCAAGTTGCTGCAGCACCATCTTCAGGTAACTTATTTATGATAGAGTTATTTAATCTTTCATACAAATCAAACTCCTGGGTATATGATACGGGATGTGGTATTAACATTTGTAATACCCTGCAGGGATTTGAGTTGAAGAGGAGACTATCCTATGGGGAACAATTTCTGCAAGTGGGCAATGGCGCACAAGCAACGGTTGAAGCTATAGGGATATTTAAATTAGTTTTACCTTCGGGTTTAGTACTGTCTTTAAATAATTGTCATTATGCACCTACAATTGTTAGGGGTGTTATTTCCTTTTCTTGTATGTTGGATCTTGGATTTACTCACACGATTGATAATAATAGAATTTCTGTTTTCAAAGATGGTCTATTCTATTTTGATGCAATTTCTGTGAATGGTGTTTTTGAAATTAACATGCATGATAAAAATTCCAAGAGGAAAAATAATTCTGTTTTTAGCATGAATAAGAAGAGTAAGTTAGACAAGAACTCTTCTTATCTTTGGCATTGTAGGCTTGCCCATATTGGGAAGACTCGCATATAAAAGCTGCAACGTGATGGGCTTTTGGAAATTATCAATGATGAATCATTTGATAAATGTGAATCTTGTATCTCTGGAAAGATGACCAAGAAACCTTTTAATAGCAATATTGAAAGGCTACTGAACTACTTGGTTTGATACATACTTATGTGTGTGGACCACTTAGACATGTGTCAAGGAAAGGTGCTAGCTACTTCTTGACGTTTACGGATGATTATAGCCGTTATGGTTATGTTTATTTACTTAAGCATAAACATGAGGTATTTGAAACATTCAAAACGTTTAAAGCAAAAAGTAGAGTTACAACTAGGAAAGAAGATTAAAGCTCTTCGTTCTGACCGTGGTGGTGAATATTTAAGTCAAGAGTTTAAAGATTATTTAAGTGAGAATGGAATTGTTCAGAAACTTACTTCTCCATATACTCCACAATAAAATGGTGTATCCGAAAGGAGAAATCGTACATTATTAGATATGGTACGATCTATGTTTAATCTTACAACTTTACCATTATCTTTTTGAGATTATGCTCTTGAATGTGTTGTTCGTATTCTGAATATGGTTCCCACAAAGAAGGTAGATAAGACACCATATGAACTATGGCATGGCAAGAAGCCATATTTTTCTTATTTAAAAGTCTGGGGTTGTGAGGCGTATGTGAAACGTGACTCTGGAGATAAACTCCAACAACGCTCAGTAAAATGTATCTTTGTAGGTTACCCTAAGGAAACTATGGGTTACTACTTTTATTATCCGGCTGAGAACAAAATAGTTGTGGCTCGGTATGGAGACTTCCTTGGAAATGATCTTGTAAATCAAGAATTCAGTGGGAGAAATTATGATCTTGAAGAAATTCAAGAAGATACATTGCCTTCTGAAAATTTTAGCGAAGAAATTCCTGAAGAACTAGAAAGTCTGAGTGTTCTGCCGGAATTAATTCCTCCACGTAGGTCTCAAAGGACTATACGTGCGCCGGACAAACTATGTCTTTACATAGAGGATGATGAGGAGGAAGTAGGGGATCTAGGTGAACCTTCTAACTATCGGTCCGCAATGTCTGATCCAGAAAAGTCAAAATGGATAGTTGCGATGAATGAGGAAATGAAATCCATGGAGATCAATGATGTTTGGATTCTTGTAGACGCGCCTAAAAATGCTAAAGTAGTGAAAAATAGGTGGATCTATAAGAAGAAAACTGACATGGATGGGGATGTACAATCCTATAAAGCACGTTTAGTGGCTAAAGGTTTTACTCAAACTTTTGGCATAGACTACGAGGAGACATTTTCTCCTGTAGCAGACTTACGAGCTATTAGGATTCTCATAGCTATAGCAGCATACTATGACTATGAGATATGGCAAATGGATGTTAAAACTGCCTTCTTGAACGGTCGCTTAGATGAAGACATCTATATGCAACAACCGGAAGGGTATGTTGATCCTATATATCCAAAGCGCGTGTGCAAACTTCAAAGATCTATTTATGGTTTGAAGCAAGCATCACGTCAATGGAATAAGCGATTTGATGAAGAAATCAAAAAGTTTGGATTTATTCAGAATCGAGATGAGCCATGTGTATACCGCAAAGCTAGTGGGAGTAATGTAGTGTTCCTAATTCTTTATGTCGATGACATATTAATCATGGGAAGTAACATTCCAAGACTTAAGGAAGTTAAGGATTATCTTGGTAAATGTTTTTCTATGAAAGATTTGGGAGATGCTGCATATATTCTGGGAATTAAAATCTATCGAGATAGGAGTAGACGGTTAATTGGTCTTAGTCAAGATGCTTATATTGATAAGATATTAAAGAAATACAACATGCATAACTCTAAGAAAGGTTTCTTACCGATGGAGGTTAAGCATGAGTTAAGTCATGAGAAAGATGCACCATCACCTGAAGAGGTGGCTTACATGAAGAAGGTGCCTTATGCTTCGGCTGTAGGATCTATTATGTATGCTGTAAGATGCACAAGGCCTGATGTGGCGTTTGCTCAGAACTTGGTCAGTAGATACCAACAGAATCCAGGAAAGTTCCACTGGACTGCTGTTAAGCATATTCTAAAGTATTTGAGGAGTACGAAAGATATGTTTTTGGTATTCGGGGGTAAACCAGACACAGAACTAAATGTAACAGGGTTCTGTTATGCGTCCTGGCAATGTGATAAAGACGATACGAAGTCTCAGACGGGTTACGTGTTTGTCATCAATGGAGGAGCAGTTGACTGGAAGAGCAGTAAGCAGAAAACCATTGCTATGCATGCGACTCAATCTGAGTACATGGCTGCTTCAGAAGCCGCAATGGAAGCTGTTTGGATTAGGAAGTTTATTGGAGATCTTGGAGTGATGCCTTCAATTAAAGAACCTATTGATATATATTGCGACAATTCTGCGGCAATAATATTCGCCAATGACCCTGGAGTCATGAAGGGCGCCAGACACTTTAAACGTAGATATCACTACGTTCGAGAACAAGTGGAAGCTCGAGAAATAAAATTGATAAAAGTTCACACAAATGATAACGTAGCTGATCCTTTTACTAAGGCTTTATCTAGGCCAAAGGTAGTTAAGCATGCCAAGGCAATTGGGCTACAACTAGCTAGCGAATTCATGCAATAAATCTGTTGATTAGTATTTGGATAAAGGATGTAAGACATTATTAAATTGATGAAATAAAGATTGGGTTTCGTTTATTTTTCTGTTATTTAATTTTGTATCCTATTTTACATGTTTTAATCCATGAGCATTTAGATGTTTCTAAATGTCCGTTGTCGATTAATAATATGGGAGTATTATTAAACTAAGACAATTCAAAATAGTGACAGAGTGTACTTGAAAGTATATTGGTCAATTTTGGAAGATATTTGATGGATCAAATATTGGACTTATCCCAACTATGTGATTTTACTTTATGGATCTTTGTCATTAAGTAAATCATAAATAGTTATCCTTAGACCTGAGATACCAGAAAACTGCATTGAATGTAGTGCATTTCTGTAAGGTAACCTAACGCTAAACGTAACTGGTAGTCATAAGGGTTATTTTCAGAAGTGTTGCGAAGTTCATGTGTTTTGCTTGTAGTCGAAATGGGATTCGTTTCCTTCAAAATTTATTTTGAAGTATAAATACAACTGGGCCCCTCGGGGGAGTAGTAAGATGTTTGTGTGGCCACACCCAAATGTGTTTTGGTAATCTTGCTATATCCGTAAACGAGAAACAGAATAGTTAATGAAGGAATGACTTAGATCCATATCCTTATTAACAATGTATTTGAAATGAAAGGATAATAATAATGATGTAATCATTAAAAGGTTCTTGTCCAGGAGACCTTACCCGGTTTGTACTAGTGACATTGCTAGTGTAACTAGACGCTAGTCAATGTAATCACGATATTAGAATTTTGTCCAAGTGGGAGCTGAAAGTTTATGGACTTAAAATTAATAGTCGTGAGATAGGATCGAACTCGGGATCACGGGATTGCACACATAACGTAAAGAGTTAATTTATTTATTAAATATATTTTATATATATTTATTAAATCAAACCAAAGCTTAACTAACGATCGTTAATAAATAAAAGTTAAGTTATAACGACCGTTATAGAATTAAATAGAAGCTAAAAGAAGGAAAACGGAAAAGTTCCGGAAGCCCTAGATGGGCTTAATGGGGCGTCGGCCTAAGGGAGAAAAAAGGAAGGAGGAAAGATTTTCTTTCCTAATTGGTGTTTTACTTGGAGATCAAGTTTTGTCTAGCCTATATAAACACCTAAAAGCTTTCATAATTTTTCACCCATCCCTCTCTCCTCTCTTCTCTTGATCGCCGGCCACACCCTCACCAGTTAGGGTTTCGGTTGGTTTTCGATTTAGCTTAATATCTAGTCCTAATCCCTCTCTAGGGTTATTGGGTAGATACTCCATAAGCGTTGAAGCTCGGTTTGATCGTGCTAGACTCACGGTTAACTCGTTGTATTACGTGTGTACAAGAGCGTGATATAATCTTCCTTTAGATTATAATCTTGGTGGTGTTCGTGATAAACCCTAGTTGCCGTCCGTTCCGTCGTCTTGTGGATCTTGCTAGGATAAAGGTATGTAACCCTAATCTTGATTAATATAATTGTGTTAAATTAATGATCTTGTTAATCGCTTCCGCTATGCGTTCTTTGATCCATATTAGGTTTTTAAATAATTGTTATGAACTATATAAACCATCACTGATATACTACAAATTTCTGAGATATAGAAGGTTCACATGAATAAGGCATCTGTTGACATGTATAGTATGTCAATTTTTACGAGATTGGACCATCGTTCAACTTTTTACCGAAACAACTTTTTTCCAAGAATGTTATGACGTTATATATTAAAATGCTCGTGATTCATCTATTATAGTATCTCAGTATATAAAGAGAAAAGGTAAAATTAAAAATTATCTTAAAAGGTAAGAGATCAGATGTGTCAAAGGTCACCAAGAGTGTATTTCTAATGCATAAAAAATCCTATTGTCACATAAAATGATACTGTATATATCTTTTGTAATAATATTAAGACCGACACTAGCTATCTACGTGCTAAAAATGTTTCAGGTAAGCCATTAGCTTTTTTTTTACCAGAACCCGCACATTTTGATATCTTCACATTTTTCTCAGAAATCTTTTAGATTCATCATACATGCACATATATATCTTGTCACGTCTACAAAATACTTAGACTATTTGAGATGTTACGAATCAGATTCAGTGAGTCAGCAGAAACATCAGGTTCACACATATTCCTTAACCTCGTAGCAAGGTTTTCGTCAAAGATTTGGAGGTACATCTTCGCCTCCAGTCCAGAAACAATGAGTATTCCGGTAGAAACAATCTCAAGAGCTTTATTTACCTCCATTCTTAACTGGATAAATATTCGTACAAATTACATGTAGAATGCAGGTGCAGTGTCATAAAATTGTTCAACTAACACTATTAATTACATATTACGCGTCATCACAACACGCTAGTACCATGCTACTTTAACAAATGACGGGAAGACGACGACTGTAGTTTGTGACATTTAACGAGACACTTTAATTTTAGTTCCGGTACTCACTCAGATAAGACATCTTAACATCTTTATGTTACATTGTCGTCGTTTCACTATATAAAGTTTAGGCCATATAATAGATACATACTTTTTTTGAGTTAATGTTATCTACTTGCAAACTGAGTTGGAAACAGTGATACATAAACTACTACATGATCGACCATGATATATAATAATCAAAGTCTACTATCTCAAATTTATATAAATACCATAAAACAAGATTGACATTAGTACTAATAAACCGATTCAAGTGAAAAGAATAGCATGTTAAGTTATTCTATTTACTACTTATATTTACTAGGAGGTAATTTGCACACTCTTTGGATTGATTAGGACACTCCAAAATATGATGTCTTAACATAGGGCTGAGTACGGCAGACCCAAAACCGACCCGGACCGAAAAGCCGGACCGAACCGGACCGGTCCGAACAAATTCAGTCCGGTCCTCGGTCCGGGGTTTTGGACGAATTCGGTCATGTCGGTCTGGTCCGGTCCGGTCCGGTTCGGTCTTTCCAAAATTTCGACAATTATGCCTAATAGGACCGGACCGGACCAACCCGGACCGGACAGGACCATTTCGGTCCGGTCTTGGTCCGAGGTTTCGGACCATTTCGGTCCTCGGTCCGGTCCGGTCTGGTCCTGGACAAATGCTCAGCCCTATCTTAATATTTATACGCTTGTATAGATAAATATGAATAAAAGTGATATATAAGGGTATATATATGTCAAAACATCATATTTTAGAGTGTCTCAATCAATCCAAGAAGTGTGCAAACAACTTCTCATATTTACTAGATCATATAAAATGATATGCATTTACAGTTTATTGTGAAGCAAATCTCACGTAGATCTCGTTTGAATACAACAAATCCATGTGGAGAGTTTTAGATTAAAGAAATGACCCAGTATATATGGATTAAGGCTTTGGATATTTCTTTTTGTATACCATTGAATGTATCAAACACCATACTATCAAAATAAATCGTTGTGGTTATATACATGTGTTGTTAGATGATGAGGTAGATAATTAATGCTCAAACCATCATTCTTTTACATGGTATATAAGTCTAGTATACCAAATTAAAATAAAACGTTAGCACGTCTTTGGTTAACAAGACACGTTATTGCAAGTTGACTTTTTAGTTTTCTGGGTGCCCCCAATTGTTTTAAGAATAAAATTTATTTAAATGAAAATTGTAAGTTGGCACGTTATTATATAAACTAAACCGTATGTATGCTCACAAACAACTTTGTTTTTTTAATTAGTAATCGCAGTGGTTGCTTATACGAATGAATAGCCAATTAGTATATTTAAAACTATAATCATTCCGCCATATGTCACCAAATAATAATTCGTATTGAATGAGTCCATTGATTCTTCGTTTTATTAACGAGAAAACCCCAAGCCAATAGCAAACCCGAGGCTTCACTAACCCTGCAAATTAAACCTGAGATGGTCACCATAGGATTACTAGAATAGATAGATTGTTTCGCCTGAGATGGTCGCCATAGGAGGTTAAAGCGTGATTTGGACTCAAAACATCTCGAAATGAGTGTAACTTTATTTACAGAACTCATCTTAATGACAGAACTTGCAGAACTCTTGTTTTTGAAGGCAAACATGTATGTCTAAAGGAGTACATCTATGTTTTTATAAAATATTTGTATTCACGAAGCATATTTGAAGTTTTTTTTGTCAAAAATAAATAAAATTAAACAAAATTAAAAAAAAAATATCCAAAAACATACATGTTTGAGAGTGTGCATGCATGTATGTGCGCATATTTAAAAACGTACATTTTCTGAAAGCGCGCATGCATGTATGTGTACCGATCCAAAAACATACATCTACGCTTTCAAAAACATACATGTTCTCCTTCAGACATACATGTTTACCTTAAAAAACAAGAGTTCTGCAAGTTCTGTCACTAAGATGGGTTCTGTAAATAAAGTCAACATAAAAAATATGTGAACTAGATCGGACAAGACTATGTACAATATCTTAATGTGAGTTTTGGCTGTAAATGTTTCATTTTTACGAATCACTAGACTTGCACTTAATTACAACAAAACATTGGCCAAAAAGTCTTCTTTCTAATAGGTTGATTTTGATTGCAAGAAAACGGAGAAAGTCAGAAAATACAACATGTTAACAAGTTTCTTTAATCAATTATTAATAACTTAATCAATATTAAAATATTGGCCAGCAGTAATATTTAAATTAAATAGTCATTGCTCGTGTCAATAATTAGATGCAAATCTATTTGGTTTTTTTTTTTTTTTTCTTTTTTTCTTTTTGCCTTTGTAAAGTTCTTAATGAACTTTGTGAAAAATAATAACTTCAACACTAGAAAGCCTCTATAAAATTTATTCAATATAACCCTAGAAAGTCTACATGAACTTCCCAGAAAACCAAGTTTTTCCCTAGACATGTTGAAAGATTCTACATTGTATTTAATTGATCGTAGACTTTGTTTATAAATATTAAGCGTTTATCATGACTTCATTAAAAATACTGCCACATCTAAGTCATCGGTGCATAGATCATCCCTCAATTTCTTCATGATTAAAATTTTACAGAAGCTTGTCATGATAACGCATGACATTTAAAATTCTTTGTTTCCCAGGTGCTGAAAGAGTCGAACGAACTCTTCTTACGTACTCAATGAATGATCTATCGCAACATTGAACTCGTTCCTTACACTTAGTTTGACCAGAAACATTATAGGCTTGATGTCACACTCCACCATAGCGGAATATGGGGCACGACGTATAGATATCATCAAACCAATAGCGTGTCTATAGAGTTAACTAAATAAAATAGAAATGTCATAAAAAGGTGACACAATGTCATGACAATATCTCAAATAATGAAGGCGTCTAAGTAAGTAGGTAACATGCCTACCTCTTACCAAAGACATTCAAATAACACATATCAAGCATATAGGTATCATAGAATTTACTATATCAAAAGACAAAATAAAATCTAAGAGGAAAGGGATTCCTCCTAATGCAATCCTAGCAGCCTCTATACTCTAGCCACTTCTAACATCATTAATTATCCCTAAATTCTTAACACAAACCCAAAAATCATTAATAAATCTAAATAACTATAATTCTTAGAAATTTAACAAAACTCTAATCATCTCAATGATGGTTAATTAACATTCCAATTATGATTAAATAATAAAAGCATGAATTATATTAAGGTTGAATTGATCACTGACCTTGAAACAAGAAAAATTAATGAACCCTAATCATAAGTTCGACTTCTCTTGATATCTATGGAAGATTTAGACCGATTTTAGGATTATTTAGGGTTATTAGTCGTTTTTAGGGGTCTAGGGGTGTTTATATAGGTCTTGGTAACCTTCTGGACAAGTTTAGGCCCAATTAGGACTTTTAAATGGTAATTATCCTATTTTTATTAATTTAATATTTAAAATTTCATCTATGGGACCCATAAATTCGACTCCCCTCTGTGTTTTATCATATTTACACTCTCCCCCTCCTATTTTATGTTTACTTATACTCCTATACACTTTCGGGACCAAACCGGGCACCCTTTTGTTAATTTTTTGACTTTTTACACGATTTTTGAACTAACCTTCATTTCTAAAAGTTTCTAAATATATAAAGTAACTATAAAACTTATCCTAACCATGTTATATATACTTAATACGTACATACAACATACGATACGTAAACGAAACCTTATAAAAACGCTATCTGAACTTTTCTGCAGTTCATTTCTAAACTCATTTCATTTCATTTCCAACTTATACCATGATTTACACATTCATGTGAACTCATGATCACGAACCAACCCCATCACATCATCATATAACGTACCATGTACTACGTAAACAATGTCTAACATCATGATAAAGTCTCAAATATGAACACATAACACATAAACGCACACCAAGCACATGATCAACATCGTCCCGAGATTTACTCCATAAGCCCAAAAAACTTCATTTCACAACCAACTCGCTATCTCTCTCATAAGAACGTAACCGGATCATCCATATGACTACAACAACGCCCTCAATGAATATAAGCTCACGACAAATTTTAGGACCCCCAACTTCGGATAAACGATCAAGCCCATGGACAACTAACGGACGTTTACGTGAATGAATTTAAAAATATGAACCAAAACCATGAGACTCCAAAAGATACTCAACATAAAACATGTATCGACTCCAAACGAACCATGGAAACGGACCAATGACACAAGAAGCACCCAGCGACAACCGAAACGTATTACAACCGGTGACATACTATTAAAACCTTGTGCAAAACCAAATTTTACCCCAGAATGGATTTTGTACTGTAATGTATATTAGTTGTTCTAAAACCATGGTATCACATTAGTAATTTATGTAATCGTTTGACGAAAAAAAAATCTATAGTCTCTTTACGAACGATCAATTGTCTAAAGCACACAACACAATATCACGCGTCAACATTGACTCTGGAACCCACATTATTCATTAATGTAACAATCTCTATGATGGATACATCTGAAATCCTATCCCAAAGCAGCCCTATGTTAGCCTTCTAAGTGTTCACTATCCCAAAATACCCAAAACACGAGTTTAACCCATGTTGTCCAAAAATTAATCTTGAACTCGACAGTTGTACAATTAATTCGACCAAGCTACTGACTTCCATTGACAATACATTCTAAATATTTGAAAAGTACGCTCCAATTACATAACTTTAGGCTTTTGAATCACCCAAAAAGCTTTAAAAACGAATAAGTTATAACCAAAACGATTTTTACCTAGAATCTGCCCAGACATTAGCGACAGTTTCTGACAGTTTAGCGATGAATTCTGACAATTTAGCGACAGTTTTTGCCTAATCCGATTTAAACAAAAAAACGATTTTAAACCCAAAAAACCCGTTATTAATTACAAAATTCAAGGTCTAATTTATTTTAATTCCAGAAAATTAAAACTCTCACCCATCATATGATTAATTACTTGATTTAAACATATTAATTAAATAAGAACAATATTTTAACTAAAGAACAATAACTTTAGGTGATCAAAACCAAAATATTTTTAAATTAAATAAGCCATGCTTATATGTTAAAGAATTTATATTTCACCTTATTTCAAACACGTTTTCGACACTTTACCTTATTTTATCAACTACCAACGACTATTTTAACTATTTGCAAAGTTCATTTCTTTTACCACGTAAGACTCAAAATAAAAGATACCGTTACCCCAAATAAACAAAGACAATGGAATTCTTAAACTATCTCAATAACATTTACGCTAAAAGTATCGTACAAACGAACACCTGAAATGAGGACTCGATAAATGTGCTATTACAGAAGTTAAACATCTCGAAGGGGAACGAGCTAACAAACCATCACAAGAAAACAACCGATAAATAGAAGGGAATTATACATATATGGGCATATGCATACATACACTCAAATCCATCCAACATATACTATACAAACATGTATTAACCCTCTTTCATGCAACCATACTCAGGAATCCATTGATGTTGTGGTACTTGTGTAACTATGTTGGCCACCATACTTATACAAGTCCCCTTTCACCAATGCACTCCCTCCTATGATGACACTTATAAGAATTAATACTACACATAACACATCGGTCTACCAACTCAAATAAGCACATAGATCCTACAACTCATATAAGCACATAACCACAACATAAAATAAGATCCAAAATCCATGTATTAAAATAACGTAGCCAATGCATGAAACATATAAACTCGTAATCCAGCTGAACCACCGTAGACAAAATTCAAAATCTATAACGAACATGAAAACGTAATTAAACGAAATCTAACAATGACTAGCGTATACGACTATAGTTCAACCCGAACTATTCAAAACTCGAAAAGAAAATAACATGTAGCCAAGTATGAACCATAGTAGTTCATAACCTAACAAATACTGCGAAAATAACATTCAAACACATCAATTACTATAAAATGCACACATACTCCTATGACGCCTATATGCAGGGACCCTTAAGCTATAGACTAGGTTACGCGACTAGGCAACCTAATTCTCTATAACCATTGTCTCTGATACCATTCTGTCACACCGCACCATAGCGGAATATGGGGCGCGACGTATGGATATCATCACAACAATAGCGTGTCTATAGCGTTAACTAAATAAAATAGAAATGTCATAAAAAGGTGACACAGTGTCATGACAATATCTCAAATAATGAAGGCGTCTAGGTAAGTAGGTAACAGACCTACCTCTTACCAAAGACATTCAAATAACACACATCAAGCATATAGGTATCATACAATTTACTATATCAATAGACAAAATAAAATCTAAGAGGAAAGGGATTCCTCCTAATGCAATCCTAGCAGCCTCTATACTCTAGCCACTTCTAACATAATTAATTATCCCTAAATTCTTAACACAAACCCTAAAATCATTAATAAATCTAAATAACTATAATTCTCAGAAATTTAACAAAACTATAATCATCTCAATGATGGTTAATTAACATTCCAATTATGATTAAATAACAAAAACATGAATTATATTAAGGTTGAATTGATCACTTACCTTGAAACAAGAAAAATTAATGAACCCTAATCATAAGTTCGACTTCTCTTGATATCTATGGAAGATTTAGACTGATTTTAGGATTATTTATGGTTATTAGTCGTTTTTAGGGGTCTAGGGGTGTTTATATAGGTCTTGGTAACCTTCTGGACAAGTTTAGGCCCAATTAGGACTTTTAAATGGTAATTATCCTATTTCTATTAATTTAATATTTAAAATTTCATCTATGGGACCCATAAATTCGACTCCCCTCTGTGTTTTATCATATTTACACTCTCCTCCTTCTATTTTATGTTTACTTATACTCCTATACAATTTCGGGACCAAACCGGGCACCCTTTTGTTAATTTTTCGACTTTTTACGCGATTTTTGAACTAGCCTTCATTTCTAAAAGTTTCTAAATATATAAAGTAACTATAAAACTTATCCTAACCATATTATATATACTTAATACATACATAAAACATACGATACGTAAACGAAACCTTATAAAAACGCTACCTAAACTTTTCTGCAGTTCATTTCTAAATTCATTTCATTTCTGTAGGATATGTAAATCTTGCTTATGTTGTTAGAGAGAGAAAGAGATAGAGAGATGGTGGATTACACACAATTATAGAGAGAGAAACTTGAAAAAGTGAATAACCACACACCCTCTCCATCTAAGGAGAGGGTTTATATACCCAAGCCCTTGTCATGGGCTTGGGCTTACATTTTGGCCGGCCTACACATGTTGTAGGCTAGGCTTTGGTTTGCTTGTTAAATAAAGATAAGTAACTAAACTACGAGCTATTACATGGACTATCGTTGGAGTGACCGATCCTTCTTAATACGTAAAACGTATTTCCAACAATCTCCCCCTAAGGGAGGTCACTCCAAACAAGGGCGTTACCCGAGTTACAATAATGAAATAAACCTAGCATGCTATGCTTGTCTTGAGCTCGTAGTCTTCGTCTTTCTTTTCTTTTTCTTTTCAGGGTGAACATGCTGATGTGATCATTGATATCAATCTTGAGCATTAATCTCTTGCCTTGATCTTGTGCACCCATCACTTGTGATCTTCGCCTCTTCGTGACCTCACGTCCCACATACTTATACCTTCGTAATTCTTGAAAGCTTCAGAGTTCGATACAGCGAAAGACTTAACTTTTAGGCTTTCTTGAATTAGATGAGGTATTAAGTGCATAAGGTATAAGCATGCGGGGACGACTTCTTCTTGGATTCCGCAACGCCACCGTCTTCAAATGCCGCAACATAAGTAGACACGAACGAAATGACTTTGAACATTTCATTCTAAATCGGTAGCATTTTACCTCCGGTCGGTGAAGACCGTTGGACGATATTAGATATCGTACCCGTGACGGATAGTTTCAATTAAGTAACTTCCTGACAGGATTTCGCGGGTAAACCCGTTCTCTTTATTCGACCGTCCAAAGCTGACTGCGAACATAAAGAGTGAATCATTTGGATAATTATATCCGCATGATTGAAGCCGTCAATTCTAATTCCTGGAACAAGTTTGATTCATTAAAGAATCGCACCATCGTTGCTTTCCAGTTGTCACGAGCTTGATTCGTATAGAATCTTGCAAGTTACCTACCAAGTGCTGTTTGAGGTTAACACTAGAAGGATTTCCACTCATCACTGTGAACACTAAGGTATCACTCTGAGTGTTCTGGCAAGATCACTAAGATATTGCGTAGAGGCCTGGAACGTGTTTAAATTCAGTTAAGAATTAAACAGCTGTTGCTTTCCAGTTATCACAAGTTTGATTCATAAAGAATCGCACAAGTCACCTACCATGAGCTTTTTGATATTCGCTCAAGAAGGATTTCCATCTTCATTGTAAATACTTTCGTATTACTCGGATGTTCAGGCAAGATCATGAAGATTTTGCGTAGGACTCTTAAAATCTTTCTTACTTTTCACAGTGTGTGAAGAAGCAAGGAAATATGAAAGTGTGTCCTAATGAGATATTTGATGATCTCAAATGGCTCTAGACTCGATCGTGCATTTTGGATTTTAGTGATCGGAGGCTGGAGAAGAGTGCCACCTTTTCAATACCAATTTATTCGGAGTGAATAAATCAATAGATAATGCGTTGTCTCCGTGTGATTAAAACAAATACCTTTTAAGAGATATCTGAGTTAGCTGGGATGGGTTGTGCATTGCATCACTGGGTCCATGATGTCTGCCTTCAATATCAAGAATCATAAAAATGATCCCAATAGCATATGTGTTGACCCGGTTTCTTCTTAAAGTTGTAAGGAGGGCTTCTTTCTTTACACCCTTTATCTTTACAATTCTTTTTCATTCTTCAACCCCTTCAATGCTTACCAATACGTCATAACTAGCACCTTGTTGTGATTGTTCTAGTGCTAACTTAAGTACTTGGTCGGCATTCAGCTACATTCACAATCTTTCTCCAACTTTCCTAAGGACTACTATTTCTAGCTATGGAATGTCCTTGGGAAGATTCCTCCGGTTCTGGAAGAATCATAGGACTTAACCTATCCTACCATCCTTATGTCACCACAATCTTCATCGTCGTGAAATAAATGGGTTTTGGGTAAGTATATGTCACCATGAAAATCCATTTTAGATATGCAAATCCGTTTTGCTCCCCCTTAACATATGCCACGATATTCGAAAACATTTCGCACATGTCGGGATAAGCCAGTACATTAAGTCAAACCATTTGTGATAATATCCCATATTAAATCACATTTTCTCCCCCATATTAAAAATATTAACCCAATCGATGTTTTTAATATCAATTGATTTAATGAAGTTTTAACAAAGGTTTTGGGAAGAAAAATGCAAGTCCATTTTATCTTCACGATATCAAATGTATGAGATATGATACCGATTTGTAATATGATCACATATTCACCATATTATAAAATAATTGACAAGGTTGGACCTGATAGATGAGAACGTCATATGATAAAATCAAATGGTTCTTGTCAGCATATGTTGGTCGCCTCGTCACGTCTGAAGTCATCTCTTGACACCACATGTACGATTGGTATTGTTGTCTTGACACCAGTTAGTGAGCTTGGCACGTTCGGCATCGAAGATTCTGAATGCTTGACAATTGCTCCCCCTCAATTGTTGACCCGTGTTCTATTGAAAGAGCTGTAGTCGTCGGTTGAGTAGTCGCATCGTCGAGTATGTAGATACCAATTGTAGATTGCTATGGTTGTAGAGATGATAGCTTCATAAAAACAAGACTTCTCTTGTTTTAACAAATAAATGCACTGAAACGTACATAGATTTGTGTGAGACCAAGTTATAAAGTAAACTTGATCCCTTACAAGGTTTTAAAGTAAACCTTGCCCGAGAAAATTAATTCCCGTTGTGAGCCAAAGCTTTCATAAGAAATACTTGACTTTAATGTGAAAACCGGGTTGCAGTCTGAAATAACTACAAGCCATTTAGGCATGTTTTATGAAATATTTACAACGTTTGTACGAACTCTATTTATGGCGCCGTGTCGATATTAATCAACATTTCTAAGGCCGTAAATATTATCGTACCAAAAGACATGCCTTTGAAAAATAAAGTAGAAATATTTTTGGATTTTTATGAATTTTTCAATTTTTATGGTTTTTATATGGTTTTATATTTTTCTATTTTGCTTTTGTGGATAAAAACATAAACAATATATACAAATGATCACCAAGGATACGGAGAATAGTTTTACCACTACTATTCTTTCGCTTCATCTGCCAGTTCCTTTAGAGTCTCAGGCGAGAAAGTTCTCATTCCTAGCTTGTCGGCCAAAAATTCAATTCGAGCGCGATCTAAAGCCTTCGTGAAAATATCCACCAATTGATACTCAGATCGGACAAAGTAAAGCTCGATTACTCCATTTTACACTTGCTCCTTGATGAAATGGTAGCGAATGTCAATATGCTTCGACCAGGAGAATTGAACATTGTTGCAGCATAAGGCAATTGCACTCTTGTTGTCACAGTACATCGGAATTTTGTTGAAACCTAGACCATAGTCGGTTAATTGCGATCTCATCCAAAGAATTTGAGCACAACAACCGGACATAGCTATGTATTCTGCTTCCGTACTTGAAATTGCAGCGCTTTTCTGCCTTTTCGATGCCCAACTGATTAGTCGATCTCCTAGTAGTTGCAAAGTTCCACTCGTGCTACGCCTTGTGTCTTGACAACCCGTGTGATCCGCATCTACATATGCCATTAGTGCAATAGAAGAGTCCTTCGAATACCAAAGTCCCCGATGAATGGTTCCTTTAAGATATCGAAAGATCCTTTTCACAGTAGCCAAGTGTAACTCAGTAGGCCTAGTTTGATACCGAGCACACATACATATAGCAAACTGAAGATCAGGTCGACTAGCTGTGATATACAGAAGAGTACCGATCATTCCACGATAAAGTGTCGGATCAACAGCAACTCCATGTGGATCTGCATCAAGCTTAGTTTTTTCCACCATTGGAGTATCCACAGGGTCGCAAGATTCCATCTTATATTTCTTTAGCGATTCAAGGGCATACTTGGATTGACTGATAAAGATGCCTCTGGGACTCTGAGATATCTAAAGACCTAAGAAGAATGATACCTTGCCCATCATTGACATCTTAAACTTGGAAGAAATGAGTGTCCCAAACTCGTCGGATAAGGTTTGGGTCGAGGCTGCAAATATAATATCATCAACATATATTTGTACCATAATCATATCTTTACCTCGTTTCTGAATGAACAGCGTGGGATCCACCTTGCCTTTAGCGAAGCCTTGCAAAATGAGGAATTGTGACAGTAGATCATACCATGCGCGAGGAGCTTGCTTCAACCCATAGAGAGCCTTCTTAAGCTTGTACACATGATTAGGATATTTAGGATTCACAAAACCATCCGGCTGTTGAACATAGACTTCTTCCTTGATTTCACCATTAAGAAATGTCGTCTTCACATCCATCTGATAAACAATCATATTCATATGGGCTGCATAAGCGAGGAATAGTCTAATAGCTTCTAAACGGGCAACAGGTGCAAAGGATTCCATAAAGTCGATGCCCAATAATTGCTTGTATCCACGAGCTACTAGTCTAGCTTTGTTCTTCAATATTCCGCCTAACTCGTCGAGTTTCACCTTGTAAACCCATTTCAGAGTGAGTAACTGCACTTGATCCGGGCATGGGACAAGTTCCCATACTTCAAGACGTATAAATTCATTAAGTTCTTCTTGCATAACTTCTATCCAATATCATTGAGTAAAAGCTTCTTGCCATGTCTTAGGTTCAACTTCAGTGAGAAAAGCATCAAAGTGACAAAACATTGCACTTTCTTGTAACTGACTTCGTGTGGATACCAGACGATTAGGGTCACCAATAATAGAATCTATAGGATGATCCTTTGTCCACTTGCTGTCATGTTCACGAATCCGTGGATTGGAGTAAACTGTACTAGGAGCTTCCTCTGAGGTGGACGACCCGGCTTGATTAGGGTCGGGTATTGGTACACCAAAGAATGGAAGTTCACGCATTTGAGCGAATTCCAAATCGTGATCATCATCATCCTCTTCATCATCAATAGGCATGACATGGGTAGTTGGTTCGGGTGTTGGTTGAGAATTACTCGTTGATGATATATCTTGACCAATTGTAGGTGCAGACGTATCTGATTGTGCTTCGGTTGCTGGAGCGACAACTTCGGTTACCGGAGCTATTACCTCAGGTTTTGGAGCAACAATACTTGGAGGAGTAAAGAATTCATCAAAGAACGGTTGAAACAACGTATCCCATTCATTCCTAGTAGGTGGTATAAATGATGAAGTAGGGTTGTTTGGGACAAGACCAGAACTAATGTTACTGGGTCCCATTTCATGAAGCGCGGGTTCAGAGCTGCTTTGCTCAGAAGCCATTGCTGTCAGCTCATCCAAATCAACATTCATTGTTTCAAGGATCTTACGAGAGTTACGGTTGTAGATTCGGTATGCCTTCTTTGCGGGTGCGTAACCAATGAAAATACCAATATCAGCCTTTGGTTGAAGTTTTCCCAAATTGTCACCATCATTATTTGGATAGCAAAGAGAACCAAATACATGAAGATATGATAAATCTGGTACTTTTCCATGGAGAAGCTCATAAGGTGTTTTACCATGGCGTTTACGAATTAGTGACCGGTTTTGGGTGTACACTGCTGTAGATACTGCTTCTGCCCATAAAAACAATGGAGCCTTTGCGTAAATTAACATCGTTCGAGCAGCTTCCATAAGTGTGCGATTTCGCCTTTCAACAACACCGTTTTGTTGTGGAGTGTGAGCAACGGATGTTTCATGAGAAATGCCAACTTCTTCATAATAATCACGCAAAATTTGATTCACAAATTCGGTTCCATTATCTGTACGAATGCGTCGGACAGTAGTGTTGAGACGCACTTGAATCATCTTGAGAAATCCGATGATGAATTTAGGTGCCTCATTTTTTGCTTTAAGAAATTTCACCCATGTAAACCGAGAGTAATCATCGACAATGACGAGGATGTACTTTTTACCACTAAGACTTTCAACACGCATTGGCCCACAAAGATCCATATGCAAAAGATAAAGTTTCTCTTGGTTGGTGTCTTCAGTCTTGGGTTTGTATGATTTCTTAGTGCTTTTCCCCATTGTACACGCGGAACACAAATGATCATTGTGAAATGATAGTTTAGGAAGACCACGAACAAGTTCGTTTTTCGCCAAGTGATTAATAGCGTCAAAGTTAAGATGAGATAACCGTCGATGCCATAACCATGACTTAGTCTTTGATGCTTTGGAGAAAAGACATACGGGAGAAGCGGCCATCATGTCTTGTAGAGACAAAGTATACAAATTATTCCCTCGAGTACCTTTGAATAAATCAACCCCTTCCAAATTACGAATGAAGCAGGTATGCTCTCGAAAAGAAACTTCTAGGTTTGCATCACAAAATTGTCCCACGGAAAATAAGTTGTGACCAAGACCTTCCACGTAATACACTCTTGAAATTATAATGTTCCCAATATGATATTCACCATAACCCATTATCTTTGCAATATGATCATTTCCAAATCTAACCATACCAAGAAACTTGCTGACGAAATTTCTGAGCTGAGAGCGATCTCCGGTCATATGCTTGGAGCAACCAGAGTCCAAATACCAGAGAACAATTTGGACCACCTGTTTTCAATAACAACAGTAGACAATGCATTGGAAACTATTGGTTCCGGAGTGTTAGCAGATACAGATATAGAATTATCAGAATTGCTAACATTTTTGAGACCCTTAGATTTCCTGCGTTTTCTAATGTGAGTTTTAGTACTAACAGGTTTTACTGTTCCAACTTTCTTAGGTTTTGGATTATTCGCGGGCACTACAGTGGGAGTAGACCTATTTAAAGGGCACTTGGTTCCTACAGTAGTGTTGGTGTTCCTAGTTAAAGGACACGCTTGTGTTTTGGTAGCCTTGGTACTCCTAGTTAAAAGGCACGCTTTCTTCGCGGTAGTGGGAGTGATCCTAGTTAAAGGGCACGTATTTCTTACTATAGTGAAAGTTCTACCAGTGGGGCGCCACATCCAACCAACTTGGGTTAACACTTTCCCAGTCGGTTTCCATTCTAATCCATTTTTCCGGGCATGCATCTCATTCACATGGTCAATAAGGCAAGAATCATGAAGACTAGAAAACATACATTAATTGCAATTCCAACATCTCAAATTAGAATCACAGTAGGCTTAGAACGCTGCACAATCGCAGAGCCTTTAAGTTTAGCTACATGATTCTTTTTATTCAAAACAGAAATAACATTCCTAGGATGGGCTTCTACTTTCTTCTTCACTTGACTACTAGATGAGGGCAAGATCCTATCATTCTTCTTGTTTCTCTTAAGCTTAGATCTTTGAGCCTTAGTAGTGGTGCTTACTCCTGTAGAAGGCAACACGAGAATATTAGAAGCTGGTTTTGATTCCGCCTTATCTTTAGTGACCAAAGTTTGAGATGGTTTAGTCCTAGGGCTCTTGTTAAGTGGTGTGACGGCTATTAGGTTCCTTTTGATTGCACTAGAGGACGATGCTGAGATAGTGGCTGTGTTATCCACAATATTCTTACCTTTTAGAGTACGAAGTGTTTCCTTTAACTCAGCCAAGACCAGATTCTTATCACAAATTTGTTCCCTCAAATCAGATATTTCCACCGACTTTCGATTCAATTGTTCAATCAATGATTGATTCTGTGCAGTGGTATTAGCACATGCGGGCTTTACTGAATCGAAGAGTCGTGTATTTTTCTGTTTTAAGTTATCAACTTTGGACAAAATCTTGGAAACTCGATTATCTAGATCAAGTTTAAGATTCTCAGCGGCCTCAAGTACGTTCACACAGTTAAGCTCCTTAGATTTCTCTATGTCTATCGGCAAAGATTGAGCAACCTTGTCACTTGGCTGACGCTGTTTTGATTGTAAATTCAATCGAAAATTCTTTTCAAAGTTTGCATCATCGATATTAACACCTTCGAATGACGTTTCAAAGATTTATTGAATAAATTGTTGCTTGCATTCAAGCGAAATACAATGTGTTTGAATCTCATCAAAACGTTTTGAAAGCGAAGAATATGAATCTTGAAGCTTTAAAAATTCAGCGTCAGATTCGTGACAAGTACTATTGATACAAGGCTTTTGACACCCTGTATAAAAATTAAGTTCGTTGTGTTGGTCTAATCGAATTGATCTAGGTTTTATGTGCGACTCAGCTGTCTTTGGTGAAAACAAATAATTGTGTCGTTGTAGTATTAATAAAATGTGCAAAACTTTTAAAGTAAAAGGCAGGTAATTTAAATCTAACTCTAATTTAAAGTAATGGTGCAAGTAAGTAAAAGCGTGACTGGAATTAAAGGGCACTAAAAGTAAATAACGCAAACTTAAATCTATCTAAGGCAAACTTAAAACGCAACTAAAACTTAAACTAAGGCAATGCTAAAATAAATCTAAGGCAAGTAAACTTAAAGTGCAACTAAATAAAAGACGGGAAAAATAAAGCTTGAAAGTTAAAAACTGAAACTTAAAAACAAAAACTAAAAAGAACCTGAATACAGCTCATTTGGAACAATCCTTCGTCCGGAACAATCACTCATCCGGAATGTCACCTTCGTTCTGAATGATTCATCTTCGCTTGGAATATTACCAAAATCCTTGATCCGGAACAAATTATTCTGAATATGTCACTTATCCAAAACAATCCTTCGTTCGGAACTTTACTGATTCGGAACTTTACTGAAAGAAATCCTTGATTCGGAAGTTTCTGCTTATCCCTTGAGTCGGAACTTTGGAGTTGATCCGGAACTCTTCCGAATGAACCCTCTGGTTCGGAACTTCTTATGCCAAATCCTTGACTCGG
Organism: Glebionis coronaria; assembly: GCA_025667525.1. Taxonomy (NCBI): domain Eukaryota; kingdom Viridiplantae; phylum Streptophyta; class Magnoliopsida; order Asterales; family Asteraceae; genus Glebionis; species Glebionis coronaria. The sequence continues at coordinate 23,708,638 of CM046878.1, read as the reverse complement.
AACTTTGGTTCGGAAGACTTTTATTCGGAACTCTTCCGAATGAATCAAGAAGTATTGATTCTGAACTCTTCCGAGTGAAGCCCTCTGGTTCGGAACTTTTTGCTCGTTCGGAAGTTTTCCTGATTCGGAAGTTTTGGTTCGGAAGATGTTGATTCAGAACTCTTCCGAATGAGTTGCTTGATTCGGAAATTCTGCTTAACCCTTGATTCGGAACTCTTCCGAATGAACCTTTCTTGATCCGGAACTTCTTGATCCGGAACTTTTGGTTCGGAAGTTTCCTGATTCGGAAGTTCTTGCTGACTTGGAACTCTTCTGGATGAACAAGATGTTGATCTGGAACTTCTTGATAACAAAGACTTCTGAATGAACAAGAGTTGATCCGGAACTTACATGGGAATTACAGTAACAGAAACAAACACCCCCGAAGAACAGGGAACACAATAACAACGAGTCTAACCACAATTTAACCAAAATAAAACACAAGATTAAACCAAACTAATTAACAAAACATTCAATAATCATAAACAAACAATCTAAATCAATAAAACTAACAAATCTAGCCACAATAATCAAAACCCACTTTGATCAAAATAAGAACATGAACATGAACACAAAAATAAACATAAAAATCAAATATTAAGAAAGGTAGATAGGAGATTAACAAGATAAAATAAAGATTGACAAGAATTAAATGGAAACTTACTTGAAATTAAAGGAATTTAATGTGCAAGACAAGGTATTTAAATTTGACAAGTATTTAAATGACATGAATTTAAAGGTGCAAGGTAAATAAATGGTGGAAGACTAATTGTCACACTTAGCCAACAACGAAAAATAATTAACTAGCCTAATCTATATAGGGGAGGATTAGGAAGCTTCTTCCCCTCCTTCCTTTCTTCTTAATTGCGTCATTAGGTCCTTAAGCCTTTAATCTTCATTGATTGCACCATTAGTCCTTTATTCTTCTAATCTTCTTTAAACTTGGACTCTAATGACTTGTGGCTCAGGATTTCTTTGAACTCGTCTTTTAATTCTTCAATAAAGTAGACTTGAGTTCTTCGGCTTTAAGTAAACTTCCGTCTTTTGACTTTTTCTTCGATAAATCTTCAGAATTGGTCTTGGACTTCCGTTCTTTTTGCACTCTTGACTTCTCGACTTCGTCTTTCATCTTTTTCTTCAATAAAAGCCCGTGAATGCCCGTGTTTTCTCCACTTTTCACCTTTTCGTCCTAAATCACAACAAAAACACAAACCACGCATAATTCCGACATAAAAGACATAAAATACACGTTTTGGCTCGGTTATTATTGTAATTAAGTGGTAGAAAGGATGGGTGTTTCCACACCTATCAAATCCCCTACACTTGACCATTGCAATGTCCTCATGCAATGCATTAGTTACAAAGCAAGTTTACATTTTTCATCATAATTAATCCACGTTGGCCTTTATTAACGAGCTAGAAAATTATAAACATACAAAGTAAAGAAATCAAAAGCATACCTTGGGTTTTGGAAATGTCATGAATAATCATCATCCTCAAGTTTTCACTTTCTCCAAACCAAGCTTAAAAATGAGATCATTGTCATTATAAGTTAGTAAACTAACACGAACTCATGTGGGCCAATTATTCACTTAGACTCCCTTATTCCTAGGGGTATCTCTTATATTTTATTGTTGTCTTGAATGATCACGAAGATGCATTGTTGACTTATTTCGATAGTTATTTAGTCCGAAAATAAAGTGAACGATTTAATCAATAGTTAGCTAAAGGACAAAATCTTTTAAAACTGCCTCTCGGGACCTCATAAAGTTCATATCTTGGCATAACTCGCTTTGCGATTTGAGACCTTTCTCGGACCGATATTTGGCAGCGACTTCATACTTCAAACCTTGAGAGACGTTCATGAAATAATGGCCTTCTCTTCATAATAGGAATTTCTTCACTTGAAGTTTTGAGAGATTCATACTTGGACCACGACTTCTTCATTTTTCTCCAATCTTTATTTTGGACTTTGATATACAACGATCCGCCTCCTTTTATGACTTGGATCTATTTATCCTCATACCTTGCTAGGGTCTTTTCGGATACACTTCTCCATGACTTTTGGGAGTTTTTGCTTTTCGTCGTGTGTCTCGATCCTTCATATTGATTTTCGATAAATGATTCTTCACATCACTTTGGATCTTTAGCAACAAAATATAGCCCTCATGCCTTGTTAGGGCCTTTTCGGACTCGCCAATCTTCGCATCCCCCTTTAATAAGTTATGCCTTGGCTATGAACTCTAATCCATACCGAGCAACTTTTAAACGATCTTGGGCTAGAAGCTAAGTAACTTTTCAAATCGTACAACCTTATTTATTGCAGATAAATTTATTAGCAAGCGATGGGAGAATAGGCTTATAATTAACTCACATAAATTCACGAAAGAATACCGAACTTATAATTGGCTCTATCATCTCTCGTTCTCCATAGTTTAAAATCTCAAGGAATGAGACTCGTGGATACTTAGCCTATTAAATCAAAGTTTTGGGTTTTCGAGTCGCCTATAGGATCTTGCAAATTCTTAGACTTTTTCAAGTTTTAGAAATCGCGTTTTAAAGTTCCCTTGATAAACGACTCTCTAGGATCAATTATAGGAACTTGCGAAAAGTTCTTGTTCTTAACCCGTGAGAGTTAAGACTTTCGCGTTTTATAGCTCCCTAAATAATAGCCTAGCAAAACTCGACTTAAACATGTTAAGGATACTAGCTATAGTAACTTAGATAAGTAAACTCGGGTTGAGTCAAAAGATTCACAACGTTTGAAAACTAAAACCACTTTATTAAAGATTTATTCTAATAAGGCAAGAAAATAACTATATAAAAGGAAAAACTAATAGGCCAAAATAGATCAAAAATTTTGAAAAATGTCGAAAAATTGATTTTTCGGTTAAAATGAGGACAAATACAAGGAAAAGGCCACTTAACTTCGATAGAAGTCCCCCCTACACTTAATATAAACATTGTCCTCAATGTTTAAACATGTGATTGAGCACTTTGTTTAAATCTTGCTAAGGAAAGGACAACTAAAGAGATTCCTATTTTAATATTGGAAAATATAAAATAGTGAATCGAAAAGAGTTAATGATAGAACCGGGATAATGGAACACGGAATCACGGGTCGTCAAGAATCATCAAGAGTGGATCATTGAAGCTCGAATCCCTGATTAAGAAGTGAGGAGAGGAAATAGCAAACCAACGGGTCTCCCCTACACTTATGATAAAGAAAGCGAAAAGATAGATGCATGGGTTGCCTCCCAAGAAGCGCTTGATTTTTGTTAACCGAGTCGTGAGCCTGACTCGACCTTGATCATCAACGGAAGAAGCATGAAACATATCCACCAGGATCAAATACATAGTTTTCGTCCATCAAATAGCACAAGCTTAAGGCGAACAAGGCAAGCCAAAGAAGAGTAGGCAAGGTTCCCTTAAGCAGTGATGGAGCACGGTGGAAGCAAGTATGGTAAGGTGCAAGCATGTCTTCAATATTTCCAAAGATATTTCCTTTTATTTCATCAGGTGGATACTGAGATGGCTGCAGAATATCGATACCGGGGTCGAACACCTTTTCCTTTAAGGGAAAATAGCACTCAGGCTCAGCAGAGTGTGAAGAAGATCCGCGAAGAAGCACAACCTCGTCCTCAGAAGATGGACAAAGAGGTGTCAAATCATACGTGCTGCGGATATTGGTGTCGATCGGTTTCTTCTCCTTTGAAAGAATGTGCTTCAAATCCAAAGTAGGATCAAGACGATAATCTTCAAAATCTAAAGGAGGAGCATCACTCTCATGAGGGAAGTAAGTGTTGAGAAACGTAGAGAAATATTCCTCAAATGAGTAATCGTCCAAAGTAGGATCGAGTGATGGCGGAGGATCTTCATCATGTGAAGAATCGCTCGAAAGAGTGTCGGCCTCATCAAAATCATCATACGTGGGTAGGTCGGGATACTCAGAAGTAAGGTCATCATAATCATCCGAATCTGAGCTAGACTCATCATCATAAGCATCAAAGACCGGTGGAGAATCATAAATGGGAGAAGCTTCCAAAGTAGGGAGAGAATCATCCACATCATCTTGAAACAGTGAATTATTATCGCAAGACTCGAATAGAGGATTGTTGTAAACGACAAAGTCATCGAGCACATTAATCATATTCACTGATTCTCGGCCTCCAAAGGATTTACTTGTAAGCTTTCCCATTTTAAACACTTGTGCATCATCCCCGACTCGTAAGATTAACTCACCTTTGGCAACATCTACTAGAGCTCGTCCGGTTCTCAAGAATGGCCGACCAAGTATTAAAGGAATACGAGGGTCCATTTCATAATCAACAACGACAAAATCGACCGGGAAAGTAAATGTGCCAACTTTGATGAACACGTCTTCGGCTATACCAACGGGGTACGCGAGAGTGCGATTTGCAAGTTCGAGAGTCATATTCGTTGGAGTGAGGTCGGGTAATGATAGTGTTTTCCAAACACTCAAAGGCATAAGATTAATACTGGCCCCGAGATCAGCAAGGGCAGTAAATTCTTCAGTCTTGTTGAACACGCAAGGCAACACAAAACGACCGGGATCTCCAAGCTTTTCCGGAAGTTCTCTAAGAATAACTGCAGAGCAGTTTTCATTTAAGCGAGTGTTGGCGAGTTCAATCAGCTTCTCCTTCTTGTTAAGCAATTCCTTAAATGCTTTGATAAATTTGGGCATGTGGACAAGTGCTTCAAGAAAGCTAATGTTGAAGTTCATTTGAGAGATCATCTTCACATAGCGTGTCACTTCGGAGTCCTCCTTGGTTAGCAGTTTGGTCTTGCCTAAACGAGAAGGATAAGGGATATTGGGTTTGGGTGGTGAGGGTGCAGGCGTAGCAGGTACAGGTTTAGATGTTGAAGGGTCCTTGCTAGATACATCGTCATGACGAGGCGGAGACGGTAATGGTGCACTAATACTAGGTGTAGGAGGAGTAGGGATACATGGTGGTGGAGGAGGTGTAGATGATGGGGGGGGATTGGTGGATCGATAATGGTAATCCCACTACGAGTAGTAATAGCACTCACATTAGCTCGTAGATTGGTGACGGTGTTTGAAGGTAGAGAACTTGAAGAAGAAGGTTGAGCTGGGGGCAAGAAACTAGCAAGCATATTCTTCAAATCATTTGTTTGATTGCTGAAGGAGGATTGGATATTATCTCGAAGCTCGGATCTAATCTCATTTCCTTGCTTTGTGATATCTCCTTTAAGATTGATAATTTGGCTCTACAGATTCTTGATTTGCTCACCTTGGGTTCTCATGATGGCTTCAACATCGAGAGTAATGGGTGGGGTTTGTTGGGCAGGTGGGTGATAAGGATTAGAAGCTCTTGGTGGGATTTGGTTGCTTCTATTGTATTTGTTGGCGGGGTTTTGGTTTTGAGGAGAAAAACCGGGTGAAAGGTAATTGTTGGACCGGTAACTCAGCAAATTTCTATCCCCTTGAGGCCGAGCTTGGTAATTTTCCGGTGAATAATTACCATAAGCTGCATACACATTTTCTGGATTTCCTTGTGTAGAAGGACAATCGGTGTATGAGTGAGGACCGCCGCATGTTTCACAAGGATTAGCAACCGCTTTAACTTGTTGTTGTTGGTTTGAAGCGAGAAGCGTGATACTTTTGCTCATTTCAGTCATCATGCGGGTGAGTTCGGTCATATCAGGGTTTGCTGAGGTGGAAGAAACATTGACTCTCGGGTTGTTCCTTGAAGAAGCAGAGGAATCCCAGTTTTTGTGGTGAGTAGTCATGTTCTCAATTAGCTCTCTACACTCCTCGGGTCTCCTTTTCATAAATGTGCTACCGGCGGCTGCATTAATCGTATCACGATCTCGAAAAGTCAATCCGTTGTAGAAAGTATCAATCAATGTGACTGGAAGCATGTTGTGGTTTGGACAACGATCAATCAAGACATTATATCGCTCCCAAGCATCAAAAAGAGATTCATCAAGGTCTTGCATGAAACCGCTGATTTGATTGCGAAGGCTCGTGACCATGGATGGTAGAAAGTAGCGCGACAAAAAAACGTTGAGTCATGTCATCCCAAGTGTGAATTGAATTCTTTGGAAGACGATCAAACCATTTATCGGCATGATGTGATAAAGTATGTGGGAAGAGTTGTAGGCGAAGAACATCCATTGTGGCACGAGGCAACTTCATCCTTTGGGTGATTGTAATGAACTTGTCGAGGTGTTTGTTGGCATCATCATCAGGCAATCCGCGGAAAGGATTTGTTTGCACTTGCTGAATCATGTGGTGCTTCAACGAAAACTCAGGAGCGTTGATTTGCATAGGCGCAATCGGTCCTCCTCGTCCAAACATGGTAGGTTGACAAAGCTCCTCCATTGTCCGAAGATCGGGCTGTGGAAGAACATTGTTGTTATTATTGAGGTGCGGTGGAATATTGTTGTTGACACCTGACATACTTAAATCTTCTTGAGTCTCAGGCTCTTGATAATTAGAAGATCTAGTACACATACACCTGAAAATGCAAAAGAAAAAGAAACCAAATACAAAGACAATATATATACACAATAAAGAGAATTTTTTTTTAGATTTTTGAAATTTTTAATTTTTATGGTTTTTTTTAATTTTTATGCAAGAAAAGTAACGCTCACAAGTGAACGGATCCCAAAAAGCAACGCGTCTCTCACAGAAAACCGTTAATCTTTACGAAAAGAGCCGGCAGCGGCGCCATTTGATACAAGGCTTTTGACACCCTGTATAAAAATTAAGTTCGTTGTGTTGGTCTAATCGAATTGATCTAGGTTCTATGTGCGACTCAGCTGTCTTTGGTGAAAACAAATAATTGTGTCGTTGTAGTATTAATAAAATGTGCAAAACTTTTAAAGTAAAAGGCAGGTAATTTAAATCTAACTCTAATTTAAAGTAATGGTGCAAGTAAGTAAAAGCGTGACTGGAATTAAAGGGCACTAAAAGTAAATAACGCAAACTTAAATCTATCTAAGGCAAACTTAAAACGTAACTAAAACTTAAACTAAGGCAAGGCTAAAATAAATCTAAGGCAAGTAAACTTAAAGTGCAACTAAATAAAAGACGGGAAAAATAAAGCTTGAAAGTTAAAAACTGAAACTTAAAAACAAAAACTAAAAAGAACCTGAATACAGCTCATTTGGAACAATCCTTCGTCCGGAACAATCACTCATCCGGAATGTCACCTTCGTTCGGAATGATTCTTCTTCGCTTGGAATATTACCAAAATCCTTGATCCGGAACAAATTATTCTGAATATGTCACTTATCCAAAACAATCCTTCGTTCGGAACTTTACTGATTCGGAACTTTACTGAAAGAAATCCTTGATTCGGAAGTTTCTGCTTATCCCTTGAGTCGGAACTTTGGAGTTGATCCGGAACTCTTCCGAATGAACCCTCTGGTTCGGAACTTCTTATGCCAAATCCTTGACTCGGAACTTTGGTTCGGAAGACTTTTATTCGGAACTCTTCCGAATGAATCAAGAAGTATTGATTCGGAACTCTTCCGAGTGAAGCCCTCTGGTTCGGAACTTTTTGCTCGTTCGGAAGTTTTCCTGATTCGGAAGTTTTGGTTCGGAAGATGTTGATTCCGAACTTTTCCGAATGAGTTGCTTGATTCGGAAATTCTGCTTAACCCTTGATTCGGAACTCTTCTGAATGAACCTTTCTTGATCCGGAACTTCTTGATCCGGAACTTTTGGTTCGGAAGTTTCCTGATTCGGAAGTTCTTGCTGACTCGGAACTCTTCCGGATGAACAAGATGTTGATCTGGAACTTCTTGATAACAAAGACTTCTGAATGAACAAGAGTTGATCCGGAACTTACCTGGGAATTACAGTAACAGAAACAAACACCCCCGAAGAACAGGGAACACAGTAACAACGAGTCTAACCACAATTTAACCAAAATAAAACACAAGATTAAACCAAACTAATTAACAAAACATTCAATAAGCATAAACAAACTATCTAAATCAATAAAACTAACAAATCTAACCACAATAATCAAAACCTACTTTGATCAAAATAAGAACATGAACATGAACACAAAAATAAACATAAAAATCAAAGATTAAGAAAGGTAGATAGGAGATTAACAAGATAAAATAAAGATTGACAAGAATTAAATGGAAACTTACTTGAAATTAAAGGAATTTAATGTGCAAGACAAGGTATTTAAATTTGACAAGTATTTAAATGACATGAATTTAAAGGTGCAAGGTAAATAAATGGTGGAATACTAATTGTCACACTTAGCCAACAACGAAAAATTATTAACTAGCCTAATCTATATATAGGGGAGGATTAGGAAGCTTCCTCCCCTCCTTCCTTTCTTCTTAATTGCGTCATTAGGTCCTTAAGCCTTTAATCTTCATTAATTGCACCATTAGTCCTTTATTCTTCTAATCTTCTTTAAACTTGGACTCTAATGACTTGTGGCTCGGGATTTCTTTGAACTCGTCTTTTAATTCTTCAATAAAGTAGACTTGAGTTCTTCGGCTTTAAGTAAACTTCCGTCTTTTGACTTTTTCTTCGATAAATCTTCAGAATTGGTCTTGGACTTCCGTTCTTTTTGCACTCTTGACTTCTCGACTTCGTCTTTCATCTTTTTCTTCAATAAAAGCCCGTGAATGCCCGTGTTTTCTCCACTTTTCACCTTTTCGTCCTAAATCACAACAAAAACACAAACCACGCATAATTCCGACATAAAAGACATAAAATACACGTTTTGGCTCGGTTATTATTGTAATTAAGTGGTAGAAAGGATGGGTGTTTCCACACCTATCAACTATCTACCACATTATCCACATATTCAACATTATGCACAATAGAATCACCATCAACACTTTTATTCACACAGACGGAAACTATATCATGAGACATCACTTGCTTCAGAAGCTGATCATTTTGGCGTGAAACCCGTTCTATTTCAAGTAAACTGTTTTCATAAGCAACATCCATTTCATTGAAAACACGTCTAACTTCTTCTATTTCTTAAAGCAAATCTTGATCAAGATTACTAAGACAAGCCTTAACATTCTTTACAAACGGAACAATTTCATCTCGAAACGCAGCTCTAGTGTGCTCAAAGTTCCATTCACCTTCCGTTATGGCCGTGGCCGTCGTACGTTCCAAAATGACCTTGTCAAAATCGACTAAGTGTTGGTGAACCGCATTTAAGTTAACGGACGCCTTGCTTACCGGTGGAATTAACTTAGTTAAATCCGTTTTGACAAGTGTAGGAGACGTACTAGGAAGGTTTTCATTTGACAAACTTTGGGGCACAAGAACTGTCAATTCTGCTAATTCCTTTTGTAAGCGAATGCGTGTCTTTTTCGAAAATTGATCTTTGTTATGTTGATCATAATCAATTGTATGGAATTTGGAAAGCATTTTAGAATGAGTTTCATCCGCAAGTGACTGTGTCTCCTCAGTACTACGAACAAAAGGTGCTTCTTTCGATTTGCCAATTATGGTCATATCATAAAGACCGGGAATATATTCCTGAGCTTGTTTTGCATAACCGGGATTAGGTGGTAAATCTTGAAGACGTTTAAGTTCGAGTTCTTTAAATGATTTAGTAAAAAGATGAACCTTTTCTGTGGAAGCGTATTGTTTTAAAAGTTTTTGTTCCTTGAATTTAAGAAGTTTGGTAGCATTAATTTCTGATTCAACATTTTTAGACTCGAGAGTTTCGAAATCCATTTTAAGTTTCTGAAAATCATTGACAACCGACTCCTTTTCTTTTAAATCATTAGAAAGATTAGCTTTTAATGATTCTATTTCTTTCAAGTGTTCAATCTTTTTAAAACGAAATTGGTCAAATTCAGAACATGTTATTTTCTCTTCTTGAGGGACCATTTCAAAAGCTTTGACCTTTTCTTTATGCAACGCAAGCTCAGCAGTTAGGGTGGAATTCGTATCTACGGATTGTCTGAGAGCCATATGCATTTGATCAATAATATGTTTAGGCACCATGACCAAATCATGTTGAGCATAAGATTCCATACCCGTCGTAGCATTTGGTTGAGGTTCACTCAAATGTGTAGGATTGGGTACCACATCATTTGAGTTACTAGTTCCCGAATGCTGTTTGAGGTTGTCATTTTCATGCCCAACTTGATGTTGGTTATCATCAATATTATTAGATGTGGTTGGTACCTCACTGACGACATCATAACCGTAGTGAGAGAGATTAACAACGAGAGCAGCTTGGGCAGAGTGAATATCATCACAATCCGAATCATATGCGTCAAGATCATCTGCTTGATAAGCTGCATTAGAAGTAGAAACGACTGCAATGCCTTCAGTATCTGCTGCCCCTGGGTCTGCAAGAAATGTTAACTCCTCTGAATCCAAAATCTTCCCCTTAGACTGAGCATCAACCAAATACATCTTCTCACGAAACCATGCATCATCCCTTCTCCTTTTCGGCTGAGTGCATTCCCTAGACATATGACCTTGTCCCCGGAAATTGTAGCAAGTCACAACCTTTTGAGGACCAATGGGGCTTCCATTTCCATTAGCTTGAGAATTCACAGCTTGAGCATGCACAGTCCTTGTAGGAGGTCCATATGAATTTTGCCTTCCCTGAATAGGTTGCACTGTTACTTGACCATCTTGAACAGTAGCTTGTTGTAGAGGATTTGAAGAGGTGCAGAGCTGATTGTTTGTTGGTGGAAATCCTCTAGTTGCAACAAGTTTTGACAAGAAGGCGGTGAGATGGTTTAGTACATCAGCTGGCGTATCATTTGGAGTAAAGACCGGTGCTTGGATTGCTGGAAGTTCATTAGAGTAGAAAGCTTGTGCTGGTTGTGCTTCTATTGGAAAATATCCTTGCTGAGGAGTATAGCCTATTGGAGAAGTGTTGGCTTGTGATGGTGATGTCTGATATGGTGGTTGCTGTGGAAAAGATTGTTGATGAACACTTTGTTGATATTCTTGCTGTGGCATCATTAGTGGTTGATAAGATGGTTGCTGTGGTTGCTGATAGGTGTGTGGTGGTGGCTGCTGCAAGTATGATGGTTGTTGATAAGTATAAGCCATGTTTTGTTGAGAAGCATACATTGCAAGTGGATCATGAACTTGAGGTGTAGACAACCGAGCCTCGATCACATGCCATTCGTGTTGTTGAAGAAAAGCTTGAAGTTGATCCACATTGGTGTTATGCAAGTCCTTAGCCAATTTAACATCCGTCACGTATTTTTTCCATTCTGAAGGAAGAGTGTTCAAATACTTGGTGTTCATTTGAAAGGTAGGAATTGCCATGCCATAGATATTAAGCTCATTCAACAATAGGGTAAATCTCAGATAGTAATCATTGAGAGTCTCCCCTGGCACATAGGCAAACTTATCAAAAGTATCATAAAGCTTACACTCTCGTTCTTGTTTAGTTAACGAGGTGCCTTGCATTAGAACACGAATTCTATCCCATAACTCTTTGGCAACTTTATGTTTGCTGACGAGTTTGTAGACATCTGGAGGAAGGGCTTGGAGAATGATATTTGTAGCATACTTATCACATTTTTCTTGAATCTTCATATCTCCAGTCAATTCACCCGTTGTGTGAGGACGAGTAGTTGTACCTTCCGTCACTGTACCATAATCTAACGGTCCATTGAGCACCGATGCCCAAATTAGATGTCCATTCTCCTTGTTCAACATATAAAGTTCTATTCGGGAAGCCCATTCCTCATACATAGTCTTCACCAACATTGGTGGACGATTATCCGTACCCGAGAGGATGGACTTATCCGTAAGAGATGTGTACTCCATTTCAATAAGTGAAGATTTACAAAGTTGATCGATCAATGAAAGAAAGTAAATGTGTTTGTTGTTGTGTGTAGAAACCGAGAAATAATGTTAAAATCCCCTAAAATATGTTCTCGATAAACCAAAAAATTCCAAGATGAAATTGCACACGATTTTAAAAATTTTCAAAAACACGTTTTTGAAAAATCTTGGAATACTTGTTACCCTATCGCAATACCTAAAGGTAATGCTGTCGCAATGTCCAATCGCAATGTCCAATCGCAATGTCCAATCGCAATGTCCAATCGCAATGTCCAATCGCAATGTCCCAGTCGCAATATCCCTGTCGCAATGCCCTGTCGCAATACCTGTCGCAATACCCCCTGTCGCAATACCTGTCGCAATACCCCTGTCGCAATTTGGATCGCAATAATAGAAAACACACAAATCGCAATCCCAATCGCAATGTGGATCGCAATGTATAAACCCTAGATATTGCGATGGAGAGTCTGTCGCAATGGTACAAACAGTGCACGATTTTTTCCACTTTTCTCAGACAAAACACACCAAATTCGTGATTTTAAGCCAAAAATTGATCCAAACACCCAAAAATTTTGTGTTTTTAACCAAAGTAACAATACCAAATCACTACCACAACTATGTAGATGATTTGTATCAAGATCAAACCATAAAAAACACAAAAAAAAATTTGGTACTTTTAAAATCGGATCAAAATAGCCGTGTATTCCAAGAACACAAACACAAAAACTAAGCAATCATCCCATGGCTCTGATACCATTTGTAGGATATGTAAATCTTTCTTATGTTGTTAGAGAGAGAAAGAGATAGAGAGATGGTAGATTACACACAATTCTAGAGAGAGAAACTTAAGAGAACTATGTGAAAAAGTGAATAACCACACACCCTCTCCATCTAAGGAGAGGGTTTATATACCTAAGCCCTTGTCATGGGCTTGGGCTTACATTTGGGCCGGCCTACACATGTTGTAGGCTAGACTTTGGTTTGCTTGTTAAATAAAGATAAGTAACTAAACTACGAGCTATTACATGGACTATCGTTGGAGTGACCGGTCCTTCTTAATACGTAAAACGTATTTCCAACAATTTCATTTCCAACTTATACCATGATTTACACATTCATGTGAACTCATGATCACGAACCAACCCCATCACATCATCATATAACGTAACATGTACTACGTAAACAATGTCTAACATCATTATAAAGTCTCAAATATGAACACATAACACATACACGCACACCAAGCACATGATCAACATCAGATAGTCAAAAGTGACAAATCCAAAATCTAGGGTTGTCACAACACTCCCTCCTAATAGAAATCTCGTCCCGAGATTTACTCCATAAGCCCAAAAAACTTCATTTCACAACCATCTCGCTATCTCTCTCATAAGAACGTAACCGGATCATCCCTATGACTACAACAACGCCCTCAATGAATATAAGCTCACGACAAATTTTAGGACCCCCAACTTCGGATAAGCGATCAAGCCCATGGACAACTAACGGATGTTTACGTGAACGAATTTAAAAATATGAACCAAAACCATGAGACTCCAAAAGATACTCAACATAAAACATGTATCGACTCCCAACGAACCATGGAAACGGACCAATGACACAAGAAGCACCCAGCGACAACCAAAACGTATTACAACCGGTGACATACTATTAAAACCTTGTGCAAAACCAAATTTTACCCCAGAATGGATTTTGTACTGTAATGTATATTGGTTGTTCTAAAACCATGGTATCACATTAGTAATTATGTAATCGTTTGACGAAAAAAAATCTATAGTCTCTTTACGAACGATCAATTGTCTAAAGCACACAACACAATATCACGCGTCAACATTGACTCCGGAACCCACATTATTCATTAATGTAACAATCTCTATGATGGATACATCTGAAATCCTATCCCAAAGCAGCCCTATGTTAGCCTTCTAAGTGTCCACTATCCCAAAATACCCAAAACACGAGTTTAACCCATGTTGTCCAAAAATTAATCTTGAACTCGACAGTTGTACAATTAATTCGACCAAGCTACTGACTTCCATTGACAATACATTCTAAATATTTGAAAAGTACGCTCCGATTACATAACTTTAGGCTTTTGAATCACCCAAAAAGCTTTAAAAACGAATAAGTTATAACCAAAACGATTTTTACCTAGAATCTGCCCAGACATTAGCGACAGTTTCTGACAGTTTAGCGATGAATTCTGACAATTTAGCGACAGTTTTTGCCTAATCCGATTTAAACAAAAAACGATTTTAAACCCAAAAAAACCCGTTATTAATTACAAAATTCAAGGTCTAATTTATTTTAATTCCAGAAAATTAAAACTCTCACCCATCATATGATTAATTACTTGATTTAAACATATTTAATTAAATAAGAACAATATTTTAACTAAAGAACAATAACTTTAGGTGATCAAAACCAAAATATTTTTAAATTAAATAAGACATGCTTATATGTTAAAGAATTTATATTTCACCTTATTTCAAACACGTTTTCGACACTTTACCCTTATTTTATCAACTACCAACAACTATTTTAACTATTTGCAAAGTTCAGTTCTTTTACCACGTAAGACTCAAAATAAAAGATACCGTTACCCCAAATAAACAAAGACAATGGAATTCTTAAACTATCTCAATAACATTTACGCTAAAAGTACCGTACAAACGAACACCTGAAATGAGGACTCGATAAATGTGCTATTACAGAAGTTAAACATCTCGAAGAGGAACGAGCTAGCAAACCATCACAAGAAAACAACCGATAAATAGAAGGGAATTATACATATATGGGCATATGCATACATACACTCAAATCCATCCAACTTATACTATACAAACATGTATTAACCCTCTTTCATGCAACCATACTCAGGAATCCATTGATGTTGTGGTACTTGTGTAACTATGTTGGCCACCATACTTATACAAGTCCCCTTTCACCAATGCACTCCCTCCTATGATGACACTTATAAGAATTAATACTACACATAACACATCGGTCTACCAACTCAAATAAGCACATAGATCCTACAACTCATATAAGCACATAACCACAACAAAAAATAAGATCCAAAATCCATGTACTAAAATAACGTAGCTAATGCATGAAACATATAAACTCGTAATCCAGCTGAACCACCGTAGACAAAATTCAAAATCTATAAAGAACATGAAAACGTAATTAAACGAAATCTAACAATGACTAGCGTATACGACTATAGTTCAACCCGAACTATTCAAAACTCGAAAAGAAAATAACATGTAGCCAAGTATGAACCATAGTAGTTCATAACCTAACAAATACTGCGAAAATAACATTCAAACACATCAACTACTATAAAATGCACACATACTCCTATGACGCCTATATGCAGAGACCCTTAAGCTATAGACTAGGTTACGCGACTAGGAAACCTAATTCTCTATAACCATTGTCTCTGATACCATTCTGTCACACCCCACCATAGCGGAATATGGAGCGCGACGTATGGATATCATCACAACAACAGCGTGTCTATAGAGTTAACTAAATAAAATAGAAATGTCATAAAAAGGTGACACAATGTCATGACAATATCTCAAATAATGAAGGCGTCTAGGTAAGTAGGTAACAGGCCTACCTCTTACCAAAGACATTCAAATAACACACATCAAGCATATAGGTATCATACAAGTTACTATATCAAAAGACAAAATAAAATCTAAGAGGAAAGGGATTCTTCCTAATGCAATCCTAGCAGCCTCTATGCTCTAGCCACTTCTAACATCATTAATTTTCCCTAAATTCTTAACACAAACCCTAAAATCATTAATAAATCTAAATAACTATAATTCTCAGAAATTTAACAAAACTCTAATCATCTCAATGATGGTTAATTAACATTCCATTTATGATTAAATAATAAAAACATGAATTATATTAAGGTTGAATTGATCACTTACCTTGAAACAAGAAAAATTAATGAACCCTAATCATAAGTTCGACTTCTCTTGATATCTATGGAAGATTTAGATTGATTTTAGGATTATTTAGGGTTATTAGTCGTTTTTAGGGGTCTAGGGGTGTTTATATAGGTCTTGGTAACCTTTTGGACAAGTTTAGGCCCAATTAGGACTTTTAAATGGTAATTATCCTATTTTTATTAATTTAATATTTAAAATTTCATCTATGGGACCCATAAATTCGACTCCCCTCTATGTTTTATCATTTGTACACTCTCCCCCTCCTATTTTATGTTTATTTATACTCCTATACACTTTCGGGACCAAACCGGGCACCCTTTTGTTAATTTTTCGACTTTTTACGCGATTTTTGAACTAGCCTTCATTTCTAAAAGTTTCTAAATATATAAAGTAACTACAAAACTTATCCTAACCATATTATATATACTTAATACATACATACAACATACGATACGTAAACGAAACCTTATAAAAATGCTACGTGAACTTTTCTGCAGTTCATTTCTAAACTCATTTCATTTCATTTCCAACTTGTACCATGATTTACACATTCATGTGAACTCATGATCACGAACCAACCCCATCACATCATCATATAACGTACCATGTACTACGTAAACAATGTCTAACATCATGATAAAGTCTCAAATATGAACACATAACACATAAACGCACACCAAGCACATGATCAACAACAGACAGTCAAAAGTGACAAATCCAAAATCTAGGGTTGTCACACATGATCAACAACAGAGTAAGATTATTAAGATTACGTGGCTGATATAATTAATTAAACGCGAAAAAGGACAACATGCAATTGATTGCAAGATTTGCAACCACCTTTAATCCATGGAATTACTTACCTTTTGATTCAAAGCTATTGGAGTTCCTTTTAACTCTAGTGAGATCAAATGTAATTACTTACCAAAAGTACGCTGTAACCTATGAAACAACTCCATCTTTAGACAAAAAAAATGTGACGCGAAGCATGTGCACTCGTGGTAATTTACCGCTGATTTAGCGTTCCATCACCTTCATGCTCTAAAAAAGTTGAGAATAGCGATGGAAACAGGTTAAGCAATGTATATGATAAAGAATGTGATCAAATGGGCGTGTTCTAGAACGGCTTAACATGTGTTATGGCTGAAACTTGTTTATACGGGTCAACCCGAAAAGAAGAAAACTGAAACATAAAACATATCTGTCAAGAGATTAGCATTACCTAAAGCTTAACTGACAACTGAAAGAATCCAAGGTGGTTGGCCAGCAATAACATCATAGCAACGACCACAAAGTGTGGGGTGATCAATAAAATTGTCAACTGTGTCCGAGAAATTCTAGTTCAACTTGTCTTACTCTAACCATCTATCCCCCTATTCTAGTTTGTACATTCTATTTTGTCTCCCAGTAGAAGTAATTTTCCGCAAAAATAACACTCCAATCATCCCCCAATTCAGACTGAACTTATCTTAGTTTTAAGTACTAAAGCTAAACCACTCCCTTAATGGTGCGTGGATTCTTCACAAGATCAAATAACAAGACTGAAAATTCATTATGATCGACATGTCCAAAACACAATCACAATAAAAAAATTCACAGTTTGACCACCAGCTCAAGTCAAAATAAATAACCTCAGAATGTCACATTCACATAATAACCATACAGTTGGCATCCCTATGAGGCTATGAGCATTCAAAAGGACCATCTGTTGATTAATACTGATGTTAATTAAACTACAGCCACTATGGAAGGAAGACTGCATATCACAACTCATAGAATATTTATAAAAAGTAGATCTCTCCACTAAAAAAGGCTATTTTTATAGGCCGTTTAAGTCTATAAAATATTTCTAACCAGCAAGGAGTGTCAAGGATCTCACTAATATGACAAGCAGCAGTTAGTGTGCAACTCAGCAATACATACTTACCTGAGATGGAGTCCATACTACTTGAATAATCGCACTCATAGCAGTCTCTCTAGATCCTTCATCCGACACAAACCATTGTCCTGTTTCCCTAAAAACTGTACGCTTTTCGTTTGCTGCTCTATGAAGATAAAGATTAATGGGATTTAGTTATAACATGGGATTAAAGAAACAGAAACAAGTAGTTTATAAATACTTGTGGATGAATAATATGACTTACTCTAAGGTTCTATCATGATAATGAATGGAACTACATCTAAGTGATCGTCATAGCAAGGTTGACGTCACCATATGATCACGCCCACTAAAGATCCCAACTTTTTCAGTGAGCTTTTCTTCATCGTTGAAACTCAATAATTCTTACAAGGAATTTTTGTATATGATGAGCAACCAGAGAAGATAAACACTACAAAAAAAGGGCATATAGTGACACATTTTTTAATGACACACAAAAATAAGTGTAAGTAAAAGTGTATATTCACTTACACTTTTAACCAAAATATAAGTAAAAGTCCAACTTTCACCTACACTTAATAAAAAGTGTGAGCGAAAGTCCAACTTTCACCTACACTTAATAAAAAGTGTGAGCGAAAGTCCAACTTTCACCTACACTTAATAAAAAGTGTGAGCGAAAGTCCAACTTTCACCTACACTTAATAAAAAGTGTGAGCGAAAGTCCAACTTTCACCTACACTTAATAAAAAGTGTAAGCGAAAGTCCAACTTTCACCTACACTTAATAAAAAGTGTGAGCGAAAGTCCAACTTTCACCTACACTTAATAAAAAGTGTGAGCGAAAGTCTAACTTTCACCTACACTTAATAAAAAGTGTGAGCGAAAGTCCAACTTTCACCTACACTTAATAAAAAGTGTGAGCGAAAGTCCTTTTTACGTACCCGCTATCCATAGAGAGTACGGGCTAGAGTTAAACATTTCGGACCACAGACTGACTCCAATATATAAATCACCTCGAGCTCGAACTTGACCTAACCGATTTCAGTCCGGTCTTTTGTTCACACTTTACTTAATAGATGATTTTCGGTTTGATAAGGTCTGGTCTTACTCACTATCGATTGAACAACTGAAAGAGACCGAACACATTTGGTTTAGTCCTCGAGTCGAGGTTTTGGACTAAATCGCTCTCAACCCAATCTGATTTTTAAGGTTCGATTTCGATTTTCATTGGTCTTTGATCGATACTTTAGTTCATGTTTGATTATCGGTCCAATTTGGTTCGATCGGGTTCAATCTTACGCACACGTCTTAGGCAAACATATCAAAAAACTGAACCGTACCAAACACATTGAGTAAAATTAAATCAAATCGGACCGACGATCAAATACGAGAAAAAAGTTTCACCAAAGACCGATCCAATTTATATACTTTTTTCATTTTTTTTTAATATTTCAAAATCAATCCTAAATTTTAACTTACATGTAAAAAATAAAATTAAACACAAATAAAAATTAAACACAAATAAAAATACCAAAATTACTTACTTCTTTTTTCAAAACTAAAAAAAGTAAAATTGAAAATAAAAATTAAACACAAATGAAAATAAAAAAGTAAAACGAAAAAAAGCTAAACGAAAAATACCCAAACACTATTTCCCCACATATCACACAAACAGATTAAACACAAATAAAAATACCCAAACACTATTTCCCCAAATCGTACAAGCTAAAACAAACACATCCAAAATGGTTCCTATTTCCCCAAATCGTTGATCGTGATCGATTTGGTGATCGTTAATCACGGATCGATTTGGTGATCGATTTGGTGTTCGATCCGTGATCGATTTGGTGTTCGATCCGTGCTTAAAGGTAGCTTATTAATTCTTATTTTTTTTAACTTTTTAGCTTATTAATTGTTTTATAAACTTATTAGCTTAAAGGTAGCTTATCTAAAAGGCACGACGTTATGACTTAGTAGCTTATTAAAACTTATTAGCTTATTTCTTTTATAAGTTTTTTAAAATTTTTTAGTTGAGGTTGTATGCTTATTAAAACAGATTAGCTTATTAGCTTAATCTGTTTGTGTGATATCTGATTTATGTTTAAAATTTATTAGCTTAAAATTTTTACTGAAATTGTATGGACTTTATGTTTTAGTGTAGGTGAGAGATATCTGTTATTGTATGAACGTTTTTTAACTTATTTTTTTTAACTTTTTAGCTTATTAATTCTTTTATAAACTTATTAGCTTAAATTGTATGGACTTTATTTTTTACTGAAATCTGTTTGTGTGATATCTGATTTCGTTTAGCTTTCTTTCGTTAACCGATTTATGTTTGTGTGATATCTGTTATTGTATGAACGTTTTTATGTGTGCTGGTTTAGACCTTTAGTACTGGCGTGACTTATTATAGTGTTTGGGTATTTTTATTATGTGTGGCGATGTAAAAGACGAAGGATATTACGTAGTAGAGAACTGACTATACAATTTACAGGATAACTACGTATATCTTTAGAGGATAACTACGTATATCTATAGATAACTACTAGAATGACATCAGTATACAAAATATCGACTAATAGTTTACAGGAAGATAAATTGTCGATGAATTTTTCTATAGCCCGTTCTAAAGTGGCCCATGTACATGGTCCAACCGATGCTTGGTGGGTACAATTGACAGGTTTCACAGGGTAATTTTGTACATGTAAGTTACTATAAGATTAATTATGTAATTTTGTTGGTATCTTGTCCTCGCTCAGGGGCATGCTCCTTTATCCAGAACACGTCTTCAGCATAAAACTAGTCTTTGAAACCACCTGGCAACAAAAACAAAGTGTATTAGACAAGTAACAAATGAGATAACGGCTAAATAACAGTGTATTAATACAGTAGGTTCACAAAAAAAAAGTAACATTGTTTTGTTGAATCAGTTATGGCACAGCTTAGTTGTCGTTCTTGTTAAGAGTATGCACTTGTACATAGTTGTTGTTCTTAGTTGCAACTAAAACGAGTTCAAAACTAATAATAGATCTATACGTTTGGCTGATTACTAACTTCAGTCAGTTATTTCTGTACAGATATTCATGCTAGCTAGGTGCATAATTGCAGGCAGCTTAAGAACGCATATAATATCAAACCTTATAAAAAATATCTACATTTACACTAAATTTTAGTAAAATAGTACTATCAAATTGACGAGTGATGAAAAAAAGCCAGTCAAGTCTACTTACGTTATCATTTATCAACATTAACAATGCATATAGGTTACTCCACTTGCTATCATCCTTAAATGTTTTAACCTAAATAAATTTGGAATTTCCTTAACAGCATATAAATCTCATCAATTTAACTATACACAAAGAAATAAAATAAAAAATTTCAAGGTGTGGCAATTAAACAGAAAAATACCTAAACGTCAAGGGAGAAATCATCAAGGTCTTCAACAGTTCCACCCCTGAGCAGCTTCACATCTATAAGCACCACCTTCCCTGCCTTCCACATAGTGCTCCCTTCAAAGGCACTATGTGCTGGTGCTGGTGCTGCTGGTGGTGCTGGATGAACTGTAGCAGGGTTTTTGAGACCAAGGGAGAAGTCGTGGAGGTCTCCAATGTCTTGACAGCAAACGTTGGCAGCCCGCAGAATGGAAAGCAGCCTGTCATCGAGAAGGATGGGCATCTTGACTTTCTGAGGCATGAGCCTCTCAGTCTCCAAATCCTCACTTGCAGTAGGCTTTTCCATCGGAGTAGGAAACTGTATTGACACGTGGCTCTTTGCCACCCAAAGAAACATTGGGTGGTCTTCTGCCGCCCATCTACAGAAATACTTGAATTAAAAGTGAAACCAGAATCAAAAACTATCTCAAAGCAGTATTAAAAAGAATACAAGAAACAAGTTTGGAAACTGAACTGTTGTTACAGTCTTCTTTTGAAAAGCAGGATCACGGGGATGTGGAGGCATGGATGTGGAGGCATGTCTTCGTTCGTTAGCTGAGAGAGTAGAGTAGAGATTAGCATTTAAAACTAAGGAGGCCACATAAAAACAATAACATGGGGTGTTTGTTTAAGCTAAGATGTGGTTTATGTGAGAGAGTAGAGTAGAGAATTTTTCTATAGATAACTACGTATATCTATAGATAAATTTTTCTATAGCTAGTACATTTGTTGGTGTCTTGCAAATGACTACATCTTCTTTTATTACAGTAGTAAAAAGGCTAAAACACCTACTCTCTATATATTTATACTCGTGTATATATCGAGCATTGAAAATCTATTGATTTTGATGCCTATTTTCTATAAATCGTTGAGTTTTTTATTATGTATTTTTTGATGAAATTAATTTTCGTCAAATTTTGGTTAAGGTTCGATGGATAGATCGTGGATGTATACCGCACCTAGAGCAAGTAAACGATATAAGAACGGTGTGGAGTATTTCTTAGACTTTGCTTTTGAGAACTCGAGTCAAAATGGAAAGATTTTATGTCCGTGCGTTGATTGTCAAAGTTTGTTGTTGGATATAAGAAAAGTAGTGTATGACCACCTCATATGTTGTGGATTTAAGAGAGGGTACTCGATTTGGAAAGATCACGGGGAAGTTCACGAGGCAGCATCTTCAAGTAATAGAGGAGCGGTCGAGGGAATTTATCAACATGACATGCATGGGTTACTCGATGACCTATTCCCGACATTTCCAATGGAAGGAAATAATGCGGGTACTAGTGAAGGTGAAGAGGATACTAGTTTAGATACCGAACCGGTTGTTAAAAATGATGGTAGAAAATACAAGGACTTACTAAAAGATGTTGAACAACGTGTATACGCGGGTGCTAAGTATAGTAAGCTATCTTGTTTGGTACATCTTTATCATTTAAAGTGCCTTAATGGTTGGAGCAACAAGTCATTTTCCATGTTGCTAGAATTTTTACAAGATTTGTTACCGGAAGGGAATTTGTTGCCTAAAAAACTACATCAAGTAAAGAAAGTTTTAGCAAGATTAGGGTTATGGTATGAAAAAATTCACGCGTGTCCGAACGGTTGTATGCTGTTTTGGGACGGTCGTGAGAAAGATCAAACTTGTTCCATTTGTGGAGAATCTAGATGGAAACCAACCACAAACAATCCTGATGAAGAGGAAACGCAAAAAAAGAAAAAGGCAGCGAACATATTACGTTGGTTTCCGTTGAAACCTAGACTTCAAAGATTGTTCATGTCTTCAAAGACGGCCGGCCTTATGAAGTGGCATCATTTGGAACGAAATAAAGATGGAAAATTAAGACACCCGGCTGATGGATTAGCATGGAAAAGTTTTCATTTGAGTCAGATCGTTCAGAAGACGACATAAAAGAGTGGATAATGATGGACATGTCGACTAAGTGGAGATGTTGGAAGTATGAGCTTAAACAGAGATCATACGATCCGACCATGACAGTTGATGAAATTGTGGCATCTCAAACTGATGGCAGAGTGGAAACCGGACAGTTTAAAAAGCTTGTGGAAAGTTGGTTCACGGAAGACAAACAGGTAACTTGTCATTAGTAGGCATGTTCATGAAATAGAGTTACGGAGTATATAATTAAGCTGTAAATTGATAGGTGGAAAGTGAGAGGAAGAAAATAAATCGTTTGAAGTCAATTGAGCCTCACGTCACAGGGACTAAATCATTTGCACGGGTACTTGATGAACAGGTCAGATCATGTTTCTCCTATATCTAAATAAGTTGTTTGCCCAGCTTTAATCAAGAGTATCCATTATAATGTTTAAGATCTTTTCATTTGTAGACAAAAAAGAATAAGGGTGTAAGACCATCACGGGGAGGAATGTATTGTATAACTCGAACCCGAAAAGATGGAAGCATTGTAAATGCTATAGCTGCTCAAGTTATGGTATGATGTTATAAATTTGCTAAATAAAGAACTAGCCAAGTACAATGCATCTTTTGTCATGAAGATAACAATTTTCATTTGATCCTACACGTAGGAGAAAATAAAAGCTGTTGGTGATTCTACTAGTACTGATCAAAAGACAACTAACTCCTCTGATTGGGAAAATGATGATTTGTCAAAAGTAAAAGGACCAGAGAGGAGAGGCTCTGTTCGTTGCACAGGAAAGTTTTTAGTCAAAAAGGTAAAAGGATTGCACGATCCTCAAGTTCCTTTGCTTAAAGCTCAAGTAAAATCTCTTCAACAAGGGTTTATGATGCTTGCTGCTGCCGTGCAAGACCAAGTTCCCAATTTAAACTTGTCACATGTCATGAAATATATGAAAATGGAGGTAATTTCACATTACATTTTTGTTTTTGACTTCTATATGTATATAAACAATTTCTTACGCGATATACTTTTTTCACATTACTTCAGGTTGATGATGTATCTAGTATTCATGATACTATGATTGGCAAAAATCCAAGTTCAACATCTGGTACGAGTCACAATGAGAAGGTAATTTCACATTAAATTTTTGTTTTTGACTTCTATATGTATATAAACAGTTTCTTACGCGATATACTTTTTTCACATTACTTCAGGTTGATGATGTATATAGTATTCATGATACTATGATTGGCAAAAATCCAGGTTCAACATCTGGTACGAGTCACAATGAGAAGGTAATTTCACATTACCTTTTTGTTTTTGACTTCTATATGTATATAAACAGTTTCTTACGCGATGTACTTTTTTCACATTACGTCAGGTTGATGATGTATCTAGTGATACTATGACTGGCAAAAACCCAAGTTCAACATCTGGTACGAGTCACCATGAGAACTCACAGCTAAGGTATTTGTGTAGTTCTTTTAGTTCTTCAACAAGAATTTACTAGTATATTTTATAAAATAATATTTAAACATACACATCAAGACGATTGAAAATGAACTATATCCAAGTGCACTTCTTAGTTTCTTTGAGACCTAACAATATAATAATTGACGCCCTTTAGTTAAAATTATTAGATGATCATATACTATGATATAATAAAATGATACTTCAAAAAAAAAAGCAGAAGCACTTGACATGTTATGTACATAGCATGTGGTTGTTGGTTTTGACCCAACCAATCATCTAACAGCAACTAACCCTCTATATATGAGTTTCATGAAGATTTGCCTAGAAAGTGGTAGATGATAATCTCTTTGAAGTGACGGTGAAAAAGAGATACCCTCTTTATATTAGGTACTGGAACCGTAGGTTAGAAAAAGTCAGCAATTTTCACTCAAAGTTGTTAGGTTTAGATAAGAGTTAAATTTACGTTGGTTAAAATTTAATATACACCACCGATTTTAGCTCAACTTTGTTAATATAGATAATTCTCGAATTAGAATGGTTAAGATTGAAAGTGGCTGTGATATTTATGTATGCAGTGTTCATGAGAATCATCTCAACAAATCAAATGCAAATATTACAGGTATTTTTATAGTAGTCTTGCAAGCAATAATATGTATCTATATAGTTTATATATGTGCACAACTTCAATTGCTTTTTTGTGTGCAGTTCTTTCGGTAAAAGAATCAACTATTCAAAAAAGTGCTCTAAAAAAACCATGTGTTGATCATCATACTTCAGGTAATGTGAATTCTTATAGTTTTTATATTTATAATTTCTTTAACAAGCCTTAGTTAGACAATAACTGAACCCTTTTTGATTTTTTTGTACAACTTTTACAGGAAACAAATCAGTAAAACAATCAAGTGTCCGTGCAACTCTAAACAAATCAGGCACAAGTTATACACAGACTTTCTTTAACATACCTTATACTTGCAGCCCTTTTAACTTTTTGTACAACTTTTTCAGGAAACAAACACTCTCAACAAACCAAGCTTTGATACTTCAGGTAGTCTTTTAGTATGTTAGTTAACCTATTGATATATCAAATAGTATTTGCAAGCCTTTTTAACTGCTTTTGTATTTACAGCTGCTATAGGGAAAAAGAAGATCATCCGAAAATGCTTGGAAGCCTTTAACTGACAG
This sequence comes from Glebionis coronaria, assembly GCA_025667525.1. NCBI lineage: Eukaryota > Viridiplantae > Streptophyta > Magnoliopsida > Asterales > Asteraceae > Glebionis > Glebionis coronaria. Next base: position 23,682,960 of record CM046878.1, on the reverse strand, counting down.
CGTCAACAAATCTTACTCAAGTCATCTTTAATACATCAGGTAGTTGTTTAGTTTAACCAGTTTATATGTGCTTAGATAAGTTTTAAACTACCTGATGGTTCAACAACCCCATCCTTTAGAAATGGGTAAAAAGGGTCGTGGGGTAAATGGGTTAGGTCATTAGTGCAAGTAGGTAATAAGGCTCCTGCTACTGTTCTGTTTGATGGGTAAAAAATGTGCTAACAACACCTCACAACCCAAGACGCAATATAGAAGCTGCTGCAAAGCTGATAATCGTCAAAACAACTCGGGAGTATCTAGATCCCCTGTTTGCATATGACTTTAGCCAAAAGTACTATCCTTAATAACCCCGACAGCTTTTCGATACAAACTTAAAATGGTACTAGTAATACAAAAACAAAAGGCTGTTAGGATAGTATATTTTGGTCTTGGTTCAAACTTACCAAGTAGACAGATGGAACGATTGGGGCATGAGTAGACTCTTAAATATTACCTTCCAGCACCTATACATGGTTCTCTATTGATTTTCCGTTATATTATTATCATGATTACCTATTGTTTACAGGAACCGATGAAATTTAAAGCAGCGTGAGGATTGTGAAGCCCGAGCACTTGCCCAGTTTTTTCTTGTTTAAACTCAGTTGTATTTCAATGAATTGTGATAATCATACTTGTATTTCACACTTATAAAGTTCGTTTCTTGTTTGTGGTTTGGTATCGAGATGTGGTTTAAATAATAAATATATTTGACTCTTGATTTTTTTTGTTATTAATTATTAGTTTTTCTGTGCTAATTAGAATAGAATATTTTGCGAAATAGCATTTTCATAGCATTTTTATAGCAGGGCATAGTTTCAACTTATAATGTCAGATTGTGTGTGTAAGAGATAGTTTCAACTTGTCCTGACACTTTTAAGTGTCAGTATAGGGTGTCACTATATACTTTTACCAGCAGGATTTTAACTCACACATTTTATAACTGTAGGTGAAAAAAAAGTCTTTTTAGTGACACTTTTTGGACATTTACTCACACTTTTCGTCTGTCATTAAAAGACCTTTTTCTTGTAGTGAAACTACTACTTTTGCGAGGTTTTCTATCTTTTCCATACTCGAGAAAAAATTATTTTGGTATGATGTATGTAAATTTAGACCCAACAAATCATGATGCGGGACTTATGAAACGCAATAAATCGTTAGATTTTCAGGACTAGATCATGTGATTTGATGAATGATCTCAGAAAAATTTTATCATAAGCTAATTATAGAAAGGTTGATACTTGATAGACACAGACGTCACTCACAGTCTCACATTAATGGTTATTTACTTTATGTTGGTGAATTAATAGGGATTTGGCAAAATGACTCCTTGGCCTTAGTGTAGTTAAAGTCGACATAATTCGACTCTTGCACACAGTCCATACTCCACACAAAAACAATATAACAACTTAAAAGATGAAAATGAAGGCTGTGCGATCAGTTCAACATCCGATGAGGGGTCATGTTATTACGACGTCCTTTTAATACTTTTCTCTTTTAATCGTAGGGGTTGTTTTAAAACTATTTGAACCATAGGGTTCATTTTGATACAATGACGATTCCTTGTCTAATACGGAGTGGACGTATATTCTGACATTTCGGTCCCTCGAATTTTAGTTAACTGGCTCACTCACGCAGTCCACCACCATTCAATTGGTTATCTTTCTGATATCATATCTTTTTCCACATTTGGTCTACTAAAAGTGACAAGTTGCATATACTAATCATTTGTTTATGTAGCGTCGATCCTAACAATATTTGCTTTTTTAAATGAATTTTTTATAAAAGCAACACTTTTTTACGGTTTAGTTTCCATTGAATATTCGCAAATAGTGTAGAATAAAAATCCTATTTTCTATTTTTTTTATTAACTTTTTATACTTTTTTTTTTTTTTTTTGGTAACCGTGATTTCCGACTCATTGGCCGACTAATCCACGGGGTTTGAGCCCACCGTCACACAGACTCAAACCAGGTAAAGCCCTCACTTTTCATGAGGTTGGCGTGGCCAAACTTTAGTACTTCCTACATCTCAAGATTATACTCACTTTATTTTTTCGGTCTTTTTCTTACAACCTTGACCTTAAATAGTTTTGTTTGTTTTATATAAACTTAATGAAAAATATATCAATCAATTAGTTTTTAAACATATTTTCATTGTTATAATTTTAATCAAGTATTATATAACACAAACAAAAATATTTAAAGTCAAAATCGAAAAAAAAAACCAAAAAAGTTAAAGTGGAACTATAATTTTAGGACGGAGAGAGTAATTATTTTTACTTAAACAAAATAATACTAAAAGTGATTTGAGGAATGTCTCTTTTGTTCTTTTTCATGCATTGAATTGTCACGTTAGAAAAGAATGATGTCGACCAGTTTTTCTATGTAAAGTTACGAAACAACTTTTTATCATTCTTCAGTTAGTTTGTTTGATTATGCAATTAGATACCTTAACATCAATTAAGGTTGTATTACATTTTGATAAAAGATTTAAAGCCCAAAATTTGTTGCAGACTAACGAGCTAAACATTTTGCAAGTCCTCCAAAGAAAGACTTTAATACGCGTGATATTTTATATCATTTTTTTTCATTTTTCTATACGCACCAGAAAATCATGACCGTCTCATTATTTTTGGTGGCCCTTTGCCATACTTAAAAAGAGGCCCCTAATCGCTCATATAGATGTGTATACCACAAAAGTTTCATTATGTTGCTAAAGTTGTTACACGTATATAGGAAATCGTTAAAGTTAGGAAATTGAGTGTATTCGTCTCATATATGCAATCTAGCGATTTTTACATAGCTATGGTCATTTTAACTCAAATATGTGTCATTCTGTTAAAAGTTTTTGTATATTAAGTTGAATTACAGGACATTACATCGAGACAAAACTTATATACAAACAATTATAGAGGCTCCAATGTTTATTTATACAACTTACCATTTTTTCGTTTCTTTTGCAGCTCACAATGGATGTAAAACCCATTAATCAAATAATAAAAATTGGAAAAAGTGAGTATTTGTTTCGTATGTGTTCTCAAACCATGGCAAGTCTGGTCCTCGTAGATTATACAACATGTGCAAAAGGTCAAACCATTTACTGGATCCGCTAAAACTAAATTTTAAACTTTTTAAAATAACGAGGTTCATTCTGAAATAATATAACAACTTAAAGGACCTGTAACACCCCATTTTTGATAATGGAATGTCACGCGTAATTATGGCGTGTCATCAAAGCATGCAAGGTAATATGTAGTAAAGCATACATGACCATAGGGAAAACCGGATTCAAACATCGGTTCCCAAACATAAGCCCAAAACATAACAAAGTAAATGAACTGAATGAAAGACTAAACAAGCATAATTATATGAAGGAAACAGGAGAAGAAGTCTGTGGCAGCTTCCATCCTATGCATGTCCTCCAAATGCTCGAGTCTTGGGTACCTGCCGTTTTGGGACATGGAAAGGAAAGTAACGGCTGAGCAAAACGCTCAGTGCACGGATATACAATATAGCATGAAATAGGATAAGCATGTAACATATAACAGCGGAAGACTAAGTTCTGGGTAAACTGGTTAAGTATCAAGAAAACTGGTTTTATAGTTTGAAAAGCCTTATGTTTATCTTATGAAAACTGTTTAACATATATATACCATAGCCCATATAGGTCATGAAAAGGTCACGTGCATGAATACCTGGAGGGGTGACCTCATCATGCTGATTAGAGGGGATGCCTCTAATCAATATACTGGTTTGGGTAGGAGGGATCAACTCCTTGTGAAGGGTGCAAGGCACACACCACATTCACCATGATAAACTGAATAAAACATGTAACTAGGATGCACCCATACGCCCCACATGATATAATAATATGGCCAAACTGAAAAGGGACGCCACGAGCAATCACTCCGCCGTGGGGAAGTCATAACATTGGTGCCTCCATTGTTATGGTTATGGTACCTCCATAACTAGGTGAAACTGGTCATGCTTGTATATGGCTATAGATTATGCTAATTAAACATAAGCAGTTCAAAACAATAAAACAAATGCTGGGGAAAACAGTTGGCTGCATACGGGGAAGTCCTAATAAGGAAAGAATGTCCATACTGAAAGGACGGGAATCCGTACCTCAAGTCCAGTGAATGAACGAAAGAAAGACTCCTACTTCTGGATCACTAACGCTACATGAATACACACGTGTATAAGTATCGATTCACTGATTACGTACTGGGTTTTATGTCTCATTTTAGCTGACTTGGTATGTTTTAGGTCATGGTTCACTGTTTAAAGCCTTAAACTGGGTTTATCTTGTATTCTGATTAATCTGATTAAGTATTACTGGTATTTCATGTATTATTATACTTACTGTGTAATAATAAGTAACTTTCCAAAAATAGCAGGTTTCCAAAAATAGAAAGTTTCCAGAAATAGAAAGTTTCCAAAAATAGAAAGTTTCCAAAAATAGAAAGTTACCAAAAATAGAAAGTTTCCAAAAATAGAAAGTTTCCAAAAATAGAAAGTTTCCTAAAATAGAATTTACTGCTTAAAATAGATTAGTTTCTAAAAATAGAAAGTTTCCAAAAATAGATCAGCTGCCTTAATTAAATAAGTTTCCATATATAGAAGGTTTTCCATGATTAGATTAGCTGCCTGAATTAGATAGATTTCCATATATAGAAGTTTCCATATTTAGAATTAAGCTGGTTACATAAGCTAACATATAAGTCTACGTGTTTATAAGCTGATTTCTTAAGTCATATGATATAGTATATAGTTTAATTATTATTTCATGTATTTTAATTAAACTATAAGTTAAGCATTTTAATTAAAGTATAACATGTTTTAATTAAAATGAAATGAAAATACTTAGGTTAAAATGTGTATTATTATTATTAATAATATAACCTAAGTCATGTCTAAATTAATTAATTATAGGCATGTTTTAAATAATTAATTAATTATAACTTATAACATAAAATACTTAGGTTAAATTAATATCATGCTAAATTAATAATTAATATAACCTAAGTCATGATTTAATTAATATCTCATGTTATTAATTAATTTATATCCTAAGTTCATAATTCATAAAAATTAACATGAAGCATAAATCATGATTTAACCAACGAACCGTGAACCGGGCATGAAATCGACACCGTACCCCGAACCAAATCGGGGTTCCCCTTGGTTCCTTGCTGCCGTGGGACCCACACCACCAAACCGGGACCACATGGTCTCGGTGGTGGTTTCTAGGCCAAGCCGTGACCCCCTTAGGGCACGGTCTAGGCGTCGGCTAAACCAAACACCCGTAAAACACCCTTTTGATTTTACCCTTTAACCAAATACATGTTTATTTTATGTTTTTAATTAGGTTTTAAAAACATCATGTTCTTAATTAATTTTACCAAATCAAATCAAAAGAAATAATTAAAAAGAAAGGTTAAAAAGGTATACCGAATGTGTGGATCAATAGAGGATGAACAAACACTAACACTTGTACAATATCCATGATCAAAATCAACAAGAACACCTCCTTTTTGATGATTATAGGTGGCGGCCACAATGGAAGCAAGGAAGGAGGAGGAAAAACTTTTAGGGTTTTATTTATTTTCTATAAAATGTGATAATGAATGACTTTTTCCCCTTAACCCCCTTGTTTAGTAAAATGATGGGCTAGGCCCATTTCTTGTCCCTAATTTCGTGGTTCATGGGGCCCACATGGGGTAACCCAAATGTTTTTCGTGTCTAAATAATAAGTGTGTTCTCGTGTTCGTTCGTGGTTAAACGTGTTCGTGTTTAAAGTGTTTCTGTTTATTTTATCATGTAGTTTATCGTATTCCTAACGCTCGTAATTATATTATATGTATTTACGTAATTATTTTAGTTCGTGTTTTAAAATGGTGATCATGATTTAATTATGTTCACGTGAAATATCTATTAACTGTTTATCATGAGTTCGTACGTAATCGATACTTATCATGTCATACACGTATGTACTTACTTGATTAATAGCACATGAATGTGATCAATACTGAATAAGGTAAGTTTTAATCTAGGACGTACGATCTTAAGGGCACTATTCATGGTAAAAGCATGCGGGTTTTACAATTCTTCCCCCCTAAAAAGAATAATTCGTCCCCGAATTATAGATAAAGTAACTGGAAGCGAAACATACCCGAATCAAACTGGAAAGGTATGCAAAATAACGGAAATGAAGGTGACATGGTAGAAGAGAACGTGGAACGTGACATGTCTTGAAAAGACATGGAACGTGACGTGACTGAAAGGACATATCTAAATGATGAGAAAAACGGATAAGAAGTCCGGATGAACTTGTCCGTTTCCAAGTGGCCTCCCTCTTGGAACGGTTCCTTCAGAAGATCCTGACACTAATGATAAATCTTGGTCCTCCTGACCTTGACTTAGAATACGAATAAATTCTTGGTTATCAACGGAAGGTAGATCCCCTAAATTCGATCGAGGAAAATAAGAGTTAACGTGCAAGGGTAACTGAAACGTTACGATGCAAGACAATCTGACTTAACTGATAATTAGAAACGATGCGCGAGACATAAAGAAACGTAGTACGTGAAAAATTTTGAACGTGATACGTGAAAAATTTTGAACGTGCTACGTGGAGATATGGCGAGTGTAGTATGAGTAAACATATCGTGATCCATGATACGTGTAACCTATTTTGATCATGATATGAGGAACGTGGAATGAACATGACATGTGAGACATATCGTGATCATAGAATATAATGGCGGTAACGCCAAACGCTACAAGGTGAGACGTGGAATATGATGTGAAACGTCTATCTGATGATGGAGAGTTATATTAAACTTGGGTCTGGTCTCTCAAGTTCTTGCAACTTCCAGAACGAGAAAAGAAATGAACGTAGAATCGTAAGCCAAAATACGATCATGAACGTGAATAGTGTCATGAACGTGAGCGCGAAAGCAAGTCGTGGAATTAGAATGAAGACATGAAGTAAGTTAGGAGTACAATTACGAATCTTTGTCTGACCCGATAGCTGAGGGATTACCAAGTGATCGGATGAGCCTTGGCTGGAACATGTTTGTTCAATCTGTTGGTTCTGAAATCCGTACGGATGTAAGGATTCTGCAGACTTGATCAAACTGTTGGCAATAACCCAGATAGCATCATGCTTCTTCTGAGTTTGCTGAAATCTGGTAACTAAAATCCATGGAGATCTTGTCCCTTTTCGATTCACAATTTCATATGATGAAAACATACCCGTCTGTTGGTGTCCTATCTTAGCCTGTTTGTATAACAGGTATGAAGATATGAACGTAACTGTATCCTGCTTCGTAGAAACTTGATACATAGAAGGTTGCGAAACTCTTAGTCTTTGAATCAGACTTCTCCTAGCGTAGGATTTCCTAGAACACCTAATGTAGTGTAGGGTTCTCTCCTTTACGCATAAGCTGAGTCATGGTAAGATTAACCGTGGGAATCCATATGATTCATCATGTCGCTGTAATCAACCAAAAGTTAGATTGGAAAAAAAAAATTCCAGGGTAAAATTTCTCTAGTCATAGAATTTGCAACATAGTGCACATATGGTCTTCCTGTTCTTCTTCTAGGCTTAAAGGAAATCAGGTTATCCTTAATGAAAACACTGATGAATTTACTATGAGTTCATGGAAACTCATTCTTATAGTTCCATTGGAGCATTGATGAGACTAATTCAAAATCATAAATCTAGCATGACCGAGTCGTGCACGAATAGCAGTCATGGACATGTCCTGCTCTTTCACCCGTCACTGTTGGCAGCATGATCGTGAGTTCGATCTTGGAAAAGTGATTAACACCATACGGTTGATTGGACATGTTGTCAATATGTGGAGGAGAATAACTGTCATGAATGGTGATTTGTTTTAAAATCAACGGTAGTCGACACATAATCTTATGTTACCGTCCTTCATCTTGAAGGTTCTTCTGGAGTGTAAGGAACAATTTTGGAATAATCCGTTGGTTATGCGTAAAAGGACCTTAGTAGTCGTGTGTTACTGACAGCTAGAAAATTTTAGCAATTATGGCTAACAAAGCACGTGCTTGAAAAGCATAGATAATTTGTACAGATTTTCCTGATGGAAAATCAAGCTGAATGTATTCAGGAGCCTGAACATTACTGTACATAATTATGAATCATAGCATGGTGTGGTGTTCATAGTACATAATTAGAATAAAATTCATCTCGTGTCTGTCCGAGGAAAAATGCGTTAGCATCTTGGATCTTATCATTAAGCTGAAGGAAAACCTTCGTATGCGTGGGAATACGAAAGGCGTCCTTCATGGTTATGAATATATGAACTATGGTGAAAGAAATGAAAGTGACATCGGCAACGTGACAGTTCTCACTGATGCGCCGATAATGGTATTGAAATTCTTGTGGCCTGATTAATACATGGCACAACAACATAGATATACCCTTGGAGGGTACCCTGAATTTCTTAGAAATGTTCCATAATTAGACGTGAGTCATGTGTCTTGACTCGTGTCTTGAGAAACGTAAGCGTGACATATGCCTTGATTGGTATCTTGACATGTGTCCTCAGAAAGTATACGTGAGACATGTGTCTTGACTGATGTCTTGACATGTGTCTCGAGATGTGAAACAATTAGAACTACAAATATTTGGTTAATATGCCAGAATTGGCGGATCGGTTGGACTATTGATCATTTGTATGTCTGATCACGTCCGTGGCCGGAGCCTCGGTTGCGATTTCTAGGATAGTTGCTGTCATAGTAGTGGTTACTATCATCTTGTCTGTCGGATCCATGACGGTCATTCTCATGACCGTGACTCATGTAACTATTTAGCTGAGTGGCCGGCTGGTACTGGTTTGCACTCATATGGCTGAAATGACAGCCGAACGACGTGTGACATGTAACTATGAATTTGGGACAATGATTGATGGGAATTGTCTGATGGTGAAGCATCTTCTCGTCCAATTGCTTTGCTCCGACGCCTTTGTCTTCGTCTCTTAGGATCTCCAGGTTGTGAACAGCATCAGCATTAGCATCTCGTAGCGTCTCCCAACATCAGCAGCATCAACCTTCAGTAACATCTCCAAGCTATGAGCGGCATCGACAATCTTGTAGAATATCAGCAAGTGAACATACGCCTGAGATGATTTAGAATCGACTAGCGAATACTCGTGAAGTATTGCAAGTGGAATACACATGGATTAAGGTACATGTCATACACATGAAATACGGTACGTGGAGTACACATGGAATGCACATGAAATACGGTACGTGGAAAACCATCATGATAACCTAGTAGTATTAGCATAGACATCATTCTGGTTGCATAGAGAAACGCTAAAGTGTGGTTACACAAAATTCAACGATGATTTGCCTGACAGCATGATCAATGGAAACCAACCATGACTATCATGAAAGCATGATTCAAGAAATCTAACAATGTATTGCAGGACAATGTAAATAACAAAAGAGGCGTGAAACATAATCAACATGAAGACGGAATTATCATGAAGGAACATAAAACGATCTAGCATAAAGGAGTGTATAACATATTCAGCATGAAACCGAAGTTAACCATGACAGTATGAAAACATACTTGACATAAAACATAGTAACTTATGAGGGGTCATGAAAAAAATTTATGCCAATAAATCATGAGAAAAATTTTATGCATGAAAACAGTGAATGAATGTGTAATGTAGTTTATAAAAACCTTTTATATGTGCGAGGGGACGCCTATGGGTCGGTCCCAAAGTTAAAAGTTTCGATAAAAGCACATGCGACTAAATAGGGCCAGTCCTGTACCAACCATTACTTAGTCAAAATTCCTGCAACAGATGACATATGATATAAATACATGAATGCATGGAACATAATAATTAAAAGTCATTGTCAAAACTTAACAGAAAAAAAAATTTATGTGAAAATTATGAACTACTGGGGTCAGTCCACATCGTCACAGTTCACCAGGAACATCATGCATAGACAATGACACATAACTAAGTATGGATGACGGTTGTTCATTCCATATTAGTAAAACGATACTGGTGAAAACATCATGGTTAAAACAACAAGGTGCTGAAAACGTAATGGTTAAAACAAAAAGGTGCTGAAAACGTCAATACGTGGAATAACAATCGTTGGCTTAGGAAGCTCCTGGTGACTACCCACTAGTCACAGGTCGAGTTTTAGAGCCTACAGGTCGAAGCCTTGGGCTCTGATACCATAATTGTAACACCCCATTTTTGATAATGGAATGTCACGCGTAATTATGGCGTGTCATCAAAGCATGCAAGGTAATATGTAGTAAAACATACATGACCATAGGGAAAACCGGAATCAAACATCGGTTCCCAAACATAAGCCCAAAACATAACAAAGTAAATGAACTGAATGAAAGACTAAACAAGCATAATTATATGAAGGAAACAGGAGAAGAAGTCTCTGGCAGCTTCCATCCTATGCATGTCCTCCAAATGCTCGAGTCTTGGGTACCTGCCGTTTTGGGACATGGAAAGGAAAGTAACGGCTGAGCAAACGCTCAGTGCACGGATATACAATATAGCATGAAATAGGATAAGCATGTAACATATAACAGCGGAAGACTAAGTTCTGGGTAAACTGGTTAAGTATCAAGAAAACTGGTTTTATAGTTTGAAAAGCCTTATGTTTATCTTATGAAAACTGTTTAACATATATATACCATAGCCCATATAGGTCATGAAAAGGTCACGTGCATGAATACCTGGAGGGGTGACCTCATCATGCTGATTAGAGGGGATGCCTCTAATCAATATACTGGTTTGGGTAGGAGGGATCAACTCCTTGTGAAGGGTGCAAGGCACACACCACATTCACCATGATAAACTGAATAAAACATGTAATTAGGATGCACCCATACGCCCCACATGATATAATAATATGGCCAAACTGAAAAGGGACGCCACGAGCAATCACTCCGCCGTGGGGAAGTCATAACATTGGTGCCTCCATTGTTATGGTTATGGTACCTCCATAACTAGGTGAAACTGGTCATGCTTGTATATGGCTATAGATTATGCTAATTAAACATAAGCAGTTCAAAACAATAAAACAAATGCTGGGGAAAACAGTTGGCTGCATACGGGGAAATCCTAATAAGGAAAGAATGTCCATACTGAAAGGACGGGAATCCGTACCTCAAGTCCAGTGAATGAACGAAAGAAAGACTCCTACTTCTGGATCACTAACGCTACATGAATACACACGTGTATAAGTATCGATTCACTGATTACGTACTGGGTTTTATGTCTCATTTTAGCTGACTTGGTATGTTTTAGGTCATGGTTCACTGTTTAAAGCCTTAAACTGGGTTTATCTTGTATTCTGATTAATCTGATTAAGTATTACTGGTATTTCATGTATTATTATACTTACTGTGTAATAATAAGTAACTTTCCAAAAATAGCAGGTTTCCAAAAATAGAAAGTTTCCAAAAATAGAAAGTTTCCAAAAATAGAAAGTTTCCAAAAATAGAAAGTTTCCAAAAATAGAAAGTTACCAAAAATAGAAAGTTTCTAAAAATAGAAAGTTTCCAAAAATAGAAAGTTTCCTAAAATAGAATTTACTGCTTAAAATAGATTAGTTTCTAAATTAGAAAGTTTCCAAAAATAGATCAGCTGCCTTAATTAAATAAGTTTCCATATATAGAAGGTTTTCCATGATTAGATTAGCTGCCTGAATTAGATAGATTTCCATATATAGAAGTTTCCATATTTAGAATTAAGCTGGTTACATAAGCTAACATATAAGTCTACGTGTTTATAAGCTGATTTCTTAAGTCATATGATATAGTATATAGTTTAATTATTATTTCATGTATTTTAATTAAACTATAGGTTAAGCATTTTAATTAAAGTATAACATGTTTTAATTAAAATGAAATGAAAATACTTAGGTTAAAATGTGTATTATTATTATTAATAATATAACCTAAGTCATGTCTAAATTAATTAATTATATGCATGTTTTAAATAATTAATTAATTATAACTTATAACATAAAATACTTAGGTTAAATTAATATCATGCTAAATTAATAATTAATATAACCTAAGTCATGATTTAATTAATATCTCATGTTATTAATTAATTTATATCCTAAGTTCATAATTCATAAAAATTAACATGAAGCATAAATCATGATTTAACCAACGAACCGTGAACCGGGCATGAAATCGACACCGTACCCCGAACCAAATCGGGGTTCCCCTTGGTTCCTTGCTGCCGTGGGACCCACACCACCAAACCGGGACCACATGGTCTCGGTGGTGGTTTCTAGGCCAAGCCGTGACCCCCTTAGGGCACGGTCTAGGCGTCGGCTAAACCAAACACCCGTAAAACACCCTTTTGATTTTACCCTTTAACCAAATACATGTTTATTTTATGTTTTTAATTAGGTTTTAAAAACATCATGTTCTTAATTAATTTTACCAAATCAAATCAAAAGAAATAATTAAAAAGAAAGGTTAAAAAGGTATACCGAATGTGTGGATCAATAGAGGATGAACAAACACTAACACTTGTACAATATCCATGATCAAAATCAACAAGAACACCTCCTTTTTGATGATTATAGGTGGCGGCCACAATGGAAGCAAGGAAGGAGGAGGAAAAACTTTTAGGGTTTTATTTATTTTCTATAAAATGTGATAATGAATGACTTTTTCCCCTTAACCCCCTTGTTTAGTAAAATGATGGGCTAGGCCCATTTCTTGTCCCTAATTTCGTGGTTCATGGGGCCCACATGGGGTAACCCAAATGTTTTTCGTGTCTAAATAATAAGTGTGTTCTCGTGTTCGTTCGTGGTTAAACGTGTTCGTGTTTAAAGTGTTTCTGTTTATTTTATCATGTAGTTTATCGTATTCCTAACGCTCGTAATTATATTATATGTATTTACGTAATTATTTTAGTTCGTGTTTTAAAATGGTGATCATGATTTAATTATGTTCACGTGAAATATCTATTAACTGTTTATCATGAGTTCGTACGTAATCGATACTTATCATGTCATACACGTATGTACTTACTTGATTAATAGCACATGAATGTGATCAATACTGAATAAGGTAAGTTTTAATATAGGACGTACGATCTTAAGGGCACTATTCATGGTAAAAGCATGCGGGTTTTACAGGACCGGACCACTCGGAAGTCGTAACAATCAATAAATAACTGGTCCAACCCAACTCCTCTCGTCGCTCTTTATAAACTTTATCAGGGGGTCATTTAAACCTATCAAAATAACAGGGTTCATATTGTACAACAACACAACTTAAAGGTCCAGAATTAGTATCTACATGTAACCAATTTTGACATTTTGGTCCACTCAACGTCTGAATGTTTAACGAAACCTCAACAAGTTGAAACATGACCAATCGCTTTATCTTAGATATTTTTTGAAGAACCGATAAGTTAAAAACGATAAAGTTTGTTTGTTTTATAATTTATAGTCATAATTATAACTACATTACTAAACATATCTTAAAAAAACATATGCTCTTTACTATTATCTGTTACGTGTCGTCAAACACAACCACAAAATTTTATCTGTGTACAAAATTATTACTTTTCGACAAAAACACAGTTAAAAAATACATTTATTTTACTTTTAAGTAATTGATTAAAATCTTTTTTAAACTCTATTGATAAAATTTTGAAACAAATTTTTTTTTCTTAATAAAGCAAAACGCTTTTTAAAAATTCGTTATTTTCTAGAAAACATGTTTAAACATTGACGTGTCAAAAATAAAAGAAAAAACACTTCAGTAGCAGATCTGAGTCTCGCAATATAAAGCCAACAGCTTTTTTGCTATGTGTGTTTTATTGGTTTCCAGAGAAACTGTGGAATGATGTGTCATAAATTTGTTTAATTGACTCTGCCCTGTTAGTTACCCTCGCTGATTTGCCACCCAAACAACTGGTCTCCACAAAGGCGCATCAAGTTTGTAACAAACCTTGGTAGACTATAATCATATGGTGACATTTGGTATTCAATCGGTAGTCTTGCAGGATACGGCTATTAGGAATGAAATGCGAAATGATGTACGACAAAGAGTTGAACAAATGCTTTTCATATTTTTCTTAATACATTACATTCTTTGTCTAATATGTATGTAATTATGCCATTATCACAGGTTTATGGGAGAGACCAGGTGCGCCTGGTCTTGTTCATGAATTATTTGCCATAATGAAGTTCCACAATCTCAACCATACACTCAAGCATTTCATGCAGACCTATCGCTTTGAATGCCATAACTAATCTGCACACGAAGGTGTCTGTGATGGGTTTCCTGGGCAGCATTAAAGCGTTTTCGTGCAGGGTCAGACATTAAGTAAATGCATTACACTTCTTACACTATTATACTTTGCCAAATAACTTTCCCCTGTCATTCGTTTCAACATCATTGTAATATGTCTTTTTGAATCTAATTTTACAGAAGAAAAACATATATTTCTAAGACATGTTTGCCAAAAGAGAAAACCACTTGGAACCCGAGATGGTGTGTTACACGACGTGTTACAAGGCGTTGCACAACCGGCCGTGCAGTTGTAATAGAAGACTTAAGATGTGTTTTTTTAACACATTTGACAGGATCGATCGAGGATTCAAAATTTTAGAATAATAGTTAAATGTTTGTAAGTTGAATTAACGGTTATTTAAAATATATATGTTGTTGGATTATTCAAACGAACAAACAAAACTGAACACACGAAGCGGAAGATTTTATTCAATATCTAAATTACAATTCGAAAGTTACAAAAAGAAACTAATGACATTGACCTCTATTTATAGGGAACCAATGACCTAAAACTTACCAAACAAAAACATACTACAAATAACAAAGTTTGTAGGACAAGCCAAACAAATTACCTAAAACAAATTTACTAAACAAACTGTAAACTTTAACTCACTTTCCAACAATCTCCACCGTGAGTTCAACTTCATACGAAACTTCAAAATAAACGAATCTTGGTCTTCAAATTCAAATATCCGAATACCAAATTCCAAACGCCCCGTGAGAGTTTAAGTCACTTTTCTAAGAATCTCCACCGTGACTTCAACTCTATTCGAAACTTCAAACCAAACGAACATTCCGTCTTAATTCGAAATTCCAGACGAACGAACGAATAACTCTTGATATGTTATTCCACAAACGTACGAATAACTCTTAATATGTTTTTCAACCAAATGAACGAACGAATAACTCTTAATATGTTATTCAAACAAACGAACGAATAGCTCTTAATATGTTATGGTTCGGTTCGGGCTAGACAACTACCCAATTCAAACAAACAAACAAACAAACAAACGATCGAATCTGAAAACGATATAGAACAAACAAACAAATGATCGAACTTGAAAACGATCCAAACAAAACAAATGATCGAACCTAAAAACGATCTACCAAACAAACGATCGAACCTGAAAACGGTCAATCAAACAAACGACCGAACCTGAAAACGATCAACCAACTAACGACCGAACCTGAAAACGGTCAACAAAACAAACAAATCACCCCAAACGATCTTCAAATACAAAAATAATTACTCCACCGTAACCAATAATTTCTAATCCAAAAAACGAAACGATCCTAAAAATTCCGAACAATAATCTTCACTTCAAATAAACCCAAAATTGATCCTAACCAAATAATATCTTCAGTATTATATCTGAAAGAATCGACCAATCACAAAATATACCAAGCCCACGTTGATCTTTAATATAAAACCTAAACAAATTGATTCTTTAATCCCATAAAACAAATAAACTTTAGAATCTACGAACCAACCAAACACAAATCTTTGAATATCACTCACGCAACCCCCAATTAAATACCTTTATAATAATCGAACCAACACACCAATCGAACCAATTCTTTAGAGCACACGGTACGGTTGAGCCGTCAAAGTCGTGTCGTGGGCAAAAAGTGATGCCACATCACCTTTTACTCCCACGGCACCAAAACTCCCCACGATGGCTCAACCCCCCTCCCTGGTTGAGCCGTCATTCTCGTGTCGTCGTCACCCCACCACTTTTTTTTATAGGTAAAAAAGATGAAAAAATGAGGGTTTTTTAGCCCTCAAACGGTCAAAAAATCAAAAAACAAAGTAGCCGTTATTCCAACATTAGGATTTTTAAATTTTCAAAAAAAAAAACGATAACTCAGCCCCATGGCGCGAGCCACGGTGTGGTTGGCTGCGCCAAAGGGTCGCGCCGTCGTCCATGGCGTCGGCTGGAGATAGCCAGCCCAAAACCCACGATGCGACTCACGGTACGGTTGACGCCATCGTCTGCTCGCGCCGTGGTGGCCAGCCGAGCGACGATGCACCGTACCGTGCGCTCTTACTAAATATCATCCCTAAAAACTAACAACGATCCAAAAATAATTATACTCGAACCAATAGTCGATCGTCAAAACAAAGGATTCTTCGAACCAAAATTCACGACGATCGAAACCAACGTTTTTTTTTCTTTTTTCTCATGACGAATCGATCTAGCTCTGATACCACTTGTTGGATAGTTCAAACGAACAAACAAAACCGAACACACGAAACGGAAGCTTTTATTCAATATCTAAATTACAATTTCAAAGCTACAAAAAAACTAATGACATTGGCCTCTATTTATAGGGAACCAATGACCTAAAACTTACCAAACAAAAACATACTAAAAATAACAAAGCTTATAGGACAAGCCAAACAAATTACCTAAAACAAATTTACTAAACAAACCATAAAGTTTAACTCACTTTCCAACATATGTAGTATTATATATTTCTATTTTGTTTAAGTTTACACATTTAATTCAAATAATGACTTTGAAATTTTAAGCAATCTCAGTTCACTTTCCTTGATATGCCAATCTAGAAGCAAATTTTATCTTTCTACCCATTTGTCTTTTTATATTATCCAATTTTTTATAGAAAAAATAGCAGTATTAGTTTGACATTATATATTAAGGGCCTGTTTGGTAGGGTTGGTTATGCTTCTTTAGACTGCAAAGGCGGCTTGATGACAAAATTTTAACCCCATGGGAGCTAGTGGGGTTTAAATGGGGATTGATCAATTATGTCACATCAAATACTGCTACATATTTTCAAGCATTTATGAACCACACTCTTTTTTACTATCAATTTTTTTTATATTTTCAATAATATTTTTTGTATTAATAAATAATACAGTATAAAATACCTATATTTTTATAATAATTATTACTTTTTTGTCACTCCTCGTTTTTTTCAAAACATCTTTTAAATCCCAACTTTAACCCAAATAAAAAATTTAATCCTAAACCCACTTAGAACCAAACGAGCCCTTAAGTATTATGTTTAGATTAGGACATTGATATGTTACTAGGTTGGTGTTATAATTAGTACAACAACATAAAAGCTTCGAGACTAAGATAAATAAGCATAATAGTTCAAATAAATGTGGCATTACAAAGAATATCAGTTCGTATTGCGTATCAAAAGTGTTTTGGGAGGCCACACTTATATTAGGTTAATTATAATAAATTTCAACCTACTTACAATTTGCTTTCTTTGTGCATAAAAAAAATGTATATTTATTGAAAATTGGTGTAATGTAATTGTTTAATTGTTTTTTTATTGTTATATGTAGTTTTGTTCAACAAAGAATAATGGGTTTTTTTGCTCAATATCAATCCAACTTATATCAACAATTGAATATAAGAGAAAGAGCAAACGAATGACCAGATCAAAATATGTTTGGCCTGGTCCGATTTCTTGGTCTGATCTAGTTCGCGTTCTATTATGCTTTTGGCCGAATAGTTTGTAAAGAGGTGGAAAGGTAGGTAAGGAGGTGACATGTGTAATACCAGAGTAAAATTCATCAAAAACGGAGTATTTTGTACTTTTAACATAATTAGTTATAGGAAAAAGTTCTACATAGACCCTTTGTTTAGCATAGACCCAATCAACCAATCACAACCATCTATTTTTTTCATCTAACAACAAAAATATATTTTTTAAAAATTCAATATCTCATAAACCGTTAATCGTTACGCAAAACGAAACATACCATCGTGACGAGAATTAAATCATCTTTCAAACGAGGGGCACATGTATATACTTTCGACAAACTTTTTTTTCGACTTTTTTTCTTAAGTCACGTCTGAGAGAATCATATATGATTCGTCACGAAACATACATGATTCGTCACGAAACATATATGATTTTCAGAAAATCATATATGATTCATATCACGAATCATATATGATTCTCTCAGACGTGACTTAAGAAAAAAAGTCGAAAAAAAAAATTCGTCGAAAGTATATACATGTGCCCCTCGATAGAAAGATGATTTAATTTTCGTTGCAATGGTGTATTTTTTGTCACTTGACGATTTACCGTTTGTGAGTTATTTAACTTTTAAGAAAAAGGTGGAAAGTTAATTTGAATGAATGTGATTGGTTGATATGGTTTATGCTAAAAAGAAGGTCTATGTTGATCTCAACTCATTAGTTATAAGACACAATATCAAGTCATATGCATTTTTATTGTATAAAGAGACAAATGTCGAGCAATGAGCGAAGTAGTTAAGGCCGAGGATGTAACACCCCTAAATTACCACGCAGCGAAATAGCACTTTGGGGCGCTACTCATAGCACATCGCACACAATCATAAACAACGACCTCAAAAAGAGAAGTTACAACATTGTCTAAAAGTTTTCCATCCCAAATATATTAAATCAGAGTAGCGTCTGGTCCCAAAACCGTTACCAATCACAATACATTCATCAATGACTTAAAAAGTAATTTTATTCATTTCAAAGGATGGAAAAATAAACAAAGTTTTAAACAAGTAAGCACCAACTTCCTCCGCGCATGCTCCGCTGCTATCCATCTTGATTACCTGAAATACATGCTTAAAATTATCAACACAAAGGTTGAGAAAGTCTATAGGTTTTACAAATCATCATTTGAACACAAGAATTTTAATCATCTCAAGCTTCTCACACAGACAAGTAGTATATATATCGATAAATGTCTTAAGCTCATGCAACTGAACGTTAACCAACACGTCAACCGAATCCTTTACGGCGCCCCTACAACAGGTAATATTGTCATATACCAACGACCTGTTATACATAATATCCCTTTCAGGTGATCACTTATGGATACATACCCTAGGATAAGGCTGTCAAACCAAATAGATCTATCATATGTATTAGCGTTTACCTCGCAAGGTAATTAACAGTTAATGAATTTCAGGGACTTCATAAGAAAATGGTACTTAGGCATTTATCATCATATTAGGGTTCAGCATACCAAAAACAACTTGTGTTCACTTTATAAAACAGCATGTATTCCCCCTCGCGTGTTAAAAAGCATTTACAAGATAATATAAAAGCGAGGCTATAGACTTACCTTGATAAGAAGTACCAACAAGAAGTTCTTCGAGACGAGGAGACGAATGCCGACTTATCAACCGCGACCTATAATAGTTGCTTGTACTTAATTTCACACTCAAAATAATATAACACGAAGAATGATATTTTATACTAGTATATATGTATTAACATGCATACAAATCAATGCTTAAAAATCAATGCTCAAAAATCTAATAAAAGTATATATTTAGAAAAATTCGACAATTTTAACCTTCTTGACAGCTTTGACTTTCAGGTCTGACCCGCTTAATTGACCCATTGAACGACATTTTAATGTTTAAATACTGAAGCATTTTGATGCAAAACGACATTTCGTACAACTTTCTAGTTATACCCGAGACCTGAAACTCAACAGAAATTGACCAAAATGCCCCTGCAAGTTCAGCTTGAAAAAACAATTTTAACGTTAAAATTTCAGATTTTACTTGTAACTTTTACCCTATTACTACTCGTTTTCAGGTCTGATTCCCATGCAATAAAGGTAAAACAACATGAACAACTTTCGTGTTTCGATCGAAGTCCGAAACGGACCATAAATGACCGATTTACCCCTCGCATCAGATCTGTTAAAAAGACAATTTTTTTAGAAAATACAGACTTTCAATTAACTAGAAGACCCTTAAATATTCAGTTTCAAGACTACTTTCCTCGTGGTAGACGTAAAATGACATTTTAAACAACTTCACAGTTTTACTCGAACAATGAAACGGACCAGAAATGACAGATTTACCCCTCGCATCAGATCTGTCAAAAACGACGATTTTTAGAAAAAACGCAGGTTTTAAATTAGCTAGAAGACCCCTAAAATTTTCAGTTTCAACACTACTTTCCTCGCGGTAGACGTAAAACGACATTTTAAACAAGTTTTCAGTTTTACTCGAACCCTGAAACGGACTAAAACTGGACGATTTTGCCCTTTTCCGGTTCTGCATCAGATGGTGTGCAAAAAGTAAATCGATAATTTTTCAGAAATTCAAACGAGCATAACTTGCTCATGTTTAAGAGTTAGAAGGCCCATTTTATATCAAAACGTGCGTAAGGACGAGCCCCACGACTAGAAATAATGAAATCCCAGTTTATAAAAGTTTAACATGACCGAAATTTATACCTAAAATCAGGACAGCAACTATATAACTTTTACCCATGATCAAATCAACGAAAATCACACATGCAACTATATAACTTATCAAATCAATATGCATGCAAGCCAAAATCAAAAGATTGAAAAATAAGAACTTACAAAGCTAACAAAGAAGTAAGAAATCGAAATCAAACCACTCCTTAGTGGTTGTTTGTATTTAACCGACTACCCCCAACACTAATGCATAGACGGAACTTGAACAATTTTAGTGGGAGGGCCGATAATATATATTGAGAGGGGCAAATACAAATTTTTTCAAAATTACCCGTAAGCTTTAGTATAATTACACTATGAACATCGAATTTTGGGAGGGCCATAACCCTCCCGGATCCCTATGAAGATCCGTCTATGCACTAATGGATGATCAAAAACGACTTTTGGTTGCAACCCCACTTGTTTTCAGCAATATCTATCAGCCCTTAATACTTCCCAAGCATAAAATTCGGATTACACCACCATTGATGATTTCTTGAAAACTTTTATTTTTCTAAAACACATTAATCATGTTAAATTGATGGTGGGATTTGTTTAGGAATGATAGGTGAATGATTTTGGATGATTTAATTGTGACTTGGTATAGAAAAATTGATGGTAGTGATGATGGTTGTTGTTGTTGTGTCGAACCAGAGGAAGAAAGAACAACAACTTTTTTTTTGGTCTCAAAATATGGTAAGTGTTTGATTTATTTAAGTAGTGCTAGTAGTGAGAATAAAAGGGGTGTTTGACAACAGGTTTTGCTAGACAACTTATAGAAAATTAAAATAAGGGTGTGTTTGGTTTAGTGTTGGGCCGCGGGTATGAATAAAGACAAATGAGTTTCGGCTCGGTTTTTACTAATTAATATTAACTATAATTAAATCTCGAGCCCGATAATTAAATTAATGCATAACAAATTATAAGAACACGCTTTCGACTCGTTTTCAACCAAATACGAACATAAGTCGAAAAATACTAAAAATAAAAATAATAGCTCACACGGCTAAAATATGGCATTCGTCGTCTTCTCGATTATTTATCTGATAAATTCCATTCGTCAAAACATCAAATAAAGTCTCAATCACCGGTTTCAACATAAACCGTCAAACAATACAATACTTACCATTACTTAGGAATTCAAAATCCGTAACATAGTTAGGGTAAAATAATGGCGTTAAATTCGGGTTATTACAGAGGATCGGTTAAGATGTGAATCGAAATGAAAAATAACGAACTAAACTAAAAACTGATTCTAAAGGAAACATGAACCGAGCAAAATCAAAACTAAACCAAAACCGAACCAAAATAAAAAAAAACAAAACAAATTAGATAGTTTAGGCGTGTGTTTTTTGGTTTTAACTCGAAACCGAACCGAACTGAACAAAACCAAAATAAATATATACACAATCGAAAATCAAAACGAACAAGGTCGTCCAGTTTCGAAAAAAAAGTGCGCCTCGGCTCGCTTTGATTTGTCGGTTCGATTTGACTTTCGGCTGTTTACATGTCCTATTTTAAGAAATTAACTTGACCAATAAATAATATTTGAAATGGTCAAACAAGTTTAATTTTACCATATTTGTTAAAACTATATCTCCGTCTTGAAAAAAACACACACACACACACATAGTGAAAAAACATAGTAACATTGAACTAATAATAATTACTGTGATTTATAACAGGGCAAAGTTATAGTGGTGGTTCAAACTCACGGACGATGCATCATAGTAATTATCTAATTGGTTCCAAAGCGCTAATGGGTATTTATCTATCGATTCGTTTTCATTTCCCCCAACGATGTGATTGTGATTTGATTGACATCATAGTAATTACGCGTTGTTTGGGTTTATAGGTTTGCATTAGTCTATCTATCTATATCTATACTATCTATAATGGAGGGATAACAAATGTTGAAAGTTGGAAAATTCAACAAAGCTTATCATGTAAGGAACAGTTGGCTATTAAAGGAACATATTTGAAATGAATGGAAGATGAAAGGCATATCTTGAATGTTAAATCAGTGAAAGTATTTTGGGCAATGTTTTGTGCACGCATCTCTCAAAACTTCTAATATATACTTTTCTTGATTCAAATCACACAATAAGGAAAAGTATTGGCTGTCATCAATTTAAAAATGAATTATGTATATTCTGATTCATCATTCCAATTGAAATTCCTATGTATCGTTCCATTCAAATTCATTGGTATGTATCTCTTGATTGCTTGACTTTTTTTTAATTGAGATATGCGTTTTGTTGTTGTTGTTGACTGGGCAGATGCATATGCAGTTCATGTTGAAGGTATCTATAAGATATTATTTTTTGATTTTCATTTGATGTTTTTATCTCTGTTATTTACAAAGCATTCGACATAAAAACTTATTTTTATATCTATAAAAGTGGATCTATGGGCATCAACAAGCAGAACTCTTTTTTTTTGGAACTCATAACATGTATAGGCGTCAAGGGGCTTGACGTCGGTTTTTAGATGCAATTGTAGATGTATGTATTATATATCTCTTGGTTTCAATATACCTTTTGTGACTTTAGAAACCTGTGTTCAACTATTACTGACTTGGTTCTTTCTTTAGTATCATCTTTCTACCACTCTAATACATGGTTGCATCTGAAAAGTGGTTATGTGATATTTACATTAGATACTTAAAACATTTTAATAACAGTGACCATCAAAATAGTGCATGGATGCGTTTTTACTGCTTAATTATTAGATTTTAGATGTATGTTTGAAAAATCAGGAAAGTGAAAAAGGTATATTTGATTGGTGCTAGAAAAGATTGCATGCTTAGAATTCCATATATAATTCGTTTATAGTGTGTATGTTGGTATCCCAGTAGCACTTATAATGAAATAATAATTTCACATTAGTTAAATTTTCTGACGTTAATGTGGTTAATATCAAGTGTCAGAAATAATGATTTGAATTTTTTTATGCATGCTTTTGGATCTCTTGGCATAGAAGAGTTGGTGATTCATACGTTCCTTGAACTTTTTGATACATGGACCAAAGTAAGCCAAAGAGTTTGGGTTCAAGCCTTTGCAAAAATGAAAGAGAGAAGCTACGAAAAGTATGAGTATTATTGTGTTTCTTACCTCTATAAAACAATCAAGTTGTTGAAAACAATCAAGTTGTTGAAAACAATCTTAGTTTAGTGGCTGGTGAGTTCTAAATGCTTGTGCTATATTCCTATCAGCTCATTCTTGCTAAAAATTTAGTAATGTATTTATGTGTTTCTTATTATTACATTAATGTTCTTAATTTCATAATTAAGGCTACCCTTAGTGGGTTTGATATTTTGATTTGTTCATCTTTAACAGTGGTAATTTGCTATCATTCAAACTAGGTGAAACTATTGCTAGTATGCTTATAGAGGTAAGTAGATTTTGGGCTCACGACAACAGAGAAAACCTTTTACAAGAAGAGGAAGAACCAGAAGAAGAATAAGCCATGTGGCATTTATGTTTTTGTAACATTAAACAAATATGTTAACCTCTCAGAACTGCTTTCTAAGAACACTGTGTATTCTATGTAAAGGTAGACGATAACTTGTGGTGTTTAACTATTTCACCTTCTTCTGCAAGTCAGAAGCTGAGCTACAATTTACTTTAGTTCCTCCGGGATTTCAAATTGATTAAAATGTACTATGTATTTCATGTGCAAATTGCTGTCATTTGTCCAGACTCGTGTGTGATTTTATATTCTGAGTGAATGAGGTGTTGTCTAGGGATGGCAATTCGTGTCGGGTTCGGGTTGGCGGGTTCGGGTTAACAGGTTGGCGGGTCAGAAAATATTAACCCGAACCCGACCCATTTAAATAACCGGGTCAGCTTTCTCAACCATAACCTGTTTACACATAACCCAAACATAACCCATTTAACCCGTATATATACTTGGGTTGGCGAGTTAAATAGGTTAAACGAGTTGAATAGGTAAAACGGGTTACTATTTACCCATTTAACCCGTTTTATGTATAAGTTGACACATTCAGTGGCGGACGCAGAAATATCGAAAGTGGGGGGCAAAAAAAATTTTTGGACAATAACATCAAAATAAAGAAAAAAACTAGAATTAAAGTGATAAATCGGGTATTTTTTACATAAAAATGAGAGATTTATAAGGTGTTAGAGAGTTGAATATTAGGTTTTAATAAGCAGGTGGGGGAAATCTGGTTTATGAGTAGGGGGCATGTTCGAAAAACGCTCAAAATCGGAAAAAATTTACACTAAAATCTCATTTAATCGGGCTAGCGATGGGGGGCGCCGCCCCCCGAACCATGCATGTATGTCCGCCCCTGGACACATTACATGGTTAAACACGTTAAACGGATTTGTGGATCGATCGATCCATTTAACTCATTTAATCCGTATAATATAATATAAATGAATTTAAATGTAAGAAAAAAAGGTTAAACAGGTTGACGGGTCGACCCACTTAATTTATTATCAACCCGAACCTGACCTGTTTAATAAACGGGTCAGATGGGTTGACCCAAACCTGACCTAGTTTAATAAACAGGTCAGGTTTCGTGTCGGGTCAGAAATTACCACCGCTAGTGTTGTCCAAGCACCAAACTAGTTGAGGCTGAGCTACAATTTACTTTAGTACCTCTGGGATTTCAAACTGATTATTAAAATGTTGATGGTTAGGGTTTATGTATCTAGGTTAAGACTCGTAGTGTCGGCCAGCAGGCCTGCTACTAGTTTCAAGAACGGTCTTCAATAAATCTATGGCTAGTTCTTTGTCTTAATACAAATGTTTATCACCAGTCACCATATTAGTACCTACTATACATCTCTGGTTTGCGACACTTTAATTAAAAGCTATATATTAATGCGTAATCACATAATGTAAATATGTGGAAAATCTAACTGAAGCTTTTTCTTAGTTTGTGACCCAAGAAACGTAATTCCGCAAGTTAGTTGTAGCCGTTGCTATGCAAGCATTAAACATCTGCGGGGAAATGCTTAAGATTGATGATACATGACCGAAATCCCAAAGGAGTACAACTCTCGTTGCTTTTTGAAAAAAATTCCTCCTTAGAAAAAGAGCTTTTCAAGCAAAGGGCTTCCAGCCAGGACAAGTATGTGTTTTTTTTGCTTCGTAAAATGTAATGTAGATACTATATCATGTATAGGAAGCATGATGTTGTAAACATATCTCACCGAAGACCTCCATATTATAGAACAACTGTGTAGTGGTTACGCAAACATCCTGAAAAGGTTTTATAATTTTCTTGTGCAACAAATAGAGACTAACTATGGCAAATAGTTCTTTTACAATGGCCGAAACTCGAGGCCACATACAATGAGGCCAGATATAGTTCCTTCAAGACTTGTAAATCTAATATTCATAGAAAGAGAGTCATCCTTGAATTCATGAGCTGAGCTAAATTTCCATAGCTGAATCTCCATCCGTCCATCTTCCCTTTGTTTTGGAACCCGAGTAATATCATGTATATTCGATGGCTCTGGGGTTATAAAATAGAGAAATTCCGCCTCTTTGTTTTCTGGGTGGAGTATATCTCGTACTTTCACTGGACAATGCATTCCTTGGCAGTTTTCTGAAAGCTTGAATAGTAGGTGGCACACGTAGTCCGTATCCGGTGACAGCATTTGACTTTCTATCGTACAGCTGATATTAAATACTTGTTGCGGCAAAAGCTCAATCACCTCTTTAAATCTGGAGTGAAATGCACTTTTCATACTTGTGGTATGTCCAGATTGCATATATAGTAACTGGTCTTCTGAAACTACAGGCGGCCTACCTGGTCTTCCATTAAGTGTTCACTTTGCTACCTTGACCGTAACAAACGTTATCCGTTGACCGTTACTAAAGGGGCAATATTGTCTTTTTTCTTTCAACCTTCTCCTTTCTTATTCCCCACCGTCTCTTCATCCCAACAAGATCCAAAAACCCCACTGTCACCTATCCCTCATCTATTCTATCACCCTCATTCTTCTCCCACCAAATCTCACCACCACTTTATTCTTTACCCTCACTCACCATAGTCCCAAATATTCCTTACATCTCAATCTTATAAAAAACCACCAAAGATTCAAATCAACAAAACCCACCAGTAGATCAATTTGAAAAACAAAAAGAGAAGATTAATCTTTTCCTTGTGGCCACAGGAATGGATTGGTGTTTATAAAGTTCGATTGTTATTTAAAGAGTAGGTTGTCGTACCGATTAGTGGTTCGAATAGTGGATTTTGTGGTTGTTGATAAAGTTGTTTGTTTGGAATGTGTAGCCAACGAGATGAGATTAAGGTTGTCGTTTTTTTATGTTGAAAGAGTAGTGAAAACGATTCCAAGGAGCTGGAATGGGTTGTTCAGTTTCTATCAATAAAAGGCTTCACATGATTAAAAAAGATGGGTATGACGAATCAGTTCTTGATATTGCGGTTTATTCTTAATCAAAAGCATATGAAGAAGATGGTTGATGCTTGTTCAACTGAAAAATTTAGTGGACATAAAGATTGTGTTAAAAAACAGGGAGTTGTTGATGTTGTTTAGGCTGATAATAATTTTTGTTATGAGGCCAGTATTGAGTTTCAAAGAAAAGCTGAGAAAACATGAGATACTGGCGATTGTTTAAGTATAAAATGGCTCCCTTAAAAACTGGGAGGTGAGGTTCAAACAATCAGGTGTATTTTTTTGATAAAGTGATTTGTTAGAAAATAAAAGAAAAAGACAACATTGCCCCTTTAGTAACGGTCAACGGATAACGTTTGTTACGGTCAAGGTAACAAAGTGAACACTTAATGGAAGACCAGGTAGACCGCCTGCAGTTTCAGAAGACCAGTTACTATATATGCAATCTGGACATACCACAGGTATGAAAAGTGCATTTCACTCTTAAATCTGCATGTACGATAAATTATATAATTACATTTGTAATTTACATCTTAAGATTAGGAAACTATATCCAAGAAGTGAAACTTCTTTCAACCAACTATTTATTGTTAACTAGATAGCGAAAAGGATTTGGACCTTGAATAATCAAATCTAGTTTTCGTGACTGTAACAAATTAGTTTTATTAAAGTAAAAAGAGAGAACAGACCTGGACAGGGTTGGGGCTTTTGAAGTAAAAGTATCCACATTAGAAAATTTGTATAAAGCCGCCTTTGCTGAAAGCATAAGAAGTCTCTTTCCATCGATTTCGCCCAACCAAAACAACTCTTCATAGTTTCTCCATACCTTGAATATTTCTTCAAAGTTAGTTGGCAATTGTTGCACTTGACCCACATTGAAGTCTGATTTCAAGACTTGTTGGACTTCCTTCGATTTTCCGATCTCTTCATGTTTCACCTGCATACAGTTATGTTAAATATGCAGCTTATAACATGAAATTTTCTGTTATCAGGAATTCGATCATGTTCCCTTTTATAACTTAAACAAAAGAACATAGAATCGAACCAAGGGATACTTTCAAACTTACCTTGTCAATTGCTCTAAATTCGACGCCTTCAATATAAAGTGCAGCATCTCCATTATAGTACAATGAAAATCTCTCAAGTAGAAACTCAAAAACGACATCTTCTTTCTGATTCGAGAAACGGTGCAACTCAATCATCATCCACTGCTCATCTCTCCATGTTGCGAAATATGCATGCATACTTTCACGCCCCTTTCTATACTTTAGGTTAACATACACAGGTTTACTTGAAAAGTTTCTTGAATCAGAGAACTTGAAGACTAAATAGACCCCGTAAACAACATTAGGAGATAGAAATTGAGCTCTTGTCTTGATTTCAATGTTCAGGTCGGAAATATCTAACATCTCCACCACTGTCCCAAACCTGCACATAGTATAAACATTCAAGTCTAAATCAGTCATAGCCTTTATTCCCATACACTTCTACTATTGAAGTTCGTTATTTTTGGAACAAGAGTTCAAATTCTATATTAGAACTTATGGTACAACACATATCTCTATTTTGTAATGTACAACATTAGTTCCCATCGTTGAGCCAGGTCTAGCAGAATATAGTCAAAATGGATTCAAATAAGCAGGGGAAAATCGTGAACTTAGTCAAAGGGGTTCTTAAGTTTGATAATAATTATAATTATATAATGCTACTGTAAACAATTTTTCATTTGTTAAACGGTAGAGTAACTAGAATATATATACTTCTATTGACACTGAAATATGTATGCTTATGACTTAATACTAACAAAGTTAGAGATGAGGTATAGAGAATAACCTTGACTCCGGAAGATATTCCCACTCATGTGGACAACTTCCTAGGTAAGAAAACATTGTCGATGACACCATTTGGCTTCTTTCTCTATCCCCATCGAATGGCATCAACTTCTATACAAATAAAAGAAAATAAAAAATAGACTCAATGTTATGATGTATAAAATAAATGCCTGACTATGCTTCTAAAGATAAAACATGCATAGAACATCAGAAATACAACATAACCGAGATATGAGAATGGATTGATTACCACTTTCTCTTGTCGAGGGAAAATTCCCTTTGAGAAAATGTTGTAAAGATCCTCTTTCTTGATGGTAGAATAGATTTCAGGGCACTTCGACATCTGAATTATTTCTTTATAGTCTTTTGGAAATTTGGGTTCCCATATCTCATAATCCTCCTGTATATAAATTAATCAATTAATAAACTTATGTTTCATTCAGTTTATGAAAAAGTTAAAGGCCGTAGTTTAGATATATATGAATCAAAAGTTAGTCAGTTTTGTAAAAATGTAGAAATTTACCTGGAATTCCAATGCTTTCTTAAGTTGTATGACCACTTCTTGAGCTGTTGGCCGTCTTTCCCTCCTGTGATGTAAGCATCGAAGGGCGATCCTTGTGAATATAGTATATGACTCTGGCACAATTTGTTCTTTGATACCCTCAAACACTAACTTATCAAGTTTTTCAACATAATAGTATTTTTTAGCCAAAAAGGGTAAATAAAGATACTTATCATCTAGCTTTTCGGATGATACTTTCCCACACAATATGTCAAATAAAACCGCACCGAGTGAGAAAATATCAGATTCTTTAGTTAAGAAGCCTGTTTTCGAGTGTAGTGGGTCACAATAGCCGATTGTGCCGGTAACATCGTCGATGACATAGTCTACATTCTGATTTGTTGGACATACTAAGGAAAGCCCAAAACCGCTTATTTTTGCTTTCCAGTCATCACATAGTAGAATGTTGCTGCTGCTGATGTCCCTGTGTATTACCATTTCTGGACTTGAACTAGTTCCATGAAGAAAATCCAACCCAACTGCAATATTGATGCATATTTTAAGCCGCATCACCCACGTAAGACTATCATCGCTCAAGTACTCATCAAGACTACCTCTGGATGCATACTGGTATACAATAATTTTTTCATCCGCTTCATCGCAATAGCCTACAAGACCAATGACATTTAAATGTTTATACTCCATAAGGATGTCCAACTCTGCCATAAATTTAGCCACTGCCAGATCCGTGAAAACATCAGCATCTCCTTGACCCGACTTCTTATCCAACCGTTTTGCAGCGATGATGTTATCTCCATGAGTACTGTGAGTAGCTCCCTTATATACATTCCCAGAATCTCCATGTCTAATGATATTGTCTTCACTGAAGCCTTTCGTGGCCGACTTTATGTCTTCAAGTGACAGTTTCAGGTTGTCCTTGTGGTTAACCTGAGAATTATTGGACAGTCAGTCATGTTAATAACAAATTGAAACAACTTTCCATCTAGAATTCGTTCGAATTTTTATTTTTCATTTAAAGTTTCTCAATCTTCAAGTTCATGTCAACATTGTGATTGTAAATCGAGGTTGTTTGTTGCAATTTATAAATTAAAGAAAAAAAATATATATACATGGTAAAGAAGAGGAGGTTTGTCGGCGAATCAACACAGATAAATAGCAAAACTTGAGTAAAAGTTTGAGAAAATGTTGTTTACACAAAGTATAATGTATGATCTTCACATATTACTATCAACTTATCAGAAATATGAGAAAATTAAAAAGTTATTGACTTACCTGAGATTCTACTGCTTTTTTGAGTTCGTTGATGACAACATCTATCGTTGGACGTCGCGCTTGGGTTTGTGCCACACATCGAAATGTGATTTCTAAAAATATGTCCAAAGACTCTTTATTGGGTCCTTTACTTAACGAAAAGACATGTTCATCGGTCTCCTCCTTAATCTTGTGATCAACTATTTGCATTATTGTTCTCTTTTCAAAATGATCTCTTGCAATTGGTGCAATTCCCTTTGCATTCACCTTGGTGTATACCGAATCATAGGCTAACGTCCCCGTCAAGATCTCAAGCAACACTACTCCAAACGAGTAAATGTCTGACTTCTTACTTAGTTTACCACCCTTCTCATATTCTGGATCCAAGTACACATATATACCTGCAATCATATTGGTATAGATGGTGCTGGCCGCTTGATCTGCTGGGTGGAATTTGGAGAGCCCAAAATCCGCAATCTTTGCCTTCCAATCATCTCCTAGTAGAATATTATCGCTCTTGATATCACGGTGTATCATCCTTTGTTTGCCATGATCCGTGTTGTTGTGAATGTAATTCAAACCATGTGCAATATCAAGGCATATATTTAGACGTTGCACCCAGGTAAGATTAGTCATTTTATCACTGCTTCCCAAATAGTTTTCGAGACTTCCTTTCGAAGCATGCTCATAAACAAGGATCATTGCACCGTTACTTTCATAACAAAAACCAAGAAGAGCAATTATATTCTCATGCTTGCAACTAGTTAGAGTTTCAATTTCTGCAATGAACCCTTGTTCTCCTTGTTGATTGTAAATGCGCTTTATGGCTACCGTGCTTTGTTTTCTCGGTAAATCGCATATATCCACCCCATTTATCAATGAGGAATTACTGCTATTAAAATGTTCAAGATCTGCTTTGTATACTTTACCGAATCCGCCAGAGCCGATGCAGTATGTGTCATCAAAATTCTTTGTAGCCTCCTTGATATCGTCTAGTCCAATCTTTAAGTGTTCCAAATTCCCCTGCAACATTATGTGTACAACACCACAGTACGCAAAGATAAGTTTATTTTATAATCAAGTGATATTCATAAACGGTAAAAATACAGTAATGGTTTAATCCCTAAAACTTTAAGTTGGTTTGATCAACTAATTTTTTTGAACATGTTTTAGTCTTTAACTTTGTCTATCCCTAACTCAAACCAGTGGTTTCGATCCTTGTATCATGCTTAGAATTGCCACCCATACTTACATCTTTGCTAGAATCAGTTTCATGTAAACTTAGTGAAAAGGCCCCTTTGTCAAACTGGGCTATAGTGTGTGAGAGTAGAAAAGTAATATGCAAATCATTAAGTTGGCGAGTTTAGAAAAGAACCAAACATTTAGACATGATCATTTTAAGTCCTCGAACCACATGTCCGTACTTACTAGTCATAAATTCTTGAATGCACGTGATTCAGAGATAAGTAAATTTCAAACTACGATATGGTATTTATTTGGGTGAAAGCTATATATACGCAATTAAGTTTTTCAAAAAGACCGATACTAAATTTATGGTTAAACATCGCTAATTAACTTTCTAAATATGCTCAATATACGTAATATTAATATGACTGGGCATATGACTTGTTTACCTATTACCGCCAAAAAAAGTTACAGTTCCTTGTAGTTCGTGTTGACTTCTACTGCTATTCCTTTAACTTTATTTCACTTATTTATTTATTTATTATTCATGCGTACAAACATATATTTATATATAATAAATAATTTATTTATACGCAATCATTTTGAGGATTCGAATTTTTTTAGACCATTCGAGTTCACTTTAAAAAAAAGATCATTTTGGTTCCTGTGCCTCACGTTCATTGTTTTCAAATTTTATTTTTTATTTATACGTAATATAACCCGGTATTTACTTATTATTCACTTTTCTTAAAGAATTTTTGTCTTTTCAAAAATAATAACTTTAAATTTTTTTTAGAAATTTTGTTTTTCTTATAGAAATAAATTTCTTGAAAATTTCTGTTTTAAAAAAAACTTTTTTAATAATCTGCTTTTACTTCGAAAAATATGTTTTTTAAAATAAATTTTTCTAAAATCTGTTTTTTCAAAAATTCGAAAAATAAATAAATTTTGTTTTTTTTTTTTTTTTGAAGAAAGTGTTTTGTACATGTAAAAAAATTAGTATATGAACAAGTGGTAAAAAAAAAGGAAAAAAGAATTTATCATGAATAAAAAAACACAACTGAAAGAAACTTAAAAGATTAATGGAGGAAGTCAACTCAAGTCATAAGGACCAAAACTGTAAAAAAACATTAGTGATAACAGGTAAACAAGTCATATACATGGTCATATTATTAACGTGTATTGAACATATTTTGAAAGTTAATTAGCAACGTTTAGCCATATATATAGTGAATTATGTATATCGATCTTTTTTTTTATCTTTTATGCATATTCATATACATGGTCTATTATGTATATTTTTATCTTTTTGAAAATTTAATTGCATATCAATAGCTTTCACCTTATTTATTTTGATTAAATTTGTATGAACACTGATATTTTTTATTTATATATTGTTTTTGAACCCGTATATGCACGGGTTGTTTATGTAGTGTTATATTGGATATATGTGACATACAATAAATTTGCTTAAATAATGATACACTTTTGGGAAGACTTGCATTTGTATATCACTTTCTTGATAAAAAAATATTTAAGAATGATGCACGGGTTAGAATATCTGGTTCACCACATTTCTCATTAAGAAATTAGTTTTATGATATAAGAGATATAAAATATGATGTCAAAAGCTAGCTGATAATAATGTAAAATTTTAATCACATTTTTAGTTAGATAGTAGTAGATTACTGGTCATATATGGTTACACTAGTTTATTATTTAGGATAATCGGTCTTAGATTAAAAGTTTAAGAAAAATAATTGTGTACCTTCAATTGAATGGATGATGTATGGTTAACTGGATTCTCATGTTTCCATTGAAGTTCTAAAGCTTTCTCAAGTCTTTTGACAACCTGATCGATATATGGACGATCTACTCGATCCTCTTTTATGCACCAGTACGCTGTTTCTGAGAATATTTTTGATGATTCTATGTCCATCTGTTCTCGTAAATGCGGCATGATAACGTCATCCAAATGGAACTTGGCCAGTTTACTTAATAACCCCCCTCCCAAGTCACCATCATTGTCTCCGTCGTCTTTGGCTTTGTCTTCGTCTTCATCTTTGTCTCCGTATTTGCCGTCTAGGTATATGTCTTCGTCTTCGTCTTCAACTATTGCACTCATTCCGCATATGATTTCCAATAATACAATACCAAATGAATAAACATCTGACTTGTGGGTAACACCGCCGGTCTTCTTATATTTTGGATCGAGGTATACATTTTCAATAATGTCACGAGTAAGAAGAAGACGGTGCCTCCGAGCTACTGTATTTTTCAATGAAAGTTCAAAACCAGATAACTTGGGCTCCCATTTGTCATCTAGTAAAACATTTGAGCTCTTGATGTTGCAATGCATCACACTAAAATCTCGCCCAGGATCATAATGGATGAAACTCAATGCATTTGCAACTCCAACACATATCTCTAACCTTTGCATCCATGTGAGAGTCGGGTCACTCATATATTTTTTGAGATTTCGGTTGGCCTCCTTCTTGTATACGATAGTCTTATCGACCTCATTTTCATAAAACCCAACAAGAGACACTATATTCTTGTGCTGGAGACTAGAAAGCATTGAAACTTCGGTCCAAAATATTTTGCTCTCATCTTTTACATATTGTAAATAAAACCTCTTTACAATGATATCGATGAATTGTTCAGAATGTAAGAGACGGCCTTTGAAAATCATTCCATGCTTAAATTCTCCAATGACATTTTCATCAGCAAAATTGTTGGTTGCTGATTCTATATCTATCAAGCTGAGTTTTAAGTGAGAAATATCTTTGAGGAAAGACTTTGCCTCTTTGCTGACATGGGAGTTGGAAGTCAATGATCCCTATACGTACCAAACAAGACAACTATTAACAAAGCGTTTAAAAAAATGATACGTGGAGATATGGAGTTCATTTTTCTAAAATTCTAGTAGTTAATTAAAAATATATTAATAAGTAAATAATTACCTTGTCATAATTGGATGACATAACATCAACTTCAGCCGCCAGAATCGAGTGTTCCTTAAAAATAAAAAATACAGTAATAAGTAAAAAAAATTACTCGTGTTAATATTAATACTATCAATAAGTAGTAGGGTGATAATTTGGGTTGGGTTTGGGTTGACGAGTTCTGATTGATAGGTTAGCGCTTCCAAAAACCTCAACCCGAACTTGACCTAAATAAATAACGAGTCAACTATATCAACCCTAACTTGTTTATGCATAACCTGAACCGAAAACATTTAACCCGTATATATACTTGGGTTGACAGGTTAAATAGGTTACACGGTTTTAAAAGTTAACCGGCTTTAAGAGTTAAATGGGTTTTATGGACCAACCTTTTTAACCCATTTAACCTCTATAATAAAATATATACAAGATTTAAAAAGCAACTCTTTAATGATTGGCGGTTTGGCCTCCTTTATCTATTCTCAACCCGAACCCAACCTGTGTAATAAATGAATTAGATGGGTTGACTCAAACCCGGGACAAATATAATTAGGCTCGACCCGAATCTGTTAAATTTTGTTTCGGTTTTATGTTGTGTTTCAGTGAGAAATTAGTAAAAAACATGAGAGAGAAGTTATTATGGAAGAAAGATGAAAGAGAAAACCATCTTACAATATTTTGGCGTTCCATTTGAACTTTCAACGCGCTCTCAAGCCTTGTGGCAATCTCGTCAATATTCGGACGTTGTGATCGTTCTTCATTTAAGCAATTATACGCTATTTCTGCAAAGACATTGAATGATTGTGTATCCATTTGTTTCCATAGAACCGGATCAATTATTTCATCTAGTATTTTTTTTTTTATAATGAAAAATGGCCACCGGACCCAAATACTTATTATCTGGGTTGTCAATTATTGATTTCCTGCCACAAAGTAGTTGAAACAATATTATCCCAAACGAGTACATATCTGACTTGTGACTCACTCTTTTTGTCTCAAGATATGTTGGGTCTCCATACCCTTTCACATACCTACGTTTATTAGTATGAAATGAATGGTGCCTTTGACATGCTTTAATCTTCATGGAACATTGAAAATAACATAACTTGGGTTCCCATTCATCATTTAATAGAACAATGCCACTGCTAATCCACCGGTGTATTACGCTAAAATCATGATGCTTGTCATAATGAATGTAGTTCAATGCATGCGCAAGACCCACACAGATCTCCAATCTGCGCACCCATGTCAACAACATCGGATCACTTAGATATTCATTGAGCATTCCCTTGGTCTCGCGCCTGATAATGATGATCTTCTCGTCATTCTCATCACAAAACCCAACAAGAGAAACTATATTTTTATGCTTGAGACTCGAAAGCATTGAAATCTCCGTCCAAAATAGTTGTTCTCGATCACTCCTTTCTTTATTAAACCTCTGAGCAGAGATATCAATCAACTTACCGGACCACAAGAGCTGTCCCTTGTATTCCTTTGCAAATCCACTGTCCCTGATGCCATTTTGTTCATCAAAGTTGTTGGTGGTGGATAGGATATTTTGAAGGGGGACTTTGAGGTGAGCAAATTGGTTGCTGGGCAAAGACTTTATCTGTTAATCAAGTAAAAATGTGAGTCAGAAAATAATGCCTAAAAAGTGTTTGATAAAATTCATCAACTATGAATATTACTCGTATTAACTAAAACTAGAATGGTACCCGCGCAATGCGGCGGCGAGTATAAATAACGAATTTTGAGACTAACAAATATTAATCCCTTACTCCTTGTAAAGTTGTAAAAAATCGAACTAAAAAACTCAATAAAATTAAAAAAGACTAAAAATTAATAAAAATATATCAAAATGGATATTGAATTAAAAAGCACAAAATTTTAAAAAATATAGTGAAACTAGATTATAAAAATAATAAATAAATAAAAAGATTTTTCAATTTAAAAGAAAAATGTTATTTTAAAAAGTTATTACAAAAGGTTGTGTGAAAAAAGGTTATAGTATATAATGTCGATGACAATATCAAAAACTTGCTTTATTTAGTAGGTAAAAAAGTCTGAATTTTCAGTCTTGCTATTTTAAGAATGTCTCAAATGCTTTCTAAAGTAATATAGATAAGTTCCTTTTATAATTTTGGAAGTACATGGTCTTACTAACTTAAAATGTTTTAGTTTTGGATATATAGCTTTTTGCTCCTAAGGTGCTATTAAAGCATTTGATAGAAGCAATGTTTTGAAACCTGGGTCGACCTGGCTGGTTCAACCGGTCCCGGTCGAAAAAAGGTCAATTTGACCCGGGTCTTATATTTTAGAAACCTGGTGTGACTCGTCGAGATTTAATTATAAGTTTTTCAACGTAACTTTGTTTTTACATGTTATATTATTAGTAAATGGTTTTTAGGCTAAATATATGAAATATGGGTGAGGTTCTTTTCAGAACCAAATAAATGTACAGAACTGCGAGAACCACTCTTTTACTTAATAATGCACATGTATCTTCATTGTGTTAGTTCACAAAGTAGACGTACATGAATTTTTATCATCTTAGGTCACTATGTACATGTATTTTAGGTCCATGCACATGTATTTTCTTTCGTATGTATCATAACTATCTTCTCGGTGAATAGTATGAAAACACATGTGCACTCTTCATATCACTCATCATACTCGTATCTATAACCAATAAAATAATTAGTAAACGTTTAATTTTAACATACCGATGAAAATACATATGCTTTGTTAAGAGTAAAAATGGTTGTCGCAGTTCTGTACATTTATTTGGTTTTGAAAAAAAACTTACACTATGAAATATTTATGATTTTTATATAACTATTTTTTGTAATATTGTAAATATATATAAAATATTTTTTATAGAAAACCGGGTCGACCCGGATTGAACCGGTGACCCGGTTGCTCAACCGGGTCGATTCAAGACCCGGGTTTCAAAACATTGGATAGAAGCAGATTAATAATGCCAAAAACTCAACTGATAACTGCTTATTCAATATAGTAAAGGACTAAACGCTGAAATTAGAAGTTATTACCCATTTGACTCGTTGCATTGCGTGTTGAGCTTAGATGTCTTAGTTCCATGAGTTCTGAAACTAATATGTGTCTTATATTTTCCATTTATGTCTCTGGTAGGCGGAATAAAGAGGCCAAGATATGACATAAGTATACTGTCATAAATTGAAAGCTAAGATAACAAGGTCAAAAGGATTAGTATAGGTATTATTAAAAAGGTAGTTGTTTCATATTTGTGATGTTCTGTAATCTGTTCATTGGCCATCATTTAGCTACCATTTTCGTCTTTTTAAAATGGGGGTTTTTGGCATTTCATGTTGGCTCAGGTAATCTCTTACATTAACTTCTGTGTGTGTTTACTTGTTTAAAAGATTGTCCAAAAAAAAAACTAATAGTCAAATATGTTTTATAGCCATATAATTAGAATAATGATCTACTTATAAAAAGTATTTAGAAAGCTTCTTCTCTTAAGAATACACTGTGGTTGACTATAAAGTCTCAGCCAGTGATCTATTTGACCTTTTTTTCTTATTAAAACCTAAAGATATAAGGGCAGTACGTGATTACGTGGATTTTAGAATAGTCTTGTGGATGGCAATAATTCCTACTAGGAATTTCCTAGCTGCTGAATATATCTTACTATTTGGCAAGAGAGGCATTCTAGGATTTTTGAGAATGTTGCAAGGAATGTGATGCAGCGGGTGATCTCATATGATCCGGCAGGTATACTTTTGATTTTTGTTCCTGGCATGGATCTTTTTGGATATTATGCACAATGTTGGTCGTATTTTTACTTCTATCCTGAAAGCTTCTATCATAAGGTTGTTACATGACATTGTGACTAATTATCGGTTGCATATAAAGTTTTTGGCTTGGATGGCTTGGTTTCTTGTTTTGTTTACCTTTCAGGTTAATTGGCTGTAACACACATGTAATTTTAATTACGCTCACGTCTCATCAAGATTCAAAGCATATGTTTCCTGTTATGTCCACACGAATGTTGAGAAATTGCAAGAAAAAGATAGTTAATGAGTTTTTTCACCAAAAAGAGGTAATTGGTAATATGTGAGTTGTGTGAGTTGGGTTCACGTTAGCACGTACTCGCACTAGACTATTTTCTGTGCCTACACACCATTTGGTTAGACTCAGTCAAATTTGGTAAATCTTAATTCTTAATGATGAAAAATGCTTATATGCAGATCTTTTTGGTACAAAGCCGCTGCTCTGGAGAAGTTTGTGGATCACTAATTGTGCCAAATTCATGCAACATGGTACAAATTTCTCTGGTTTACTATTTTAACTAACATCTTTTCAGTTTACCTTTACGTTCTACTACATGCATAAAAGTGAAAGAGGGGCACGTGATATCAAACGGCTTTTTAATTATGTGTAATCAGGTTTATGGGGTCTGGTTAATGTCTTACTTCACTTTGATGTTCCAATTGAAGTTTCAATGCTTTCTCAAGTCCTGTGACAATCTCATCTATAGCGGTGTTTAGGGTTGCGTTTGCAAGCTAATTATATGATTATTTCATTTTTGAAACGCAATAATCTAACTAGTCTTTGGACAGGAAAAGTAGAAAACGTGCTTATCTATGTTTTCAAAACAAATTTTTAAAAGCAGGTTGCTTACAATGCTACATGCTGTTGTAATACGCAGGTAATGCGAAACCTTTTAATATTACTTATTCTTAGCAAATTCAGTCATCATCACTTCCGTTACTAATCTTATTTCTATAGATCTACAAGTAAATTGATGATTTTCCAGACTTAAACTTCTTCAATATGTGGGTATCTTTCCCGATACATGATGCTAGTATTAAAATTGGTCTACACCGCCATGAATTCTTATGTCACCAAGTACTTTTACTATACCACTTTTCTTTTATTCAATGTTTTGAAACCGGGTTCCACCCGGCTGGTTCAACTGGTCGAAGCGGTTCTGGCTTAGTAACGGGTCAAACGAAACCGGTTTTTAGGAATTCAAACCCCAGTCTGATCCGCCAGGTCAAAAGAAATAAGTTTTTTAACAACAATTACAGCTTTTATATGCTGTTCCGACACAGTGTTTTACAGCAACCATGTTTTTTTTGCAGCAATTACATGTTTGTATGCTGTTCTTTTCACAACGACTCCCAATTAGATACTAAGAGTTAGTAAAACTGTAAATGTGACTAGAAGCATGTTAAACATAGCATGAGCGTGATATTATACTCTTTAATGCAGGAGATTCTCTGCAAGTGGAATTCTCTAACTGTGAAACTGATCAGAGACTAATAAGGTACTAGGATTTTTTTTTCATCAGGTCAAAATGCAATGTTGACTTCTTTTTTATCACTTTGCAGGGTTCAATTTAATGTGGACTAAAATTAAAAAGCATTTTCCAAAAAACAGTGGCCCATTTAACCATGAACAATGGTATCACATTATCATATATCTTCCCAGCGCTTCTCTTAATTCTACTTATTGTGCTAGCTGTTTCCAAATATACATATCTGGACATGTTATTTCAACTAGAGTTGCAACTATGTTACTAGTTTTTTGTATTTCTATTTGAAGAAATACGATCATGCATTAAGTTTTAGGAAAATGTTGACAAATGGGTCTCAAAGTCAGAGATGATATGATGCAGCTTCTCAAGTACTTACTTGGATGAAATAGCGATTGCATGAAACATGCTTCGGTAATCTAGAAGACATCACGTCTAAGAACTTGCTCGTCATGAGCTTTCTCATTTCTCCATTTAGTATGTAACAGATGAGTTTTTTCTTGCTCCTTTTTGTACGGAACGTTATTGTAAGTAGATTGTAGACATAAACGAGTTGTAAGTTCGGTTGATCGGTTCAAATAGTATTACATTACATTAATGGAATCAATATTTGGAACTTTCAATGTACGTTATTAGCTTTACCGGTTATTTAAACGTGTTTATAGCACAAATTTAGCATTTGTTTTTTTTTAATATCATGTCATAGCAATGTTTTGAAACCCGGTTTCACCTGGACGATTGAACTTTTTTTGTCGAAAACGGGGAAAAATAAACCGTTC
This sequence comes from Glebionis coronaria, assembly GCA_025667525.1. Classification (NCBI taxonomy): domain Eukaryota; kingdom Viridiplantae; phylum Streptophyta; class Magnoliopsida; order Asterales; family Asteraceae; genus Glebionis; species Glebionis coronaria. Next base: position 23,642,130 of record CM046878.1, on the reverse strand, counting down.
TTCGAGGCATGAAAGCCAAGTTTGACTCACCGAGTTTCATGTGACTCAACGTCAACCGGTTCACCAAAGTGGGCCGTATATGGTATTTTCTTTTAAATTAATTTTAGAAATATATGATAAGTTTGGATATCATGGTGACGGGTTTAAGTTTAAAATTTGTGTTCTTATATATTATACTATGTCTTTATATTGTATAATATATATTTTGTAAACCTATATGTCATCGCTATTGAACTTTTTAATATTTATGTATGTTTGGTATCAAGTATTAAAGGTTTAATAGGCATTGATTAGCCGAAATATTGCAATATAGTACTTAAATAGAAAAGAGGATTGACCCGATGCAAGAAATATGAAGGTATACACTCAAACAAATAGATAGTACCTACGTATCATAGAAAGATGGAAGAAGAATCTTACCACTTTTTGATGCTCGAGTTGAAAAATCAACGCTTTCTCAAGTCTCGTGACAATCTCATCATAATTTGGTCGTTGCGATCGTTCTTTGTTCAAGCAGTCGTACGCCGTTTCAGCAAAAATGTTGAATGATTCAGAGTCCATTTGTTGCCATAGATCCCAATCAATTATGTCTTCCAGTCTTTTCTCTCTATAATGGGTAATGGCCAATGGAGCAAGATACTTGTTAGTGTCGTTGGATATTACTGATCTCCTGCCACACAGTAGCTCAAACATTACTATCCCAAAGGAGTACATATCCGACTTGTGGTTCGCCATTTTTGTCTCTACATATGTTGGGTCTGTATACCCATCTGTACTCCATACTTTATCAGTATTAAAAGACTGGTGTCTTTCAGATGCTTTGACCTTCATGGAACGAACAAAATCACCTAACTTGGGTTGCCAGTCATCATTTAAATAAATCGATGGACTGTCGATGTTGCGATGTATTACGCTAAAATCACGTGACTCATCATAATGGATGTAGCTCAAAGCGTGCGCAATACCCACACATATCTCCAACCTCCGCACCCATGTGAGCGACATCGAATGACTTAGATGGTTGTAAAGACTTCCTCTGGTCTCAAGCTTGATAACGATGATCTTCTCATCATTTTCATCACAAAAGCCAACAAGAGAAACCAGATTCTTGTGGTTGAGACAAGAAAGCAATGAAACCTCCGTCCAAAACTGTTGGTCTCCATCAAACCACTCTTTATTTAACCTTCGAACTAAGATATTAATTAACTCACCGGACCACAAGAGCTGTCCTGTGTAATCCTTTTCAAATGTATCTTCTCCCCAAAGATTTTCGTCAGAAAAGTTGTTGGTGGCAGATAGTACATCTTCAAGGGGGATTTTTAGGTGAGCAAGGTCGCCGTGAATATTGGGTGAAGACATTTCTGTTTTGTCAAAGGGTTTTTGGGGTTACAAAAGGTTGCAATGGTGTTAGTTTGTATCGAGTGTTTTGACTGGTGCATCACTATAACAATATACGAACCATAATAATAACTGCCCCCAATGAAACCTTTTTATTATTTAAAAGTATACAACGTGAATCTCTAAACGACACTTGACCTGTGATGAAGGAGTCTTTGTGTTTATTAAATTCCAATATCAGACTTTTAGTCGACAAAGTTGACTGAAAATGCACAAATACAAAAATGTTGTTCTTCCCAAAAACCTTGTTTACATAAAGAATATGGCCATCACGTGACAATGTGCTTACTCCAATGAATAAACACGTTTATGAACAATGCATACTATTTTTAAGTGAGCAAGTTGGTCTTGTAATTAATTGGGTAAAACGTAATCATGTTTAAGGAAGAAGCCAATGTTCAATATCATGGCCGGATTTTAGCGTAACGTGTTTTTAGGGGCACCATGACTATATACATCGGGTGTGATTTTTATTCGATTTATAACATAAGCAAGATAACTGTATTTTCGAAACCATAAATTATATGGTTTTTACCTCTAAAAAAAGTTAAACAACAGCTAGTTTGGAGTATTCTCAACCAACTTTCTTAGAGCAGTTGACCACCAACTACCGCAAAAACGCACAGTTGACCAAGTCAAGCGAAAGGGCGGGGGTTCGAATCTGGGCCCCGGCTTGGTCAGTCAGTGTTACCTAAGTGTTCATGTAGCCATTTAATATAATGTAACAACCCATTTGTAACAGTTAAAATCGAGTCAAATAAACTTTGTAACCTATTAATATCATAAAATTTGTAATAATGCTAATTAATAATTCGGTATTTGTAACAGCAAATTGTAAGCCAAATAATACTATATAAGAAAAAAAATGTGTATAAAAAACTATTGAACCAAAACAACAACAGATTCCGATTACATAGAAATCCATGGGTTTACACGAATCTCTTACATAAATATATCCAATAATATACATAATTGTGTATGAAAGTCCGTGTGTTTCCATCATCTTGCATACACAATAAAATCAAACGAGAAACAGCAGATTCTGGTACATCGTAATCCATGTGTTTTACTCATAATTTGGTAAACTTACGTTTTTTGTGGTGTTTCACTCAAAATCCTAATTATATGATCGAGTTCACTTGATAGAAACCACTCGATTTGTAAAAAGGGTTTGGCGGTATCGACTAGATCTGAAGGCGGTTGCAAATGAATCTTTGGGTTTCAAATGGGCAACGGCGGGATTGCGTTGCTGTGAAGTTTCTCCGACAGGTTTTAGAAGTGGCGGCATATATTTTGTTTTGATAATGGAGGTTGTGTACTTTGTTGTTAGTGAAAAAGGAAAAAATGTTAGATGAGAATATGAGATGTGCGGCTGAAGTTATAGTGATATACCCTAATTTTGATATAGTATTACTCAAAGCACAATTCAAATATATATAATGGCCCATTGAAAAATTAACAGAAGTATACAAAAATTGCTATATGTATTTACGTATGAGTTATTTATAAATTATAATAATTGTATTTTAAATTTTATCAATATATAAATGTGCCTATTTTAGTAATTTTGTACATTAACTCTCCAAAACCATTGTTTCACCTAAAACACAATTGTCTCTTTATATAAACATTTGTCACCTCAAATAATAATTAGTGAGTACCCGTCGCTGCATTGCGCAGGTACTGGCTAGTCTTATACAAATTGTGGTCCGAAAGTGTCACACGGTTTAGTCATTTTTAACACATACCGTTATTTGACGGACCCTTTTTTTATATAATTTTAAGGACATGTTTATTTTCACATTTTTTTATCATTTTTATTCTCAATTTAAGTGATTTCGCACACTCGTGGGGTTTGTATAGTAATTTTGGTACAAGGCCTCGAAAATTCATGAGACGACCATGTTCAGATATAATACCAACACTTGTGTGCATATAAAGCCAACATCCTATTTTAACAATTTTATATGGTTTACCCATAAGTTATGGTGGAAATGAGCCATAAGTTAGGGTGGAAATGCGCCGGGTCACTCGTAAAAAGTTTCGAATCAAATAACTTGAATGAGCCGAGCTTTATACAAAATTATCCGAGCTTAGACGAGATCTAAAAATATATATGGCTACCTATAAACGAGTTTAAAAGAAGTAGCCTAATGTGGTTAACGAGTCGAGCTAGAGCCGAGCTCGAGCATGTGATTTTTTCGCGATCCGAATTCGAGCTTCGTTAGTCTCGGGCTTCCTTCGACTCGTTTCCACCCTTACTCGTAAGTCATACCCATTGGTGAAACACCATACTCATATATTATTAATGATTAAAGATAAATACATCACAAGCCTTGCACAATAAGATAATTAACATTAATCAAACCCAATAGTAAATTATAAAAATGTGTGTGCTAACAATCATTCGGCTAATACTCCTTGCAGTTGGAATAGATGGTCTTCGAACATTCAAACGGGAACAAAACTCAAGAAATGGATATTAGGAATAATTTTGGTGAATATATCACATAATGAAACCAAGATGGAACGTGCAAAACACAAACTTGCTCAAAAATCATATAATCACGAATACAATGTAAATCTATCTCAATCAATATTGGTGATGTACTTGATTAGTAGAAAGGTAAATAACACTCTCACATTATGAGAATATACAAGTGTAGCAATATGAAAAGAACCATGTAAAACCTGCAAAATATTTTTAATCTAGGCAAGTCAGTGAAAACATTAGCAACACCTAGATATTCAACTAGAACAAGATAAAATAAGGTTTCGTTAAACCAACTGGGCTGATGTGCTCGTACGCTAGGTATATTAAAAGAATGCAATTACAAACCCCCCGACAAGAAGCCAAAAACTTGATATGCGATCTTTCCACACATTGGGTTTTAAATTTATAAACAAGAATTACCAATATAACTAGGAACACAAATTCGAGCAAGTATACTCTAGTCATATTGCAATTAGGTTGGTAAGTCAAGGTCGTCCCATGGGACTTGGTTATACTCAAGTGTAGTTGTTTGTATCAATGGTAAGTATGATTGTCACGATCACACTACCATGAGAATCGTTAAAGGCATAAGCACACTAAGAACATACATGTATGGTCAAATGATCATATAGACATATGGATGCATAGTTTGGAAAACATATTAAAGGTAATCCTTTCGACCTATAGAACCAATAATAAGACACTAGTGCTTTATAAATCAAGTATACATAAGTCTCAATCAAGTGGTCACTCGTGAGCCTTATGCCTAAACCAATAACAACAAGAATCCTTTCGGCCCATAGACTTGGTGTTATCAATTTGATAAGTTCCATTTACTTGAAAGATGATTAAAACAATATATTCAAAAGACTCCTTTCGACCTATAATCTAGATTAAACCATTACTTGTTATGTTTATTAAATCTCTTGCACAATCTTCACAAGCACAAGACCAAATCATTAGTCGGTTAATGAATTGAAATCAACCATAGTGAGAATAAATTCCGACATTATAGACTCAACAATGATTAACCAAATTGACAAACAAGAACAAGTTCCAATTCAACCAAATATAATGTTATCACCATAATCCAATACAAACACTAATAGAATCCAAACATCCATATATCACAAGTTATCATATAAACAATACAAGTATCACAACATTCACAATATCACAAACACAAGAATCACCATGAACATGAACATAAACTACATTGAATAATAAAGAAGAAGTTACCCAACATTATAATCCATAGTTACAAAGTATCCAAATGATTCTAACCAATAAAACAACCAATATACAATTCGTCCTACCCATAGCCTTCTTGGACATCAACCTCTTGGTGCGAGTATAGAGCCTTTTGGGGTGTTTGGGAATAAGGACTGTTGGAGATTGAATTATTTATGGTATGTGGTTTTCTTCTCTACATCACCAATGGCTTATTACATGTACATGGCTACCAATTCCACCACCCCTCACCACTTGGGTGAGGGGTGATACCAAAATCACAGAAATATGGGAATATAGGATGTAGAAGATGATGATTGAGAGTGTTAAAAGATATGTATAAACACTACCCCATAGGTTTTATATATACTTGAATTCTCCTTGGCCAACAAGTAGTTTTCTTGGAGAAAAAGGTGAGTAATGTTCCAGGGAAATGAAGTAATGAAGAGAAAATGAATGGTCTCTAGGTGTTATGGAGTGATTAAGTTTGCTTGGAGAAGTGGAAGATATGTTTAATGTGACTTTTCCAAAATCTGTCAGGGCAACTTGCCGGCGGCAGCAGGAGTGTTGCCGGTGGCAACTGGGCATTGATTTGCCGCTGGTGGCAACTGAGTGTAGATTTGCCGGCGGCAGCAGAAGTATTGCCGGTGGCAACTTGGCCAACTTTCCTACTTTTCCCTTCTAGTCCTTCTTCTTTGTTTCTTCCACCTTTATTTCTTCTAAACTTTCTAAGACTCTTTATCATTGTATTATTTATCATACGAGAGCTACACTTTCATGTCTCGTTCATCTTTTCACCTCTATTTCACGTCTTTTCTTCATTTATCGTGATGTAACCATTGATGAACCTACAATAACAAATAAGCATCATTAAGTATCATATGTTCATAATAATCACATAAATATATGCATAAACACCACGAATATGCTCATATAAACATGTTAGATTTGAGCGTTATCAAATCCCCTCACACTTAAGTTTTGCTCGTCCTCGAGCAAGGAAAAGAAAAACTTTGCTTGCCCTCAAGCAAATAAAATAAAACTAAGGTTATAAACAAAATGACTAAGTTCTAAAAGATAAGAAATTTTTAAAATTCTATGAAAAAGTGAAAATCTTTTTGATTTTTTATAGAAAAGGCTAAAGGTGCAAACCCCCTCACACTTAAGAGGTTGCTTGTCCTCAAGCAAATAAAAGAAAATTATTTTTGGGGTTTTTTTATATGAAACTGCTAAATGTGCAAACCCCCTCACACTTAAGAGGTTGCTTATCCTCAAGCAAGTAAAATAAAAATACTTTCCACCATGGTGCATGAAAATGGTTTAGAAAAATAAGATGAAAATCTACCAAGTACAAACAAGACTAAATCAAATGGCATGAGCACCAAGTGTACACATCTAAAGAGGACTTTTATTGGGCTAAGGCTAAGGATTTGGGTTAATGGGTATGGATAAGACATGGGATATTTATAAGAGGTGTCACGAATATACAAGGTAAAAGTCTAAGTCCCATGTTGCTAGTTACCAGACATATCACAAGCCCAAAAATGATCATAGGTACGAGCTTTATTCAACACATATCGATCAACACATACACATATCACGTCTTAGCACATTGGCTAATCGATATCTAAACATACTTCGTCTTCCTTCATCTTCATAATAGCTCGTTGGCTATTTTTGTCATCACTTTTTTTTGTTACTTTTTTTTCGTTGACTTATTCTTTTTCTTTCTTTTTCACTTTTCTCATCCTCCTCTTTTTTTTTATTTCAACAAACATCACATGCTCCCCTCACACTTCGCTTAAGCACACACCACAAAAAATACAAATAAGAAGCGACCTACTTCATCTTTGTTGAAATGGCACACACACATAGCTAAGTGTGGCAACTAATAATCATCAAAAACGATCCACCATACCAAGCAACTAGCAACCCACCATTTAAACTTCGACAAGGGTTAGGCTAAGGTTTAAGGTTAGATATTTTTTTCTTTTTATTGGATTCAACAAAAATGAAAAGAATGGCTCAACGGGTGTTCTAAGGGTATCTAGCACTAAACGAGAGTGCTAACAAGAGGATATGGGAGGTTAGCTAATCGATGAAACTAGCTAAAGAGAAAATTGGAAAAAGCTATTTGGGTTTTATTCCTAAGGTTGCCTCTTTATCACGCATATACACTTATATCACACAAGTGTGATCTCACTAAAACTTATTTTATTTTTTTATTTTTAAAATTTTTTTTTACACCATGTGGATGATTATTGAAATATATCAACATACAAATGTGTGAAAACATTTAAATCCTAAGGGCAAACAAGTGTACAAACTCTCCTTTTTTTATTCTTTTTTTTATAATTAGCCCAAAAATTTATATTTTGAAAATTTGGTTTCGGTTTCCCATTTATTTCCCCTCACACTTAATTTTTGGATTGAAGTCAATGCTAAAAATAAACTTCAAAAAAGTGAGGAAAATAAATAAATAGTCCAAGAGAAACGAAACTTCCTGGGCTATGAAATTGCAATTGATCTCCATACGATAAGATTCCAAGTAAGGAAGATCAAGCGATTTCATCTCCATCAAGTGTATACACATACAATCCATCAACACAATCAATCCATCCTCCATAAGCTTTATTGAACCTGCAAATTAAACTAAACTACAAAACACGTGAATTTATTAAGCACACTTTCGTAGGCAACGCGATTGCATTTAGCATATGCAACAAGCCTTTAAACCCCTCGGTATCCCGAGTGGACGAATTGTAGTCTCGTGAGGGTTTCCAGCGAACACATCCACAAAGTTTATACATGAACCACATGAACTTAAACAAACAAACAAGCACAAACACATATGCACGCAAACAAAAAGAAACAAACACACAAGACAACAAACACAAACAAGAACAAACATTATGCATATAAACATCACACATATGACAAATAAAAACAATCTAAACATTTAAAAACATAACACGACTCAACAAAAATAAAATATGAAAAACTAAAAAAAAATTGTTTTTAAAATGGACTTGCCGACCGGCAACATGGGTTTGCCGGCGGCAAGTTGGAACAGAAGCCAAAATTTCGGCCGACACCTTGGGGTTGCCGGCGGCAAGTGAATATTTTTTTTTATATATAATAAGAAAATGACTAATAATTTTAAGACGAGAAAAACTTACTTTATTTGGGTTCTATGGAAATACTAAGAAAGATTAAAAACTAAAATTTAACAACTAAAAGAAATGAGAACTGAGAGCTAATTGATCCTTATGAGTTTGTATATATATTTTTTTCTATTTTTTTTTTATTTCACAAAAACTTACTCTAAAACTTATCCAACTCGCAAAAATATTTAGGGAACGAGGAGGGTACGTCTTAAGAAATAAGAATATGATTAGTTGACGTTTTTTTTTCTTTTTCTTTTTTTTACGCAACTAATAAAATTTACACAAACTCTCGACACCAGCATATTTCTCAAATCTAAAAATAAAACCTATTTTTTTAACTAAATGAAACAAAAACACATAATAGAGGTTTTATACCAAATCTATTAAACCGGATGGTTTTCAAGACTTTGGGTTCTATCCACGGGGTTTGGGAATTAACCGGGGCGAATAGAAATACGAACAAGGCACAAAATGACTAAAACTGGGTGGTTGGGCGGGATATAAGCTTTATTAAGACTTGGTTTAGAAATCGATTAACGGATGTTAAACAAGTTAAAAACACAATTAGGAATGGTTTGGTGAAAGCCTAGTCTAAAATAAAAGAGGATAAAAAGAATTTTTTTTTATTTTTTTATTTTTTTATTTTTTTTTTTGCCTGGCAACCTTGCCGGCCGGCATGGGGGTGTTGCCGGCGGCAAGGGAAAACAATGGAGCTTTTTCCGGCCGGAAGCCTTGTCTTGCCGGCGGCAACTGCTCCAGTGCAGCAATTTTTTTTTATTTACCATTTATTTTCAAAACAATTTTTTTGATTTTTTTATTTTAACAAATAATGACTAAAGGTATCAAATACCATTTGTTTTGACTAAAGAAGAATTTTTGTAGTGATCAAAATCGTTAGAAAATGATGAATCCAAACGCCCCCTTAAACTAGGAAAGTAAGAACTAAAAGTATGCATACAATGGAAAATGCAAACAAGCACACAAGACATAAAAACACTTATACACATGACACATAACAAGACACAAACTCACAAAACACAAACATACATAAAAATTCATGTGGCCAAGTAGTTCTAGTCATAAACTAGAGTGATTCGGGACAAGGTTTTTGGGTTTTTGAAACAAGCACTTTGGGACACATTTAACAATCAATCATTAAAACAAGCAATTTGAGCACACAAGAGAGGAAATCCCAACACCAAATATTTCATGTTGGCGCCAAGATCATTAAGCAACTTTTTGAGAAATAAGAGATTTTAAGCAAAGGGTGCTCTAACCTTTGTCAAGGGCTAGAGCAATCATTCAAGAGAAACAAACTAAGAACGGAATTTAGAGCAATTCAAAGCCTCCAATTAAGTAATCAACCACCAACTGAATTCCTCCTATGCGAAATTCGTCCCCCCCTATGCGGGTAAATGGGGTATAACAACTCTTTCGGGTTATGTAGAAATTGGTAACACAAACGTTTCAAGAAACAAGGACACAAGCAAGCAAGCAAGCAATCAACAAGATAATGATTCCAACTAACAAAGATACAAACAAACAAACTCAAGAGTAGAAACTTTCAAGTCCCCGGCAGCGGCGCCAAAAACTTGGCGGTGACGATGTCGGATTATGAGAATGAAACAAGCAATCAACAAGATAACGATTTCAACTAACAAAGAAAGAAACAAACAAACACAAGAGTAGAAACTTTCAAGTCCACGGCAGCGGCGCCAAAAACTTGATGTGCTCGTACGCTAGGTATATTAAAAGAATGCAATTACAAACCCCCGACAAGAAGCCAAAAACTTGATATGCGATCTTTCAACACATTGGGTTTTAAATTTATAAACAAGAATTACCGATATAATTAGGAACACAAATTTGAGCAAGTATACTCTAGTCATGTTGCAATTAGGTTGGTAAGTCAAGGTCGTCCTATGGGACTTGGTTATACTCAAGTGTAGTTGTTTGTAACAATGGTAAGTATGATTGTCATGATCACACCACCATGAGAATCATTAAAGGTATAAGCACACTAAGAACATACATGTATGGTCAAATGATCATATAGACATATGGATGCATAGTTTGGAAAACATATTAAAGGTAATCCTTTCGACCTATAGAACTAATAATAAGACACTAGTGCTTTATAAATCAAGTATACATAAGTCTCAATCAAGTGGTCACTCATGAGCCTTATGCCTAAACCAATAACAAAAAGAATCCTTTCGGCCCATAGACTTGGTGTTATCAATTTGATAAGTTCCATTTACTTGAAAGATGATTAAAACAATATATTCAAAGACTCTTTTCGACCTATAATCTAGATTAAACCATTACTTGTTATGTTTATTAAATCTTTTGCACAATCTTCACAAGCACAAGACCAAATCATTAGTCGGTTAATGAACTGAAATCAACCATATTGAGAATAAATTTCGACATTATAGACTCAACAATAATTAACCAAATTGACAAACAAGAACAAGTTCCAATTCAACCAAATATAATGTTATCACCATAATCCAATTCAAACACTAATAGAATCCAAACATCTATATATCACAAGTTATCATATAAACAATACAAGTATCACAACATTCACAATATCATGAACATAAACTACATTGAATAATAAAGAAGAAGTTACCCAACATTAGAATCCATAGTTACAAAGTATCCAAATGATTCTAACCAATAGAACAACCAGTATACAATTCGTCCTACCCATAGCCTTCTTGGATATCAACCTCTTGGTGTGAGTATAGAGCCTTTTGGGGTGTTTGGGAATAAGGATTGTTGGAGATTGAAATATTTATGGTGTGTGGTTTTCTTCTCAGCTTCTCTACATCACCAATGGCTTATTACATGTACATGGCTACCAATTCCACCACCCCTCACCACTTGGGTGAGGGGTGATACCAAAATCGCAGAAATATTGGAATATAGGATGTAGAAGATGATGATTGAGAGTGTTAAAAGATATGTATAAACACTACCCCATAGGTTTTATTTATACTTGAATTCTCCTTGGCCACCAAGTAGTTTTCTTGAAGAAAAAGGTGAGTAATGTTCCAGGGAAATGAAGTAATGAATAGAAAATGAATGGTCTCTAGGTGTTATGGAGTGATTAAGTTTGCTTGGAGAAGTGGAAGATATGTTTAATGTGACTTTTCCAAAATCTGTCAGGGCAACTTGCCGGCGGCAGCAGGAGGGTTGTCGGTGGCAACTGGGCACTGATTTGTCGCTGGTGGTAACTGAGTGTAGATTTGCCGGTGGCAGCAGAGGTATTGTCGGTGGCAACTGGGCCAACTTTCCCACTTTTCCCTTCTAGTCCTTCTTCTTTGTTTCTTCCACCTTTATTTCTTCCAAATGTTCCAAGACTCTTTATCATTGTATTATTTATCATACGAGAGCTACACTTTCATGTCTCGTTCATCTTTTCACCTCTAATTCACATCTTTTCTTCATTTATCGTGATGTAACCATTGATGAACCTACAATAATAAATAAGCATCATTAAGTATCATATGTTCATAATAATTACATAAATATATGCATAAACACCACGAATACGCTCATATAAACATGTTAGATTTGAGCGTTATCATGGGCTAGCTTTGGCACCCAAAAATAGTCTTGAGGATATACCAACTTCCCTTTACATGTTACACGCCACTTCCATATTATGTTTCACTCTCGATAAACATGTATCCAAACACACATAACTAAACACCATCCCTTTCACCTTGTCATCTCGATGGCACCAGCAGATCCCGACGAAGCAACACCAGGTTCCGGCGAGGCATAAGCATATTCTAGTGATATCACTAAATGGTATAGTATAACCCATTAACGACATACATTTTCTCGTAAGTATTTGAACACAAATCACATCATGATCTACAACCCATCTTTCTATTCTAGAAAAGAATCATGATTTCTCTTTTCCCAGTCATCAAACATAGTAATCAAACCTACTTTCATAACAAATCAATCATATTATTTTAACCTTCTTCCACCATTCAAAAGAATCATTGTACTCAAATTCATCAAATACTCGATTCAAATCTAGCAAATCCAAGATATCATTTCTATATTAATAGAAAAAATCTAAACATCGAGCCCGTTATGATTAAGCACGTACATATTACACATACAGAGGCATCTGTGTAAATACATGATCACTAATAATTAATCTTCTAAAATCTATTTGGACCAAAACAATTATTCTCCATTACTTCATATGTTATGTAGATCTAAAAAGAGGAAAGAAACTATGGACGGTAGTTGTGTCACTGTGTTCTAGATCAAAATATAACAAAAATCTAACCGTTTTTTTTTATAATTAAAGGATACATGACATTGTTATTAAACTGTATGTTCATTAGTATGTGAACAAGTTTTATAATTATTTGTTACTCTATTAAACTGTCTAACTAGCATCCAAATGTGTTCATTAACATGTGAAGTTGTGAACAAGTTTTATAGTAATCAATTGTTATATTAAGTTGTCCAACTAGCATCGAAATGTGTTCACTTGCACGTGAAGTCGTGAACAAGTTGTATGATCAATTGTTACTATTAAACTAGCCAACTAGCATCGAAATTTACTCACTAGCATGTGATGTGAACATATTTTATAAATCATTTGTTATTAAATTGGCTGAATAGTATCAAAATATGTTCATTAGCATGTGAACAAATTTTATAATCAAATGATGTTAAATTAGCCAACTAGCAATGAAAAATATTCATTATCTCTTTTCAACCGAGACCTATAGAGTAATGTTATACATAGATAGTGACAAGCTATTAAACCTATAAAAATGAATTACAATCCAGACCTATAATATTAGATTTAAATTTATTTGAGAACTAAACTTTATTTAAATATTAAGAGACTAATAATTATTTTTTATATCAATTTTAATTTAATAGATGAGATTAAATACAAAATCTATTTTCACATTCTTTTTCAAACATTAATATCTCTTAAACAAATAATCGTTATGCGGAAAAAAATTACCGTTACGAAGAACATTTAATTCTCTTTCTATAGATTTGCTATATGATACACTTTCGTTAAAAAAAACGTTTATTCACTTTTTTTCGAAAATTATCATATATTATGTAACACCAGTATCATATATAACTTATCATATATGAAATAAACCAATATCATATATGATTTAACAATAATTTATTATTTAACATTGGTATCATATATACTGAAACATTATTATCATATATGATATTTCACGTAAATTTTAGAAACGAAAAAAAAATTTCTTCAAAAGTATATCATAGTGCATATCGGTAGAAAGTTAATTAAATGCTTGTTGCGATGATTTTTTTTTCGTTTAACACTTAACGGTCTAGGAGATTTTTATATTATAAAAATAGGTGAAAAATAATATATATTTAATCTTATCAATTAGATGAGAATGAGATTAATGGTGAGGATAAATCTCTCATATCCAAAAAAATATGATATCTAAAATAACTCTATTTGGTTCACATTTTTTTATCTATCCTATTATATAAAGAGTATATTTCTCACCTTAACTTTAAACTTGCTTGAAACTAAAATTGACCAAACTTAACTTCAAACAAAAAATTAAAACAAGGAGGTTAGATTTGAGCATCAAATCTAAGGGTGAGCCGGCCCGACCAAACCCAAATGGGCCTGATCGAACCGAGTTAACCGAGTTATTTGGTTCGGTAATCGGTTTAAAAAATAGCCAGTATTCAGTTTCGGGTCGGTTCGATACAAAAAAACAGTTAAGCCCGAGATGGCCCGAATGTCCCGCTTGACTTTTATTACGATTTATTCTAGTCAGCCGCTATTTTCATATCATCTATCTCTTTTACCTTATCTAAAAACCGGGAATAATATATCATCTACCTCTTTCACCTTTCAAGTAAATCATCTATTTCTATTTTCATATATCCACTTGAATGGTACCCACTGTTAGTAATTTTTATAATTTGTAATTTTTTTATAATTCATGTATAAATAGCTTGATTGATACCCATTTTTTTTTAATCCACTTGAATGATACCCACTGTTCGAAAAAATTATACATAAATTTATTCGTTTGTAAAAACCCACTTTTGGATTTTATTTTTTTCTACCATTTTTTCTGTAAAGGGGTGTTTTTGGTAACTTGCCTGGGCAAAATTCGGTTTCGGGTTGAACCCGAGTGAGCCCGAGAGTATACCAGACCGAACCGAGACTCGGTTTTGGTCCAAGGTTTTGAGCATTTTCAGTTTCGGTTATCCTCGGGTCAGTTTTCGGCTCGAAGCTCAACCCTAATTAAATCATATATATAACTACATTATAAAGTACTAGACGATTACCCGCGCATAGCTGCGAAATTGCCTAACGGCGGATAATTAACAAAACAATAGTTCCAATAAGACTAAAATGCAATGGAAAGTCTCGTAATATTGATAATTCAACTTAAGATAAATTCTCAAGTTCAACTTATTGATCGCGGACTAGACCGAATCGAGAAATCGGATCAAACCTCACTGAATTGGACCAAATGTATTTTGGAACAATATTCCATACCTTTTTAATTATTGCAGTTCGATATCACATACAATCAGACATTATGATAATGGGTTCATGATGAGTCAGCGACTATAAGAAAAATAAAAACACTTGCATACCATTAGACTAAACATGTTGGTGTTTCTTATTTAGTTTAAGCCAAAGCAAATGACAAAAAATCATTCAAATACAATCGTGTCAAGCTTAAGCTCAAACTACCTTACCTCGACCATTTAATTTGTCCAATATACGACTATACGAGTACATTAATACCTTACCATTGTCCTGGTATGTTTCATACAAGTATCATAACTATACAGTAGAAAAGAACATCGCTAAAACATTAAAAGGGTTTTCATGTTAAAAGGGTTTACATGTAGCAAAAAAAGGATTCCATTAAACCCAGAATCTATATAGGAGACTTGGAGCTTATAATTTGCTGGCAGATTTAGTTGTTGACGGTTGACAGTATCCCTCTGGCAGCGGAAGGTATCACTACCTCTCACCCAGAGCCTTTTAAAGGAAGTTTGCTCACCAAATAGTCCGGTTTACCCTCTGCTTTTACAGGGTCGACATCAATAAGATCGCTATGGTCCAACACCTCTCGAGGTCCTCATCACTGATGTTAGTCTGAATCTTCTTGTCTTCGGCATCTTCATCACTATCTAGAAAAGCCAATAACATTACTTAGAGGTGGCAATTTCAGCCAGTTATATGGTAACAGGTCAATGCGGGTTGTATTATATTGATGTCGAGTCAAATGAGGAACGTGACTATTAGATAATATGAAATGGGTTCAACGGGTCAAAATTCAGCTAAAATGTATTCAAATGCTTAAATACACTAAATCATTTTATTTATAGCAAATTATCTTATTATTTACTAAGGTTTGTCTTTAGGGAACAAGTAAAGGTTTATTTAACTAATTCATAGTCTTAAATAGTTCTCTCTAAACTTTAGTAAATCACGTAGCACCAAATCCAAAGAAAAGCAAGGTTGCCACTTTTATAAATATTTTTAAGATACTATCTCCACACAAGAAATTATAATGCATTTCAGATCATTTCATACTGGTATTGCCTGCACAATCAGTATGGCCTACATATATAACTTCTAAATACCATCTTTACACAAGTCATAAGAGTGCATTTTCAGATAATTTCATGTTGGTGTCGCCTACGCAATCAGTATTTCAAGCATAAACATAAACTATACAAAAGTTTAGAAAATTTCCTAAGCAGGAACAATAGTTTCAAGTAGCACACAAATTCGTTCTAAACACAATGATGCAATTGCAAACCAAAGACCCTACCAAAAAATTACAAAGATAATCAACAGACCTGGATGTAGAGGTGGCAAGATGGGCGTGTTGGTTAATGGGTTAAAACATGAAAAATATTAGCAGGGGCCAGGTCCATTTTGTCCTTCAACGATATTTGACCTTTACTTTTTCCTAAACACTTGGTACTTAATACATTAGCTATGTTGCAGAAGTAATATTCTTATTATAATATTAATCTAAATCTTTGAATAACAAAGATTATATGCCTTGACAATAGACTTAATTTAATGGATCAAAAACACCTAAGAAAACCCACCCTCACGTGACTCCCAAATCATGAGATTCAAATCCGAAAAATTTATAAATAGTATTTCTGAACGTTAACAAAAGCTTAGTAAGAGAGCAATGCATAAAATACACACAAACCTCCATAGGTTTTTTACTGACTGCTGGCTTTGTTCTTTCTTGTTTAAATTAACATTTACCAATTACCAGTTACCACATGCTCAAGTTTCAACTTACTGAAAGCTCTTTACAGCATTCGGTCCTAGAAGAACTCATATGATATTCTCATTAGATGATGTGTGCTGCAAACTGAACATGAAACATATGGTATCATATATGAAAATACCTCAACAAAAATACGCTTAGAGAACATGATCAATGAGTAAACTACTTGTACGAGATTGTACCCAAAAATACTTGTTTCTACATGTTACAAAACGTGTCACGCCTATGTGTGTTGCCTCCTCTATTAATGATGCAATAGTATATGAGTGCGGAAGACAGAATAAACCAAGTATACCTCAAGCCATTATCACCAAGTTCATGAAACCAAACTACCATTGATTGACACTTCCCTTTTGGTCTCGCCACATACGTCCTACCAAACTCAATCGTTCACCTAGTTGTTCTACTACCTGATATATATCCATCATGTAAGAACAAAAAACGTTGGTGTTGCAGTTGCCATTTATAGGCAGAATGGGTTGTCAAGAAGAGAATAAAAAACATGTGAAAATTCAATTAACAATGGTATCCGATAAAGAGAATCATATGCAGAAAATCACAGAGCTCAAAATAAAGAATTAAGGGTTGTATTAATTTTACAAAAAATGAAAGAATTTATGCTTGTTAGTACAGTGGACATAAAAGAAGAAAAAAATACAAGCGAAATAATCAAAAACGTCGCTTTGCCTCATAACTTGAGAACCAAAAGTGACGCAATTACGATAGCACCAAATCATCCACAAGATATTAACTGGAATGGGAACAAAAATGACATGTAAAGAAACAAGCTTTTATGTTACTGATAACAAATTTTCTGTTATGAAATAAAGAATAGCAATATGCATAGTTTTAACAAATGTAATGGAGAACTCTCGGCCTTTCTATAATCTCTACCGGTATTCATCTTACTACCAGGAACAAACATCACAAGTAAAATTTGATACTCACTAAGCTTTTTTGTTAGGGGCAACTTAATCAACGATTTTTAGTGAACTCAAAACTGTTCCCGAAAGAATTATCAACATGAGCCTGAGCAACAAAGTGCATAATGTATGAATATTCTAGGTAATTAAAAGATAATTCACCAGATCAGTACTACCACTATCCCCCTTAACAAACTTAAAATTAGGAGACGATCTAGACGGGCTAAAATTCTTACGATTGGAGCAATAATCAAGCTTTTTGAGCACGACTATCTTGTAATCAGGGTAGCTTCTCACAAGCCGATTAGCGAGAGGCGATAAAACCAGCCGCCCCGGATTGGGTTCTAACAGATCTTCAAAAGTGATCATAAATGGATATTAACATAGATGAAAAAGCAAAATGACAAAAAAAACCTTGTGATTCATCCTCAACGTGTTATCGTCGGCATTAAAAGTTAAGTACACATACCGGAAAAAAAACCACCACAAGACGATGATAGAGCAACCGGTAGATGGTGATGGACAACCAAAACTACCAACCACAAAAACCACCCAAGCCAACGAGTTTTCAATTGGCTGTCGTGCACCACCAGAATAAACAAAAACCGCCTAAACCAATCACCAATATCATTATCACCAATCAAAACTACCTAGAAACCACCTAAACCATCAAAAAAATAGGGCGGATTCGGCAGATCCGGTGATGAAAAAATTATGGTGGCGGCAAGGATTTTTGTGTTAATTAGGGTTTAGAGAGAATTAGGTTTGTATGTGAGGAGAATGAATTAATGCTTGAGATTGTCAACTATATGATTCGTAATGTGAGTTTTTCAACATTTCCTACTTTGAGAGAGATGGGCTGGCCACAAATTATGTCGCTTTTGTAATGTGTAGAGATTCAGCATTTCCATATATAAGTTTCAACAATTCACTTTTCCGCTTTCAAGAAATGGGGGTAAATGATTTATAAATAGTATAGATAGTATAGATTTGGGACCTTCTAAGAATAGGAAAGTTGAATTTTCACCCAATTATATTTACTAATAGAAGCCAATTTGTTGGTGTTTTTCCCACCTTCTATACCATATGACCCTTTCTAACAACATTTTATAACAAATTTTGCAACAACCTATTAAAATAACATTTTTTTAATTTTAAATTAAAATATTTATTTATTTATTTATTATTTTCATAATATTTAGGGGTTATTTTGATTTCACATTTTTACCTCTTTAACATCATTGTGAATACGAACTTGATAAGTAACATAGTTAAATTTGTTCGCTTAAAAAATCATCATCGAATACTCACCGTCGCATTGCGCGGGCATCATGCTAATTTTATTTAATTAATCTCATCCATTCATCTCTTATTATAACAACCTTTTATAAAAATATTCTTTTATCTATTTATTTTTCATGATCTAATCTAACCATATTTTCTAAATTCCGTACTCTTTAACTCAACGTCTATTTTGATATATTTTTATTAAATTTTATTTTTTATTTTTATAGTGGGTTTATTATACTTTTATTCAATTTTTTATAAATTTAACTTTAATTTGAATACAAATTTGGTATGTAAAAATGTATTATTTATTCACTAAAAGATAGTCACTGAATACTCACCGCTGTATTACACGCGTACCATGCTATTTTAAGAATAAAGTTTGTTTATAATTGATGGTAGACCATAATTATGAAATATTTAAACATCCATCACTTCGTATAATCATAACTCATAAACTACATTTGCATATGTTTAATTTGAAACACCACACCAATTTTTTTTGGAAAATTACATATATATACATAAATATATATATATATATATATATATATATATATATATATATATATATATATATATATATATATATATATATATATATATATATATATATATATATATATATATATATATATATATATATATATATATATATATATATATATATATATATATATATATATATATATATATATATATATATATATATATATATATATAGGGATGGGTTCTAGAGAAAACCTCATATTAATAGAAAAATTAGAAAACAAATTAAGTGGTATGTTTTGGAATATATAAAACCGTAGGGAAAAATAGAAAATTAACAAAAGTAAGAGGGTTGGATCTGCCAACTACCCATTCTCATTTGGTCAAACACTGTCTAACAACCAAATACCATTACATTCCGTATCTTATCCTCTTTCCACTACCACACCTTTGTTCTGGTGGCCACCGTCATCACCACTGCCACGCCTTTACTCCGGTGACCAACGGCCAAACACCGTCACCATCAGTCGAGCCACCGGAACCGTCGCTGTCCTCCCTCCAATCGGCCTCTCCAAACAGTGTGAGGGTTTTGAAATTTGGGGTTTTTGGGTTTTGTAGGATAGTGATGGGAGGGATTGTGTGAATCGGTTGAAATATGATTCGATGTTATTGTTGAGGGGGTTTGATTTAATTTCTAGCTCGTTGTCTCAGCTTTCGAATAATCTGACCATGCACTTCAGGTAGTATTAACTTCAAGTATTCTTATTTTAGTTTTTAGTTCGCTTTTGCGGCATTTGAATTTTGAAATCAATAGTGTTTAGGATTGATTTTGTGTTTTTATTAGCTAAATAACATAAATAGAATGTAATGAAAGTCAGAATGATGATTTTGACTTTGAAAAATGTTTATTTGTTGGTCTTAGACCATGTTATTTGTTTATTTCAGAGCAACCTCATTCCAATTTAACGAATACATATATTGGTGTTTTCATGGTTGATTTTGTGGTTTTAATATTCTTGTTCCTTGGATTTGTTAAATGCACAGACGACACTACCAAAAAAATGCAAACTTACACTCTTCATTGTTGTATTTAGCAATGCCCTAAATAGTTTTCTTAGTTAAAGATATATATGCATTTTATAAGGTTTGTTTGGTATCCTGTTGGTTTGTGATATTAGATCTTGGTCTTTCTCTCACTCTAAACATCTGCTGGTCTTTCTCTCACTCTAAACATATGCTCATCAAAATCGATCAAGAAAACCACCATATCCGATCAAATAAACCCTAATCTTATAATACGATCAATAGTCTATTGAATAAAACTGGTATTTTATGATCCGGCCAAAAATCTACAGAAATAAGCATTTGAAAATGAAGAAAGAAACAAGATTCAACTCGTAAGTGCACTAATTTTGCTAATTTATCGAATTTAAATGAATTATTCAATGATTAATTTGGTTTTGGAACAATTTTGACAAAAAAATGTGTACAAAATTTGTTTATTAACATTGAACATGCCATGTGTTGGATAAAATGTCAGAATGACATTTTATATCTTTGAAGCACTAATATGTAGCATTTGTGTTTACTATTGATTGATATGTATCACATGTTAGGGCCTTAGGTGCAACTGTGTTTGTGTTTGGCGCATTAGATTAAATGTTAGGCATCCATGTTTGTATTCGAGTGAGTTACATGACACATTATAGCACATGTGAAAGATTATTGCATCAAATTACCTAATTATAACAACTCAGATAAGTCCGCAAACACTTGCAAAGATGCTTCCAAAATAACAAGAACATCCAAACAACTATCAGTTAGATAATTTTATAATTTTTATTTATTTTTTATAGTGCATATGTTTTTTTTCATTAAGGCATCTGTTTTATTGTTCCATGAAAAAAGAGTAGTGTTGTAAATATCGGTCATGGCGGCCGATATATCGGTGATATATCGCTTGGCGGTGGTCGACCGCCGACACCCCGCCAAGCGATATTTACAACCTTGAAAAAGAGTATCTACTATTATGTCATATGTGAGCATAACTTCTTTTGTTGGTTCAAGGCACCTGTTCTAATATGATTTTATGGCGTCAATTTAGTTTTTTGTTTAAGGCATTTGTCAGTAATGTCTTAAGGCATCAGTCTATTTGTTTGATGCGTATGAATGAAGGTTGTAATAGGGCATCAATTTGATATTGTATTCGGGCATCCATATGAACAAATTGGGGCATGTGTATGAACAAATTATGACATGTCGATAAAATGAAATTGTTTATGATTATGTGCTTGTTTGAGGGTTATAAATGGTAAGCGTGCGTTTGATCTAATTGAATTGCTTATGATTATATGCCTATTTTAGGGTGAAATAAGTTGTATAATAGTTGTTTAGAGGGGTGGGTTTGGGATTACTTGTTTGGAAATATATTATGTGCTTTGTATAATATGCAATGAATCCATTTAACGAGTTTGTTAAGTAGGTCGTAGGAATAGATTAGATGCATGAAACTGTGATCTGCCAACCCATTTAACATGTTTATTTTGTGTGAGCTTCTGTTTTTAACCCATCAAACCATTTAGAAATTTTTTAAATAGTCATGTTGTATAACATGGAAACGCCTTCACTTGACATGCTTGGCTTGCTAACTTAAACATGTTGTTCTCATATTGTTACCTATGAGAGCATTTTGTTATCAGCTACGTAGTATAAACCACTAACTTTAGGCATTTAGCTATTCTATGCTAATATGTAGTTAATAGAACAAGTAAAACATGTTACTAATTTTAAGACTCCGAAATGGTGTAGGGAGTTGTTGGACATTCTCAACTGTGGCTGTAGTAGAAGGAACCAACAAAATAATCCCGGTTGAATCTAATCAGTGTGTCAGAGCAAGCTGTTGTGGCATATGACAAAATATACAACAATGTTACTAGTTGCAATGGTTTGAGGTACTTTAGTGCATCAGTTTATATCATAGTAGGGCATCCGTTTGAGATATTTAGTGCATCAGTTTGAGGGTTTTTAGTACCCGAAATTAGGTGCCTCGATTCTTGCTGTTAGTATAGGGTTGTTAGTATTAGCTGCTGCTATAGTGATCAAATTAGTTATGTTGTAGTGTAGATTTGCAGTATAAGCGTTGTTTGGGATTTCAGTTTATAGATTAACTAACTGTTTGAAATAAATAAATTTGTAAAGTAAAAGTTGCCATTTCCAGGATTCGAATTTATCACAGTTTGTGTAAGATTTGCGGTTCAAATAAGTTATTGTAGTGAAATTTTGAGTATCTGCTGTAGTAGAGTTGTTGCTGTCATACTTGTTCAAGCCAGACTAGTAGGGGGTGTTTGGGGTTTAGCTGTTACAACAGTGACCTTGAATCAGAGAGTAAAAAAAACTGTCACTCTGCCTGGTTCGAACCCCTGACCAACTTATTGTAGACTATGTGTGTTACCCAGCGTGCTAGTGGCCATTCTTGTTAAAACTCTACACTAGTTTACCATTATATTAAAAGTTAGAATATGGTTTACTAGGGTTAATACAATTTCAGATTTAAAAAGCTTAATTGAGCTTTTATAATAAGTTAGAATTTAGGGCTTTTAGGTTTGAACGTTTTCTGACACTAGTTTACCATTATATTAAAAGTTAGAATATGGTTTACTAGGGTTTATACAGTTTCAGATTTAAAAAGCTTAATTGAGCTTTTATAATAAGTTAGAATTTAGGGCTTCTAGGTTTGAACGTTTTCTGAATCTGTTATATAGTGTAATGTTTCTAGAATTTAATTTCATCATTTACTAATTTTAAATCCTTTCATAAGACAAACAATGGCGGGTCTATAAGAGTGACAGTTGTATGTTCCCTCTATTTCGAGAGTGTAGCAAGTGTTGTAGTGGGTTGGTTCGTTTTCCCATTTGATTTTGTCTACTAGAACATTTTTTCTACATCAGATATGGTATAGTGTCTACATTCGGATTATGCAACAACTTTTGTTACAATGTGAGTATGTTTCCTTTTGTTACTACAAAGATTAGACGGGTTCATCATGAAACATGATGGTATATTGTAGCTTTAATTGTAGTTACTTTAATGGTTATGTAACACAAGGACAACAATAAATCTTTTATCCACCACAAGGTCAGACTATATATTGAGATCAAGACATAGGGTGATGCATATTTTTATCTTTTAACATTATTACGTATTCTCAACTTTTAGGATATCTCAAGACCTGCAACTTCACTGAAATTAAGCTCTAAGACAAACAAGAGGGAGGAGGAATCAGGGTCATACTCTATAAATGATGCATCTCAAGACCTTTTGAGGTACTTTGGTGCATCCTTTGATGTATTTTAATGCATCCATTTGTTCACAGAAGCGCATCCAAATATGTATAGGTAATAAAAGATAAAGAAGTTGCAATGTGTAAATTTTCTACTTTGCATTATTACATTCAATCTCTTTTCGTATCATTTGGCTTATATAGGTACAAGGCCAAATCAGTATTCTTGATGGAGCTACCTTAAGCTTTGGATTGGCGCATTATTACTTTATCTGAATTTGAAGTACTCATAGGAGGCCTAAGCTACTTACGTGTAATTCTATTATTAAGGCAAGCACTCATTATTTCATTATCATCCTTACATGTCTTTACTTTATTATGTATAATTGCATCCGTTTGATGTACCATCAGTTTAAGAACTTTTATGCATCCGTGAGATGAACTCAAGGGCATCTATATGTATCTCTTCTTTATTTAACTAATTACAACCAGAGTGAAAGATTCAACTAGTTATCTCTTCTTAATTTATTTAACTATTTGCAACCCGAGTGCATGATTTTATTATTATACTATATCAGTGATCAGCCTCTAGAGTCGTTTGACCCACATCTTTTTAAGCTAACGTTGGAGATTAAACTAAACCCGAATAGGCCCTTTAAAAAAATGTGTCACATTGGCAACACTAGTTTGTGTACTGTTTTATCGTCTGTGTTTATATTTATAATGTGACTTGTAGATAGTCATAGGCAGGTTATCGTCAATTGGATTGATGGCAGAGTGCAACTATCTACAGCATTTGACTTCACAACTAAAAGGAATTCTTCAAGTAAGTTGTCAATTTGAGCACTAATAGATGGTAGTTTTATTTTTTCTGGGCATTTTGGGGATATCTGTATTTATGTATGAAAATTAGATTTTTTTATTATTTTAAACATACTTTGTTTTTTCTGGGATCTGAAAAGTTTAGTAGGAAACATTTGTTATTTTTATCATTGATTCTACTATTCGAATGTTCCCGGTTTTTCTTTATACTATAAATTTTACCTGCAATTTACTTTTCCTGTGATGCTATACAAAATGATCATGGCGGCACGATGAATGGACAATCTTATGCCCCGACACGGCAGTGGTGCTCGGCAGGGCCGTGGTGGTGCTCAGATATAAGGCCCAAAACTTCCTCCCCTGGTTTCTACAATCTGAACAAAAGACACTTGCCTCAAGGACTTCATCCACAAACACTCGGCGTTGCTAATTAGTCAATACAAGATGTTTTGCCCCAACTCCATGATCCTGCTATCCCAACTGCTGTTGGCCTTGATACAGATAATGAAGATGATTTTCTCGCCTATCACAACTTCAACAAGTTTGACCCCGTCGTGGACCATTCTGATCATCTTTACTCTATACACAACTCTGCTATCAACCTGCAGCAGGTAACTTAAGTACTCTCCCCTGCCCCTCCCACTCTATCATATATCATTACTAATAAAACGCCTTGTTATCACTCTTATGCATACGCCTGCCTTTCAGCCGCCAAATCATTGTCCGACAAGATACACCAAGACTACCAAATTCTTAAGGACCGCCTGCCTGGTATGCCAAGCTAGATAACTGCCCCCTTTTTTTCTTTCGTTTAATCTTAGTCTAAGCAAGCATGCTTCCTGACCACAGATATTGTGAATGATAGATGGTAGTCTATCTAACTAGTGTTTTTTTTAAACAAAACTGTATATATTCATCTTTTTCATGCATGAAACCTTTAGGGACATGGCGTTTGCGTGATGTACACAGAAACCAGCTAGTGTAATTGGATGGTGGCCTTCACAAGCTATTACTTTCCTCGATAACCAGGACACTATGTCCATTCAGGTAATGTAGGGTTATAAGGTTTAGTTTAAGTGGTCATGATATTTATTTCCGTACATGAATTTACTTTGTTCTTTGCACATTTGCTAATTTAATGAACTTGTATTTCTATGCTGATCTACAAAGTTGTTCGAAGACGTTTACAAAATCAACATGAATGGAGGCAAAAGGTGATTTAAAACATACATTTTCTTATCTTTGTGATTGGTCGCAACGACATAGAAAAGATTTTGTATGAGATTTCGTCATTAGTTGGATCTGGGAGTATGATGGTTTTTTGCTACTGATTGAACATTGAACGTTATGGGTCTCGAGGTTCCGATAGAGGGACTTGAATATGCTATAAATTTTGATTATTATGTTCAGTATAGTGCTATAAGATGACATGTCTTTTTTATTTTAATAGATTGTAAGAATAAAATTCTCAGTTTTTATTCAACTTCATCATGGCACAACGCTTCTTATAAATATAATTTAGTTTCTAAGAAGACTTCCTTTTCTATAAGATAATATTCAAATGTTTTTAAAAAAATAAGGAAAAGGAAAGATGTGCATATCCGAAGCCAGATAAAAAAGAATGAAATGAACAAAAAATACGATAAAAGAAGAATATGTTGAAATGTTACAAAAATGATCCCTGAAAAAAGAAGATATGACAAATAGACCCATGCAGTTAGGATAATAAAAAAAAGGAGGGGAGAATAAGAAAAGGAGGGGAAGGAGTTTTGATCCAAAGGTTAAAAGGGAATTTTCTAAGTTTTCTTTTGAGATCAAGTTTTCTATTGATCTCATCTCTCTCTCTCTCTCTCTATATATATATATATATATATATAGGGTAGAGTTATTCTACAAAAAATCCTATAATAAAAAGGATAGGGTGAATTGTGGGGGTGACATGTGTCATCCTTTCAAATTATTATTCCCCATCATATCGTCATGTCAAGTCATCTAACTTTAAAAAAAATAATTTTTTTTAATAATTTTCGAAATAAAAAAATCCGTAATATTTTTTTTTCGAAATTTTTTTTTGAAATTTTTTTTCGAATTTTTTTTTCATAAATATTGTTTTTCAAATTTTTTTTTTCGAATTTTTTGTTAGAAATTTTTGTTTTTCGATTTTTTTTTCCAAAATATTTTACTGCATCACAGTTACATTTTTTACTGCATCACAATTCAATTTCGAAAAAAAACTTCGGAATTCTTTTTCTCAAAAAAAATTTTCGATGAATTTTTTTGGAAATATTTTCATTCTTTTTTACTGCATTATAGTTACATGTTTTAGTGCATCATGTTTATAAATCAATGCATTACAATTTTAATTTACTACATCATAGTGCATTCACCAATGTTTTAATTATGATGTACAAAATTATAACTATGATGCGGTAAACTATTACATTAATGCACCAATAATACAAGTGATGACTAGTGATATAATTTTAATTTTCCCATGGATAACTATAATGCATTTACTTATAATTTATCAATGTCATAATTATGATGCACTAAAGTTATAAATTACTACACCACTCGTGTGCACAAAACTTATAACTAAAATGCGGTAAACTAGTATTATAATGCACCAAAAATACTAGAGATACTAATGATATAGTTTGTATTCTCTGACGAATAACTATAATGCATTTACTTATAATGTATCAATGTTATAATTCTGTTGCATTAAGGTTATAAATTACTCCATCATTCGTGAACCATAAAACTTATAACTATGATGCACTTGTTAAGTTTGGTGCATTAAGATTTCAACTTACTGCATCATAGTTATCCATATTGAAAATCAATGTTATATTATTAGTAATCACATGTATTTTTGGTGTGTGATAGTTATAATTTGTCACATCGTAGTTTTAAATGTGTTGCATCATATATATGAGAATTAAACCATAATTATAAGTTTTGTGAAGGAACTATGATGTAATAACTTAAAACCGTGATGCATTAACTTTTAAATATTATGCTCTAAAACGTATAACTGTGATGCACTAGATTTTTATTGATGTGTTGTAGTGAATCACACTTAAAATTTCAGTGCATCAAGACTCTAAATATGGTGCATAAAGGTAATTAATAAGTTCCTTATTCTTGATGTACTAAATCATCTACAGTAACTGTGATGCACAAGATTTTTTTCCATAATAGTTTCAAAAAAAAATATTATTTTGAAAAGAAAAAACATTCGGAAAAAAATTTGAAAAAAATTTTGAAAAAAAGAAATTTGAAAACATTTTTCAAAAAAAATTGGAAAAGAAAAAAAAAATCGAAATAAAATATTTATTGAAAAAAAAATTGCTTTTGAAAAAAAAAATTTGAAAAAAAAATTTTGTAAAAATTTTTTCGAAATTTTCTTTTTTTGATTGTTTTATTAAAAAGATGATGTTTGATAAAGTTAAGGTGACATATGTCACTCCCACATTCATCCCTTTTTTTTATTTATTCTAATATAAGAATTGTTTTATTTTAACCCAACTATATATATATATATATATATATATATATATATATATATATATATATATATATATATATATATATATATATATATATATATATATATTGTTTTATTAAAAAAATGATGTTTGATAAAGTTGTGAGAAGGTGACATATATCACTCCCACATTCATCCCTTCTTTTTTATTTATTCTATTATAAGAATTGTTTTATTTTAACCCAACTATATATATATATATATATATATATATATATATATATATATATATATATATATATATATATATATATATATATATATATATATATATATATATATATATATATATATATATATATATATATATATATATATATATATATATATATATATATATATATATATATATATATAGTTAGGATCAAATGAGAAGAAACACTAAAATAAGAAGGATAAGAAGTAATTACAACCAATCATTTTTATTTGAGATCCAAGGGTATTTTTGACAAAACCGATTTGTATTCCTTTCAATTTTAAACATTCCGTATATCACTGCATTTTTCACTAACGTTATGAACCGTTCTCCACTTGTTTAATCTTTAGAAAAATTACTCCTCTCTTTTTATTTTCACATATAGTAATTAGTCTGGCACTTTTATGCTTTATATCAAGATACCAAAAAGATAACTGATATGACCATAATCCACAATAATTTTTAAGTGACAAATCATGTTAATTATGAGGCATTAATATAGCTAGATGCATCACCATCAAACACGTTCAGATGCATCGATCGAGGTTTGTATGCATCGGTATTAAATATTTGCCAACTGAAAACTAATTGGAATGAAGTACAAGCGGAAACGTTGTAAGAATGGGTTTAGATACGTCGTCATAAAAATGCATCAAGTAAAAACTAATTGGGTCGTGTATATGTATCATTCATGCCTTTTTTAAGGGATTTAAAAATCATGCATTTATTTTTCTTTATTAACTTGAATATTATATTTAGATGCATGATTTTTATTGTGTCCTATGATCGAAAGTTTACATAATTGCATCTAAAATTATTTGGTTGCATCTAATTAATTCAATGCATCAATAGGTTCCTTGTTCATGAACCAGTGTGAATCAATGCATCATATAATATTAATTCGAAGCTTCGTCAAATGCTTTTTCCACTTAGATTTTGAATTTATAGATGCATCAATGCGTCCAAGTTCTGTTTAATTAAATACTTGATGCATCTAATAAAAATTCAACAAAACAACAAAAATCATATGCATGCAATGGTTTTAAATTTACATATGATACGTCTAGCTTGTGAAAAAAGATGCATGTTATTTTTGTCTTTTGTGTGAGATAAGATGAAAGATGCATATGCAAATTAACGATCACTAAACTTTGATTATGATTTTTTAGATGCATTCAAATATACCACATGTATACATTCTTGACTTTTGTTTTTGGACGGAGCATCACGAAGATGCATTTAAAACATGCACCGTATTTTAAATTATTATATAATCCACTGTAAATCTTGTATCCATATTTAGAGAAATTGGTTTCGCTATACTCGACCCATACACTAGTACAACGCGTTGCATCTGATTATTTTGCTCGATAAAGTTTCACAAGATATTTTAAATCACAAGTAGCAAGTTAAATTTTATTTGTAAATGTATTAGGAAAATAATATACAGAGTATGAATCTAGCATAGAAAAGGACTTACAACCTTATAGGAAAGAAAATGTTACGATAAAAAATAGATGTGTCGTATTTAATATTGCCAAGATGCAAAAGTAATTGTTGAGTATAATAGATGCACCAAGTCTAATAATGATGCATCGAAGATTTATGTTATATTTACAACAGATGCGTTGATAAATTCTTGGATCAATATAAGAATTCTAGAAGGTCGTTGCTAAACGAACTAAGTGATGCAAAAGGGTTTCAAGATACTACTGAAAACTAAACCGTGTTATGCGTTATAAAAACATGTTAAATTTACAATGCTACCCTCAAAAATCTTGTTAACCGCTTAAAACATAGGATGTTAATTACAATCTTGCCATTTTAGTTTTTAGCCATTGATTAAAGATCTTGTGGTTCAAATTATATCTTATTCTTCTTATTTTAACTAATCTTCTTATTAGATCCTTACTCTATATATATATATATATATATATATATATATATATATATATATATACATATATATATATATATATATATATATATATATATATATATATATATATATATATATATATATATATATATATATATATATACATATATATATATATATATATATATATATATATATATATATATATATACATACATATATATACATACATATATATATACATACATATATATACATATATATATATATATATATATATATATATATATATATATATATATATATATATATATATATATATATATATAATCTAGATAAAATGGTTTAGGTGCTTAAAGTTGTTAAAATGAGAAGTAATGGAAAATGGGCAAAAATCACATTTATTGATTAGTTTTGGTTCGTTTATGATTTTTTTTGTTCGTATACGAGTGTTTTGGAAGTTTTAGTTCGTGTACGAGTAGCTAGTTCACAATTTTTAATATTACTAGTTTTTCGTGTATCAGTTGTGTATCATAGTTTATCAAATTTTTTTGTTATATCGAATGCAACATGTGATAATGTATCACTGAATTTACGAATAAATGATTATTTATGCTAATAATATTTTTTGAAGTAATACTATGTATCATATGTATCAGCTATAAATTTTTACGTATCAAATTTTTTAGTGTTTTTATACCAAATTTTATATATAAGATTTATTATTTTATGTTTAATATTAAATAAATCACATGTTAGTTGATAAAATCAATGGTTAAGATGACTTTTTATTTTAACAACTTTAAGCTACTACACTACAATAACCTAACTCTATATATATATATATATATATATATATATATATATATATATATATATATATATATATATATGTATGTATGTATGTATATATATATATGTATGTATATATAGGGGTGGGTTCTAGAGAAAACCTTATGTTGATAGAAAACCTAGAAAACAAAGTCATAAGGTAGTTTTTGTAATATATGAAAATGAAGGGTAAGAAACGAAAATTGTTTAAAACACGGAGGGGTGGAATTGCCAACCTCCCATTCCACTCATTTCAACCAGTCCATTGACCTTTAAACACACATAGTGTTATCCAAACCTTAAAAAAATCCATCAATACCAATGACCACCGTTCAACCTTTCATCTCAGATCACTGAAACTATCGGTGATACCGTCTTATATCGTTGTCACAGTCGGAGATCGTTGTCACCGTCGGAGATCGTTACCACAATAATCTTCTCCGTTCTCCGTCACCTTCTCCGATCGCCGTCACCGTCACCGTTGTAGATAACAAGAATACACGTTGGTATCTAATCCTTTCAGAATCTAAATACTCCACTTGTTCTTCAATAATTCGTTAACCTTGGTATTCAATCGTATTTAATTGTAATCAATATAGCTGCCTTTTTTTATTGGTTTTCTATGGTTACTTACTAATAGCTGTTATTGGTTTTGTGGATTTTAAGAGGTATTCTGTACAAATTGTATATTGTTGGAGATGCAATTAAGGCTGTGCGGTGTTTGTCTTTACCTGATGTTAGCAAGCAAATAGTGTTGGCATGTTTCGGCTAAGGGGGTCATGTGCTACACAATCGGCAGATGATGCTGATTTAGACGACTATATTGCTGGTAAGTCCTTGACATTCTCAAAAGTATCTATCGTGTTAAAGTAGAGGTAATGTGAAATTTTTATTTATTGTTATGTTGGTCTGCAGAGCTTCCTCCACGAGCTTTACTTGAATGCCTTGCTAGGAAATTACGTCGACAAAGACTCACCCAAAAGTTAATACTGGTTCCGATGTACAACATGTATGAACGTTGCTCGATATATATTTTTAGGTTGTAACTTAAGCCATAAATGCTTTCATTTCAATCTAGTTACTTCCCAAAGTCATTTATTTAATTGCATCTGTTTCGAAGTATTTTAGTCCATCCGTTTGTATTGTAATAGGGTATCAAAATATCATGGTAGTCGATATCAATGTTACATAGAGGATTTGAGGATAGGACATCTGCCAACCTGGATTACATTTAAACAGACTCCTTTTTAGACCAGATTTCTCTTTAACAATTTGTAACTGTTTGTGTTGTATCGATCTGACATGCCAAACAAGCCGATACACCAGATAGAATAACGCATCAGTTTGGTGTATGCATAACAGAATATGTGATTAACTTGTTTGGAAAAAATAAATCGTTTGTTTTGTGAAGGAATACTATTATAATTAAGGCATGCGTTTGTTACAAAACAAGGAATCGGTGTGGACTATATTGTATGGTAAGACGCGGTTTGGCAAATTTGTTGCATATATATGATATTTTTTTGATGCATCTATTTATTGATATTTTGTTGCATCTGTTTTGGTAAATTGTTGCACATGTATACATGTATATTGTGGTTTGAAAAAATGGTGTTGCATAAGTTTTAGTGTTTTACTAAAAAAAATGTTGCATATGTGTTACTAAAAAATTGTTTCATATATTTGTTAATTTATTGTTGCATTTGTTTTGAAAAAAATCGTTGCGTATGATTGTTGATATTTGTTGAATATGTGTCTGCAAAATTTGGTGCATCTGTGTCTTTAAAATTTGTTGCATCTTTGTCTGCAAAATTTGTTGCATCTGTGTCTGCAAATTTTGTTGCGTCTGTGTTTGCAAATTTTGTTGCGTCTGTGTCTGCAAATTTTGTTGCATCTGTGTCTGCAAACTTTGTTGCATCTATGTCTGCAAAAATTTGTTGCATCTGTGTCTGCAACTTTGTTGCATCTGTTTTTTTTTTGGCAAATTTGTTGCATCTGTTTGTGATTACTAAATGTCAACGAATTTCGAAAACATGCAGATACTGGTTCCATTGCAGGACTTATAGCGAAGTTGGAGATTAGTTTCTCCGAGAAAGTCAGACTTCACTTTCTTAAAGATGCATATCGTCATTTGATATTAAAGTCGCTGTGTTGGAATTTTTAGGGAATTGTTCTTATGCGTTAGCATTGATTTTTGACATAATAATTTATAGCTGGTATGTTTAGAAGTCCCTCTGCATCATTGTTGGTTCAGCTAGCAACCTTTGGTCTCAGTGCCAAGCCTTTAGCAGGAGCTCCGAAAAAAAGCACCACTAGTGTTTGTGGTGTTAGACTTGATCAAATGTATGTTGACTTCTGATTTACGCCTTCTGGATGAGGGTATTTTTCCATTTATAACAGGCAGATGACCATGATATACATGTAAAAAAGTATGATGGTATAGCTTACACCTGATTAAGAAGGAAGAATCACATGTTGACGTTATCCAAGTAAAGAAGCATTCGGTTTTGAAACTTTCTTAATAGATCTTTTTCTTTTGTTATCATATGTCGTTTGAAAAGTAACAACATCTTTTTGTTTTCTGTTAACTGTTAGGATCTAAAGGAGAATATTGTGGCTCTCGTTTTAGCTACCGCGAAGAAGAGATTCGTTGCCTATTTATGCAAACTTGTTGAAAAGTATGCTGAGATATTGGCAAGTCAAGGACGTTTGACCACGGCTATGGAATATTTGAAGCTATGGGCACTAATGATTTGTCTCATGAACTTGTCATGTTATATAGGTTTTCGTATTGGAATAGACTTGTCCATGTCTATATCCTGATGTTTTTTAGTTTTTAGGCAAGGGTTGGTTAGGTGTGTGTCCGAATCAATATTTTTTCTTGTAGATACTCGATTTTATTTTTATTTATTCTACCTTTACAAAAAAATGGTGGTCATTTGTGTATTTGTACAGGTAACATGCTCACTGTTAAATAAAAGAGGACATATAGTGACACATAGACATCATAGTG
The DNA here is from genome assembly GCA_025667525.1 of Glebionis coronaria. Classification (NCBI taxonomy): domain Eukaryota; kingdom Viridiplantae; phylum Streptophyta; class Magnoliopsida; order Asterales; family Asteraceae; genus Glebionis; species Glebionis coronaria. Next base: position 23,608,233 of record CM046878.1, on the reverse strand, counting down.
CAGTAAGAAAATCATTGGTATGCAAATAAGACATTGAAATCCTGTTGGGAATTAAAAACGTCTACATATTCTGGATTGTAAATACTACATTATTTGACATTTTGAAAACTTATGGATTTTGGTAGATCAAGTTACGTATTAGAAAATGTAATCTGATAGTGAAAATTGGTCGATTAAAAAGGCATAAGCTAATTATTCAATACTCTTAACACACACACCAAGACGTTACTTGGGTGAGTAATCATCACTGGGACGTTACTTAATTGCAATTTCATTATTTGGATTATGTATTTTCTAATAATTGGTGCTAGAGTTAGTATATGTTGGACGATTATTGTAATCGAACTGTAGCATACTTGGTCGTAATGTAAAAACATACTTTTAATAAACATAATGTGGACAATATAGAATGATAAAAATAATTTCAAACATTGATGGGTATGCTTCTATTGGTCTTACCTGCTCCAGTAGGGGCACAAAATAGCATATTGTATACCTTTAAAAAGATCAGTATTTCAAACATTTGTATTATTAATACATCTTTAGAAATTGGGCATCTATTTTGTCTATTTAGGGCATTGATTAACATATTATTAAAGCATTAATGAACATATAATTAAATCATCGATGATATTATTAAAGCAACAATTTTACTGTAAATTAATGTTTTAAGTTCAAAATTTCCTTTGCTAACAACTATCGTATCACGATAATAAATACATGCATTAATCAGCTGCCAGACATAAAAAATCAGATTTTATTGAATACTCAAGTACGATACAAACATTCAGAGAGTGGAGAAAAGGCAAAATAGATACAGTTGCGGGGTAACACCCTATCACAATCAATTACAAAAATATAAAAAAAAATTCCAATATCTACCATTAAGTTGGAGCCCTTAGAGCAAAAGGTGTCACGAAGGGGATTCTCCTCTTCACTTAGTGTCACCTCAGCGCCACATCATCTCAACTAACCAAAACAAAAACCAACTAAACGGCCCCTCACTCACAACTTGTCTCTCTCCTCTTCACTTGGGTCCCACCAACAAAACACCCCCTCACAAAAAACCATGTGGGGCCCAAATTTTTCTCTTTTTCTCTCGTTGAAATCTGGCGAAGGGGGAGCGGCGAGGGTGGGGGTGGTGTCACGGCGAGCACCGGCGAGGGTGCCACCTCGGACCAGCGAGGGCCCCTCGCCGTGACACCGTTTACTCTTACAACTTTTTTCTTAAGACACAGTAACTCATTGTACAAGATAAACAGTTACTATATATCCTCCTCCATTTTTTTTCATCAACTTAAAGTTTCGTATATTAAGACTTCTGTTTTTATTCTGAGCATAATGAACAGCTTTAAATTTTGCATTGTTTGACATGTGGAGCCGATACCAACCTCTGCTAACACCACTATCACAGTTGAAGCTTGTACTATTGTTGCATTTACGAATACTATTTTTTGAGCTCTGAGATAATTCACCTTTATCTTGTGATGTTGATTTTTCATTAAATTTAAGAACCTCGTCTCAACTATCTTGCCAGCTCCTGTTACAAGATCTGATATAGGTTTACTGGTGGCATAATAATATCTAAATATAACATAATATTTTGTTACTATACCTCATATATCTTTCCAGCGTTTGTTAGCGTAGGAAGCTAATTTTTTTTCTTCTTAACAAGATTCTTATTCAGCTTTAGTTGATGATTCTAGCATAATATCTATATAGAAAATGTGGAACCTGCTTGACGTACTCCTCCCTCTCAGGCAACCCAAAAACTAGTCATGTGGCGCAATAAGAGATGGTTTTCATGTAAGATGCATTACCTGTTTTCAAGGTCAGGTAAATGATTGAGGTTTCTGTTTCAGTTTTGTTGTGCAGCATTCTCACAACTGCATAACGTGCATCGAGTTTTGCATCATCATCTGCATTTACACTGTTACTATATCTGACAATTACCAGGTAACTTTTCCCAACGTAAAAGATTATGTAGTTCAAGAACCCTTCACTGTGGTCATAAATCTTTAACCATTACCACAAACACCAATTCGATGAGAATATATCGACATGACTTTAAGAGTAATGGCACCAAGATTAGCTGACACATTCCCAAGAATCTTGTGTTTTGTATCCATTTCTTCTATACTTCCTTCAAGAACATGCATTGTGTTATTCATCATAACAGGAGTTATTCACCCAAAGTAAACACCACCTCTTTCGATAACAGAATCAATCGGAGATACTGAAAGAGTGTCAAGAATGACGTCATTTTCAACAACGGAAACGCTTACTCACAAATACTGCATTACCATGAACTTCAACCTTCCCACTTTTAAGAATGTTTTTCGAATAAAAATCAGCAATTATTCTGCTAAAATAACCCAAATTAACACATGCTCCAAGTGATTGTGTCAGAAACAAGTAGCAACTAGTAGCCGGTAATTTACAAATTTAGTAGGATTTATAAAAAATTAGTGCATCAAAATTATTAATATTATTGATAACACTCACACTGTAGGGAATCCATTTTTTTAGGCATCATTAGTTAACAAGCCACAAGTGGATCCCAATCATGCATCTTACTAAAAATTCAACATAGTGAAATCAAGACTTTAGCTGTATCCTGTTTTTTATGCATCTTTGTCTACTTCTATTTATGTGGTGATTTTGCAGGGTTGCACAAACACCATAAGGGATCAATGTTTGTCATGTTCTTTATTAAATAGTATTTGATCAATGAAAATGGCAAGTTCTATTAACAACATTTCATCAAAAACATCTCTGCATGATATAGTGAAATGAGTGCATACGGAGGCATCTCTTCCTGATACTCAAATTCTAACAACGCTTGTTATTCCTTTGTACTTACTGCTAACATTTTATAAGTAAAGACATATCCATTTGTATAATCTATTGAACTACACATGGCAAAACGTGAAAATTTATAAGGGGTTTGGCCGTTTGGGGGTTCTCTACTACTCTCTTTCACAAAGTTACCATTATAATTTATAGCTGTTGTTTTTTCAATAATATCAGGGGGATTTTTCTTCTAGTAGTCTGATACATGCGTGTGTCAAACATCGGGAAGCTTCCCCCATGCCCACTAAGGTCCATCTCTACTATTTTCAAAACCATACCATGTTTAAAACTCTGCCAAGTATATATGTTAATAGGATATTTAGATTGATATATCCCTTCTTGTAGGATTATACTTTTATAAATATGTATGTTGTTTCACACAATACCAACCAAAAAGTCCTAACAAAAGTGAAACCTAAATTGACCAAGTTCAATCAATTTGCGCCAAGGATGGCCCCTTCTACCAATTACAGATAAAGTATCTACTATGCACGAAAATAACAAATACATCAACACACATTTAGTTCCCCGGTTCCAACATTCTGAACATAGTTAAGCACAAGAAACTATAAATTATCAATTAGCGTTGGGAGTTTTACAAAAAAAAACTATAATTTAACATACTTAATTATAAGCAGCAAAACTATAACTTATGTCCGTAGAATTGTCCCTAAGAACAAAAATCACGCCTTTAACTTAATACGATTCAATTATGAAATCCTCTAAATTTGCAAATACATTACAACCTAGATCTAATTATCTAATACATTTTTTGATAAATGTTATAATTTTTATTCCTGGCGTGCTAAAAGGATTCAAACACACCTAAACTACACTAAAATTAAAAACCAATCAACATCATTTAACAATATATACTTAAAATTAGCTGCTAATTACGTATACTAGTTAACTTCGGGTTGATATTACCTGAAATAAGAGACTTAAATTCACCTAACGGCGCCGTCACCATCGACGCTATCACCACCAGCATTGTAACCACCGGATCCGTCACCACAAGCACCATCAACACCGGTGACTATGACGGTACACAGTGATCGTGATCAGGCAACTATGATGGTGACTGTAACGGTACTATGTGTCGAGACTCATCAGAGAAAAAGAAAAATGAAAAGAAAAATATGAAAAGATTTAGGAATTATATACTCTATGGATAAAAGTAGTGTGAATTTATAAAACAGTCCCTTGAAGAATGAACGAGTTTACAAAAAGACCCCTGTAGTTTTTGAAAAAAAAAGGAGGTTGAAGTGCCTTTGATCCAACGGTTGAAATGAGGTTTTCTAAGTTTTTCATTGAGATGAAGTTTTCTACCGATCCCAATATTTGAAGTTTTTCATTGAGATGAAGATTTAGGAATTATAAATTTGCGTTCATGTGAGAACCGACCTTAATATAAAAACTATAGAAACCAACCAATATTTGACAAGTGGCAACAAGCATTAAAGATCAACAAAAATTGATATTAATTTTAAGCTAAATCAGAAGGACATTTGCATAATTTTCTACTTCATTATATTTATACGAACCGCATCAAAATCTATCATTCTCCACAAAACAAAAGCCCGCATATCTATATTTTTTGTGAAAGACAAAATTAGGCTATTTTACTAGGTATCTCCAACGTATGCCTAATCCATGCTTGTAATTACATATGTCATCACTAATCTAAAATTCGAATCGCCATTTTTGTGACAGCCTAGGTCATCCCCAATCTGAAACACCGGTCATCTTAATTCCATGAGTCATCTGGAAACCATGAAACCATGAATCCGACGTTGCCTGCATCCTTCTTTTTTGGGATAAAAATTTGTAGCTTATGTTTCGACAGTGTATCAATAATTGTTGATGGATTTGTGTATGAGCTATATGATTTGGATCTGTAACAAAGAAAATACTTATATCACACGCCACATATGTGATATGATTTGGATATGTATGAAGCTATATCATTTATGAACCGCATATAGGTGTATTTTATATTTATTTACTACACTATGTGTTTATCCACATTAAAAAGGATTTACAAATAATAGCTTGCTTGAGTTGTTGCCTTTCTTTGTATTATTTAACTTACATGGTTCCATCCATAAGAATATTAGGTGGCAAAATGGGCGGGTATGGGCGGCGGGTAAAACGGGCAACGGGTTAAACGGGCGGTGGGCTAAACGGGCGTGGGCTAAACGGTCGGATGAAATGGGCGGGCTAAACGGGCGCAAGCTAACACGAAGAAAAATCATATAAAACATGAAAATAAAAAGTAAAAATACTTGTTTGAAAGTCGAGGATAAAAAATTAAATATAAAAAATTCATCGAGTCGCATAATTATTATTTTACATATGCACTCATTGAGCCTATTTATTTTCTTTAGTCGTATTTTTTATACTTGTCATTCGATAGTTTTCAAACTTGTGTAATTTTTTGGATAAGTTTCATTTGATTTTTTATTGGTCGAGTAGTTGTTTTATACGTATCATTTTAATCTTTTTTTTATTGGTTGATTTTTTCTGTACATATCACGTTGTCTATCACGTTGGTATAATATTTTTATCGTATCATTTAAGTTCTTTTAGTCGGTACAGTATACGTATCACGGTTTTTGGTTGGTGTGTATATTTTTAGTTGACTATCTATTTTTTGGATAGTTAATTTATCAATTTTCTTGTTGGTGCTTACTTGACGTAAGTAAGAAATTTTGTTGTGACGTTGTGTATAGTCAAAACAATGCATGTTTGTGTTTGTAGTGCCACATAATGGTATTCACAATGAGACATATGATATATTATGTATACGTCGTTTTCCTTGACACATATAAAGTGATACATTAATACTACGTCAAATTTCAATAGTGGCCTCCTAAACTATCAAATGACCGAATTTTTGTTAACATTTTATCATGTTAATGTTAGAAATTAAGAATGTTACTATAATTGTATCATAAAATTAAGTGACGTAAATATAAATTGAATTTGGTTAAAGAATTATCATGTCACTAGAAATGTTATTAAAAACTAGATATGTCACAAAAATGTATAGAAAAACGTAATGTGTCACTAGATGGTCTTATGAATCCAAGTGTGTCAAAAAAACATAAATTGTGACTAACGATAGGTCACAAAAATTTGCGTGTCACAACAATCTGTGTGTCACTAAAAATATATGAAAAAGGTAATTTGTCACTATAATTGTATTTCGAAATGTATCACGAAATTAAGTGTCATAAACCTTGTCAATCAAAATTGTGAAAGCTAATGTGTAACTTAAAAATGTATCAAAAGATTAGATGTGTTACAAAAAGTTAATCACAAATTTAACGTGTCACTAAAATTATATTATGAAATTAAGTGTATCAAAAGCTTAAAATGTCGCTAAAAATGTGTCACAAAAATTTACGTATCACTGAAAACACGTGTCAAAGAAAACATGTGTCACTTAAAACCAATATATATCGAAAACCACTTTTCGCATATTAATCTGTTGATGTATAAATAATAACATGCGTATGCGAATTTTAAATTTAAAAATAAAATTTGAATTTTGTTCAAATTTGGAAATGGCAGATTGTGTGTTTTATAGGACATATAAAATGCCATTGAGTTTCATTTAATTACTAAATTGACCTTGACAATTAATTAATGAAATTATATTAAATGCCACTTATAGTTATTGATCTAATGGTTCACAATGGTTCCTATAGTTTTTATTTTAAGAATGGTCACCACCATAACGTCCCTCTCTCTCTCTCTCTATCTCTCTCTCTCTCTCTCTCTCTCTCTCTCTCTATATATATATATATATATATATATATATATATATATATATATATATATATATATATATATATATATATATATATATATATATATATATATATATATATATACTAGCCTTCAGACCCGTCCGGTGGACGGGCTAGCTTTAAGTATATATATTTAACAAAAATTGAAGTTATGTGTGTTTGTATTAGAAGTTTATTATATGTAGTGTTAGTTATACATTAATATTTTAATAGTTTAAGATACGTTATTTATTTAAAAATATTATGAGTTAATTGAATTTTCATACGTTAACGTTGTGAATAAGTTTGTTACATTAAAATTTTTTAGAACTTTAATAATATTGTATAAATATTATATGTATTTTTGAATTTTAGGAGGTAATAAATCTTGGATATATTAATGTTAAGAATAAATTTTATATATTAATTTTTTTTGAAATTAATATTAATGTTAAGTTTTTTTTTTAGCAAAAAAGTTATAGTTAAATATTTTTTAGAAATGATTTTGTTTTGTAAGTTTTGTGGTAAAGTGTATTCTAGCAAAAGTAAGCCCAAAAAGTTTATTCGTGGTATTATTTTTTGTCACGTGTATAATATAGCAACAATATATAGCCCACTCCAAAACTTGACAGTCCGAATATCTAAATATATTTTTATTTTAGTAAGTCAAACTATTGTGAATCATTTGTAATTCCTATATTCTTTTTGAAGCGTTTTATGGAAACCCTTTAATGAATTACATATGTCATTTTTATAGAATTTTGTATTTAAGGCATTGTTTCACCATCCTTCCTTATATATTTTTATAGAATTTTATATTTAAGGCATCATTTGTAATTCCTATTTTTTTAGCATTTTATGGAAACCCTTTAATAAATTACATGTGTCATTTTTAGAATTTTGTATTTAAGGCATCATTTGTAATTCCTATTTTCTTTTTAAAGCATTTTATGGAAACCCTTTAATGAATTACATGTGTCATTTTTATAGAATTTTGTATTTAAAACATTGTTTCACCATCATTCCTTATATATTATTATAAAATTTTGTATTTAATGCATCATTTGTAATTCCTATTTTCATTTTGAAACATTTTATTTAAACCCTTTAATGAGTTACATGTGTTATTTTCATAGAATTTTGTATCTAAGGTATTGTTTCACCATCCTTCCTATATATTACATGTGTCATTTTTAGAATTTTGTATTTAAGACATCATTTGTAATTCCTATTTTCTTTTTAAAGCATTCCATGGAAACCCTTTAATGAATTACATGTGTCATTTTTATAGAATTTTGTATTTAAAGCATTGTTTCACCATCATTCCTTATATATTTTTATAAAATTTTGTATTTAAGGCATCATTTCTAATTCTTATTTTCATTTTGAAACATTTTATGGAAACCCTTTAATGAGTTACATGTGTCATTTTCATAGAATTTTGTATTTAAGGTATTGTTTCACCATCCTTCCTATATATTACATGTGTCATTTTTAGAATTTTGTATTTAAGACATCATTTGTAATTCTTATTTTCTTTTTAAAGCATTTTATGGAAACCATTTAATGAAATACATGTGTCATTTTTATAGAATTTTATATTTAAAGCATTGTTTCACCATCCTTCCTTATATATTTTTATAAAATTTTGTATTTAAGGCATCATTTGTAATTCCTATTTTCATTTTGAAACATTTTATGGAAACCCTTTAATGAATTACATGTGTCATTTTCATGGAATTTTGTATTTAAGGTATTGTTTCACCATCCTTCCTATATAAGGGTTTTGATATATATATATATATATATATATATATATATATATATATATATATATATATATATATATATATATAGGGGCACGCAATTTGCAGAACCTCTTTTTAGGTACAGAACTTACAGAACCACTTTGGACCAATCAAAATTTAGTTATATTAAAAAAAGAAAATTTTAATGAAAAGGGTATAAAAGGAAAAACAAAATTAAACCTTTTTTTGAATTTTTAATTAAAAACGTTTTTTGTAATTAATCTTCAAAACTACTTTTTTAAAATAACTTTTTCTTTTACAGCATATAACATTTTTAAAATCTAATGTGAGTAGATGATTTTTTTTTAAATTGTAAACTTACGTACAATTATTTAACATTTAATTATTTTTTGCTTAAATGGTATTGTAATTACATATATGTTTCTAATGTACATATATGTTTCATATATGCTTCTAGTATACATTATTTTTGACAATTGTTAACATTAAACATAAACGTATAGTCTCTAAATTTATAACAAAACAAAAAAAATAAATTCAATAAAAATTCGATATAAAATGAAACACAATTCATGTAAAAAATCTATATTGTTAAATATAAATGTACAATAGATTCAAAATATGTATGCACTCTTCCAAAAAATGTGTGCATTCTTGAAAAACATATATGCAAGCTTCACTTTCTGATCCAATCTGCTAGAACATATATGCACGCCTCGCAACAAAAATAGGTGCATGCTTTTCAACAACATACGTGCACACTCGTTAAAAGATATGTGCACGCCTTCTAAAAACATGTATGTTTCCGATAAAAACATGTATGTTTCTGATTAAAAACATGTATGTTTCCGATGTAAACATGTATGTTTCCAATGACTACATAAGCGTCAATCAAAGACATTCGTCCTAAAAGCACCATCGTGATCCCTGTATTGAAACATAAACATATTTAGTTTTACGTAACATGAACCTATACAAGAAAACCAGACCCTTAAAACATTAAAAATAAAGATCCAGACTAGTAATTACGTCCAACAAAAGACATGCCTTATTATACTAAAAAATTCACTTTGCCACCAACTTTTAATCTATATGACAAGAAGTAAGCATCATATAATTTCTTGCTTTATAAATAATCCAAGATTCGAAAAAAAAACACATGTAATCAAAGAAATAAATAAAAGTTAAACAGTTTTAGGAATGACAATATCTTGAAATAAAAAATGTCAATATTTAGGCAAACTTGAACAAAATAGTAGAATCGGTCCTCTATATGTAAAAGTCACAAGGTGTCCCATTTAATTATATACATATGACAACAATTTTTTTACCCAAGTACTGAAGCAGTAACACTCTTATAAACACTGAATTAGATTACCAGCCACAAACAACGTAGCATTGCTATTTACCTAGAAAACATGTTAATTTAGACAAACAAACAAACTTAGTATCGTAACCCCTTAAATTTAAAATGAAAAAATTGATATAAACTTTACACAAATCAACTACACTTTTTTTACAAATCAAAAAACATAAAAACATGATATATGTATATAAGCCCTTACACGACTTGAGGATACAAAAACCATTTATGAATATGCCAGGTTAGCTACCATAATCGTCGGATCACGCCGGATCTTGAGAGATAGGCGACCTCCTGTGCATCTCGGCAGACTCAACGGATCTTGAGAGATAGGCAGTCCTCTTGTGCATCTCGAAGGGATCTCGTCGGATCTGGCAATGTTTATTTTTTCGCAAAACGGTGGATCTTGAGAGATAGGCAGACATACAGGTGTTTTGGTGGTAGTTTCTAGGTTGTGGAGAGATAAAAAATAGGAGCTGTTTATGTATTTGTGAAGATTATAGATGGTAACTTCCACTTTTTGGGATAATATAGAATACCTATCCTGTCCTTTTTAGTTTTTTCTACTTTTTAAATATTAACTTTATGTTTCACTTAATTACAATGTTGGCACAATTAATATTAACCTTTGATCTAATTTATCCAAAGGTCTATGATTGATTTATATTGGTTCTGTAGGTTCTGTACCAAAAAATAGGTTCTGCAAATAGCACTCCACTATATATATATATATTATATATATATATATATATATATATATATATATATATATATATATATATATATATATATATATATATATATATATATTATATATATATATAATATATATATATATATAATATATATATATATATAGAGTTAGGTTATTGTAGTGTAGTAACTTAAAGTTGTTAAAATAAAAAGTCATCTTAACCATTTATTTTATCAACTAACATGTGATTTATTTAATATTAAACACAAAGCAATAAATCTTATACATAAAAATTGGTATAAAAACACTAAAAAATTTGATACGTAAAAATTTATAGCTGATACATATGATACATAGTTTTACTTCAAAAAATATTATTAGCATAAATAATCATATATTCGCAAATTTAATGATAAATTATCACATGTTGCATTAGATATAACAAAATAATTGATAAACTATGATACACAACTGATACACGAAAAACTAGTAATATTAAAAATTGTGAACTAGCTACCCGTACACGTACTAAATCTTCCAAAACACTCATACACGAACTAAAATATCATAAACGAACCAAAACTAATCAATAAATGTGATATTTGCCCATTTTCTATTTCTTCTCATTTTAACCACTTTAAGCACCTAAACTATTTTATCTAAATTCTATATATATATATATATATATATATATATATATATATATATATATATATATATATATATATATATATATATATATATATATATATATATATATATATATATATATATATATAAATATATATATATATATATATATATATATATATTAATATATATATATATATATATATATATATATATATATATATATATATATATATATATATATATATATAATATATATATATATATATACATATATATATATATATATATATATATATATATATATATATATATATATATATATATACATATATATATATATATATGTATATATATATATATATATATATATATATATATATATATATATATATATATATATATATATATATATATATATATATATATATATATATATATATATATATATATATATATATATATATTTATATATATATATATATATATATATATATATATATATATATATATATCATTCAAAAGCATCATAATAAATATGTCAGCCACACACAACCCGCCAAGAGAGTCACTGGTATAAATCTTGTTTGATTAAAGATTATAGGGTGTAAAAAATAACTGAGAAAGGATATCATAAATGGTGGTGATGGTTGCTTAGACTTAATATAATCGCCCATTACCTCATAATTAATAATTACACCACAATTTAAGGTAATCAAAATTCATTCAACTCTTTTTTCTTCAATTGCTGACCCCTTAATTTTTCTTTTTCTATTTCTCTTTTTTATTATATAGATACCCTTTAATTTATCTTTGCTTATAACCTTTTACATTGACCCATTCTTAAATTCCTTGATCTGCGTTAAATGACATAATCAAAATTAATTGTATTATTATGTTGATTTTTTTTTGTTTTGGTTTCTCTATATTCATCCAAAGGCTAATAGATCAAATTTTAATATACATATTTAGACATGTGAATTTTTGTTGTTTAACAATCATATCATACCATCTTATTAAGCATTTTGTATTACTTGTACAACCTAAAACATATTATATTAAATTTATAATTAAAACACTTCCTCACCTTATTTTACAACTAAAATAACATATAGTAAAGTAATAAAACATCTTACAAATGTAATTAATAGTATAATAATTACAACATTAGAGATGTAATTAAAATCTCACAATTGAAATAACCATACTTACAAATATGTGTGCGTAATGTACAAACATGACTAAAACATTAAACATACAAAGATAATTAATGCTCATATTCAAAACACCCTATTACATAAATGGGTTTTACTAACCAATGCCCACTGGGCAGAGGTTAATAAGCAATAAATTAACACAAATTTTCTAAATATATATTCAAATGCATTAAATACGCATTAAATAAACTCATAAATTGCTATATATAAACATCATTTTCACTAGAATTAATGTGTATTTAATAGATTTTAATGTATATTTGGAAAATTTGTGTTCATTTATTACCCCTAACCTCTGCCCAGTGGGCATTGGTTAGCAAAACCCTACATAAATATACAATAATAACTACACATTTTATAAGTATAAGAAAGCATAAAAAACTTCTTTTAGTATTAAATTTTTCAAACTTCATTATTATAAAGAACATTTTTTAATATATTAACAGAATACATATTCGAAATTGAAACTACACAATTTTATTACTTAAAAATACACGTATTTATAAAAATACGTACAATTAACCAATGTAAAACACACACTTTTTAATGTTATTCTTAAAACGCATCTTAATACATTAAACACACTTAATAATTTTATTTCTAAAAAGCACCCATAAAATGAGAAGTACATGTAATTAGCACATTATACAAACTAATAACGGAGTGTCAAAAAAGTCGACCCGACCCGAACCCAACCCGAGTATATTCGGGTCGGGTTACTAAGATTCAAATTCTAATTCGGGTTAATCGAGTCAACCCGACTAAACCGAATTAAAAATCGGGTAGGGTATCAGACAACTTATTTTTGCATAGCTCGGTTCGGGTTAACCCGGTTGACCCAAGTAACACTTGTTTTTTTTAATTTAAATTATATATTATTTATATTTTAAAAGCGTAAAGAAAAGTTTTTTTTTACCCAACTCGGGTTAAACCTGAATTGACCGACCCGAGTAACCCGAGTTCAAATCGGGATCAGGTTCAGGTAACGTATTTTTAGACTTGACACGAATTGAACCCGACCCGATTGACCCGAATCCGACCAACCCGATTGACCCGAACCCCACCTTAGACACAAAGTTCATAAAATTTTATGCTAATTCATATAGTTTTGAAAATCATACTGGACCAATGATTCAAGCGTGAACAAGAGTGGCCACCGATTCGGATGTCAAATAAAATTTGTTCGAAAACGATCCAGAGAAATTCAACTGAAACTTATAAAAACAAGTAAACTGGACCTGATCGACATTATTTTCTTTTTTTATCTGATAAATCTTAGTGGATAGATAAAATTTAAGTCCTATTTGTGGGTTCAGGGTATTAGGGTTTTACCATTATTTAATCTTACTACTTTATAATACATTTACAACTTTTTATTTTTAGAAATCCTAAAATTTTCAGCCTTCAACATTTCTTTAAATGGAAATATTTAACTTACTTGTACTATAAAACCAATACATACCACATACATAACAAAACTTACATAACTTTCAGAAAATTAAATGTATTCAAATGTGTAACAGTCCATATTAAAAAGTGTGTTCAATGCCCACATTAATTCATTTGCGTAACAGCTGATATTAAAAAAAATTAATCATTTATATAACCGCCTATTAAAAATAAAATAATATAAGCCTCTCCAACACACACATACACACAAAAACACATCTCAACACTAGCTCCACCATAAAAACGCCACCATCGTGGACACTGCAATCCACCACCGTGACTCACCTACCGTCGACCCTAACCAACACTGAAACAACCACCACCGGATAGACCACCAACTGGATTTTTCAAAATTCGATGTATTTTGTAAGTTTTATAATAAATCTATTGTTATTAGTTAAGTTTTGAAGGTTTTTCGTTTATAGATATGTAGATTTTGTTTGTAGATATACATTTTTATAAGACTTATTATCTTTTTTACAGCCGTCACTGAAGAAAGTGGTCGTCATCCCATAGCCGCTGGTTTGTATGAAACCTTTTGATAGATGTATATTTATTTTAAGTTTTTGTGATTTTTTATGGGTTTATGTGTATATTATTTCACATTTGAGTTATGTTACATTTTTCTATATATGTTTTGGTAGTTATTATAAGTTTTTTTAATAATCATTTTTATTTTTTTTCAGCTGCTGCCACAACTTTGATGTCTTCACCGCCGCATCCTCGCCGGAGCTGTTTTTTGGCTGCATTTTGTACTAAAAATCACGTAAAGTTTATTATAATAGTGACTTTTTTCTATAAGTTGTATAGTTTATTGTGAAATTTTGTAATGTATATTTATTAAATTTGTTTAAGCTTTAAGCTTGCGTAACATTGTAATGAATTCTTATATTTTTTTATTTTTTTTTAAATTATTGTAATGGGTAGTTAATAAAAGTTTTTAAAATTTGACAATTTGGTAAATGTAAAATTTTTACATCTTGAACTTTGTAATGTTTTCGAGAATATTCATATTTATAAAGTTGAGATATATTTTGAAAGACTAAAACTTTTTTTTCCATTCCAGTTAGCAGATTTGAAATGGCCTTAATTGTTTGATTCATCTTCAAAAATAAGTTAACTGGTGTTAATTGATTGTGAAAAGCGTTACATTATACATGTAAAAGATTTGAAATAGTCTTAATTGTTTGACTAATTTTAAAAGGAACGTGTGACAAAAGAGAAAGCATTAATTAGCTTCAAAAAATAATTACTACATGTAAATAAAAATATTTAGGTTATAGCTTTGAGTAATTAAGAAGTTCATAAATTTAAATTTCTTCAGTTATAGTTTTGAGTTATTAATAAATTCATTAGTTTAATTTTAAGAGTGGTCATATACCGAAGCTTGCAAGTAAAAAACTGAAAACACAAAAGTGTCAAACCAGCCATTTGTAAACACAAAAATGGTCACATACCCGAATAACTTTTGCCTCTGCAATATATAGTCACAGGGTACCCGCCGCCGCATTGCGCGGGTACCCTGCTAGTAGTCATTAATAAAGTTATACCGGATTTATCATTGTCTGACATGGTAAAAATGTAATACCTTAAACCCATAAACCAAACTTGGACTTATTTATCCACCAATACTATTAACAAGTTATTGTTAAACAATAAAAATCTAGTGTATTAATTCCCAAGATGACTAGTTTTTAAAAATTGATGTTTGTTTTTTATCTCGAATCCAAGGCATTAATTCCCAAAGACGACTACCTTTTGTGTGTGATTACTACTCCCTCCGTCCTATATTAATAGTCCACTGTTGACTTTTTGGGTCTTAATTTTCCAACTTTGACCTTAAATATCCTTATTTGTGTTATATGATACTTGATGCAAAATATATAAATAGAGTAGGTTTCAAATGTATTTTCATTGGTATAATTTTCATCAAGTATATTATAACACAAATAAAGATATTCAAGGTCAAAGTTGTATAATTAAGACCAGAAAAATCAACACTGGACTATTAGTATGGGAGGGAAGGAGTATTATTCTTCTTCTGGTGTTGAATCTAGGGTCTTCATTCCCAAGATGATAGTTTTTGAAGATTAAAGTTTGTTTTGTTGTCAAATCGAGGGTATCAATTTCCAAGACGACTACCTTTTGCTTGTGATTTCTACTATTCTTTACCAGTTCTGATTTATTTTTCTGTCTAATACAAGGTCTTTATTCTCAAGAAGACTAGTTTTTTTAAGATTGAAGTTTGTTTTGTTTTTATTATGATTTTTTTCTTTTCTAGTATACTACTCCAGTCCAAGCTTTCTTGATTTTGCCGCTCAAACTAAGGGAGAGTACTAGTGGATAAATAACACCCACGCCCGGTTTGTGGGTTTAGAGTATTAAGGTTTCACCATTATAAATAACGATCGTTAATAAATTTATACCTATAGGGTTTATCATTGTCTAACATTTAGTTGATCTTAATCATTGCTATTCAACTTTAGTTACTGTTTGCGTTGATTTTGAATCATCGATAAACAAACACGAGTTTATCCGTAACATTTCAAGTAGGGGTGGCCATCAAGTCATGTTCGTCTTGACCTGTTCAGGTTCGTGGGTTATTATAACATGTGTAACCCGTTTGTGACCCGTTTAACATGTTTAAGTAAAAAGGATTAAATGGCGACGTTGGTAGTTTGTCGATTTAACATATTTAAATGTAAAGAACGATATAGGGATGTAAAAAATGATAAACATCACAACAAATAATCATAAGACTATATCCATGATATATGTGTTATAATCGTAATTCACACATATTAAGTACAAAACAAAATACATTTAATCCAAGTCCAACATAAAATTTAAGTTATATATTTTATTCTTAGAGGATTATATATACTTAAGATTCTCAAACCAAGAACGGACCTTTATTATAAAAGGGTTATACAAGTAGACCTGTTTTTAACCCAAACCTATTTATCCTCAACCCAGACATGTTTAACTTCGTGTCGGGTTCGTAATTTTTATCGTGTTGTGTCAGAAATTGCAACAAAGCAATATTTTATGTAATGAAATAGCCATTGTCGTGAATGAATATTGGAATAATGAAATTATTATTAATTTCATTATCAACTTAACTAAATACATAAGCAAAAAACCCTAAGAGCTAACTACGTCATGGGCTTAAATGGGACATCCATAAGAATTATCCCTATTAACAATTGATGTGTGTTAAAACACACATCTCATTAAGGCCTAAAATGACCAAAATATCCTTCATAATGACAAATAACTTTAAATATGCATAAATATGTTGCAAATAGGTTTGGTATCTGCAATTGTGTCTTGAAGGTAAAAAGGATGTAAAACAGAGTGAAAAAAAGACTTTAAGATGAGTTTCGATGACGTTTACGCGTGTATCAAGACTCGAAAAAAGTCATTAAAAATCCACGAGCACACGATTGGAAAGAGCATGAAATTATGAAGCCAATGGTCATGGCCTTGCTGTGTGACTAGCCCTGGTTTCATTTTATAAATTTATCTTATTTAGTATAAGTTTAATTGGTTCTTATCTTTAATAAATATTAATAAAAATAAATAAATAAAATAATATTTCAATTAAATAAAATAATGAAGTTTAAAAATAATTAATTTTATTTTATTAATAAATGTTTTCGTATTACTATTTTGTTATTATTATTCTTATTATTTTTTTTATTGTCAACATCACTTTATTAAAATAAAAGGATTTACAACAAATTAGTAGGAAGTCGAGATACTATATAGGATATGAACAGAAGCACGTGCCCAATGTCTTCAAATCTTCAACCATGGAAATTTTTAGATATACTTCAGCAACGTAACTGTGTCTTCCTCTAATTCCCCAAAGGAAGAAAAAGAAAAAAAAAGAAATCCATATCCAATAAATTATATAAAACTATCTTAGAAATTATATATATAAAGTAAATCCTTTATGGGCTTAAAATAAACCATGTGGGTATATATAACTGAAACTCTCTATAGCTCATATTATTATGCCATCTTTTTGGAGT
This sequence comes from Glebionis coronaria, assembly GCA_025667525.1. Taxonomy (NCBI): domain Eukaryota; kingdom Viridiplantae; phylum Streptophyta; class Magnoliopsida; order Asterales; family Asteraceae; genus Glebionis; species Glebionis coronaria. Next base: position 23,590,427 of record CM046878.1, on the reverse strand, counting down.
GCTTTCAGACCTCCATGAGGTTGTGGATTAGAGCCCCAACAAAGGCTTGGGTGAGTAGCACCAGTTCGCGACATACACATATGAATCCTTATCTTTTCTTGAACGAAGAACATGCCTCAAGCACAGATTTCCTTACTCAACGCTCTTTGTTTTACTTGTTACCTCATCTTCCTTCGTGATATAATTCTCGTTACCACTTGTCTAATTTCTTACCATTGATACCAGACTTGAAAGTTTCAATGTTGTTATGTTTCTACATCGAACAACCTTTCCTATCTATTTTGGTAGACCTTCGAAACGTCTCTGGACGCGAATAGTTATTTATGACTGGAAGTGAACAATGATTTCATGTATTTGTCATGATGTGTGTTAGACTCTATCGTCTTGAAATTCATTCGTGTAAACCATGTGATGACTTCGCTCTCTCATTGCTAATGTTGTTTATTTTGCTGGAATTACTCTCAAGTGACTTCTTAAGAATTTTCTTTGATTCGAAAATTAGTTTTGTGGCTTTTCTATTTCGATCGTGTATCGACCACCGAGAACTTTGATAGTTGTAAATTTACGTCTTTTAGGAAAAAGAGCGTAATTAGGGTAAGTATTAACAAGTGATTTAGGAAAACCACTAGTTATGACCCAAAGTGGGGATCGTTCTCAAGGAGGCTTGGTGTGTGTGTTAAGAGATGATTTACTTTGTGATTATACTGATTATGAGAGAATAAAATAGAAATGAGATAAGAAGAGAATGACGGTTACGATGACGAATTACACTAAGACGATTAGTCGTACACGTAAAACCGTAAAAAGTGACAAAATTAAAAATTTATCCTAAAACTTCCTAGAAAATTGCAATAAATCCTAAATAATGTAATTAGAGTTTACAAAAAATCAAAAATCACTCAAACCTTTTATTTAATTAAATAATAATTTTTTAATGCTAATTAAAGCCCAAAAAATCAATTTAATTAACAAAAGGCCCAAAATGAGATTTTTTCAATTGTAAACCTCTAAAGTGACCTAACTTAATTTAAAACTATTTTTGAAAATTTTAAAATTAATAAAAACTATTTAAAAACAATTAAAAACTATTAAAACTTAAAATAATTATGAAAAATTAATCTAAGGACAATAAAATATTCTAAAAATTGTAAAATCCTTAACTTAATGTATTTAACCTAAGAAAAATATAAAAACTTGATAAATCTAAATTTTGATTTTTAATAATAAAATAATAATAAAATAATATTAAAAATCCAAATTTTATAAAAAAATTCTAAAAAGTTGCAAACTAGCTTAATTTAACCTAATAAACACAGAAATGAAGTTGAAATTACCTAAATACCCCCAATGGGCCTTCAAATGGGCCAAAGTCCAAAACAGACCCATATTGGGCCAAAATAAGCCCAATAAGAAAAATGTTTATAAAAATGGCCCAAAAGATCCTATCTGACTCAAAATTTGATTTTAAACACAAAACTCTGAAGGTTCAAAAGCTAAAAATGAGTATAAGCTAGCTTATTTCAAAGCAGTTTATTCTTAATGGGCTTTTTGGCCCATTAAGCTATAAGTTGATGCCATAAGCTCAAATTAGACACAAAAGCTTCTTTTGAGTTACCTAAGAGTTCTGTAAAAAGAAATTGGAAATAAGCACAAGGAATAAGCCTGAAAAAGCAATAAGCTATCTTCACAAAACGACAAAATAACCGTTTTCGAGTTCTAGGCCACCCCAAGAGCTGAATCAAGTTTCAAAAGCTTTTATATGACTTAACTAAGCTTAATCAACAAAAAAATTTCAATTAAGTTCACTTAATAAGCTGAAATAAGCAAATAAGCACTTAATTAAAAGTCAACTTTATGAGTTTTCTAGCAAAAAGTCAAAGTCAAAGTCTGATAAGCTCTAATTCAAACAAATGGGTCAAATGAGGAAGATTGATCACAAAAAGTAAGTTGTTCAAGGTCTGGATAAGCCAATATGGTTTATTAATAATCTAACTGAAAACTAACACTAGCAGGGGCTAGTTTTGGTGTCTGAGCAGTGGGAACTTTTTCCACTGCTTGACTTGTTTGACTATTTTTCTTTAGTGATTTTTTTGTGGATTCAAGTTACACAAAGGCACCCAAATGATCAGTTAATCATAAGGAGTCAATAACAACAAAGAAATCACAATCACAATCAGCCAATTTGTACAGTTAATTCAATTAAGCACCAGATATAGCCCAGACATGAACAAATAAGCAGTTATGGTTCAATAAGCACTTATAGCACAATTCAACCAGCCAAACTTAACCAAATGCATACACAAGCTAAAATAAACTTAAATGAACAAGTTTAAACATGTTTCATGCAATGATTCAAATTCTAGATCAAGATTCAAGCACAAAAAGTTACTGATGAACTATGAACATGCAGTTATGAACACTTGCTGATGTATTTGACCACCAAGCCAAATTCAAACCCCCAAATCTTGTTAACAGGTTACATTAAATATGTTTAAACACTTTTTAGCCCTAAGCATGCATACACTCTAGGTGTTTCCAAAGTCTTAGGTCAAAATCAGTCAAAACAAGCAAATTATAGCACAATCTTTGATTTGGTGTTTCAAAGTTGAAAACTTGCAGCAAATGGCACACAAACAAGTATTTAGCAGATACAAAGCACAAACACAAACTTCCAACCACAAAATAACAAACTATGATCTCAAACAGGTAATCCCAAACACCCTTCTATATTTTAAAATCAAAATTTTCAAATCAAAAGTGTATTCCAGTTACCCAAGCCCAAATCAACACAATAATAGATGTAATATGCAGATTTAAGCAAGATTAAGCCACAAATTTCACAAGAACACAAGCAAGCCACAAATATCACAAATATCCAACTTTTTATCAAATTTTGAGATTAAGGGTGCAAACCTCATGGATGTACATCCACACCCACAAATTTTGAGCTTATGTGCTAGCAAGAACAAGCACAAGCTTCCACAATAAAGCCTGCTAAGATGGAACAAAGTTAGAAGCACAAGTTATCAAAACAGAAAAGTGAAAAATCCTTGATTAATGCAACCTTAGTTCCCCACACTTGATTATCCCCAAGTTATAAGCTTCACCACACCTTGATATCACAATATCAGGATGCTATGATCAGCTTTATAGCCCAAGAATTCCAAGGTTTGAACAAGACTTAGCAAAATATCAAGATTATAGGAAAATATGCAAACTTTTACACACTCCTTTGAAAACAAGTTTTAGGATTCTATAACAGTTAACATCAAACAATAATAAATAGATAATAAGGTCGGCACTTGATTTTTCTTCACCAAATTCAAACACATTTCATTAAACTGAATATATGATTTACAGATTTGTGAACAATGGAAAATTCAAGAGCAAAGAAAAAATAAAGTATCCTAAGGCCTTTATATAGGCATACAAGTGAACTAGGAAAGCTGAAAAACATGAAACCCTAGATAATGAAGTCCCCAATTTGCCCTTTGAGTAGCTTGAAGAATCTTGAACATGTGACTGATAATTGGCGTTTTGTGTTTGTTGGCATGTTTGAACTTCATCAAAGGGACCAAAACAAGCTTAAGGGTAAGTTGGAATATGGGTTGTTGATTTTCTGGCAACTTTTGGATTTTTCCCCAAAACCGTGTGAGGGGGGTTTATCATGTGACTCATGTGGTGATGTGGCATAGGGTTTAAGAGTTGGGATGTGTTTAAGGCATGCTTAATCATTAATCTGGAGGTTTATGGGGTCTAATTACAAGTAAATTGAGAAAACCCAATTTGTGTTCTTGGTGAATAGTTTGGTGTTTAATCCGAGTTTTGGTTTAAAAAAGTGTTTAGCGCCAGTTTTTAACTTAATTAAATAAGTTTAAACGGGTTGGTTAAGTTTGTTGTGAGTGGAGAGTGATGTGGCAGCCAGGTGAGTGGTGATTAGTGGAAAGGTGGTAGTAGGACACGTGTCCTCCCATGGTTGGTCTATGTAACTTATGTTGTCTGCCAGGTTTAGTCCCCATTCTTTCTTTTGCCTTTCACTTGCAAATAAAACAGCCCAAACTTCATTTCCTTTGTTATTGAAGTTTCAAACTTTACACTTTTGCCCTAAATACTTTTCCAAAGTATTTTCAGGGGTATTTCTTGCCAATTCTTGATTCTTGAAGGGCTGTTTTGGCATTTTCTTCATTGATAATGGTCTTGACTTGTTTGTTTGACTTCTTGGAGGACTGAATTCGCCAAGTTATGATTAATGAGGGACCATTTTTGCCATTTCTTCAAAGTCAAGGGTCCTTTTGGTAATTTGACATATTTTAAAGGACCAAACTTGTAATTTCTTGTAACTTGAAGTCCTTCATGGTATGTTTGACTTTGAGGAGGATTAATATTGACATTTTAGTTTTGTTGAGGGACTAAAATTGCCAATTCTTCAAAGTATAGGGCCCTTTTTGCAATATTGACAAACTTTAGGGACCAATCTTGTAATTATGAAGATACAAGGGTATAAAGTGTCAATTCTTCAATATTGGAGGATCCTTCTTCATAAATCTTCAAATCTTCAGGGGTTAGTCTTGGAAAATTCTTTATTAGGGCTTGGTTCGTTGTGCGGCTTTGTTTCCCGTGTTCGTTTTTGTATGATTCTTGTGATCTTTTGTCTTTTTCTCAATATCCGTACCTAAAATACACAAGCAACAAAAACAAGCATATATTTGGCCATTTTCATGATATTTAATGCATTTAAAGCCCTTTTTGGACGATGAGACTATGTATAAAAGCAGTCTCATCACTCTCCCATACTAAACCATTGCCGTGCCCTCACGCAATGCTAGAATAAAGTATCGTAGCACCTCCAAAATTCATTTTTATTCACTTTTATTGAATGATAAACTAGCTACACTACTACTATTGCTACTACTTGTGTTTTAGACATAATGTATGATTTTCATCGCAAAATAGGACGTTTAGGTTCATATAATAAGAACACATGAATGCTTCGTTAGAAATAATTTCATCGTCCTCGATTTTCACCCCAATTTCATGCCAAGCGTGCAACGAGATCATTGTCATTATAAGTTAGTAATGCTAACACTACTCATATGCCCTAATCACGTACTTATCCTCCCATTATCCTAAGTTGTATCTCTTATATTTTATTTTGTCTTGAATGTTTCACGAGGATACATTATGTACTTATGCGATAATAGAGATTTAGGTCTAAAAATAGAGTCCTAACAGTGTAACCAAGACCATCAAATCAATAACCCCTCCTAATAGACAACGATGTCAAAAAATTAAGTCAACAAGAAGGATCGATAAACACGGTTTTATAACGGTTTTGAACATGAGACTTATTACCAAGACTTTTATACGCCCCCCAACGGAAGGGCCTTATTATCATAGGTTTACCTCCATATTTTATTCAACTTCGCCATGAGTTTTTGAAAGAATACGAGTACTCTACGTTTAGCATAGTAACTTATAATTAACTCTATCATTTCTCATCCTCATTTAAGAGACTTAGCCTAATGTGAAGTTAAGGAATCAAAGCTAAGTGCTCAACACGCATGGTCGAGTCAAAAATTTCTCTTATTCTCGCCATCAGAAAACCTACATTCGTGTCTTCAAACACTTATAAAACATGAGAAAATTTTTAAAATTTGGCCATTTTTAGCCTTATTTTGCAACAAAACGATAAACAAAAAGATAAACTTTGGAAAGCGTGAAGGTTTGGCAAGGCAAGTAGCTATTCACCCCCCCCATACAAAAGTTAAACATTGTCCTCAATGTTTCGAGTCTAGGGGTGCAAAACACCCTCATACTACAGACGTAGTTGAATGCTTAATCTAGCATGGAAAGGGTGGAACCATTAAGTCAATAGCCATTTATGAAGTGTGCTGTAAACCTAAGGTTTGAACATCAAAGGATATATCATGGATATTGAGAAAGTCTTCAAAGCAAACGATCGAGTGCTCCCATAAAACGAACACGAGAGGCTCCAATCGTGAAGATAATGATCATATAAAATCCACAATTCACAAACAACCACGGAACAAAGGTTGGAAGGGCACAAATCCTCTCACGTTACTACATTAGAAAGCGATAATATGTACATAGGATAAGCATGAGACTCCCCCACGAGGCACCTCGTTTTTTATTACCGAGTCATGAGCTCGACTCGATCCCCTCAATACTAATTATCATTGGGGAAGGTGATTTGGTCAAGGTAGTTCAAGGATGGAACTTCCCCGCCAAAGTAGTGCTTCAACCTATGTCCATTCACCTTGAAATTGGGGCCATCATTTTGAGCTAGCTCGATGGTCCCATATGGAAAAACTTGAGTCACGGTGAATGGACCGGACCAACGGGATTTCAACTTACCGGAAAAGATTTTCAAACGAGAATTAAAAAGCAAAACTTGATCCCCAATGTTAAAAACCCGGTTTTTAATTTTTGAATCATGCAACTTTTTAGTCTTTTCTTTATAAATCAATGAATTTTCATAAGCAATATCCCTTAATTCATACAATTCATTTAATTGGTTTTCTGGTGTTTTCCCGCGGTCTCCATATCATCATTACAATGCTTTAGGGCCCAATAAGCCTTGTGCCCGAGTTCAATTGGCAAGTGACAATTCTTCCCATACACTAGCTTATAAGGAGTGCACCTAATGGGCGTCTTATGAGCGGTCCTAAAGGCCCATAAAGCATCGTCCAACTTATCCGACCAAGATTGTCGGTTTTCCCCAATGGATCCCTCCAAGATCCTCTTCAAAGCTCGGTTTGAAACATCGACTTGCCCACTCGTTTGTGGGTGATAATCCGTAGAAAGACGATGTGTAACCCCATATTTCCTTAGGACCCTTTCGAATTGGTCGTTACAAAAATGGGTTCTACGATCGCTTATGATCGCACGAGGGGTTCCAAACCGAGAAAACAAGCTTTTCAAAAACTTGACTACCACACGAGCATCATTGGTGGGCAAAGCCTTAGCTTCCACCCACTTAGATAGGTAGTCAACGGCGACAAGGATGTACTTATTACCACGAGATGATGGGAACGGCCCCATAAAGTTGATGCCCCAAACGTCAAAGATCTCACACACTTGGATGATGTTTTGTGGCATTTCATCTTTTTGTGAGGCTTTTCCTTGTCATTGGCATGAGTCACACGACTTCACAAGCTCATGTGCATCTCGGTAAATAGTAGGCCAAAAGAAACCGGCATCAAAGACCTTCTTAGCCGTGAGATTAGCACCATGGTGACCACCCGTGGGGTCCCTCGTGACAAGCTCTAAGGATGTTAGAAGCTTCGGTACCAAAGACACAACGTCGAATAATTTGATCCACACAAGTTCGAAACAAGTAAGGGTCGTTCCAAAAGTAGAACTTGACGTCACGAAAGAATTTTCGTTTTTCTTGAGTCGTCATACCCTTGATGATGAAGTTGCCTGCATGGTAATTTGCGATGTCCGCAAACCATGGGGTGGAAGAATCAAGCTTAGAATTCACTACACCAAGTGTCTCGAGCGGAAATGTTTCAGTGATTTCATTGGGCTCGTAAAAACTTGGTGAGAATCTTCCAAACGAGAAAGATGATCGGCCGCTAGATTCTCGGCTCCTTTTTTGTCAACAATTTTGTGATCAAATTCTTGAAGGAGGAGAATCCAACGAAGTAATCTTGGCTTAGCATCTTGTTTAGCCATAAGATACTTGATAGCCGAATGATCCATATACACTATGCATTTCGTCAAGATGAGATAAGGTCGAAATTTCTCAAATGCATACACCACGGTAAGGAATTCCTTCTCCGTTGTAGTGTATTCTAGTTGAGCCTCGGTCATCGTCTTGCTAGCATAGTGAATAGGCAAGAAGTGCTTTTCATGACGTTGCCCCAATACGGCTCCAATGGCGTAGTCACTAGCATCACACATGAGCTCAAAGGAGAGGTTCCAATTGGGAGCAACAAGAATGGGACAACCGTATTGGGGCAACGTCACACGTAGTGGTAAGACACTAAAGGAACCGACTCCTCAAGGATTTTTCAAAGATCTCTCGACCTATTACACATCTCCTTGAAAAAGATGCACGTTTTGTCTTTGACGAAGATTGTGTACGAGCCTTTGAAATCCTTAAGAGGAAACTTACTTCGTGGTAATGGGTTCCAAATGTGGTAATGGGTCAACCGTAGGTGTGGCATGAGCGGTACTTCGTGGAATTTGGACATGCTCCTTTTCGACCATCACCTCGGGTTCTTCCTCAATTGCATCCTCCGTAGGAGCAATTGGTTGAGGAGTCGGTTCCTTTAGTGTCTTACCACTACGTGTGATAATCACTTTCATCTCTCCCTTAGGGTTCGATATGGTGTTACTAGGAAGAATACTCGAAGATGGTTTGCACATAATTGCCTCAAACATAGATGAAATTTTGTCCTCAAACATGGATTGCCTCTTCTCGGCCTTAATCATTTCTTGCTTAATTTCATGTTGCCCTTGTTCCATTTTTTGTTGGTTTTGTTGTAACCTAGTTACATTTCCTTCCATTTTGTTTGTATGGATTTTAAGCTCATTTGCTAACTCATTTTTCAACTCTTTCTTCAAGTCGTTCTTAAACTCGGATCTTAGGCTAATGATTTCTCTTTGACTGTTGTCAAACCTAGCATCGTTTCCATTAGCGTATTCAACAAATTCATTTGGAAGACCTTTCAAAGTTTGCAAACTCTTGTTGTTGTTTTGAAAATCCCTTTGATTTTTGTTTGAAACTTGATTATTAGCCCCTTGATTCCCAAAGTTTACTTTGTAATTGTTTTTGAAACCAACTTGATTGTTTCGATAGTTGTTGTTAGCATTTTGATTTGAAGCAAAACCCGGTGGAGTCAATTGATTAGAGCGGGTAACTTGACTGTTTTGGTTGTAAGTTCCCGTGGCCGCGTAGGCACTCAAAGTGTTACCACCGTTGGTAATGCACTCGGAGAAATCATGACCTCCACCACAATACATACATGAAGCCTCAACCGCTTTAGTTGTAGCGGGAGCACTTTGTTCTCCAACTTTGAATTCAATTAAAAGTCCTTTAAGCTTATCAAAGATTTTGTTTTCCAAGTTCGCCTCAATTTGGCAAGCATCGATGGTATTATACAAAGAAGCTGAAGCCGAAGACGAAGCCTTACGAACACTCGACGTGCTACGAGGACTATACACCTTAGATCTACTCTCAGTTATCACAAAAGCTTCCTCAACCGTTTTACACAAAAAATTACCACCCGCGACGGCATTTAGATAATCCCTTTCATGATCATTAAGTCCATTGTAAAACGTGTCAATTTGATGCAAGTCGGAAAAACCGTGATGAGGACACTCATGTAACATTTCCTTAAACCTATTCCAAGCCGTTGAAAAACTCTCATTAAATTCTTGTGAAAATTTTGAAATCTCGTTTTTCAAATGCGTAGTCTTAGAGGGCGGAAAAAACTGGTTCACAAATTTTGAAACGAGATCCTTCCACGTCAATATAGAATTGGGTGGCTCTTTCTCTAACCAAATTTTAGCGGGCCCCACTAAGGAATACGGAAAAAGCATCATCTTAATCGAGTCATTAGCAACATCCTTAAGTTTGCAAGTGGCGGTAAGACGATTGAATTGGCTGATATGGTTGTGCGGGTTGTCCTTTTCATCACCACGGAATTTGTTGTTTTGGATCGTCGACAACAAACCCATTTTCACTTCAAAATTCTCCGCAAGGATAGCGGGAATTACAATAGCCTCTCCATAACCCTCGGTGGGTGCTTGAAGTAACTCCATCATAGTTCGATTCTCCATGGTTGGTTCCTCTCTTACAATGGATTCGTCAATAGGAGACTCCTCACTAGAAAGATTAGGAGTAGGTGTTTACTCCTTTCGGTTTCTTCGTTTACGTGCACGTCTTGCTTGGTTGCGGGTTTACATAAACGTCACGTACAACGAGGGGATGAGCAAAGAAGATTCTTTTTGGTGTTTTGTATTTTTCCAATTTTTTTTGATTGTTTTTACTTTTTTTGGATTTTTGTGATTGTATTAAGTAGACCAAAATCTACAAATCTCCTCCTTAATCAAATCTCTTGATTAAAGAAGCATCAAGGAATGAAAACGATCACGTCAAGTGAACGCCTTCGATAACTTTAGAACGTTGGTGGAACACCAAAACGTTCAAGAGGGTTTAATCAATGAAACCAAGAAAGTATTTATGATACTTAATAATACTTTGGGCGGCAAAACCCTCGATTAGCTTTCAATCTCGAAATACTCACAAGCAAGCGGGGAAACGAGGAGGCGCAAAGCACTTAAGAGCCTTTTTCATTAGGGTATATATTTTATAATACCCGCCTTATACCCACCTTATAGTTTGTATTTTTCAAAATCGAGCTTCACGAAAGTATTTATCTATTTTTGCCTTTTTCTTTTGGTTTGAGATTCGAATAAAATGATTGGGTAATGACCTCCCAAGTCAAGGTTGTGTTTTCACACTTTTGGAGTACTTGTGAATTTATTGTTCTACATATACAATATATGAATAATATTCACACAAAAAACGAAAAACCGATAATACGTATTAGTAGAGTGCTACTAATACAAATAGATATTATGCCTATATATAAAAACAACAATTGCCAAATCAAAACACAACACGCCTCCCCGGCAGCGACGCCAAAAATGATAGTTGTAAATTTACGTCTTTTAGGAAAAAGAGCGTAATTAGGGTAAGTATTAACAAGTGATTTAGGAAAACCACTAGTTATGACCCAAAGTGGGGATCGTTCTCAAGGAGGCTTGGTGTGTGTGTTAAGAGATGATTAACTTTGTGATTATATTGATTATGAGAAAAGAAAATAGAAATGAGATAAGAAGAGAATGACGGTTACGATGACGAATTACACTAAGACGATTAGTCGTACACGTAAAACCGTAAAAAGTGACAAAATTAAAAATTTATCCTAAAAATTCCTAGAAAATTGCGATAAATCCTAAATAATGTAATTAGAGTTTACAAAAAATCAAAAATGACCCAATCCTTTTATTTAATTAAATAATAATTTTGTAATGCAAATTAAAGCCCAAAAAATCAGTTTAATTAACAAAAAACCCAAAATGAGATTTGTTCAATTGTAAACCTCAAAAATGACCTAAGTTAATTTAAAACTATTTTTGAAAATTTTAAAATTAATAAAAACTATTTAAAAATAATTAAAAAACAAAACTTAAAATAAATATAAAAATTAATCTAAGGACAATAAAAATATTCTAAAAATTGTAAAATTCCTAACTTAATGTATTTAACCTAAGAAAAATATAAAAACTTGAAAATCTAAATTTTAATTTTTAATAATAAAATAATAATAAAATAATAATAAAAATCCAAAATTTATAAAAAATTCTAAAAAGTTGCAAGCTAGCTTAATTTAACCTAATAAACACAGAAATGAAGTTGAAATTACCTAAATACCCCTAATGGGCCTTCAAATGGGCCAAAGTCCAAAACAGACCCTTATTGGGCCAAAATAAGCCCAATAAGAAAAATATTTATAAAATGGCCCAAAAGCTCCTATCTGACTCAAAATTTGATTTTAAACACAAAACTCTGAAGGTTCAAAAGCTAAAAATGAGTATAAGCTAGCTTATTTCAAAGCAGCTTATTCTTAATAGACTTTTTGGCCCATTAAGCTATAAGCTAATGCCATAAGCTCAAATTAGACACACAAGCTTCTTTTGAGTTACCTAAGAGTTCTGTAAAAAGAAATTTGAAATAAGCACAAGGAATAAGCCTGAAAAAGCAATAAGCTATCTTCACAAAACGACAAAATAGTCGTTTTCGAGTTCTAGGCCACCCCAAGAGCTGAATCAAGTTTCAAAAGCTTTTAAATGACTTAACTAAGCTTAATCAACAAAAAGTTTTCAATTAAGTTCACTCAATAAGCTGAAATAAGCAAATAAGCACTTAATTAAAAGTTAACTTTATGAGTTTTCTAGCAAAAAGTCAAAGTCAAAGTCTGATAAGCTCCAGTTCAAACAAATGGGTCAAATGAGGAAGATTGATCACAAAAAGTAAGTTGTTGCAGGTCTGGATAAGCCAATATGGCTTATTAATAAGCTAACTGAAAATTAACACTAGCAGGGGCTAGTTTTGGTGTCTGAGAAGTGGAAACTTTTTCCACTGCTTGACTTGTTTGACTATTTTTCTTTAGTGACTTTTTTGTGGATTCAAGTTACACAAAGGCACCCAAATGATCAGTTAATCATAAATGAGTCAATAACAACCAAGAAATCACAATCACAATCAGCCAATTTGTACAGTTAATTCAATTAAGCACCAGATATAGCCCAGACATGAACAAATAAGCAGTTATGGTTCAATAAGCACTTATAGCACAATTCAACCAGCCAAACTTAACCAAAAGCATACACAAGCAAAAATAAACTTAAATGAACAAGTTTAAACAGGTTTCATGCAATGATTCAAAGTCTAGATCAAGATTCAAGCACAAAAAGTTACTGATGAACTATGAACATGCAGTTATGAACACTTGCTGATGTATTTGACCACCAAGCCAAATTCAAACCCCCAAATCTTGTTAACAGGTTATATTAACTATGTTTAAACACTTTTTAGCCCTAAGCATGCATACACTCTAGGTGTTTCCAAAGTCTTAGGTCAAAATCAGTCAAAACAAGCAAATTATTACACAATCTTTGATTTGGTGTTTCAAAGTTGAAAACTTGCAGCAAATGGCACACAAACAAGTATTTAGCAGATACAAAGCACAAACACAAACTTCCAACCACAAAATAACAAACTATGATCTCAAACAGGTAATCCCAAACACCCTTTATATTTTCAAATCAAAATTTTCAAATGAAAAGTTTATTCCAAAGTTACCCAAGCCCAAATCAACACAATAACAGATGTAATATGCAGATTTAAGCAAGATTAAGCCACAAATTTCACAAGAACACAAGCAAGCCACAAATATCACAAATATCCAACTTTTTATCAGATTTTGAGATTAAGGGTGCAAACCTCATGGATGTACATCCACACCCACAAATTTTGAGCTTATGTGCTAGCAAGAACAAGCACAAGCTTCCACAATAAAGCCTGCTAAGATGGAACAAAGTTAGAAGCACAAGTTATCAAAACAGAAAAGTGAAAAATCCTTGATTAATGCAACCTTAGTTCCCCACACTTGATTATCCCCAAGTTATAAGCTTCACCACACCTTGATATCACAATATCAGGATGCTATGATCAGCTTTATAGCCCAAGAATTCCAAGGTTTGAACAAGACTTAGCAAAATATCAAGATTATAGGAAAATATGCAAACTTTTGCACACTCCTTTGAAAACAAGTTTTAGGATTCTATAACAGTTAACATCAAACAATAATAAACAGATAATAAGGTTGGCACTTGATTTTTCTTCACCAAATTCAAACACGTTTCATTAAACTGATATATGATTTACAGATTTGTGAACAATGGAAAATTCAAGAGCAAAGAAAAAATAAAGTATCCTAAGGCCTTATATAGGCATACAAGTGAACTAGGAAAGCTGAAAACGTGAAACCCTAGATAATGAAGTCCCCAATTTGCCCTTTGAGTAGATTGAAGAACCTTGAACATGTGACTGAGAATTGGCGTTTTGTGTTTGTTGGCATGTTTGAACTTCATCCAAGGGACCAAAACAAGCTTAAGGAGTAAGCTGGAATATGGGTTGTTGATTTTCTGGAAAATTTTGGATTTTTCCCCAAAACCGTGTGAGGGGGGTTTATCATGTGACTCATGTGGTGATGTGGCATAGGGTTTAAGAGTTAGGATATGTTTAAGGCACGCTTAATCATTAATCTGGAGGTTTATGGGGTCTAATTACAAGTAAATTGAGAAAACCCAATTTGTGTTCTTGGTGAATAGTTTGGTGTTTAATCTGAGTTTGGGTTTAAAAAAGTGTTTAGCGCCAGTTTTTAACTTAATTAAATAAGTTTAAACGGGTTGGTTAAGTTTGTTGTGAGTGGAGAGTGATGTGGCAGCCAGGTGAGTGGTGATTAGTGGAAAGGTGGTAGTAGGACACGTGTCCTCCCATGGTTGGTCTATGTAACTTATGTTGTCTGCCAGGTTTAGTCCCCATTCTTTCTTTTGCCTTTCACTTGCAAATAAAACAGCCCAAACTTCATTTCCTTTGTTATTGAAGTTTCAAACTTTACACTTATACTTTTCCAAAGTATTTTCAGTGGTATTTTTTGCCAATTCTTGATTCTTGAAGGGCTGTTTTGGCATTTTATTCATTGATAATGGTTTTGACTTGTTTGTTTGACTTCTTGGAGGACTGAATTTGCCAAGTTATGATTAATGAGGGGCCATTTTTGCCATTTCTTCAAAGTCAATGGTCCTTTTGGTAATTTGACATATTTTAAAGGACCAAACTTGTAATTTCTTGTAACTTGAAGTCCTTCATGGTATGTTTGACTTTGAGGAGGATTAATATTGACATTTTAGTTTTGTTTAGGGACTAAAATTGCCAATCCTTCAAAGTGGAGGGCCCTTTTTGCAATATTGACAAACTTTAGGGACCAATCTTGTAATTATAAAGATACAAGGGTATAAAGTGTCAATTCTTCAATATTGGAGGACCCTTCTTCATAAATCTTCAAATCTTCAGGGGTTAGTCTTGGAAAATTCTTCATTAGGGCTTGGTTCATTGTGCGGCTTCGTTTCCCGTGTTCGTTTTTGTATGATTCTTGTGATCTTTTGTCTTTTTCTCAATATCCGTACCTAAAATACACAAGCAACAAACACAAGCATATATTTGGCCATTTTCATGATATTTAATGCATTTAAAGCCCTTTTTGGACGATGAGACTATGTATAAAAGCAGTCTCATCAAACTTATTAAGCCGTTATTGGTGACACCAACCACACTCATGAATTAATCTATTGTTTCTTATTTTCTTATCATCGACGTAACTAGGGGTGCAAACGAGCCGAGCCGAGCCCGAGCTCAACAAGGCTCGAGCATGAATCGAAACATAAACAGTGGGTTCGAGCTCGGCTCGATAGCTCGTCGAGCGATTACCTTTAAAGCTTGAGCTCAGCTCGATTATGATTCGAGCAAAGCTCGAGCTTAGCTTGAAAAGCTCGAAATTATATATATGAAACAAATATATCACTATCGTTTACACTCCGCTACAAATTTTATGTTTTTAGTAAACTTGATAACGACTATCAATAAATTATTTAATATTTTATATATTTACTCTTTATAATAAGGCTAATACTCAAATCAACATTTGCTTACTTATATATAAATATATTTATATTAAGGCTCGAAAATCTCGATAAAGGTTCGAGCCAAGCAATCAAAAGCACGAGCTCGGCTCATTATATGTTTTGAGCCATATTATTGGGCTTGAGCTCAGGCTTGGGCTCGATAAAAGCTCGGCTCGAGCCGAGCCTGAACTCGAGCTCGAATAGCTTGATAAAAGCTCGGCTCGTTTGCACCCCTAGACGTAACTACTCTATCATATTCATTAAGAAAATTGGTACGAATTTCGTTTTATTCCCTCTTGTTATTGCTTGTATTCTAATTGTGGATTTTTATTCGTTTCATACTCATTTGCTATCTTGTCACCTTTTGAAAATCCGAACATGTCACATGTTTACTATTTGAGACATTAAACACCATTATGGATTTCTATAAATTATTCTAAATTTTTAAGAACGTATTACACACTTTATCAAGTGTTTAAATTACCAAAATACCTGTTTCAAGGGTAATGTCGGATCTATACATCCTATTTGGTAGATTTATAACTAGTATATAAAAGGATGTCAAGCTTCATCTTTTAAAGTATTTGACTGTATCATACTTTACTTTCAATCTAATGAAATTATCGATTTAATTTATAATTTCTAACAATGATTCTAAATAATTTGGAAACCTGATTTTCTCTAATGGTAAAGATAAACCTGAGTTTTTAACAATAATTTCATACGGTCATCTAAAAGCTCTTAAGCTGGTCGAAATAATTAATTGAACTGAGTTACTTTTACTTTGAAATCCTTATCAAGAAAATACCTAAGCTGAGTTTGAAAGTAATACCAAATCATAGAATGACAACTTGTATTTCAAATATCTATATGTAATTCATATTTCCCCTCTATTTTTCTAATAAGTAAATTGTCATGTTTTACAATTGCGTGATTTGCGATTCCTTGTTGATTAACAATCTTGATTCATTTTAGCGCACCTTGTCTGTTTAAGCAATTCTTATGTTCATTCTATCTCTTGATATTTCTCCGTACTAAAAGGATATTATTTTAATCCAAGTTTGAAAATTTATTCGAAAGGAGTTAAGAAAACCGAAGCGTAGTGAATTCCAATCGTTAAGGTACGCCGTGGTGCATAAATTACATGGGAAGCAATGAATCAGTTTTAAACTATGTGTCTCTTTTTGTTTGCATCTTCTTCTGTCTCTAGTTGAACTCTGAGGGACCAGAGTTCCTTTAGTGGGTCGACTGTAAGAACTCGTATTTTCCCGGTATTATTTTATTCTTTTACGTGTTACTTGAATTTTCCAACGTATTACATTTTCTTGTATTCTTATATGTAAATTATGAGATTATGATAGTTTTAATAAATTATACTTTTTAAGTATTTTCTGATCATTGATAATACTTTATTTGGAATTATAAAATTTCTTATTTTATTTTTTCATATTCATTTAAATCAAAGTTTTTTATTTGAAAAACACCCGCGTGCAGTTTACAAGAGTTTACCCAAAATCAATGAATAACAAGAATTACTAATGATCGTGATACCGACGGATGCCCGATATTTTACATTTCATTGTCGATTGTTTCAATGTTTGACGTTTTTTATATCTTCTTTTTAATGACGTGTTAAGTCGCCGGGAGACTATATTAATATATTTTGAATGCGTTTTAACTTTTGAGAAGTATTTTTATGAAACCCGAGCCCCGTAAATATTTTCAAAATTGACTAATAGTCATTTTCTACCCTTTAAACTATCTACTGCTTTTAAGTCCGAAAGATTACAAAATTGTCAAAACAAGCCCTCCACCCCACTATATATTCATTTTCCACCAACTTTTCTTCATTTTATTTCATAAAAAAACACACATTAACAAACTCTTCTCCCTCCCCATTCTTCTTTCTATACCATGACCCCCTAAGCCCCAAAACACCCCATTTTCTAAATTTTGATCTTGATTTGGTTAGAACTAATTCAAGTCACATTCATAACATTCAAAGGTGAATGTTTTGGTATAAATTTTATCCACATGCATTGAGTTTCAAGTTTTCTTACGATTTATGGTTGGTAAGAGGTTTTGATGATCATGCATGTGATGATCTTGATAAGATCATGATGTTTTGATGATAAAAGGTTTGAGTTTTTAATTTTGATTTTTTTTATGTTGCATGCAAGTGAATGGATTGGAAGTGGGTAATATTAGGGTGTTAGGATTAGTATAAAAATGGGTAAAATGAGTTTTATAGATGATTTGACATGATTTGACATGAGTTTTAGAGTAGTGATTTAGGGCAGTAGGTTTGAGGCTGAATTTTGGTATGTTAAGCTTGAATTATTGTTATACAAATGAGATAGAGTTGTAGATATTTTCATTAGCTTCGTTTTGATATAAATTAGAGCTTCTAACTCAAAACAAGGAGGAAGTTACGATAGTTTGCATATTCGTGTACCGGAAGGCGAGTATCGACACAACACGAAATTGTTGTCGATATTTGGTCAAATCTCGGGGACTGTAGAATGAGTTTCAAAAATATTCAAGGGCTGAACTCAGGCCCTAAACTTAGCATTTTGAGTCTATTTTCAAAGTCAATGATCGGATTTGCAAATGGTAAAGGTTATGATGGTCAAAATGGTTTCACGAGTCAAATATTCAAATCTGTCCAGTTTTTCAAGTCTAGAAATGTGTTGAGAAGGTGGTTCTAAAATGTATATCTTTGGATAAAGTTTAAACTGAGTTTTATTCAGGTTATGATTGAGTTTTTCACCAAGTTTCATAAAAAATCCGATTTGTCTAAGTAAGGGAAATGAGCTTGTACATTTGGTATGTGCCGACAGATTTTTATCGAGAAAGTAGTTTAATAAAGTGAACATATAAAAGGGTATTGTAGTACCACTTGCATTGTTGTTCTTTCGGGTTTGTCATGGTTTTGTAATGTTGAGTTTTATGTTATTAAGTATGGTTTATACTTGAGTCAGTTATTAATAAAGTGCGCGCCTTATTTGGTAGGTTGCGGCTTTCGTGTTTACCGGGCACCCAAATAAAAATTGTTGGCGATCGTCTTACCACTACTATTTCTACTCAGCTTCTAAGTTCCGTGATTCACTTACCTCGTGGCTAAGGTGAGTTCATAACCCATTTTTACTTGCACATTGTTTCTAAACGCGGGGTGATATTTTACATGGTGGAACACATCCATTTAAAAACTGTATGCTATCCAGAACTTGTATGCTTTCCAACAGTTTTCATTGATATTATTGCTTTTAGTATATAGCCTATAAGTTTCCTCTCTTGATCATGAACCGTTAATTTACTTGTGTTGCTAAGTGTTAATGTTGTGGGTGGATCCATCGGGATTAACTATCCCTGTCCCATGTTGCGGTTGTTTAACCATTGACGCACTTAACATTTGATTTGTTACTTGAGTATCAGGGCTGAATACTCCATAGAGGAACCTACAATGATTTTTAAGCTTCGGTTCATGAACTAAATAGCAATAATAATGGTTTCGGATTATGGTTAATGATCATAACTATTTTACCTATTTCTTGTTTTACAAATGAATGATTGTGTTCCACACTTTTACTGCTAAACATATGAATATCATTCAACTTCGTGTTGACGATTTTACATGTTTAATCTCATGTATTAATACTTAGCTTTGCTTGGATGGGAGCCCGCAAGATATTACCGCAGTTTGGAGATTTATGTGTTATTTCTTTTAAAGTTTGGTTTTGGTTAAAACTGTCAGAAGTTTATCAGATAGTCTTGGAAACTATATATTACAAAACCATGATTAAATAATAGATTTTTCCACTTATAAAACTATGGGTCCTTTGTTTAAAAACTCTGATGTATATGATGTAATGTATATGTTTTTATTACTTCAACTTTGTGTCAATAATATTTCATTGTTTCTTGTACCATGACGTGGAACCCCCTGGCTGCCTACATGTTTCTTGCTTGATATTGGGGGTCTCACACATAGCCCCTTTTTACTTGCACATTGTTTCTAAACGCGGGGTGAGATTTACATGGTGGAACACATCCATTTAAAAACTGTATACTATCCAGAACTTGTATGCTATCCAGAACTTGTATGCTTTCCAACAGTTTTCATTGATATTATTGCTTTTAGTCTATAGCCCTTTAGTTTCCTCTCTTGATTATGAACCGCTAATTTACTTGTGTTGCTAAGCGCGAATGTTATGGGTGGATCCATCAGGATTGACTATCCCCGTCCCATGTTGTAGTTGTTTAACCATTGACGCATTGCATTTGATTTATTACTTGCGTATTTGGGCTGGATATTCCCTATGAATATCACTCAACTTTGTGTTGATGATTTTACATGTTTAATCTCAGGTATTAATACTTAGCTTTGCTTGGATGGGAACCCGCGGGATATTTTCGCAGCTTGGAGATTTCTGTGATACTTTTTAAAGTTTGGTTTTGGTAAAAACTGTCAGAAGTTTATACTGTATTTTTGGTAACTATATGTTATAAATCATGATGAAATAATAGATTTTTCCGCTTATAAAACTCTCGGACATTTGTTTAAAAACTTTGATGTTTAAGATGTAATGTATATGTTTTTATTACGTCAACTTGTGTCAACAGTATTTCATTGTTTCTTGTACCATGACGTGACACCCCTTGCTGTCTAGTTGTTACCTTGCTTGATCTTGGGGGTCTCACATTTTAATTATTAATTAGCAAAGCATTTACATTAACAATGCAAGAACACATTTTGAGCATATAGTATAACTTGTAACACTAGATGAATAATTTTTTTTGAAGTTAAATATTATGACTATTCATAAATTTATGATTTTATAATATTTAATATTATTTTATAAATTTATATTATTTTTTAATATTTAAATAGTTACATTATTTATGCACACAGGAGTTTTAAATTACTTTTCATTGTACGATAATATTAATTGATATTTGTATAAATCTATGTTTCATAAAAAATTTGACTTTGTTTAACTTATGTTTTAAATGTTCTTTTTTAGACATTGTGTGTTTAGTAGTATATAACGATCTTGAAAAATATATAAGATTTTATTAATTGTCAAAATACAAATAGACAATAATTTATGTTTCATTTAGATAGTTATAATCATGTGACTTGTTGATTTTTTAAAACATGTTGTATTTTTTTAAAACACAAGGTCTAAATGGTATAAAGTTTAATATACTTGTTTATTTTTAAAAATTATTTAAAAAATACAAAATTATAAGTTTACACTTAACTTTTTAGAGTATAATTTATTTTAAAACTCAACCACTAGTTCTATTTATTACCTATTTTTTGTTGCTTTTTAATTGTACAAATTTAACACCGACATTTTAAAGATTTTTTTTCTCCATTTCATTTCTCCATTTTTTTTAATTTTTTCAATCAATCACATTGTTTGATTTCATTTGTCCATATTTCTTTTCAACAACATCCACTTTTCATAAAAACTCCAAAATAATGTAGTGTGTATATCTTTAACATAACTTCAAACTAAAAATTAAGATAAAGAAAATAGATCTCAGCTATTAGATAATCTTAATTATGATATAAGAAGATGTAATTTTTACCATGTATCTGTTTTCTAACAACTTTTTGTAACAAATCATTTTACACTAAAATATTTTTAATCTATTTATTTTTTTTATATAATTCCATTGTATTTTGAAAAAGTTTGTGTTATTTATTTCAACATCTATAACTATTTTATAAAACATTTGAGATCTTTTTAAAATAATAAGATTGAATTTCACACTTTTTACTTAGTAAATAAAAAAAGTTAATTAATTCTTTCTTATACGAGGATTATCTATAACAAATTTTGTAACAAACTTTTATAACAAATCATTAAAATAATATTTTTAGTTTAAAATTGATGTTTTTTTTATCTTTTTGTTATTTTTATAGTCTAATTTCACCATATTTTATAAAATTTGTTGCTTTTTAATTTTATATTTATTTTGATATGTTTTTATTGACTTTTACTAGTTTTTTTATTAGGTTGATTTAAAATTGATTTTTTACAACTTTAATATTAATATGTATACAAATTTAATGGGTAAGAGAATAAAATTTATTCACTTCAAAAATAGTTACTTGCCGAGTAATAAAATAGTTACTTGCCGCTGCATTACCCGATGACATGCAAATTTATTTTAATTTCTTTTTTATGTATTTTTTTATTTTTGATTGGTATTGACTTTACTTTTTCATTAAAAATTTTAATCTTACACACAAAAAATTAATTTAATTATAACTTTACTTTTTTCATTAAAATTTTTAAAACTTACACATTAAAAATTTAATTTAATCATAAAATAAAGTGACAACCCCCATTTCACTTGCTATTAACGGATACAACATTTCAACCTCCGCCACCATCAACCACCATGCTCTTCTCCCTGTCACCGTCATCAACCACCGTCCCACCACCCTCCCTCCTCCCCTTCACCACCACCACCTTCTCCACTCTCCGCCACCAGTGGACCCCACTTCCCACTTTTTCATCCCCCACCTTCCTCACCTTCTGTACCACCACCACCTTCTCCGGCGGCGGCAATTTCGGTGGTGGCAACAGTTCCGGCGGAAATGGTGGGTCAGGTCCAAACAACTGGTGGGACAAATGGTTCAACAACAACAACGATGAAAACCCATATTCCCACATAAAGGGTTTCTTACTATGTCTACTACTAACCTTAGTTTTCCAATACTGCTACAAAGCTTACGCGAATGTTCAAGAAAACGATAAGGGTCTTGTTTTTGAGGTAAAGGGTGGTAGAAAAACTAAGCTTTTTGTCGATGAGTTGAGTGATGAGTTTGTTGTGGCTGGAGGCGAGTTGTCGTTTTTGTCGGGTTTGCGAGGGTTTAAATTGGGGTCGGTGTGGGTGGAATGTAGGGAGGTTTTTATGAGGTTGATGTTGCCAGAAGGGTATCCGGAAAGTGTTACGAGTGATTATTTGGAGTATTCGGTTTGGAGGAGTGTGCAAGGTGTTGCTGCCCAAGTTAGTAGCGTTCTTGCTACTCAAGTGAGTATTCTTTATCTGTTTTTTTTAGTTATATGATTATTGCGTTTATGAGTACTAGCAAAATGTGTTTTTATAGGTTGGCTATACTGAAATTTGGGGTTGTTTGAGTTTTCTTTTTAAAGCAGATTATCTTCATGTCACATTTTAATATGACAAATAATAGTTTTATGCGTTTGGGATTGCTTATTCAAACTCGTCATGTGGCCATATGTGCGTGAAATGAGGTGTTTTGAATAGGTAGATAGGTAGGTTTAACAGGCAATCCTAAACACCATCTTAGTTTAGGACGGATAGTGGATAATCTGTTCCTATAGTTTAGGTGTTGTAGGGGTCAGATAATCAGATTTGGAAGTTAAGGGATGGTTGGGACTTGCTTAGTAAAACGGATTATGTGCTTGTTGCGTTCAATAAGAGTTTTGTGGTTGTTTTTATTGCTTATCTGATCGGGTTATAGAGAAGTTGTTTGTATCAGAAATCCCAAAACACCCCCTTAGTGCAGAAGTAGGTGTTAGAAAAAAGGAGTCTGATGATCAGTTTAAGTAATGGTCATTCTGCATGTAAATCGCTAAATTATCATAAATTTTCAAATACTTGAATAGATGATTATGTGTTTATCCCAACTTTAAACATTTGAAGCAGATCCAAACTTTATAAGAGTGATAGCCGATTATATGCTTATGGTTATTACATATTGCATAATTTCCTTCAAAATGAAATGAGAAACACCCTCTCAAAGTTGGTAGGGGGTCTTAAGATATATCCTTCTAAATTGATATCCTAACTTCCAAGAATATAAATTTCGATTACAGTGAATGATTGATCGTGTTAGTTTTACATTTACCTTAAAGGCTCATTTTCCTGTTATTTTGGCACTCAAAATCAGAAAATTAAAATGAGAACATGTTTTTGACTTCTAAGGTCATTTTAATTAGTTGAAGTGCAGGAGTTGATGTTAGAAAAAAGGACTCTGATAATTAGTTGAAGTGAAGGTCATTTTAATTGTAGTCATTTTGTAGAGATCACTACAACAACAACAATACCCAATCCTGTATGAACGAGGTATGGGTGCTTGTAGATCACAAAATTATCATACCTTGTAGATCACTTAGTTATCATAGTTTATCCAACTTTAAACATATGAAGCAGATCCAAACATTATTAGACTGATAGCCGGGTTATTCGATTATGGTGCATATTGCATAATTACCTTCATATGAAATGAAAAACACTCGCTTATATATACCCTTATAATTGATATTCACCTCCAAGAATAAAAGTTAGGCTATCATCAGATAATCATTTAGATTATTTTCTGCAACAGTTTCTTTCATAATTATTCTAATTTTCTGTTATCTTGGCACTCTAATCTAATCAGAAATTTAAAATGAGAAATTGTTCTTTATTTTTTATGGTGAGATATACTTCAGCTCCATATGTTTGCATCTTACCTCAACCACCTAAAAGAACTAATAGTTTGTGGAGGGAGGCGAGTTGTCGTTTTTGTCGGGTTTGCGAGGGTTCAAAATGGGGTCGGTTTTGGGTGAGTGTAGGGAGGTTTTTATGAGGTTGATGTTGCCTGAAGGGTATCCGGAGAGTGTTACGAGTGATTATTTGGAGTATTCGGTTTGGAGGAGTGTGCAAGGTGTTGCTGCGCAAGTTAGTAGTGTTCTTGCTACTCAAGTGAGTGTGTGCTTATTCAGTTATTTGAATGATTATATGATTATTGCGTTTACTAGTAGTAGATAATGTGCTTACTCGAACTCGTTATTTGACCATATCTGTGTGAAATGAGGTGATTTGAATACTCAGATAAGTCGTTTTATTGGCAATCCGAAACACACCCTTTGTTAGTTAGGATGAGTAGTGGAAAATGTGATTTTATAGTCAGGGGTCAAATGATAGTTATAGAGGACAATATGATTATTGCGTTTCCGAGCAGTGGATAATGTGTTTCTGTAGCTTGGCTATTGTGAAAATGGCTGTGATTTAAGGGTCAAGTAATATGTTTTGTGAAATTAGGGGTGTTTGGGATTCGCTTAGTAAAACGGGTTATGCGCTTGCTGCTTTTAAAAACTGGTTTTTCGATTATTTGAGAGTGAAATTAGGTGAATAAGGAGCTTGACATCCAAATTTGCTAATTTAAAAAACAATAATTAGATATGTAGTTTGTATGAGAAATCCCAAACGCCCCTAGTGCAGGAGTTGGTTTTAGAAAAAAGGACTTTGATAATTAGTTTAAGTGAAGGTCATTTTACTTGTAGTCATTTTGTAGATCACTACAACAACAACAATACCCAATCCCGTATGAACGGGGGATTGTAGATCACTAAATATTCATAGTTTGTCAAATACTTATGTACTGTAGCGGATTTTGTGTTCATCCAACTTTGAACATATGCAGCAGATCCAAACACTATTAGAGTGATAGCAGGTTATATGATTATGGTTGCATATTGCATAATTACTATCACATGAAATGAAAAACGCTCGCTTGTATACCCTTATAAGTTGATATTCACCTCCAATAATAAAACTTGGGCTATCATCAAAAAATTAAAATGAGAAATTGTTCTTAATTTTTTATGGTCAGATATACTTCAGCTCCATATGTTTGCATCTTACCTCAACCACCTAAAAGAACTAATAGTTTGTGGCATTCTTGCATCACCATTATATCAAAATATCGAATGTAGGTTATCGAGGTTTCAGTTTCTGTAAGGAAGTTAAGGGAAAACAGTCGATATAGTTAACTGCTTGTGTTAGTGTATATGCTTATCGATTGTTAAAGCCGTATAATCACGAGATATGATTGCTGTGCCTAACTCATATGCCTTATTGTATACCTGTGGCGCTAAAGTGTTCGAGTATATGATGTTTGATTCTGACTTATATATGTAGTCTTTGCTATATGCGGTTGGGCTGGGGAAAGGTGCAATTCCAACTGCTGCAGCTGTGAACTGGGTACTGAAGGACGGAATTGGATACCTAAGCAAAATATTTTTGTCAAAATTCGGACGACATTTTGATGTGAATCCAAAGGGATGGAGGTTATTCGCTGATTTTCTGGAAAATGCTGCTTTTGGTATGGAAATCGTGACTCCTGCTTTTCCTCATCTTTTTGTCCCGATTGGTGCTGCTGCTGGAGCAGGGCGTTCTGCAGCTGCACTTATTCAGGTATCTAGCTCAGTTTAACATAAAAATGGTATGTCTATAAGACATTATTATAACCACGATTATTTATATGACGCGGTGGACTTGTTTATCTTTTTAGCATGCCTTCCATAACCAAATATATCTGATTCTGTTACATCCGGATGTTGTTTATATTAATAAAATCCATAGTAACCCGTTGGCATATATATGGCTTGAACTTATTATTATATTAATGATGCTATAGTATGAAGTCTATTTGCCATTGGTGTGCCTTGTTCTTTAGCAGTATATAACATAGTAGTTTTTGTTTTGTTTCAAAACCGGGGTATTTAGGCATAGGTGGTCTATTATAGGGAGTTTATATCATTTTATGTACTTGTTGAACTCCTTACTTGACAGGCCGCTACCAGAAGCTGTTTTTATGCGGGTTTCGCTGCTCAAAGGAACTTTGCTGAGGTAATTCCCTATTAGTTACGCTCATTTTCAGATGTCATTAATAAACAAAACAAAAAAATATTT
This sequence comes from Glebionis coronaria, assembly GCA_025667525.1. NCBI lineage: Eukaryota > Viridiplantae > Streptophyta > Magnoliopsida > Asterales > Asteraceae > Glebionis > Glebionis coronaria. Next base: position 23,564,417 of record CM046878.1, on the reverse strand, counting down.
GCTATATGGGTATGTCTGTTTCTGTGACCCGTAAATGAATTTTTATAATGACAGGTAATAGCAAAGGGAGAAGCTCAGGGAATGGTTAGCAAATCTATTGGTATAATGCTCGGGATAGCATTAGCTAATTGCATACAAGCTTCGACACCTTTGGCTCTTGCTTCGTTTGGTGCAGTTACTTGGATTCACATGTTTTGCAATCTTAAATCTTATCAATCCATTCAGCTAAGGACGTTAAATCCTTATCGTGCAAGTACTTTCTCTCCACTCTTACTTTTACTATTATCAATCTTTAGTCCTCTTGATAACTGAAGTTCCTTTGCATGACACTTTTTCATTTCTGTTATTATTTCAAGAAAACTACAGCATTTTGTTAAATTGTGATACTGAACTAGTATTCTATGTCCAATATACAGGCTTGGTTTTTGGTGAATATCTGCTAAGCGGTCTTGTTCCTTCGGTTAAAGAGGTCAACGATGAAGAGCCCTTTTTCCCTGCTCTACCACTCCTTAGTCTAAAGCCAGCAAGCAAAGTAAGTCATCGGATATAGACCTTTTTTCTTTATATATATATAGAACATATAGCTTTAAAATAGGAAAATTTGCTTACAAACTTGATCTCAACCGTTTTGACTCGCTTTATGTTGACCCGCTACAACCAAATCCGTCTGACTTGTTACTGAATGTACCCATTTTGTCAACTCTACTGAATTACATCATTCTTTTTGTCCCTCTAGGCAGAGAATAGAGTACTTTCACCCGAAGCTAAGGAAGCTGCTGCTACCATCGAACAGCGTCTAGAGCTCGGATCAAAGCTCTCCGACATTGTCAAAACCAAAATCGATGCACATGCTTTGCTTGACTTGTACAAAAACCAAGGCTACATCCTAACTCCGCATAATGGCAAAGTTTGTGTAAGCAAACTCCAACCTCTATTTTCATCATCTGTACTTGTTATTTCATTTTTGGGTTGTCATGAAAAGAAGCCTATATACTTTCACCAAAAATGCGGTTTAGTTCTTAAGCAGTTTTTGTGGTTGATCCGGTTACAAAAGAAATAAACTATAGGGACGTAATCAGTAACTAACTTAGAAAATTTGATTATTTAAACCACGTAATCCGGCAAGGCGGTAACTAAGGACTTAAAAGTGTTTATTGGTGAAAGTATGCGCAGTCTTTTTTTTTTTCTGTTTTTTTAATGATAACCCTCTATTTTTTAGTAGTATTTTAAACATAAATAAATTGAACAGGTGATATTGAAAGATGTATGTACACCACAAGACATGCTCAAGTCGATGTTCCACGTGAGTTACCTCTACTGGTTGGAGAAAAACGTTGGGCTTAATTCCATAGGCATATCTGACGACTGTGGGCCTGGGGGAATGCTGCAAATATCATTAGAATATGTAGAAAGGGAATTTAATCATGCTAAACGTGACGGGGAGCTCGCAGGTTGGGTAACAGACAGTCTTATAGCTAGGCCCAAACCTCATAGAATTCGACCCGACTACTGATAAGAATTTCCCATAGCCTATACAAAAATTAGGTGTAGAAAACTTTGAATGAATGCAGATTACCTTAATAGTGGATATTGGAATGACAAATTGGATTACAAACTGATCAAGAATTGTACATGCTAACGTTAGAATGATTTTTGTTGATTTGGATGTTTCTTTCTCGATTTTGCAATCTTTCGTGTTTGGCTAACAATAGTTAAAATACCCAAAGATCGACTCATTCATATGAGTATCAACACTACTAGTTGTGGTTCATCGTCTTTGTTGTTGGTCTGAGAGTTTATATGTCATGCTAATGCTAATTGACGATTCTTCTTGAGTTGATTACTGTATTTTTTAACAATGGTTCTGACCTCCGACCTTTGGCCGACCAATCCATAGCCAAATGTGGAACTACTTATACCATCAATGTTAATATTGATCGATCACATAAGGTTAAATACTGTTAATGTCAATCTGTGTATTGTTAACTATCTTCTATACTACTATATAAAGCATTTGAGATCTTATTAAAATAGCAAGGCTGAAAATTTAGACTTTTTTGTTTACTAAATAAAGCAAGTTGTTAATATCTTCATCAACATTATATACTATAACATTTTTTAACAACCTTTTATAACAAACTTTTGTAACAATATTTTGTAACAATATTTTTTCTTTTAAATTGAAAAATCTTTTTATTTATTTATTATTTTTATAATCTAATTTCACTATATTTTTTAAAATTTTGTGTTTTTTAATTCGATTATCCATTTTTATATTTTTTTTATTAACTTTTATTCTTTTTTCAATTCGATTTTTAAAACTTTACAACGAGTAAGAGACTAATATTTGTTAGTCATAAAATTCGTTATTAAGTACTCGTCGCCGTATTGCACGGGTACCATTCTAGTATGTATGCAAATTATGTGTTGTGTACTTGTATATCTGCTATCTTCTCATCAATGGTTCAAGAGACGCGAATCATTTTGAAATTTGGCGCAATATAGAGGATCTACACGCGTCTATATAGCCCTGATGTCCGTAAGACTTTGGTTTTTGTAAAGCTCTTTACCGGTAAGTCAGTAATCAACATCACGACTACAAACGGTGTTGCAATTTCACCCAATTGTGACTATTCGTTCCAAAATGTGTGAGGTCTCAAATTCAATTCCAGCTATGTGCAAACAACTTTTAATTAATCACGCCGACCTCCTGAAAAGAGAAGGCTTTACCCGGAAGGCAGTGGCGAAATTTATACATTTACTAATGTACTATAAAAAGATAAACTCGTATATAATAAAATGAACACGAGAACTATAATTTTGAGACATCAAAGAGAGGATTATAAAACCAACAACAATCAACAACTCTTCCCCTCTCACACATACAATGATTCTCCAAACAAAACCAATAAACCTCATTTCAACTTCCTTAAACCCTAATAAACCCAACAACCATCTTCCCGCCAAAATCACCACCATTAACCTCCCTCTTCACAAACCCCACCTTAAACCCTTAGAATGATTTTTGTTGATTTGGATGTTTCTTTCTCGATTTTGCAATCTTTCGTGTTTGGCTAACAATAGTTAAAATACCCAAAGATCGACTCATTCATATGAGTATCAACACTACTAGTTGTGGTTCATCGTCTTTGTTGTTGGTCTGAGAGTTTATATGTCATGCTAATGCTAATTGACGATTCTTCTTGAGTTGATTACTGTATTTTTTAACAATGGTTCTGACCTCCGACCTTTGGCCGACCAATCCATAGCCAAATGTGGAACTACTTATACCATCAATGTTAATATTGATCGATCACATAAGGTTAAATACTGTTAATGTCAATCTGTGTATTGTTAACTATCTTCTATACTACTATATAAAGCATTTGAGATCTTATTAAAATAGCAAGGCTGAAAATTCAGACTTTTTTGTTTACTAAATAAAGCAAGTTGTTAATATCTTCATCAACATTATATACTATAACATTTTTTAACAACCTTTTATAACAAACTTTTGTAACAATATTTTGTAACAATATTTTTTCTTTTAAATTGAAAAATCTTTTTATTTATTTATTATTTTTATAATCTAATTTCACTATATTTTTTAAAATTTTGTGTTTTTTAATTCGATTATCCATTTTTATATTTTTTTTATTAACTTTTATTCTTTTTTCAATTCGATTTTTAAAACTTTACAACGAGTAAGAGACTAATATTTGTTAGTCATAAAATTCGTTATTAAGTACTCGTCGCCGTATTGCACGGGTACCATTCTAGTATGTATGCAAATTATGTGTTGTGTACTTGTATATCTGCTATCTTCTCATCAATGGTTCAAGAGACGCGAATCATTTTGAAATTTGGCGCAATATAGAGGATCTACACGCGTCTATATAGCCCTGATGTCCGTAAGACTTTGGTTTTTGTAAAGCTCTTTACCGGTAAGTCAGTAATCAACATCACGACTACAAACGGTGTTGCAATTTCACCCAATTGTGACTATTCGTTCCAAAATGTGTGAGGTCTCAAATTCAATTCCAGCTATGTGCAAACAACTTTTAATTAATCACGCCGACCTCCTGAAAAGAGAAGGCTTTACCCGGAAGGCAGTGGCGAAATTTATACATTTACTAATGTACTATAAAAAGATAAACTCGTATATAATAAAATGAACACGAGAACTATAATTTTGAGACATCAAAGAGAGGATTATAAAACCAACAACAATCAACAACTCTTCCCCTCTCACACATACAATGATTCTCCAAACAAAACCAATAAACCTCATTTCAACTTCCTTAAACCCTAATAAACCCAACAACCATCTTCCCGCCAAAATCACCACCATTAACCTCCCTCTTCACAAACCCCACCTTAAACCCTTAAAACCCATCAAAACCCTTCAACCAAAACCCACCATAACCACCACACCGTCCGATATCTTACGCCTACTCGACACGCTCCGTTTCCCCGTACCCGACGCCGTCTACATTTCGCTTATAAAAGAATGCACCCAGTTTCAAGACTCTACTGAGTCACTTTTAGTACATACCCATATGACAAAAACGCGCAAAAAGCGACTTTCGTTAGCTTTAATTAACCGTGTTTTGATAATGTATGTTTCGTGTGGGAGTTTGGATAATGCGCGTAAAGTGTTTGATGAAATGACTAAAAAGGATTTTAATTCGTGGGCGATTATGATTGCGGGGTATGCTGATAACGGTGAGTGTGAGGAAGTGATTAGGCTGTTTGTGAGTGATAAGTTTCGGTATATAATGTATAGCTGTGGGAGTTTTCCGGTTAGTTGGATTATGGTGTGTGTGCTTAAGGCGTGTGGAGAGACGATGAATGTGGAGCTTGGGGAGCAAGTTCACGGGTGGTTGATGAAGTCTGGGTATTCGGATGATTTGTTTGTAGGGAGTTCGTTGATTAGTTTTTATGGGAAGGTTGGGTGTTTTGAAGACGGGGATATGGTTTTTGATCAGATTGGTTCGAGGAGGAATGTAGTGGTGTGGACGGCTAGGATTATTAATAATTGTAAGGAGGAACGGTTTCGTGAGGTTATTGAGGTTTTTAATGAAATGGGGAAAGAGGGTGTTCGGAAGAATAGCTTTACGTTGTCTAGTGTACTTAGTGCTTGTTCGAAGATAAGTGATGATGGAAACTGTGGTGAACAAGTTCATGCTAATGCGATTAAGTTAGGATTGGCTTCCAAAAGTTATGTGCAGTGTGGGTTGGTTAATATGTATGGGAAGTTCGGGTTGATGAATGATGCAAAAAGGGTTTTTGATATGAATGAAAGTAGGAGGAACCGTGAGTGTTGGAATGCTATGCTGACTAGTTTGGTACAAAATGGGTGTATTGTTGAAGCCATTAAGTTCCTTTATCAGATGAGGGCGGCTGGTGTGCAGCCTCAGGAACTGTGGCTGAATAAATTAAGGTCGTTGTGCGGGAGTGAAGTTATAGAAATCAAATAGCCTGTGAGATGGTTACGCTCATTGCTTTGTTGTGGCTAGTGAAGCACCCTTTCGTAGCTTTAAATTCGAAGTATCAATACCTATTTCCGTTAGCTGGAATGGAAGAAAGGTCAACTATCTCAACTCCACTGTGCTTATTAAATTTGTGTATATACGTCATGTTCATGTCAAAACATAGATATAATCAAATCCTTTGTATGACTAAAGTGCAAGAACAAAAAGGCTCGCTTTTCCACCATAGCACGATGCATCGAAGTCATTGTAATGTGTTATTAAGGTGGCGGTGGAGCTATTTGTTGTAACTATCTTTATTAATGGATACCTCTTGCTCTTTTATTTAGTACAGTGGTTCATATATACGAGGATACACATAGTTACACGATGCACCAAAGTTATTGATCAATACTTTTTCAGGCGTTAAGTAGCCTCTCATGTTCCTTTGCTTTGCCCTAAAGTATATGTCCCCATAGTGTTGCCCTGCTTACATCTTTGTTGCACTCTTAGGTCTTGGAGTTATATTTGCCTTTAGCCCACTTTTCTTTGCAAGCATGTTTCTAGGTGCCCTTGTCCATTTGCGTTTATGCTTCATTGTTTATGCTCGTGCCCCCCTTGTCTCTGTAGCGCGTTATCTATTCTATATATTGTGTTCTTTTGCAGCATTTGCTTTTATATGTTTTTGTCTTTTTTTCCACTGAGTTCTTTTGATGGTATTTACCTGTTACCTTTTTGTATGCGTGTATAGTTGCTTTTCATCTTATGTCTTTTATACTCCTTATCCTTGTTGTTGCACACCTGCACACGTATCTGAGCACTCCCACCCGTACACTTGCACTTGCTGTAGGTCTTACTAGAAGCAGTCTCTCTACTTTAGGGTGTATCCTGGTCTTTCGACCTCCCCATACCCTGTCCCTGCGAGATTCGGTATGTTGTTGTGGTAATTGATCAAAGTTATCGCTGTTTTAGCTGACTTAGAAAGATACAATTTGTCAGGGACAATAGAATTAGGAATGAAGTCACTGCCCACAATCAATTGATAAGCAAAAGACAATTTATATTTTATTGCAAGTTGGCTAATGATATAGAACGACATGTAATTGTTGATGGCCAAAACAATAAAATTAAGAGAACTAAGAATTGTTTATTAAATTTTCACATGTTCCCATCCTGTGTTTCTTCTGACTTTTTTCCCATCAGCAACCCCCTGCTAAGATTAAAATATATGTGAAGGGATAAGACTTTGGATAAGTTGCATTATTGATATATTTACCATGAAATTCTACTAAGATCATATGCACAAAGACAATCCACAAAATAAAAGGTAAGAGCAGGTCCCTAACCTAATGCAATCATAATAAAAAAACTCATGAGTTTAAGTCTTAGCTGGGAAAGGTATACAAATTAACATATCAATTATGGCACAGACACAAGCCACAGTCTTTGATGTGGAGCACGGAAAAGGAAAGGAAATAAACACTCAAATTCATATTTATAACTACTAAAAGATTTATATGAAACGTAGAATTGCCGCAATTTGTTTTTTTAGCTTCAGTTTTGCTTTTGGACCATTCAACCTGCAAAGTTGAATTAAGAGTCAACTATATAAATGGTCCATGTGGTTTGAAAGAAATTACGGATTCAGTCCATTTTTCAATTTTGTAAAAAATTTGATCCATGTGGTTTTAAGTTTTAACATGTGTCAGATGCAGTCCATTTTGACATGAAATGACCAAAATAACCCACCAAAAAATCAACGTAAGGTTGAATGAAGGGGTATTTTGGTCATTTCACGTACCTTTTTAGATAAAATGGACCAAATCCGACACAAGTTAAAACCACAGGGACCAGATCTGTTACAAATTAAAAAAATGGACTGAATTTGTACTTTCTAACAAACTACATGAACCGTTTATGTAATTAACTCTTGATTAAATTGTATTCATGTAAAACTCTTTAATGAACTTGAAGTGATGTACTACGTTGAAAAGAAGAGGAGAAACTCAAATACCAGATGTTTTGATTAGTGCAACGACTAGACTTTACGTATGAAAAAAAGAGTGAATTGCAGAAATTGTCATCGTGGTATTTCCAAATTGCAAGCGTAGTCTTTATCTTTTTGAAAGTGCAGGCATCGTCCTTGTGGCTGGGTGCGGATATCACCCCTATTTCAAAGTAAAATGAGTAAAATGCCCCAAAATTAAATGACAAAGTTTCAATGAACGCAAAGGCATTTTAGTCACTGCGCCTACAATTTGGACGACACTTGCACTTTCGAAAAAATAGATACCGCACCTACAATATGGACATACTAAAAGGGTAAAGGACGATTTCTGAAATTTGCTCAAAAAATAATTAAAATAGCTCATCCAATTGTAGTATTGAGGTGGCTGCTGTGGATATGTAAGCGATGACGTGTTTTAATTGTGGGAAAAGAATCTTATGAAGAAATAATAGCAAAACTTGCAGGTCTACTTTTAGTATAAAAGAAAAATAGGACGGTCTGGAAGTTGCCTATACAATCATTCACTTTGCATTGACTTGTGAGTAATTTTATCCTCTTCCTTTTTGTAGCTCACTTTTTTACCTGATAAACAAATAATGTCTTTGCTCAATGATCTTGCTCACCTAAAAATCCCTCTTGAAAATATACTATCTGCCACCAACAACTTCAATGATGAAAATATCGTCCGTGTAACTGGTTTTTCCAAGGATTACATGGGACACCTCTTTTGGTCCGGTGAGTTGATTGATGTTGCTGCTCGGAGATTGAATAAAGAAAGGGAAGATGGAGAACAACAGTTTTGGATGGAGATTTCCTTGCTCTCTAGTCTCAAACACAAGAATTTGGCTTCCATTGTTGGGTTTTGTGATGAGAATAATGAGAAAATCATCATTAAGAAACGTCAGAGCAGGGGAAGTCTCGGGAACTATATAAAAGACCCTTTCGTGTTGACATGGGGGAAAAGATTGGAGATATGTGTTGGTCTTGCGCATGCATTGAGCTACATTCATAATGATGAATCGCGCGATTTTAGCGTAATACACCGGAACATTGATAGTTGCACAGTTTTATTAAATGATAGCTGGAAACCCAAGTTGTCATATTTTGAACTTTCCATGAAGATTAAAGCATCTCAAAGGCATCATTCTTTCCAAACTGATAAAGTATGGAGCAAGAACGGGTATACAGACCCAGTATATTTAAACACTAAAAGTGTTAACCACAAGTCGGATATATACTCCTTAGGGATAGTATTGTTTGAACTACTGTGTGGTAGGAATTCAGTAAGTGATGAACAGGGTAACAAGTATTTGGCACCGCTTGCTATCTTCCATTATAGAGAGAAAACACTATATGATATAATTAATCGGGATCTATGGAATCAAATGCATCTGCAAACATTCAATATATTTGCGGAAACAGCGTATGATTGCTTGAATGAAGAACGATCCCGACGCCCAGATATAGGCGAGGTTGTTAAAAGACTTGAGAAAGCTTTGGAACTTCAGTTGGCACATGAATACAGGCTTGTAAGACTTTCTATTTTTTTTCTTACATGGTTCTGTTATTAAATGTACCAAATAAATCTGTATTTATTACTGCTAGTTACTAATTGGTGTTGCATTTGATGCTAAAGGATATGGCTGATCAAGGTAAGATTTCGGGGGAACGAAGATTCCAGAGTAGGGTAAGCAATGGCTAGTACTCTTATGATCCTCATGTTTGAATGTTTGATCATTCAGTTTGTTTGTTTTTCCCTTAAGTATATACTATATGTTATCCATGATTGTTTTTGTTACAGTTATTTGTGGCAAAAGTGTATATAGCGTTGATTTACAAATAGAACTAACAAGGTAGTAAAAGAGGCCAAGTATTATGAACTTCTTCATGTTACATAGACATCCGCTAGAAGAACACCTACGGTTAAAACCAAAGAAATTTTTTTATACAAATGTTTCCATATCTTGGACGGTTGGACCTGCATAAGCTGTTTAAATGTGTAAAACACTAATCACAATAGATGGACTTAAGAAATTGAGTAATTCATTGAATTTACTACTCCCTAGTTTTGGCCCCTATCCATTCCGCTATCCAAGATGATTGTGAAAGATAACAAAATGTAACCCTTCCATCTTTTTCTTTAAAATATCAGAACTCAAAAACCTGCAAAATAATGTCTGATCACCATCTTGACCAGTTCATGACACTTCTTTTTTTTTTAGCCTAGCACTACTTCGAAATGTTCATTTTGGTGATTTATACTATTATTTTGTTTTAAAAATTATTGCACCTATCTTATATATTTATTGACAATGGGCCACCTAGTTGTGTTTGTTCTTAAATTAACACTCTACCAAAGACACTTTTTTGGTCAACTCTAGGTTAACTTTAGTGTTTTTGAAAGTCATGGTTTTTGTTTCCGTCTTTGATCGATAATTGAAACGATATTTGTCAAATGACAGTTCCGACACCTCAAAATAGAATTAGAAGCTATAAAATCAGCAACCAACAAGTTTGATGATGCCCATTGCATTGGAAAAGGAGGATTTGGGAAAGTTTACAAGGGAGAACTCGTCCATTCGAAGGGCCAGTCAGTTGTTGCTCTAAGGCGTCTCGATCGTGCATTTGGCCAAGGAAATCCTGAGTTTTGGAAAGAGATCATTATGCTTTCTCTCTACAAGCATGACAACATTGTCTCTCTCTTAGGGTTTTGTGACGATTGTGGCGAGATGATTCTCGTTTACGAATATGCATCAAAAAGAAGCCTCGACTTGTATCTAAATGACAAAGATCTGATGTGGATTCAGCGACTTGAGATATGCATTGGGGCGGCTCGAGGGCTTGCTTACCTTCATAATCCTGGTCGGACCCAACAAAGAGTCTTGCATCGCGATATTAAAAGTTCCAATATCTTATTAGATGAACATTGGAATGCAAGGATAGCAGACTTGGGTCTATCCAAGTTTGGTCCCGCAAACCAAAAATACACTTTTCTTGTCTCCAATGCTGTAGGAACAATCGGGTATTGTGATCCTTTATACGTAGAGACAGGTTTACTAACTAAAGAGTCAGATGTCTACTCCTTCGGGGTAGTGTTGTTTGAATTGTTGTGTGGGAGGTTGTGTATTGGCAACAACCAGGATCAGCGCCAACCTTTGACTGAATTGGTCCGTAAATGCTACAAACAAAATACCATGGATGAAATCATTTATGGTTTTATTAAGGATGAAATAAAACCTCATTCTTTGGAGGCATTTACAACAATTGCTTATCAGTGTTTGATGAGAGAACAAGAACAACGTCCATTAATGACTAAGGTGGTGAAAGTACTTGAAAGTGCACTGCAATTGCAAGTAGTTGTGTTTGAACGAAAATCTAATTTTGCTTAAGCTAGTAAGATGTCTTCGTTCTTTGACGTTGATGGTTACATGAATAGTTTGTAATTCATGAATTTCGCATACATCCTTATTAGGATATTTAAGAACCATATGTACTAATAACATAATTTATGTCTCTTCTTAGGTCTCTAATATGCCAACGCCACCTAGCCTATCTCCTGCAGAACCGTGAGGTTCTAAAAAGAAGATCTTTGAGTTCTTTCGACGTTAATGCGAAAAAGGTATATGGATTGGTTGCACAATCAGTGGGACAAAAGTAACGCATTATATATTTGGTTTAGTTTTATTAGTATGTATTAACTTTGTATTGCTACTTTGTAGAGTGAGAGACTGAGAGTTTCAAGCCAGACACTGAATGTGAGTGACCGGATAGCACCTGAACGTTTAAGAGGGCGCAGACCAAGAAAAGTTGGATCGTAGTTGATTCAACATTAACACCGATTAGTCTATTGCAATTTAATGTAGTTCTATCTTTGTATCCTCCTCTATTTCATAGTGATTCATATGTTATTTTCAAGTCATTTCTTTACCCAAAAAGTAAAAATAAAATTTCAAGTATGCGAAATTCAATGAATTACAACCAATCGTTAAAAAGGCAATGGACTATTGGTGCCACCCTTCCGTAGCTTAGAATTCGAAGTATCAGTACCTATTTCCATGAGCTCGAAGGGCCAGAAAGGTCAACTATCTCAACTCAAGTATGCAAAAGTTAGTTTATATATAGTCATTTTCATGCCAAAACATATATATTACGAAGCTGTATGTAAATTTATGACGCTAAATCCTTTGTATGACTGAAGAGCGAGAACAAGAAGGCTCGCTTTTCTACCATACCACGATGCACCAAAGTCATTGTAATGTGTTCTTTAATATGGTGGTTGGTCATTTATCTGAATTTATTTAGTCCTACTGCCAAGTTTTACCTTGTTGGTTAGGACATGTAATCTGGTTCCTCAATTCATGACCTGCCTAATCTTTAAAACCTTCTTGAACAATACCGGAAACATTGTTTATGGTGGTTAGTTCTGCCGGAAAACTGGAGGGTTTTACGTCTGCGAGGAAGATCGTGAATTGTTGCGAGGGAGATAGAAAAGTGATGACAATGAGGCTGTACATGTCCTTTAGGGCATTTGGAATGGTGGGTTATTGGCTTAAGCCAAAGAGCTTGGCACCAGAAATCGCTTGGCACACTGTATTAAAAAAATGGACACGTATCGATCATCCAAGTAGATAGAGCAGGTCGAAAATGGCTAAAACGCAACAAATCGTTAGAAAACACATCTTTTTCAAAAGAAGATTGGTCCACATTTTAGCTTCAACTAATGAATGTTAACTTTAACAATAACAAGGACCACTTTTGTGCATTTCTGACCACGTTGAGTACTAACTAATGTTGCAAAACAAGGTTTACAAGGACGATTAATCTTCGATTAATCGCTACAAGGTCATCAACCTTGCCGATTAATATAAAGACGATTAATGACGGTCAACTGTGGTCAATGACGGTCAAGGGAGGTCAAACTTGTCGGAAACTTGCAAATCTTGCCAAAAATACCAAAACTCGCTATAAACTTGTGTTTATCACTTATAGTAACTATTTATATGTATGAAAAGATGGATTCTAAGAATATGTAATGCCTAAAATACCTAAAACCCATTAAAAATACCCAAAACTTGCCGAAAATAACCAAAATTTGCTAAAAATGCTGATCCGATTAATCACCGATTAATCCCGCCTAGAACGATTACAAGCTACAAGATGGTCGACCGGGCGACTAGCGATTCACGATTTTTGCAACATTGGTACTAACAATGTAATTTTAAATCACCAAAGTGACATATCAATAATCAGGCACCCAATATCTCGCATTTGGGATAACCAAGGAAAGTGTTAGAACTAGTTAATGGATACCTGGTAACCTAAACAAGAAAAACGTCATATCTTTACTTTGTTATAAACTTCAACGTAGTAGGGCTAAGCAAAACAGACCAAAAGTCAAGTCGAGCTAAACCGAAATCGATCCGACCATATTTGGTTCGATTTGGAAAAACCTTAGAAAAGTAACACACCTAAACGGTATAAACCAAACCAAAACAACTGGCCAACACAAAACCGATCCGAATCATTTCGATTAAATTGTGGATTCATACTTTCCGGTTTTTGATTTGGTTTGGTTTGGTTTTGGTTGGTTCAAATCGGTTTTGACACCATTCTCGGCCCTAGAATAAAATAGGGGTGAGCGAATCGGACCTCGGACCAGACTGAACCGAAAAACTGGCCTGAACCGGATCGGACCGAACCTATTTCGTTGCGGTCCTTGGTTTGTCATTTTCCGAACCAACCAACCATTTTTAGTTCAATTTTCGATTTTGTATATTATGCCGTTTTTGCTCGATTCAGTTAGGTTCGGTTTAAAACCAAGAAAAATCTAAACTATATATTGTTTGATTGGTAATTTTCCTTGATCATTATTCAGTAAAAACATTACAATAAATAGGCTACATAGGAAAGATCTGGAAGTAACATAGACGGGCTAAAGCCTAATCATAATGGGCCAAAACATCTCAACTAACACTCCCCGAAGTTTGAGCGGGAGGCAATCGAACACTCAAACTGGAACGAAATTCTTCAAATAACGCCGAAGGAAGACCTTTGGTGAAGATATTTGCATACTGGTAACGAGATGGAACATGAAGAGCACGCACGTGACCCATAGCAACCATGTCACGAACAAAATGAATGTCAATATCAATGTGTTTTGTTCGTTGATGTTGCACCGGATTAGAAGATAAATAAACAACACTAACATTATCACAATAAACAAGAGTAGCGGTCAATAGTGGTGTGTGTAGCTCTCGAAGAAGATTGCGTAGCCATGCCGTCTCAGCAACAACGTTGGCAACACCGCTGTATTCAGCTTCAGCGCTAGAACGTGAAATAGTGTGTTGCCATTTAGAAGACCACGATAAAAGATTATTGCCCAAAAACACACAATACCCGGATGTAGATCTGCGAGTAGTAGGGCAATCAGCCCAATCAGCGTCAGTGTAAGCCACAAGAGAAGATACTGAGGATGCATATAACTGTAAACCAAACTCCATAGTTCCTTTAACATAACGAAGAATCCTCTTGAGAGCAGCTAAGTGAGGCTCTCGAGGATCATGCATATATAGACAAATTTGTTGCACAGCATAAGACAGGCCAGGACGAGGGAATGTAAGATATTGTAGGCCACCTGCAAGACTCCGATACAAAGTAGGATCAGAAATAGGAGTCCCCTCAGGACCAAGCTTGGACTCAGTGTCAATAGGGGTCCGAGTAGGATTGCAGTTGAGCATATTTGCTCGCTTAAGCAACTCTATAACATATTTCTTCTAAGAGAGAAACATCCCTGTATTGTCACGTGTAACCGATATCCCTAAAAAATAGTTAAGGGCACCAAAATCTGTCATGTCAAACTCCCTGTTTAGTGAGGATATAATCTTCTGAAGCAAAGATGTAGAAGAAGCTGTGAGAACAATATCATCCACATAAATCAATAAATATGCTGTGTCAGCACCATATCTATAAATAAATAAAGATGAGTCACATCTACTTGGAGAAAATCTAACCCGAGTAGCATAAGCAGCAAATCGATGAAACCAAGCACGTGGGGCTTGTTTCAACCCATATAAAGACCTCTGAAGGCGACATACATGATGAGGATACCGGGGATCCACAAAACCTGGAGGTTGATGCATATACACAGTCTCTGACAAATCACCATTAAGAAAAGCATTCTTAACATCCAACTGATGAACAGGCCAATGTCTAGTCAATGCAAGACTAAGTACAGTACGAATAGTGGCCGGCTTGACAAATGGGCTAAAAGTCTCATCACAGTCAATGCCAACCTGTTGACTACTACCGTTGGCAACTAACCGGGCTTTATACCTACTCAGAGAACCATTGGCATGGAATTTATGCCAAAATAACCACAAACACCGCACAATATTGGCATCAGGAGGTCGTGGAACGAGAACCCAAGTACTATTTTTAATTAAAGCATTATATTCATCATACATAGCATCCCGCCAATGCGGATCAGATAAGGCAAGAAACGGGGATTTTGGTATATGAGAGATTTGAGAAACATGAAGGTTTAGACGTTGGGTAGTCTTACGTGTCTCATCCTGATTTTGAGTGACCATAGTGTGAGTCCGAGTTGGAGGGTTACTGAGAATGGGTTGAGTGTTATTGTGGGTTTGGGTTTCTGGTGGGACCGGGGACGTAGATTATGTCTGGGTTTGGGTTGTAGGTGTTGAACTGGATGTAGGTTGTGTTTGGGTTGTGGGTGATAAGGTGTTGGGTGGACTGGGCTGAGACAAGTGGAGAAAAACCAGGTGGTGGGCCACTGGAATGGTTTGAGCCTGAAGTATGGTTGGTACGGGTTGGTGTTTGAGGTTTTAGTGGGTTAACAGTAGGTGTTGGTGGTGGAGGATTATGTATTACATGACGAGTAATTGGTGAGGGAGACGTGTCAAGAAATTCGTATGAAGGGGAAGGTGTGATAGATCCATAAGGAAACTGCGTTTCGTCAAAGGTTACATGTCTAGAGATAAGAATTTTGTTTGTAGTTAGGTCAAGACACCGATAACCTTCGTGATAGGCTGGATAACCTAAAAATATACATGGTGTGGCTCGTGGAGCAAGTTTGTATGGTGGAAATAAATGGGGATAACATAGGCATCCAAAAGTGCGAAGTTTTAAATAGTTAGGTTGTTTCTTGAGACAATCTAGTTACCGGTATCTCATTTTGAATAGCGGTTGAGGGAAGGAGGTTTGAGAGGTAGGCAGCCATGTGAAGTGCCTCAACCCAAAATGTAGGCGGAAGGTGGGCTTGGAAAAGTAACGTACGAATCATATTATTTATAGTACGAATCATACGTTCCGATTTTCCATTTTGTTGGGAAGTTTTAGGGAATGAAAATCTTATTTGAATCCCATGTGTAGAGAAAAGGTTAAGAATTTGGGCGTTATCAAACTCACCACCATGATCACATTGAAAACTGCGAATGTCACATTTAAATTGATTTTTAACATAAGAACGAAACTGAACAAACTTTGTGAACACTTCAGATTTAGTTCGAAGAGGATAAATCCACAAATAATGAGAAAATGATCAAGAAAAAGAACATAATACTTAAAACCACCCCCGTACTAATGATTGGAGATGTCCAAATATCTGAATGGACAATTTCAAAACAACTAGAAACAATAGATGTAGAACTAGAAAATGGAAGTTGCACATGTTTGCCAAGCTGACAGGCGTGATAAACATGATGAGACTTATCCTTATTACAAGAAATGAAATTACGAGAAACAAGAGAGCGTAACACTTCGTTACCCGGGTGACCGAGTCGTTGGTGCCACGTAGAGGAACTAAGAGACACTAAAGCACTTGGAAGGGATGACGGCTGGGTTACCGGATAAAGATCACCTGAACTATCACATCTGAGTAATATATGACGGGTCAAGAAATCCTTCACCGAAAACCCATAAGCGTCAAATTTAAAAGTGCAATTGTTGTCTCGAGTAAACTGCCGAACATATATAAGATTTTTAATAGTATTGGGGGTGACAAGAACATTTTGAAGATGTAAAGGGAGATGAAGAGTGGGAAGAATGCTATGACCCGTGTTTGTGACAGGTATTGTTGTACCGTCACCAACACGTACAGACAGATATAAGCAAGAATTAAAAATAGTACTTAATTATTAACATTAGAATTAAGGTGTGAAGAGGCACATGTGTCCATATTCCATGTAGAATCCGGAATACTCGTATTGTTGAAAGCACTAGGAACAAATCCAAAAATACCATTTTGTCCGTTGGGCTATGGACTGACAAAAGCTTGTTGGGCCGCTTGTTGTGGGCTAGTCCAATAGTATGTTGGTTGCATCAAAAGTGGTTGAAGAACATAATATGCCATGAAACTAATATGCCAAGAAACTGTAAATCTAAGATCAAATAATAATTCTTGGATCCGTATGCGGTGTAATATGACGCACGTGTTGCAGTCAAATATAAAACACCAACAATTAATTTATATTGTTGGATTCAATAACCAAGAAAAAGAGAAAAAGTTAGCGTATGACAAACCAATGAGCCAATTGGAATTTAGAACAAGATGAAGTGTATGTTGAAGTGGGTACATAGAATTTAGGAGAATCACAAGTCACAGCTGTATATCTTTTCCCTTTTCTTCTTTGTAATACCGTAGTTTTTTTTTGAAAGTGTAGAAACTAGAAAGGGGGGTTGAATAGTTTCTTATATTTACTTGTTAAAATATGGTTTCCAAAAATCCTTTTTCAAAAACTTAGGCTTGAGGAAATATGTGAAATCTTCTTATGCACAATATGAACAATGATAGTGTAACTAAACTAATGCTAACAAAAATATATGCAAAAAGAATAAAGAATGATAGTGTAACTAAGCTAATACTAACAAATGTATATGCATAAAGAATAAAGAATGTAAAGAGTTAAGGGTAAAGAAAGATCAAACCGAACACCAAGGATTTATAGTGGTTCGGCAACGAAGCTCACTCCTCGTTCCTACTCCACTCCTCGAGTACTCCTTACTCGAGAGTTCACTACACAACAAGCTCCTTATGGTGGAGAAAACCGTACACGTCGCTTAACCAATTTCTGACTCTAAGCTAAAAGTCGAGCCCTAATCGTAGCTAGGACCAATCTACACAACTATACTTAGTACATACACAACTTCCAAATAGACACAACTACTTGGATCTTCACAACTATGACACAACTACAAGTGTATAAAATTAGATCTTCAATGGATCTTTGGTGGTGGACTCAACACTTCACAAGGATAGTGTTCTTCTCTTTGCACTTGGAGAGGAAGGGATGGAAGAACAAGATTCACTTCTTAAACAAGTAGTAATCAAACAAATGATCAAAGATTTGAGTGATTAAAGAAGGGGTTTTGAATCTGGAAGTAAATGTGCAAAAGAGGTGAGTTAAAAAGCTGAGAATGGTCCACTATTTATAGGACAAAGGGGCCAACGGCTATATCTGCCCGCGGTACCTTATCTAAGCCTGCGGTACCTTATCGATAAGGTACCGCCTAGGGGCTAAGGTACCGCCGGACTAGACTCCGCTCCCTTTTTGTCCTTTAGTGATGGAGGTCATATCTGGCTTAAAAAATATCCTGATAGAATATTCCTAACCAAATAAGAATATGCCATTTTCAAATTTTCAAATAATTAATTTAATAAAACATTTTCTTAAAAAGAAAGTTTAATAAAAATTTGTCACACTTAATAAAAAGTGAGTTTTAAGAAAAGATTAAATCACTTGATCACTTGATTAAGGTTAGTACTTGTTGATCCATACCTTAAGTGAAAATGGGTAAAATGAAAAATACTTGAACTCAAGAATTCGTTTTTCGTTGTTTTCGTAAATGCTTGTTTTTACATATTGTCGTAATCAAAACAAAGCGAGACCAAAAAATGCAAGTAACGTTTTTTGGCATTATTGCATTAACAATCTCCCCCTTTTTGATTCCGACAATACATAAACTCAATCACACAAAAAAAACAAGATTTTCGAAGACGAGTTTATTCATTTCTCCCCCTTTGTCGAAGCAAAAAGGTTGCACAAGTCGGTGTTGAAGAAACGGACTTTGCAAAGACTCCCCCTTGGTGCTTACTCCCCCTAGCTTGGGACACCGAGGAATCGAGATATGATGACAAGCTACATAGAAGGGTTAGTTGAACAAAAGAAACAACCAACAATATATAGCAATAGGTCACATAAAAAAATAAAAGAGAAGAAAACAAAAAGAAAAAGATCCAAGATAGGTTACTAAAAGAACATCATACAAAGAAGTATGGAAAAAGAAACAAGCCAAAAGCATAAATCTAATCCTAGTTATTCTAGAATTCTAAGATATGCTTGAAGTTGGTATCTTGTGGATAAGCAACCAATGCTCATATGAAAGACAAGGTAATGGCGGAGGGTGGTGGTGGCTTGTTGGAGATCTCATAATCATAGTGAAGAGGAGGCTTGATTAAGAGACTCTTGATGTAGCTCAACTCCTCATAGATGTGTGCCATAGCAAGATGTTGATATTGACAACATTGACAATATGTTCCATGGTGCATGACATTATCATGAGAAGGAGGCAGAACACTAAAGGGTGGTGGTGGAAGAAAAGATGTTCCACAATCAACATTCTTGATAGGAGAGATGTGATTAAGAGTGTTCTTGGGTGGGTTTGGATTGTAATGGTTTTTGGGTGAGTTAGGATTGAAAGCAATTGGAGAAAATGGAGGAGATTCAAGGCTTTCATTGGGAGAATAAGACATTTTGGATGTGAAGTAATGCAAAATGCTTATGGTTTAAATAGGGAAGTCTTAGGGTATTTTTGGGGTGGTCAAATGGTTTGAAACAAAGATTCTCAGAAATGTTGGAGCAAATCTGGAGTTTCAGACAAAAACCCGAAAAAGGAAGGCACTGTAGGCGGTTCCTTAGCTAGGCTGGCGGTACCTTATCAATAAGGTACCGCGGTTCACATATGGAACCGCATGCATAGGCAGGGTTTGGTGTTTGGAGGAAGATTTTTCAGCAAATCTTATTTTTCTAGTCTAACTTATCATAGGGATATGCTTAAAAGCAAAGATAGACAAAGAAAACATATGCAAACTTACCAAATAGATATTTGACCAAAATACATGGATTAAAAACAATCGATGTAGGAGGTGTGTAAGACAAGACCTTAAGTCATGACACAATGATCCTCCATGATTCTATCTTGTTCTTGCTATGTTTGAGAGAATCATACATATGAATTATGTAAGCTCTAGATTAATAGCGAGAATCTATGAAAAATCGTTTTTAGATTGAATTAACAATGTCAAACGAATTTCTCAAACATTTTCGAAAGAGACTTTGAGAATTTTGAAAAGAAGAAGAGAATGTTTTTCAAAAAGAGTTTAGAAGACTCAATGACTCAAAGTGGTAAAAGAAAACACACAAAGAGAAAGGAAATTAAGGAAGATGTTCCATTAATCCTAGACCTAGACGCAAGTAATTGAAAGGTTCCCTCTTAAGTGGCTTAGTGAAGATGTCGGCTAAGTTGTCCTCGGAGGATACCTTTTCAATTGAAATGTTCCCCTTTTGAACATTATCCCTAAGGAAATGGTGTCTAATTTCTATGTGTTTGGTTCGCGAATGTTGCACGGGATTCTTGCTAAGGTCTATAGCGCCTTTATTATCGCACATGATGAGAACATCATCAAGAGAAATCCCGTAATCAACAAGCACTTGCTTCATCCATAGATCTTGTTGGCATGATTTTCCGGCACTCACATACTCGGCTTCCGTGGTGGATATTGCAAGAGCGGTTTGTTTCTTGGAGAACCAAGAAGTTAAACAACAACCCATGAAGGTACAAACTCCACTAGTGCTTTTCCGGTCCACATAGTCTCCCGCATGATCCGAGTCCGCGTAGACAATGGTTTCTACGCCGGTCCCTTTAGGATACCATAATCCTAAATGTATAGTGCCTTTAATGTATCGGAAGATACGCTTAACCGCTTCAAGGTGAGAGGTTTTGGGAGCCTCTTGGAAGCGAGCACAAAGGCAAACACTAAACATGATATCCGGTCGACTTGCCGTTAGGTAAAACAAACTACCAATCATACCTTTATATTTGGTGTTGTCTACCGACTCACAATCATCATCTACGGTGAGTTTAGTATCCGAGGCCATAGGGGTCTTCATTGGTCTAGAATCTTCTAATCCAAATTTCTTTAGCATTTCTTTAGCGTACTTAGATTGACTAAAGAAAATACCATCGTCCATTTGTTTAATTTGGAGTCCTAAAAAGAAGTTAAGTTCTCCCATCATACTCATTTCAAACTCATCATGCATGATTTTGGCAAAGTCATCACACAATTCTTGACAAGTTAAGCCAAATATAATGTCATCAACATATATTTGTACGATTATGAGGTGAGGACCTTTCTTCTTTGTAAAGAGTGTATTGTCTACCATTCCCATGGTATACTCATGTTTAACAAGAAACGCTTTAAGTCTATCATACCAAGCTTTGGGTTCTTGTTTGAGTCCATAAAGTGCTTTCTTAAGCTTGTAAACATGGTCCGGTTTCTCAAAATCAATGAAGCCGGGAGGTTGAGCCACATATACCTCCTCATTGATCAAGACGTTAAGAAATGCACTCTTTACATCCATTTGTTGAAGCTTAAAATCTAAGGCACAAGCGTAGGCTAAAAGGATTCTAATAGATTCTAATCTAGCTACCGGTGCATATGTCTCGTCATAATCAATCCCTTCTTGTTTATTATAGCCTTGAGCTACAAGTCTAGCCTTGTTACGAGACACAACACCATTCTCATCTAACTTATTCCTAAATACCCATTTGGTTCCTATAATGGTAGAACTTCTAGGTGGAGGAACAAGTTCCCAAACATCATTGGCAACGAATTGATTCAATTCTTCTTGCATCGCAATGACCCAACTCTCATCCGTCAAAGCTTCTTTAACATTCTTTGGTTCAATCAAGGAGACGAAACAAAAGAAGTTGCTTTGGTTTTGGACTTGAGATCTTAGGGTCCTTTGATTTAAGTCACCAATGACATTATTGAGAGTATGATCCCTAGACTCCTTAATGTTTACTTCCTTTTCAACACTAAGGTCTTCAACTCCTATTTTTCTAACCTCTTTGGCTTTAACTACTTCTAATTCATCCAAGTCATCATCAACCAATGGTGGTGTCTTGGGTGAAGGAGGGGTTTCATCAAAGGTTACGTTGAGTGATTCTTCAATAACCCCCGAGGTTCTATTTAGGACTATGTAGGCTTTACTAGTTTGGGAATAACCTAAAAGGATACCTTCGTAAGACTTTGGGTCAAACTTGGTAAGGTAGTCTTTGGTGTTGAGGATAAAGCACTTGCTTCCAAATACCCTAAAGTATTCCAATGAGGGTTTCTTACCTTTAAGAATCTCATAGGGGGTCTTTCCTAGGAAAGGTCGAATAAGAATTCGGTTGAGAATATAAGTCGCCGTGTCCACGGCATTGCACCAAAACTTTTGAGGCAAATATTGCTCGTTTAACATCGTCCTACTCATCTCTTGGAGAGCCCTATTCTTCCTTTCAACTACCCCATTTTATTATGGAGTGCGAGGAGCCGAGAAGTTATGGGTAATACCATGAGCTTCACAAAAGGCACCAAATTGCACTTCATTATCAAATTCCCTACCATGATCCGTCCTAATAGAGACAATTGGACATCCTAGTTGATTTTGAATTCTTCGACTAAAGATTTCAAAATGATCGAAAGCTTCATTCTTAGATGCCAAAAATCTAGTCCAAGTGAATCTAGAATAGTCATCAACTATAACTAGGGTATAAAGGTTACCTCCATAACTCCGTATAGCGGAAGGTCCAAAAAGATCCATATGTAGGAGCTCTAAGAACCGAGAGGTCGAAACCAAATTCTTGGCTTTGTGACTTGAGTGAACTTGCTTTCCAACTTTGCAAGCATCACAAAAGTGACTATCAAACTTAATCTTGGGGAGGTGTCTTACCAACTCCTTAGAGACTAAAGATTGAATTAAACGCATATTAGCGTGACCTAATCTTCTATGCCAAAGAGTATAACTATCATCTATAGCCGCAAGACATATGTTGTCTTTTGACTTCTTATTAACCTTCATAACATAAAGCCCATGCTTTCTAATACCTTTTCCAATGACTTTTCCATCTTTTACGATTTCACTGTCATGTTCCGAAAAGATGACCTTACACTTATTATCACAAATTTGACCTATACTTAAAAGATTAAACCCTAAGTTATCTACGTGCTCAACATTTTCAATGGTCATGGAGTCAAGAGAAACCGTACCTTTGCTAATGATATTACCACGTAGACTACTAGCGAATGTGACGTTACCTCCATCATATGCTTTGTAATGCGAGAACAAACTTCGATTACCCGTCATGTGTTTAGAAAATCCACTATCCTTAATCCACTCGTCGGGATCCAAATCAATTCTCAAGCATATCTAGGTAACAACACACAAGATCATTTGGTCCCCAATATCTCATGGGTCCAAAATTGTTAGTTCCAAACATCCCTTGCATTTGGTTGGGATGCATGAATGAATGAGGGGTTCCCCATGGAGAACAAAATGGAGGAGGGTAGTAATTCATGTAACCATTTTTTTGTTCATTATTTCTCCTAGGTGTATTTGATCTAGGTTTAGAGTTATGATCATTTCTTCTAGGTGTTGGGGTTTTACTTCTAGATCGTGAATTGTTTTGATTATCTCTTCTAGGCGTTGTCGTTCTACTTCTAGGCTTAGACTCATTCCGTATTCTAGGTGGAGTAGAGGATGGTCTTAATAAACTTCTATTCCCCATGAGAGGTTTACTTAATGGCTTGTAGAACTTATCAATAGCATTGTCGTCAAGTATGGGTAATTTTACCTTATTAACAATAAGATGCTTTGGTTTTACATCTAACTTAGACTTTTCAGAAAGTTCAGAATTTTCACCAAAAACATCCTTTGCCCGCGGTACCTTATCTATGGCGGCGGTTCCATAGTGATAAGGAACCGCGCCATACAATTTGGAACCGCGTACAGTGGACGTTTTTTGTGAAAACCTGACTTGTTTTGGTTCACTAGTTGAGGCTTCATTTGGGTTAAAACCTAGACCAAGTCTTTCCTTAGAATGAACTTGTTTGTTTAACATATCATCAAGAGCACTAGTACCTTTCATGAACTTTTCCAATTTAATGGAGGTGCTCTTGAGATCTTCATTCTCTAATCTAAGTTTCTCACAACTTAAGCAACCTAAATCTACTTCTTTATTTTTCTCAAGTATTGCCAATTTCTCCCTAAGTTCATTGATCTCATTTTCAAGCTTAGTTTTGGTTGATTTTAAGGTTTTATTCTTTTCTATGAATTTAAGACTAAGTTTGTGTAAACTATCATATTTGCCTTCAAATTCGGTATCATCAAGAGTGGAACTATCATTGCTATAATATTCAGTTTCGGAATGTACCTCTTTAGAAGTGTGAGCCATAAGACATTTCTCCTCTTTGGGGTTGTCATCATCATCTTCACCGCTATCGCTCCAAGCGCCACTAACGAACGCCGTGTGATTCTTATCACGAGCGGGCTTTGGACAATCACCAATGAAGTGATTTGGATCACCACATCTAAAGCAATTCCTATTACCTTTTTCGTTCTTGGCAAACCGATTCTTTGACAATGGTTTCTTGTCATAGTTGGGTTGCCTAACGTGTTGACCTCGTCTCTTGAAGAACTTCTTGAAATCTCTCACCGCCAATGCATACTCCTCGTCATCGCTTTCTGAGGAACTATCATGGTCACTTTGTGCCTTCTTGGCTTTAAGTGCAAGAGATTTCCTTTCACTCTTGGTTTTCACTAATTCCGAGTCCTTCAAAATTATCATCTCATGAACCTTCAAGTTTCCTATGAGTTCATCGAGTGATAAAGTTGAGAGATCTTTCGATTCTTCAATCGCCGTGACTTTTGCTCTCCACTTTGGATGTAAAGCCCTTAGTGTCACACCCCTAATTTATCAGAGTAATACAACACAATGGGGTGCGACGGTCATGACTATCACAAGACATAGATACAAAGAATGACTATTTAAAAGCCGTTTTAATTTAATTAAAAGCATAAAACTTGTTTCGGAAGCGAATTACACAAGATCATAATAAAACATTGTTTCAAAAGACTTTAACATTGATCCAAATATCCATACACTAGTCACGACCATTTTCATTTAAAAATCTCCCATGCATAACCACGTCACTCCTCCGTCTTGATACCTGAGAAAAACATTGCTAAAGCGTCAACACAAAGGTTGGTGAGTTCATAGGTTTAAGTTTAAATAGTGTGATGAACCATAAGATTTTCCAAGGCAACCGGCATATAATCTTATAACAAATACAAGATTATAATCAAAACTATACGTTTTAATCACCTACGCCTAAGCTCGTGACACCGAAGCGTTAACCTCAACCAACAAGAAATAATAAGAGCCCGAGCAAATGCCTATCCCGAAGCATTTGTAACACCTCAAATGTAAGTGTATCTAACTTTGGTCACACAACCAAATTAGATAGGGAGGTTAGTCTCGATACATCTATCCATAACATTCGCGCTTACACAAAGTAATTAACGGTTCACGATAATGGGCTAAAGCATCTAGGGATATCGCTACTTAGACATCATGTAGGCAAACGTATCAAGTTTTAGCACTTATGTTCATCCGTTTAAAACAAACAATGTTCTCACCCCAAAATAGTTAAAACAATTAAAAGTGGGGCTATGAAACTCACCTCGATGAAGTAGTAAATATGATCAAGAAAGATAGCTCGGCAAACCAAGGCACGCAAAGCGATTCGCAAACAATCTACCTGTAACCTAAGTAAAATATCCGTACTTAGGCTAAATACAAGAAATAATAATGTACGACGTACTTGGTTGATATTTTATACTTGCTCTCGGTTTATAAAAATGTTTTCATACATTTTTCATGTTCAACAATGTTAGTCACGGGGTCAAGTTTGGGCCTCGATAACTTGTTAAATAATAGTCCGAAAAATGAACGGGTTCTTGTTATAACAACTAGGCCGTGAGGTCTTCGATATTTGATAAATATCGCATTTTTATGAAGTCTCCAAGTCTAGAAAATAATTACGCAAAGTAGTTCACTCGCAAACAAAAATATACATGTAAGATTAAATTTTATACAAGGGTTGATCGACCATCTTTGGGAATTTATTGCGGGTTCGTTACTTAACATTAAGACAAACGGAGAGTTGTTTTGAAAACTAGGCCGCGTCGAGTTTACCAAGGTTCTTTTTGATTGCCGGGGCATGGCCTTTAGGTTGGTTAAAAACAGGTGCAAAGTGAGGTGATTGGAAAAGTTAACTTGCTAAAATTGTTAGTTTTTCTATTTATAGAAAATGATTAAGGGCATTTTGTGTTTCATTTCTCTGTCCTACGTCTCCTCTCACGCACCCTTGTTACTACTCCTTTTTATATTTGTGTTATCTTCCTGGTCATGACACATGCACACATTGTACTCACTTGGGTGGTTTGTTTTATTGTTGTTCAATTTTTTTTTTACTCTCTTTGCCCATAAAAATGCATACTTCGAACATATTTTCATGCATACACACATCATACATATAAGTCGAAAGACACACGCATGTATCTATTGTTGTAACATCAGGAGTGAAAGGACAAGTCATTGTCTGATGTTATTAACTTCTTACACTCGCAATTTGAAAACAATGGTTTCTATACAGAGACTCGTTTTGTTAGCAAGTGAGCATACACACATACACTTTGTTCATTGAGAATAGTACTTGCTAATGGTTTACTGTTGGTGCAGGCAGGGTACCCAAAAGAGAAAGGTGGTCCTTCTACCTTTTCAAGACATCTCCATAAATATTTACAAGCATGAACACGCTACCCTCATTCTTTTCATTATGTTTCACTATTATTTTTCTACTGTTTTCATACAGGAACTCACCTTCAATTTATAGCTAGGCATCATATATGTATTGCATACCACTTACCTACTGTTACCAGGCATTGTTCATACATAATATTAACACGCAACACTTACTAGCATACAACATTAATCCACTTAATTATTTGTTTCTCCCTATTTACATCCCATATATACATATTTCTAGTTCATAGCAGTAAACATAAAGAAAAGAAAAGTTATATTTGCTTATCAAGCAAATGCATACACATCCTAGCAGTACTCAACATATAACATACATTTGATAAGTCAAAAGATGCAATGGGGTCCTGTTGTTGCTACTGTTGACGCAGGGTATCCCATCAAGGGAAAAGTTGTCACCCTTTGCACTTGTTTTATCTTCACACACACACAAGCACATATATATCGATTTATCTAGGTCCTTTCTCAGGTGTCATACATTTACATGCAGATTTCCAGTAGCCTTTACACAATAGGATGGAAGTTTCAAATTACAAATTTTGCTCACATAAAATCATAGATATCAAAAGCATGTATACTTGTTCGCTCACATAGTCTATCTTACTCAAAAAGAGACCTAGTTATTTCACAATATGGAACGTACTATCATAAAGGAAATTGTTATTCTTTGTCTTTTTGGCCACTGTGATTCACGCAGGATGTATACATAGCTTACTACATTTTCTTGTCTTGAGTTTTGCATCATTCATGTTGAAAGTATCACACATCAATCATACTTTGGTCAGACTATGGCAAACACTCAAGCTAAACATATTTTCAACACACGAAGTCATATGTGTTCATCTACATAAATCTTGCTTGTTCCTTTCATAAAATCATACATGTTTATCTACACAAACCATGCTTGTTCTTCGCATACATTCATACATGTTCATCTACATAATCGGCTTTCTTTTTGGTCTAGCTACACGAGCATACATACATGGTTGGTTATCATTGAGTTTGTTTCATTTAGGTCATCAAATAAATCCTAACCGTGGCCTCTTGACATCTTATTTAGTCTAAAAGTGGCTTAGTTCGTTAAGTAAACGCCCATCAAAACCCTAACCCGTGACTATTGTTATTGTAAGTTATGGTTTCCAAATGTTTTTAGCAAGTGTTTAATATCAACCAATATTATACATAAATGAGGTTTTAGGACTTACAAGAGATCGTTAGTTTAGGCGATGGAGAGACGAGCAAGGACTAGTGTTTCTTAACCCGTACTTGAATCGAGTTTACTAAAACCTTAACTGAATCCTTGTCAAACTAAACTCACTTTGGGCTCCTCCTTCTTGTCTTGGCAGCCTCTCAAATGTTATCACAGGGGGAGAAGTGTTTTATTTTGCTTATGAGTGAATGTGTGTGGGTTTTCCTTGCAAATGGGTTGTTATTTATAGGCAAGGGAGTGATATTAAGGCTAAGGTAATTCTAGTTAGGATTTGATTAGGGTTTGGTTAGCTTGTAACTAGCAAACTTGACTAGGAAAGTACCATGGATGCTTGCAATATATTGGGAAGGGATAAAGCTGTTAGGGGTTCGGTGATGGCAGCAAAAGGGGAAGGAAGTTTAGAGTTTCCAAGCTTGACTTTTTAATAGTTGTCATTGTACCATTTGAAAGTTTAAAATTCAAGGGTATATGTTGGTGGCCCGATGGTTTCAAACAAAAAAAAAGGGGACCAACTAGTGCTATACATTTAAGAGTTGGGTGTAGTACTAACTTGTTTGATTTTGTAAACTGTGGAAATGCAACATAAACTTGGCATGCATCATGAAAAAAAAGGGGGGGGGGACCAGTTTCATGGTACAATGTAGGAATAACTTTTGTGATAAATGTTTTGAGGTATTTAATTTAGTGTAGAGGTAGTAAAATACCTAATTGTGTATGTGTAGTATGGAACTTAGGTAGTAGTAGTAGTTTCAAATAATTTTGGTAGGTGGGTAAGTTCCTAAGTGTGTCGTAAGTGAAACGTTTTATTTGTGTAATGAAACTTTTAAACGCAATTACGTTGACGTAAATAAAAGTTGATTTCTAAGATGGTAATTCCTGTTACGTAACGTAAATAAAAAACAATAAGTCACTAAAGTAGAAATTTATAGAAGCGTTATTCATAAAAGTTCCATTTCGTACAGAAAATACGCGTAAACAATCGGAAGCATCAATAGACACACAAGTTTAACCCGAACTATCGCATTTCACATAACTTAAATAGATTCTAAATTCACGTGTGTGACACTTAGAAACTTCCTAACATTGTTCTTGCTAGAGAAACCTTCATCAAGTGCTTTTAGACTAGTAATAATAGTGTTAAATCTAGCAAATGCACTATCAATAGTTTCATCTTCTAAGATGACAAATTGTTCATATTGTTGGACAAGAAGATCGATTTTGCTTTCTTTGACTTGGCTATTACCTTGGTGGGTTACTAAAAGAGTGTTCCAAATATCTTTAGCGGTTTCACACATAAAAATTCTTTTATACTCTTTCTTAGGTAAAGCATTATAAATCACCATTTTAGCCTCATTATTTTTTGAAAGTTTCTTTTTAGTATCGTCATTAGCTTTGTCAAAAGTGACCAATTCTTTTGTTTTAGAAACTTCATTAAATTGAAAGGGTAAAAAATCACCATTGGTAATAACATACCAAAGATCTAAATCTTTTGATTTCACATAAGTTTCAAATCTATTTTTCCAATATATAAAACTATCGGTTTCAAAAAGTGGCGGTCTTTGCATAGATTGTCCTTCTAGGTATTTGTTAGAATCCATAGATCGATTCAAGTTTTAAAATACAATATACTTTAAAAATTCTTGAGCAACCCGCTCTGATACCAATTGTAGAAACTAGAAGGGGGGGGTTGAATAGTTTATTATATTTACTTGTTAAAATATGGTTTCCAAAAATCTTTTTTCAAAAACTTAGGCTTGAGGAAATATGTGAAATCTTCTTATGCACAATATGAACAATGATAGTGTAACTAAACTAATGCTAACAAAAATATATGCACAAAGAATAAAGAATGATAGTGTAACTAAGCTAATACTAACAAATGTATATGCATAAAGAATAAAGAATGTAAAGAGTTAAGGGTAAAGAAAGATCAAACCGAACACCAAGGATTTATAGTGGTTCGGAAACGAAGCTCACTAATCGTTCCTACTCCACTCCTTGAGTACTCCTTACTCGATAGTTCACTACACAACAAGCTCCTTATGATGGAGAAAACCGTACACGTCGCTTAACCAATTTTCGACTCTAAGCTAAAAGTCGAGCCCTAATCGTAGCTAGGACCAATCTACACAACTATACTTAGTACATACACAACTTCCAAATAGACACAACTACTTGGATTTTCACAACTATGACACAACTACAAGTGTATAAAATTAGATCTTCAATGGATCTTTGGTGGTGGACTCAACACTTCACAAGGATAGGACCAATTTCCCCGGCAGCGGCGCCATTTTAACGTATGGTTTTTGCTAGTTGAAAAGTTCGTTTCTCGGAATCTTCTCGAATTGATTTCCGGTTAATTGTGCGACTCAATTGTTCTTGGTGGATCAAATGAAAGGGTTGTCGTTGTCTACACTAATTAAAAACAAAGACTTGAAACAAATAAAATAAAGACGGTAAAAGAAACAACAATGAAAGATTAAAACTTGACGAAAAGTAAATGACAAGAAATTAAGGGCAACAAAGGTAAATAACACAAACTAAAACTTAAACTAAAAAGGGAAGACAAGTAAAAGTGCAAATAAGGAAAAAGGCGGGAAAAGTAAAGCTTAAAACTAAAAACTGGAAAACACTCATTCGGAATATCACCCTTATCCGGAATAACAAAGCTCATCCGGAATATGTCACTTATCCAGAATAAACTAGTTGATCCGGAATAAGGTTCTTGATCCGGAATGAAAAGAGAAAAGAGGTTAATCCGGAATATTGAGTTTGATCCGGAATAAAAAGAAAATAATGTTGATTCGGAATACGGGCCTTGATCCGGAATAACCAATATTCCGGATGAAAAACTTGATCCGGAATAACCAATATTCCGGATGAAAGACTTGATCCGGAATAATCAATATTCCGGATGAAAGACTTGATCCGGAATAATAAAGTATTCCGAATGAGGGTGATTGATCCGGAATAACAAACATTCCGCATAAAGAACCTTGATTGGAATAATAACCATTCCGAATGAACTCAATTGATCCGGAATCTGGGCAAGTATGAAGAACAGTAAAGAAGATGAAGAACAATAGGATGAAAATAAGGACGAATCTAGATCAAAACTAACCAAATCAACCAAAAGATTAAACCAAAACAACCACGAATGATCTACTAACAATAACCAATCAACCCAAATCAATAACACTAACAATCATAATCAAAATGATCAAAACCCACTTGATCAAAACTATGAAACTCAAGAACATGAACACAAAGATTAAACACAAACAAGAAAGGTAGATAGGAGATTAACAAGAAAAGATAAAGATTCAATAACATTAAAAGTAAACTTACTTGAATTAAAGAGTGCAATAAAAGAAATTAAAGTGCAAGAAATTAAATTGTGCAAGTAAATGAAAATGGTGGAAGAGGTGGTTTGTCAAGCCACCCAACAACAACAAATGAAAATGAAATGGAAATATATATAGGGAGATTAGGGAGGTGCTTAGGAAGCTTCCTCCCCTCTTTCTTCTTTCTTTAAATGCATCATTAGTCCTTAATCTTCTTAATCTTTTGACTTTAATGACTTTGTCTCGGGATTTCTTCAAACTCGTCTTGTAATTCTTCAATAAATTAGACTTGAGTTCTTCGGCTTTTAGTAAACTTCCGTCTTTTGACTTTTTCTTCGATAAATCTTCAGAATTGGTCTTGGAATTTCGTTCTTTTTGCACTCTTGATTTATTGACTTCGTCTTTCGTCTTTTTCTTTGATAAAAGCCCGTGAAAGCCCATGTTTTCTCCACTTTTCACCTTTTCGTCCTAAATCACAACAAAAACACAAACCACGCATAATTCCGACATTTACGACATAAAATACACGTTTTGGTCCGGTTATTATTGTAATTAAGTGGTAAAAAGATGGGTGTTTTCACACCTATCAACAAGATTCACTTCTTAAACAAGTAGTAATTAAACAAATGATCAAAGATTTGAGTGATTAAAGAAGGGGTTTTGAATCTGGAAATAAATGTGCAAAAGAGGTGAGTTGAAAAGCTGAGAATGGTCCACTATTTATAGGACAAAGGGGCCAACGGCTATATCTGCCCGCGGTACCTTATCTAAGCCCGCGGTACCTTATCGATAAGGTACCGCCTAGGGGCTAAGGTACCGCCGGACTAGACTCCGCTCCCTTTTTGTCCTTTAGTGGTGGAGGTCATATCTGGCTTAAAAAATATCCTGATAGAATATTCCTAACCAAATAAGAATATGCCGTTTTCAAATTTTCAAATAATTAATTTAATAAAACATTTTCTTAAAAAGAAAGTTTAATAAAAACTTGTCACACTTAATAAAAAGTGAGTTTTAAGAAAAGATTAAATCACTTGATCACTTGATTAAGGTTAGTACTTGTTTATCCATACCTTAAGTGAAAATGGGTAAAATGAAAAATACTTGAACTCAAGAATTCGTTATTCGTTGTTTTCGTAAATGCTTGTTTTTACATATTGTCGTAATCAAAACAAAGCGAGACCGAAAAATGCAAGTAACGTTTTTAGGCATTATTGCATTAACAGAAAGATCTGTTGAAGAATAATAGAAGTGATTTGGAGAAAAATTAGGAGAGGATCGGTATTGTTCTTGATACTATGTTTGATTGGAAATTTTTCTTGATCATTATTCAGTAAAAACATTATAATAAATAGGCTACATAGGAAAGATCTAGAAGTAACATAGACGAGCTAAAGCCTAATCATAATGGACCAAAACCTCTCAAATAGCATGTATTTGGTTCAAAATGTTCAGTTCGGTTTCGATCATTTCGGCTCAGCGCGGCTCAGGTTTCGATTGGGGTCGGTTTTCAGTCCTCGATCCGGGATCTTCTAATCTAGTTCCGTTTTACAAAAGCCCGACAATTATGTCTTATTAGATCGGATGAAATTGAAGATTGATATGGACCGACTCAAACCAAACAATTTTGATCCAATATTGAAGTCTTTAATACGACGTATTGGTCAAAGTCGGTTTCGATCCTGACCGATGGTTAAGCACCCCTGGAACAAAGTACATGAAACTAGGGCTGAGCTGTGGAACCAGGTCGGATCGGACTGGTTAAAACTAGATCGGATTGAGACCGAATTGGTCTAAAACCCCGGTGACCGAGACCGGACCGAAATGGTCCGGTCTGATCTTGTTCGATCTTCGATCTGGTCCTTTCCAAATTAAGTAAAATAAACGAACTTTTGGTAAAATCAAACCAGATCAGACCAAAGACCGAAATATTCCAAAATCACGGACCAAAGACTGGACCGAATTTACTCAGTCCGGTCCGGTTTAATTTTCCGATCCGATAGTCCAAATACCCAACCTTGTTTAAGACAAACATAGAGACCAAATATGTAACTTTCTCTTGACACACCCATAAAACAAAGACAAAATTATCCGTTAGTACACGTGGGTGAGTAGAAAGAAACAACAATGGCATCATCATCGTATCTTGTTGTATCCCCTTGTTTTGTTCCTTATAAAAGTTCACCATCTTCCTATAGTAAACATTGTCATCGTGTATCAGCTTGTCACAACAACACTTCTCGCAGACTTGCTCTCATCCAGCTTGGAACTGGTATGTACATCTCCAACTCTGCAGTAACAAAATTCACTAGTTACAAATGCAACGTATATATATGTTTCTTCATTTTTTACGACATGATCGACTCATGTGATACTTGAGAAATACTAATGCTCCAACTCGATCTGTTTCAAATTTATCTTACCAAATTGTACTAGTTATGTTCCAGGGGGTGTTTGGTTAAGATTATGTATCGGGCTTATATCATTTATGGCTTATATCATTTATGGCTTATATATAAAAGCTTATAAGCTTTACTTAAGTGTTTGGTTTAGCTTATATAGTTAATAAGGTAAAATGACAAAAAAGTTATTAAATGAAGGTATAAATGTCTTTTCATATAATATTCTTATATACGCTCATGTATTCTTATATAAGCCATAAATTTTTCGCTTACCAAGACCTCTTATATAAGCTTCTAAGCCTACTTATATAAGCTTAACCACACACTCTTGATTTCGGCTTATAAGCTTATATAAGCTAATAAACTTATAAGCCCACTATATAAGCCAAAACGAACACCCCCAGATTTGGTGATTTGGGGCTTTTGGCTAGTGTCATAGATTAGCTAGTTAGAGACTTACGGGGGGTGTTTGAGATTGCGTTTGGAACTAGATTATCTACTTATTTTATTTTCAAAATGAAGATAAGCTAAAATGAGTGTTTGGATAATAAAATGAGAAAAAAGTGATTATTTGCGTTTTGAAACTTCTAAAATGGAGTTTTGAAAAAGTAAGTGAGGAGGTGAGAAAAACTAAAATAAGTTTATTTTAGTCATTTTACTTATCAACTAAACACATAATTTGATTTGCCAAACACTAAAAATATTGATAATCTAATTTCAAACAACATAATCAAATCCACACTCTATTTTTCAAAACCACGTTTTCTAATTGTTGATTATCTAATTCTTCATTTTCAAAACGCAAATCTATTTTTAATAAGCAATCCCAAACACCCTCTTGAAAACCGAACTGACAAACCGAGCCGAACCATCATTTTCAGTTTTGTATATTTATTACGGTTTTGCTCGGTTCGGTTCGGTTTCTTGTTAAAAACAAGAAAAATACGCCTAAGCTATAAATCGGTTCGGTTTTGTGAATAACTGTTATTGTTAGACAATGATAAAGCCATTGGTATAATCATATTAATAACCACTATATATAATGGTGAAATCCTAATACCATAAACCCACAAACCGGATTATTCACTAATACTCCTCCGCAGTCTGAGCGGGGAAATCGTGAGAGCTCTCGTGAGAGCTCTGGAGTAGTCAACTAGAAAAGAAAAAACAAACATTAACGTAAAAAAAATATAACTTTAGTCAACCTGTAACAAAACCGTTCCAGCCAGTGGCCGACGCAAAAAATTGTATTGTGGGTGGCAATTTTTTTTTTTGACAAAAGCAAGACGAGAAAAACTAGAATCCGAACCGAGTATTTTAATTTAAAAATGGAGGATTTCTAAGTTTTAGGTTATGTTTGGAAAAACTAGTTGTATGTTGTATGCTAAGCTGTAAACTACAAAGTTGTTAACATGAGTTATATTTTTTTCAATAAAAATGTTTGGTAAATTAGTTGTTGACTATAAAATTAAAATGTAAAATAACTTCTAAGGACATATTTAAATAAATTATAATATGGTTGGAGGGTATATAGTAATTTACCGCTTTAACAGCTCTTAACAATTTAAAAAGCTTCATGAATCAGCTTTTCATTTAAGAGTTACTTGTTTAAAATAAAAAGCTAATAGTTGTAACAAATGTTGTGTCAATCAGAGCTACTTATTCTAGAAGAGATTATGTTTAAAACAAAAAGGTAAACACCTCCAAAAACAACTTCATATAAACTCTTACCAAACAGGCCCTTAGAGTGTTAAATTGTGGGGGGGAATTTGAGTTTCGAGTGGGGGTACTTTAAAAAAATGCTTAAAATTAAAGAAAAAATACATTGTAATCTCAATTTTTTGTCAAGCCATGGGGGCGCCGCCACCCCGAACCCGAAGCATTAGGTTCGTAATACGTTTTATTAGCAATGTACATGTATTTTGAATTACCTCCTGAAAAGGGACGGCTTTACCTGGTTTGAGTTTGTGTGGCGGTGGGTTCAAACCCCGTGAATTACTCGGCGAATGTGTCGGAAATCATGGTTACCAAAAAAAAGAAGAAATGTCCCTTTCATAAGATGTTATGCGACATAAGATACAAGCTTCTGGTCTTTGAAATCATATTCCCTATTGGCGCTTTAACGCCTTTTGGAAGGTTTTCATATCACTACTACCCCACTATTTAATTTTGTGTGTGTCTGTTAGCTGCATTCTTATTATGCCAAGTGAAAATATGTCAATGTGATGATATAACTAATCTGATTTATATGATAAACTTCTACAGCTATACCCCAGACACAGTTATTTGGTGCGAATGCATCCAGGTTGCTGCAATCTGATGAAACCGTAACTGATGTTAGCACAGTTGCAAATACTACACAGCCTATTGTCAAGGAAAAAGCATTAGATTGGCCAAGAAAAGATAAGAGAAGAATGTTACATGTTGTTTATCGCGTTGGGGATTTGGAGAAAACTTTAAAGTACATTCCAATTTCCATCGTTTATTTCTGCTGCTACAGAACGCGCACTGATGCTAGCTTGCACAAAACCTTAACTAAAAAGCTAAGAACTTTTATATTCTTTCAGGTTTTATATCGAGTGCTTGGGTATGCAAGTGTTGAGGCAAAGGGACATACCGGAAGAAAAATACGCTAATGCTTTTGTTGGATATGGACCTGAGGTGTCAAATTTTGTCATTGAACTAACATACAGTATGTCACATACTTATATACCATTAGGTGTTCATAGCTTTAAATGATCTGTTATATACTTTTACTTGCAATTGTTAAATTACTTTAGTAAATTGATTTGTATACTGACCTTGTTCTTCGCATTTTACCATTGTTGATGCAGATTACGGAGTTGACAAGTATGACATTGGATCTGGTTTTGGACATTTTGGCATTGCAGTGGAGAATGTAAGTTCAACTATATCTTAGTGATGCGGAAATATCTGTGAGACAAAAAATCAGTATTCATTTGATTTATGACCATGGGTGTCTCGCCATTTAGGTGGCTAAAACAGTGGATCTTGTAAAAGCCAAAGGGGGGAAAGTTAATGGTACAGTTATTGAAGATCCAGATGGCTACAAATTTGAGCTCACTGAGAAGAAGGGCAATATATCTGATCCCTTCCGTCACGTGATGTTAAAAGTAGGAGACATTGACCGCTCCATTAATTTCCATCAAAAGGTGAAAGGGTGACCCCATACTTGAGTTTATTACAGCGATGTTTTTGGAACAATTAACATTTTACCCTCTTATATTTGAAGGCATATGGCATGGAACTCTTGCGGAAAAAAGATGATCCTAAGAACAAGGTGATTTAATGAATTCTAACTTCTTACGGTATGAAAAAAGCACGCTCTTTTCATTATGAAGTCATCCATCTGGTGCAATGCTTTTCAGTACACAACAGCCGTGATGGGTTATGGCTCTGAAGAAGAAACTGCAGTGTTGGAGTTGACATACAACTATGGCATCACAGAATACGACAAAGGAAATGGTTATGGACAGGTGAACTTTTGAACTTATTATGGTACTAAAATCTGTTGAAATGCAAACTCGCCTTAGTAGACAATGTGTGTATATATTCTAACTATCCAAAGTCTTAACCGATTATTTTAACAACCTGTTTGTTTTATGTCAACCAACCAGATTGCAATAGGGACGGATGATGTATACAAGACTGCAGAAGTTGTTAAAGCGTCTGGTGGAGATATAGTACTCGCACCTGGGCCCTTGCCGGTTCTAAATACTAAAATAACAGCCTGTTTGGATCCAGATGGTTGGAAATCTGTTTTTGTTGATAACATTGACTTCATGAAAGAACTAGCGTGAGGAACCTAGTTGATGTAGGAGAATCTGGGCAGACATCAATCAAGTATCGAGCGAATCCGTGTAGAGAGATTATATTGAAACTCAAGGTCCTTTTAGCTAATGAATCATTGCAACTCCAATTTGTAGACACGATCACACACGGATACGCGGTACTACGTTAGATATTTCACTGATGTACAATTACAACAATTCATGTCTCTAGTGTCGACTACCTGTAGATAATTCAGCATAAATTTTCAGGAATACGAACTTTCCTAAACCATTAAAATAAAACTACATAAAACTCTAATTCCATATTTTACTGTTCGAAAATTAGACAGTTCAATGAAAATCACGTTATAATATCAAGCCCAAAAACACGGCCCGTAAGCCCACGATGATGTTTTTATAAACACCTGCAGCAAGTTATTACTACTACTATGCAACAAATACCGTTCGGAGTAATTTTTGTAAGGGTATTTTCGTCCAATTCGATCTCTCTTTTCGCGTCAGCGCATCTCCCACCTTTCGCCCATGCAAAATGCGTCTCCGAAAGCATTTTCCACCCGTCACTCCTTATTCCACCTTTTGTTTATGCAAAATGCGTCCTGAAACCGTTTTCTCGCAAAAAACCCTGACTGTCCATGTTCTGACCCAATTTGAAAGACGTAATTTGCACGACCCTTGAAATACTAAAACTTTTCAGGTATCTAAATTTCACGACCTTTGAAAGACTAAATATTCTTACGATAAATTGTTCATCGACATTCGACATTTCAATTATCTGTAACCCTAATTCTTTCAAAAAATCCTTTCAACAAATCATTTTATCTCAAGTAAAATGACTAAAAGAACTCCAATCCTTGATGAATTGAAGGAAGTATGTGGAGATTCAAAACTCAACGCGTGTAGGGTCTATACATTGGACAAATGGTTGCCGCTGAACAAGCTTATGTGGATGTGTTGTGCGGTCAATGTGACCATCTGAGGAATAGCCTAGGAAATATTGGAATGTTAATCGACAAGATCGAGACTAAGGTTGATGAAGATGAAGATGGTTGGGTCGATTGTTTGAAAGAAATGCGTGATGGCGACACACAAAAATTGGTTGATTTGACCAAGTTGATTGAGAAATCTAGGGATGCTATTAGTCAGAAGCAAGCTTATGTGGATCTCATGGAAGATAGTGATTAGGATGTGTACATTGTTTTCTATGTTTATGATGTTCTTCTTGTAATTACCCTGTTTTGATCAGAGTGTGTTTTGTACCCTTTTTGTTTACTAATGAAAGGAGCCAAAGCATCTGCCTTTTTATTTTAAGGACCAAAATTGCACAATGTTTCAACTTTCACGTCTATCTAACACATGACTCTATGCATAAACTTTCTTATTCGAAACAAACTTTCTTCTAGAATACAATGGCAAACATCAATCTGTATCTACTTCCAATCCCACTGACTTGGCTACACGCCTAATTGAGTTCATGGAAAAGGAATTAGAGAATGAGCTACAATTAGAGGAGAAGTTCAGAATTGTATGTTCCGAGGTGGAGGAGACTATCACAAAGAGAGCACGGTTCATTGAGGAGATGAAAAGTTATCTACGGGTTGAGGATAATGATGGCGCTTACCAAACTACACGAGTCTTGAAGCATGCTAAAAAGTGGGATAGGAGAAGGCAATTCATCTCCAAATTATGAAGGAACAATCCCATCTTGGTGCGCGAGATAGTAAACCTTATAAAGAAATTAAAGGATGGAATTGTAGGATAGTGTTTAGGTTCATCTGGTTTGTCCTGTGTGTTTTGGATATCTTGATGTACCCATGTTTTTCTAAGGTTTAATGAAAAAAGATCTTTTGTTTTTGGTAGTTTGACATGGATTTGGTAGGCTACCATTGATGTTTGACTCTAGAATGTCAAACATCCAAAGAGTTTGATACGGATTTGCAAGAGTCAGTGTCTAAAATTGTAAATGAATGATTGCTTAATCCTCTATCCAAAAATCCATGACAGTGAGCACTTGAAGATTGACATACATTTGCAGTCATCATATAGATAGTTGGACATGGATTTTGGTAGGCTTTAAATGATGTTTGACTCTAGAATGTCAAACATCCTAAGAGTTTGATATGGAATTGCAAAACCGCGTGACCTAAATTGTAGTTTGACATGGACTTTTATCACCATTTAGACAAACTGCAAATGTAAGTCAAATCTGAAAATGATATCCAAAGCTATGTTAAGCTCCTGCAATTCATGTCTTAAGTAGATTTGCAGTGATTGTTTTTGGCACACTGCAAATCAATGACAAACTGCTCATACAAGCCCACTATTTTTGCCAAATTAGTCAAACTGCCTATATGTTGTTCATAAATTGTCAATGTTAGGCTTCCTTACCACAACCTATTACATAACTAAAAGTTAGATTAAAACCTAATACCACATTGACATAATCTTATACAACTTAGACATAACAAAATATTAAGCTTGAAACCATTCATTTAAGTTTACTTTTTTCTTGCTCGTTACTCAGCACTCCCCTCACTCTTCTCCTCTTGAGGTCTTCCACCAGCTCTTGTGCAACATCATCACCATCATTTACCTTTTTTCACCTCAACAACCTCTACTTTCACTTCTTCATCTGGAATCGCAAACTCGATATCTACTTCATCCATTTGGTGTTGATAAAAAGCAAAAATGTCATCCAAATCTTCAGTTTGAGTTATTTGTTGAAGCTCATCCAGTGCTCGATCAATGTCAGCAAACATGTCAGTAATCTCTTCAGGCTCATCATCAAGATGGTATGGATCATCATTCCAGTTAACATACATGGCTTCATCCAAATCTGCATCATTGTCCCATGTAAGAAAATCCCTGACTTGCCACTGATGTTATCACTATTATCAGTATCATACTGATGAATCTCCATCCCCATATCAAAATCATCAAAATCAACATCACCAAAAGAGACATCATCACAAGTGACAACGTTATAACCTTGTTGTTCTTCCTGGCTTGAATCATCAAACCCAAACTCGTTGTCAAGCTCTTCCAATATTCTCTAGAAATCATACTCAACACTCATCCTTTTTGTCCTATCTTCAAACATTTAATCCGTTGACCATGGTGGTGGGAACTCAATGTCATCATCATAGACACGAAAATCATTAACAGCTACAATTTGTTCCTTGCAACAAAGCTAAAATGACAAAATGTTACCATTTCTCATTGTTGACACTCTTTGGATCTAACTCTTTCACAACAGCATCACTGACATTTTCTTCTACCACCACAACTTTGTTGGTAATTTTAGTGTCATCACATATATTTGGTGTAATTGTAATATACTTGAGATCAAAGGCTTAATCAAGTATAGCTTACAGTCGAGTATGGAGAGTGTGGAGTGCACGCTCGTTCTAGCTAACTTGATGACGCCACGAACAAATGCGGGGATCAAGGAAGTCGCGCCTCCTTGCGGGGTCAAAGGGCAGGGGTCGAGGGGACAGCGCCCCTCGCGTGGTTTGGGGCAGCGCCCCAAAACCTAAACCATTTTTAGCTTTCTGTATTTACAGTTGTTGCCTAAAATTCGGCTTTCCCCTTTTCCCAACAGTTATGACTTTTGGTAAAAGTTGCATCTTTTCCCTGCAACCGTAAATAACTAATTGGTAACTGTCAATTGGTTGGTGTTGAAACGCACATAACTTGATCTTTTCCAGAACAAAACAAACATAACAACTTTCTGTGTATTGCTTAGATCTCTCGTGCCTTAGAGACTAAGTGTGATTCTCTGCCTTATCCAAATGAGGATTTCGTGATAGCCGAGGCATATAGGGTCAAAATACTTCAATCTGAAAGTGATCTCTACACGATTCAGAGAATATATCAGGTTTGTTGATTATTACCACCCACTAAAACCAATAAACTTTACCCTTACGTGCCTTTTGCTCCGACAGGTGCTCTTGTACCAAGAAAAAATTTGTTTCAATATACACCTCCATTTCCTTAAACCTAGGAACATACTCCAAAAATTTGTTAACGTCTTCTTCAAATGATAGTGGTAGCAAACATTCGTCCAATGACTGGCCAGGTATCCTAAAATGCGAAAACAAAAGCATACCTTCTATGTGCCCTAAATCCTTAAACATTTCTTCGAGTGTGTACATACCAAACTTGTTAGAGTGAACTAATTCAAACCAATTTATAGTACCAAAACAATATGTGTAAGTGGGGGGCAATTTGAGTTTCGAGTGGAAGAACTTAAAAAAACGCCCAAAATTAAAGAAAAAATACATTGTAATCTCATTTTTTTTGTCTAACCATGTGTGCGCAGCCACCCCCAACCCGAAGCATATGTCCGCCCCTGGTGCGAGCAATCGACTTTAGTCGACTAATAACAAAGCAGTACCAACTGTTAGGACCATTGGAATAGTTATTTGTAATAGGTAGCCTAGGAGGTATGTAGTTCCTCCTGGTCCTAGTAGTAGTAGGAGCTAGCCGTGCTCCTGGTCTTATAAAAAGTCAAACTTTATTATTTAAATATTATTCTGTTAGGATATGCATGAGATATGTTAGGAAAGGATATGCATATCAGTTTTACACGTTTTGGTTAATGATGTATTAGGGTTTCCTTGTAGTATAAAAGGAACCTTAGGCAGAAGGGTTCTATACACCTTCATCAAATATAATTCTAGTTCATATTAATATTAGAAATCCTTAGTTAAGGATCAAGTCGTTATAGTTATTATGTTCTTCTTGTTCATAGTATTTGTATTCCGCACTTATACTGTGTGATTTGTATAGAGACTCTGTGAATAAGACTCGTGATTACAGAAGTCGTTCACCGTTCCTAACAGGCTACAAGATCCACATCTAGTGGACCCAACGAGTGGTATCAGAGCCTGGGAGAGTCTCTGTACAAGAAGAATAAATTTTTCTTATTACTAACATTTTTGTTTAACTATGTCTTCCTCAAGTTCTACTAAAGCAGGAGAAGATAGTACCCCTAAAACACAGCAACCTCAGCAGATCATTGATACGGTTTCCAACACAAATGGTAAGTTTCCTCTTCTGAAAAAGGATGAGTATGATAGCTGGGAAATGAAGATGGAATGTTGGATCACCAACACTGATCAAGATCTTTGGAAGATTATTCTGAATGGAAATAGCAAGAAGTTGACTGGAAGAGACAAGAATGGAAGTATTCTTCTTGACCCTAAAACTCATAAAGAAATCACAACTGTTCAGAAGGAAATCAAAGCAAAAACTATTTTGCTTCAGTCTCTTCCTGATGATCACAT
Source organism: Glebionis coronaria (assembly GCA_025667525.1). Classification (NCBI taxonomy): domain Eukaryota; kingdom Viridiplantae; phylum Streptophyta; class Magnoliopsida; order Asterales; family Asteraceae; genus Glebionis; species Glebionis coronaria. Next base: position 23,521,940 of record CM046878.1, on the reverse strand, counting down.
GGGTGACTTTTATCATCTGGACGATGCTAGAGAAATCTGGAATGGAATAAAAGCAAGGTTTGGTGGGAATGAGGAGTCAAAGAAAATGCGAAGATCCATGCTGAGAGATGAATTCACAGACTTCAAGATCTCAGAAACTGAAGGTATCCATCAAGGGTATGACAGGTTCCAAAAGATACTGAGCCAGTTGAATCAACTTCGGTCAAAACCTGACAATAGGGATATCAATGCAAGGTTTCTTAGAGCCTTACCCTACTCATGGAATCAGGTGGTAATCTCTCTCAAAGCAAAAGGTGGGCTTGACTATCTTAATTTTGATGATTTATTTCATAAGCTCAAAACCTTTGAACCTCATGTGAGGGGATACTCAAGTGATTCTTTTCCTACTCCTGCTAACTCTGCCTTTGTGAGTTCTATGGGATCTAGTCCCATGTCCTATGCTAGTAGCCCAAGCAATACTGTGTCTTCTCAGCATACTTTTCAACATACTTCTACTCCTGAACCAAAAGCCAAGTCCGGTAGCATGGTAGAAGCTGTTCTTCACTCTTTTGTTGTTGACGCTGATGCTCAACAACAACTTGCTTTTGATGACTTCAAACAGGTTGATAAACTTGACCTGGATGAAATGGATCTCAAATGGCAAATGGCCATGCTCACTCTTAGGGTTCACAAGTTTGAGAAGAAAGCCGGTCGAAAATTTAACTACAACCCAAGAGAGCCAGCAAGGTTTGACAGAAGCAAGGTTAGATGCTATAACTACCAGCAGCAAGGTCACTTTGCAAGGGAATGCTCTAACAAGCATGACCAGGAGAAGAGCAGGTATTCAGCTTTCAAGATTCAGGAGGTGAAGGATGACAAGAAGGCATTGGTGTCTGTTGACTCTATGGTCAACTGGAATGATCATCAGAATGCTGCCCTAGAAACAGCTGAACCTTCTACTGACGTATTTGCAATGATTGCTGGGAATCTGTCTGATGTCGAGGAAGCAGAAGAGTTTGCTCTTATGGGCATCTCACCTAAGGTACAACATTGTCCTCTTGGTTGTAATGATAAATATTCAGAATTGTTGTCTCAATATAATGACTTAAATGATCAGAATGATAAGTATTTTTTAGACATTCAAGCATATAAGACTTCTTTAAAAACATTGGAACAACAAAAGAGGTGGCTTCAAGATACTCAACGAGAGTATGAGGATAAAATTAGAATTCTGAACATTGATTTGGAAAACACAACAAATATGCTTAAATACACTGAAAAGGTAAAAGATGACAGTATCAAAGATAAACAAGACATGAAGGAAAAATTAGATGCTACACTTTTAAGATTTGAAAAATGGCAAAAGGTACCTAAGAATCTTTCAAAATTAATAGATAGTAGTATGTCTGGTAGGACTAAAAGAGGGTTAGGATTTGATAAATATATTGATTTAGAAGATGTGTTTGATTTATCTTTTTCAAGTGTCTTTGATCCTGACAAGGAGGAAGAGGGAACACCTAGCTACAATAGGTTTAAACCAGCAGCAGCAATGCATGCTGTCCCTCCACCTCTTACAGGAACTTTCATGCCCATTACTAGGCATAATGACTTGGATGGATCACAGATGCATGAGTCTCCAAAAATTCTACTAATTCTAATGACTTTGTCTCGTGTACTTTCAGTGACAAAGCCAGTGACTCTACATCATGTGGTTCAAGTGAAGAGTCGAGACCTACAAGCTCCAAGTCAAATGACCATGCTGCTACTAGTGCTAGGAAGAGTGAAGAAAGAGTTGCTTCTACTTCAACTGTGTCTAGTTCTGGTTTATTGAGTCCTAGGAATAATGTTTCTCCTAGAATTGTGTGTAATAAAGTTAGCAGTATGAAACAATGTTATTCTCATAAAAGGTCGTTTAAAACATGTTTTGTTTGTGGGAGTGAATTTCATTTGATTAAAGATTGTGATTTTTATGACAAACATTCTTCTGTTTATCAAGTATTTCCTCCTCCTGGTTCACTAGGAGTTGTTCAATATTCTTCTAGAAGACTAAATCCTTGTGCCCAATCTTTTTCTTCTTCTAGAAGGACCTCTCTATTAGCTTCTGATCATTGGAGAAACACTGGATTTCTACCAACTAGACCAACCAGCAACTATTTTCAGTCCTTTAATCCGAATTATGCGTTCAATTTAGACCACATGTATTTTGGGTTGGGAAGTCTGGGTACTGTTGTTAAGCCCTCAGCAGGTTGTTCTTGGTCAAACAATAACACCCGTATGATGAATAGGCAACCTAAGAACAACGGTGGATCTCATCAATCTTCTTGGCTATCTACTAAAGATCCACAAGGCAGGCTAAAACCTGAAAAGGTTTGGGTCCCCTTAAGACACTAACTTTTGCATATATCTTTTCTTGTTGTTGTAGGTTACTCCATACCAAGATCCCACTTTAGGAATTGTTGATAGTGGATGCTCTAGGAGCATGACAGGAAATAAAAGTCTTCTATCTAACTTTGTACCATTTCAAGGCGGAAAGGTCTATTTTGGAGGAGGCGAAGGAAGGATCACTGGCAAAGGAACAATTCAGACGCCTAATCTTAACTTTGAGCAGGTCTACTATATGGAAGCACTTCAACACTTCAACTTGATATCTGTCTCTCAGATTTGTGACAAGAAGCAGTTTGTCCTCTTTATGGATACTGATGCACTAGTGTTATCCAAAGACTTTAAACTCTGGGATGACTCATAGGTTCTGCTCAGAATCCCTAGAAGACACAACCTCTATAGTATCAAGTTGAGTGAAGTCAATCCTACTGGTCAACTAGCATGTTTGGTTGCTAAAGCCTTAGAAGATGAAGCCACTAAATGACACAGAAGGATGGGACATGTGAACTTCAAGACCATTCACAAATTAGCAAATCTGAACTTGGTCTCTGGTTTACCTCCTAAAACTTTCAGAAATGATATCAATTGCCTTGCGTGTAGCAAAGGCAAACAACATAAAGCATCCTTCAAGGCCATTACCGCTCTCAGCCTTATAACTAAACCATTGCAGCTACTACACATGGATTTATTTGGTCCTACCTCTATTAGGAGCATTGACCACAAACAATTCTGCCTTGTGGTAACTGATGGGTATAGCAGGTTCACGTGGGTTTTCTTAATGGCTGCCAAGAGTGAGACCTACTCAATTCTCAAGGACTTTATTACACTTATTGAGAATCAGTTGTCAAAGAAGGTTAAAGGTATCCGATGTGATAATGGAACAGAATTTAAAAATGCAGACCTCATATCACTTTGTAATTCTAAAGGTATCAAAAGAGATTATAGTACAGCAAGAACTCCTCAACAGAATGGCGTCGCAGAAAGAAAGAACAGGACTCTAATAGAAGCTGCGAGAACAATGCTTGCTGATTCCAAGCTTCCAACCATGTTCTGGACAGAAGCTGTCAATACTGCAAGTTATGTTTTGAATAGAGTTTCTATTACTAATCCTCACAAGAAGACTCCCTATGAGCTACTCACAGCTAAAGTACCAAACATTGCTCATTTGAAGCCATTTGGGTGTCCTGTCACCATTCTGAATACTAGTGACTATTTGGGGAAATTTGATGGCAAGACAGATGAAGGATACATAGTGGGATATTCAGCTCACTCTCGGGCCTATCGTGTCTATAATCTCCAAGCCAAGCGAGTAATTGAAACTATAAATCTCAGGTATTTTGAGGAGAAGTCAAACATACAAGGCAAGGGTCCTGAATGGTATTTTGATCTTGATTATCTTAGTGATTCATTGGGATATTTTCGTTTCAAAACTAACTATGATGCAGGTCCACAAGTGTTTGCAACTTCTAGTGCAGGTGATCATTCTAGTCTTTCAGACTCAGATGAAGAGGATGATATTTTTGTTGTTCCATCCTATTCCACCACAGTCTCTCCTACTACTCCTAGTGATGCTACTCCATCAGACATTTTGGACTCACAAGGAGCTCTTGACACATTGCTCAAGCAACAACTAGATGCTACTACAGCAGCTGCTTAAGGTGGCTTTGAGTTTCCTTTGAATACATCTGCTGACAAAGCTACTCTTAGTAGTCCAATTGTCACTCCTAGTGCTAGTTTAACACCTATTGGTAGTCCGGCTAGTGAACCCACTTCCTCTACTAGATTCTCTAGTCCTTCTGACCTGGGAAACTATCAAAAGAAGTCTTCTACAAAGCTGGATGATATTCATAAGCAACCAATAGATGGCATTTTCGACTCTGCTTCATATGATGATGACTTTGTTGGGGATCTTAATAACTTGGCACCAGAAGTGAAAGTAGCTTCCAATCCAGTTTTGCAGCCACACAAACACCATCCTACTACTCAAATCATTGGAGATCCTGGTTCTATTGTCAAGACTCACAGAATGCATAAGAAAGCAACTTCTGATCATCATGCTCTTGTGAGCTATATTGAGAACCAAAAGCGTATTAATCATACGGACTTTCAACACTGTTTGTTTGCTTGTTTTCTTTCACAGGTGGAACCTAGATCAGTCTCTCATGCTCTTGAGGATCAAAGTTGGGTGGAGGCTATGCAGGAGGAGATGCAACAGTTTTTGTTTCAGAATGTTTGGATCCTAGTTGACTTGCCAGATGGAAAGACAGCAATTGGTACCAAATGGATTCTCAAAGACAAGAAAGATGCAAAGGGTATTGTGATGAGAAATAAGGCGAGGTTGGTTGCACAAGGTCATACACAACTTAAAAGGCATTGACTACACTGAAGTTTTTTCTCCTGTTGCTAGGATTGAGGCCATTCGTCTGTTTTTGGCTTTTGCTTCTTATGTGGGCTTTACGGTTTTTCAGATGGATGTCAAGAGTGCATTTCTCTATGGCAAGATTGATGAGGAAGTTTATGTCACTCAACCTAAGGGCTTTGTAGTTCCACTTCATCCCAAGAAAGTTTACAAGGTGGTCAAAGCTCTCTATGGACTTCATCAGGCTCCTAGAGCTTGGTATGAGCGTTTTTCCACTTTCTTGTTGAAACATGGCTATAGAAGAGGCACAATTGACAAAACACTATTTCTTAAGAGGAATACCAAGGACATTATCCTTGTTCAGGTTTATGTGGACGATATTATCTTTGGTTCTACTAAGAAGGAATTGTGTGATGAGTTTGAACAATTGATGAAGGGCGAATTTCAGATGAGTGCTATGGGAGAGCTTACATTTTTTCTTGGTCTTCAAGTCAAGCAACAATCGGATGGAATCTTCATAAGTCAAGATAAATATGTTCATGAGATCCTTCAGAAGTTTGATATGGATCCTCTTAGACCAACAGCAACACCTTATGAAGTAGCTAAAGTCAAACTCAAGAATGAGCCAGATCCTCCGGTAAATGTTCACATGTACAGGTCAATGATTGGCTCACTCATGTATTTGACTGCATCACGTCCGGATATTATGTTTGAAGTAAGTGCTTGTTCTAGACATCAGGTGGCTCCAACGGTTTCTAACTTGAATGTTGTCAAGAAGATTTTCAAGTACATCAAGGCTCAACCCAAGTTAGGCTTGTGGTATCCTAGAGAATCACCTTTTGTTCTTGAAGCATATAGTGATAGTGACTATGCAGGTGCTAATAATGACAGAAAATCTACTACTGGTGGTTGTCATTTTTTGGGTCGAAGACTTATCTCATGGCAATGTAAGAAACAGACGATAGTGGCTACTTCTTCAACAGAAGCTGAATACGTAGCTGCTGCTAGTTGTTGTGGACAAGTTTTGTTGATACAAAGTCAGATGCTTGATTATGGGTTCAACTTTATGAACACCAAAATTTTCATTGACAATCAAAGCACTATCTGCATTGTGAAGAATCCTGTTTTTCATCAACGTACAAAACACATTGAAATTAGGCACCACTTTATCCAGGATGCGAATGAGAAGAAGTTGATACAGGTTCTTAAGGTCCATACGGATGATAATGTTGCTGACCTATTGACTAAAGCCTTTGATGGTCCTCGGTTCAACCACTTGGTGGTTCACATTGGAATGGTCAATCCTTGAGACCTAGGATTGAGGGGAGGCTAAGCCTAAGGGGAGGCTTAGTGTACATATTTACTTGCACAGATTAACATATTGGTAGTTTTTAACAACAGATTGTATGGGTATTTGCGGTGTGTGCTACTTCTAGTGGAGGATTTTGGTCATTTCTGGTGGTAGTCTTCAACTTCTAGTGGATACAAATCCTTCCTTGTCATTGATGGTTGGCTTCTAGTCTTGGTTTGGGTCACTGTTCACTTCGTTGACTTATGTTGACCACATTGTGCTTCTAGTGTTGACCCTTATGCGTTTTGACTTTTAGTCAACGCAAGTTACTTCTGGTGTTTATCATATTATTTAACTTTGGTAACTGGGATTTGCAAATAAAGTTATAAGGGGAAAGTGGTTACTTTTGCATTAACTGCCTAATTTGAAAGGGCAACCCACATTATTAGGGGCTAATGAACAGTTACAAGACCATTATTTATGGTCAATTATCCCCCTTGACTCATTCATCACAACCATAACACACACACACGCTCCTACTCTCTCAGTCTCTAATCCATCACTTTCCATCCCTTCCAATCATCATCAATGGCTGCTCTGTTCTACAAACCCGATCATAATAAGGTGGTGTATCTGGGAGATGGTCCTAAACGTGACGAGTTCACAGACATTCTCGAGTTTATTGAGGCTTCTAACCTCAGGTATGCTTTTACTGTTTGGAGGGGATGGCTGATCTTGGTTATAACCATAGGGGGAAGTTTAACTTCCAAAAGAATAGGTTTCCCCCCCAGTGGAAGCTTCTAGTGCACTTCTTGATTCACTGCTTAAGCCCAAAGTCTGGGAGTTGGGATGCATTTCCCATTCCTTTGGCTACTGGTTTGATCTGCATAGCACAGGGTCGAGTGTTTAATTTTTCTCGCTACCTATTTGATGGGATGGTTTGCAATCTGAGTAGTACTGGATCTAGGAAGAAATTTTTAATGTATCCTATGTTTTTGCAGCAGATACTTATGTGTATACCTCGTGATAGGGAGGAGTATGAGACCCCCAAGCTTAGTTCTAAAGTTTACTCCAATATGGCTCTTGGGTTTAAGGGGGCTTGGAGGCCCCTTACTGATGCTATGTTGGGCCTTGCCCAAGGTCCTCCTAATGTTATTCCTCCGGCTGCTAAAGCCGAGGAGGAACTTCCATTAGAAGAAGATCATATGGAGGAGGAGAATCTTGCTAGTGGTGCGCCTCATGTGGTGGTGGAAGAGCCTGCTCAGGAGGTGGTGGTTGAAATGCCATCCACTTCCAAGGTCGCCCCCTCTTCTATGCCACATAAGTCCCCATTTGTGGATACTCCCCCTTCTAGTCCAGCACCTCATACTGCTGAGAAGCCCTCTTTTCTCGTGCTCATAATGATGACACATTTATTGCTTCTGGTTCCAATGAAGCTTTCCCTGATCCAAGTCCTCTTGGTGGGGAAGCGGAGGAACCTGCTACACTGACTTCTTTGCTTGATCTCATGCACAAGTACCATGAAAGGATTATTTCTTTGGAGGCAGATTTGAATCAGCATCACAAGCTTACCAGGGAATTTTTTCTTCCAATGGCGGACCGGATTAAAGCTTTGTAGACACAGCAGAGGAGGAGGAAGAAGCATGTTGTTCATTCTGATTCTGATGAGGATGTTGAGGATCTTGTGGAGGATGGTTTGACTTTGCTGGTGATAGGTGTGAAAACACCCATCCTTTTACCACTTATTTCTTGCTAAAACGAGACCAAAACGCGTATTTAATGTCATTTGTTTGGAATTATGCGTGGTTTGTGTGTTTGCTGTGTTTTCAAAGCCAACCGGATAAATATTGAAGAAAACATGGGATTGAACGGGTTTTATCGAAGAAAAAGACGAAAAGACGAAGTCTATAGTCCAAGAGATGCAAAAGATTTGAAGTCAATGGGCCTATTTGAAGATTTATCGAAGAAAAGGACCAAAGATGGAAGATTTACATATGTCGAAGAAACTCAAGTCTATTAAATGAAGAAATTAAAAGACAAGTTGAATTTATTCGTCGACAAATCCCGAATCAAAATCGAAAACGTCAACTTTTCTGAAAAGACGAGAAGACAAAAAGAAAGGGAGAAAGCCCACTCACCAAACCAAGCCAAGCCCTGTAAATACCCTTCCCTTCACAAATTTTAGACTAGTTAATTTCTGTTATTTCATTTCCTAGTTCGTAGGAACCAACTCCCTTAAGGAGATTGGTGGTTTTCATTTTCTTTGATTTCTTCCACAATCTTGTAAGTTTAACCTTTCCATTTTGTTTGTTTGAATCTTAATCATTAATACAAGTTTCCATTTAATCTTTCTTTCTTCTCTTTTTGATTCAAAGTTCTAAGGTTTTTATTTTATTGGTTTTAATCTTCAAAAGTAAGTGGGTTTTGAGTTTTTGTTGTTTTGGATTGATGATTATCATTAGTAAATGATTAGTGGTTAAATTGGTTTGACTTTTGGTTAAAAACTTGGGTGATTTTGGTTAAATTCGTGGAGTTTGTTATTCCCCTGTTCTTCGTTCTTGTTACTGTTTCACAACCCAGATTCCGAATCAACACTATATTCCGGATCAAGGGTTTTGTGATTATATTCCGGATCAAGCTCTTTGGTTCGGAATATCAAATATTCCGGATCAACTCTTTTATTCCGGATCAACTCTTTTATTCCGGATCAACTCTTATATTCCGGATCAAGTTTTATTCCGAGTAAACGAATTATTTCGAATCAAGCTTCTTATCATTTTATTCCGGATAGAAATTTATTCCGGGTCAAGCAAAAGATTCCGGATCAAGATAAACATTCCGGATCAACTCATTTATTCCGGATCAGTCATTATTCCGGATCAACCATTTCTTCCGAGTCAAGCAAATATTCCGGATCAAGATAAACATTCCGGATCAACTCATTTATTCCGAATCAAGGAAGTTTGGTTGAACATTCCGAATGAAGCAATTTCAAGATATTTCGGATGAAGGTTTTTGTCTAGGATATTCCGAATAAAGGGTATATTCCGCATCAACTGTTTTTCCAAGTTTAGGTACTTTACTGTTTAATTTTAATTCTAGTTTTATTTTCAGTAATTGCTTTTAGTTTAATTTTATTACTTCTCGCATTTTTCGTTTTAGTAGATATATATCAAAGCTCCCCCTTTTTAGTTACCAATTACAACTTTTCCACTTTGAACCGTGATCGATTCGAGAAGATACCGAGAACGAAACAACGACATATATCATTGGGTAGGAGCAACACAAAGAAAGATCTTGCAAGCTACATTTTTAATCAACTAAATTTCGGTTATTAAAATGGCGCCGCTGCCGGCTCTTTTCGTAAGGATCAACGGTTTCTTGTGAGAAAAATTGGATTTTGGGATCCGTTCCTTCGGGAACGTTATTTTCAAGCACAAAAATTTTCAAAAACCCATAAAAATATAAAATTTTCAAAAATACAAAAACATTAAAAAAACCTATAAAAACCAAAAATATTTTCTCTTGCATTTTCTTTTTAGTGTATGCGTACTCGATCAACGTCTTATTCAGAGCCCGAGACTCTCGAAGATTTAGACATGACCGGTGTACACAACAACAACAATAATAATCCACCCTACCCCAACAATAATAATCCACCCCACCCCAACATGAATAATCCACCCTTACCCGACCTACGAACCATGGAGGAGCTATGCCAACCTACGATGAAAGGACGTGGAGGCCCGATTGTGCCGATGCATATCACGGCTCAAGAGTTTTTGTTGAAGCATCACATGATCCAACAAGTGCAAACTAACCCATTTCGCTGAATTCCGGATGATGATGCCAACAAACACCTCGACAAGTTCATTACCATCACCCAAAGCATGAAGTCGCCCGGTGTTTCTATGGATGACCTTCGCCTTTAACTATTTCCCCACTCGCTTTCCCACCATGCCGAAAAATGGTTTGACCGTCTCCCAAAGAATTCTATTCATACTTGGGACGACATGACTCAACGCTTTTTGTCGCGCTACTTCCCACCATCCATGGTCACGAGCCTTCGTAACCAAATTAGTGGATTCATGCAAGACAATGATGAATCGCTCTTTGCTGCTTGGGAACGATACAATGATTTGATCGACCGTTGTCCAAATCACGACATGCTCCCCGTCACTCTCATTGATACTTTCTACAATGGTCTCACTTTTCGTGATCGTGACACGATCAACGCCGCCGTCGGTGGTACTTTTATGAAAAGGAGACCGGAGGAGTGTAGAGAGTTGATTGAAAACATGACTACTCACCACAAGAATTGGGATTCATCCGCATCCTCAAGATCTAATCTGAGAGTCAATGTTTCATCTACTTCTTCCACCACCGACATGTCTGCCATGGAACGTGCTTTTCTTGATATTAGCAAAAGTATGCAAATTTTGGCTTCTAACCAAACTCAACAAGCTAAAGCTGTTGCTATTTCTTGTGACACATGTGGTGGTCCTCATTCCTACAATGATTGTCCTTCCACTCAAGGCAATTTTTGTGAAAACGTTAACGCGGCATACGGTACTTATCCCACAGGAGGCTATCAAGCTCGTCCTCAAGGAGACCGTAGCTTGCTAAGTTATCGTTCAAACAACTATCTTGCACCACCCGGTTTTCCTCCTCCAAACAAAACCAACAACAAAGCTATAACCGAAACAACCAATCCCAACCTCGTGCTAACAATAAATATCAATCCCAAAGAAACCCATACCCACCTCAAGTAAATTCTCAAGCTTACCAAGCTCCACCTCTTAATCAACCGATGGCATTGAATCAAGACGTCGAGACGTTCATGAGGACTAATAGAGAGATGGTGACGAATCTTCAGAGTCAATTCGTCAACTTGAAGAATGACATGGCGAAACAAGGGAGAGATATTCGAGCCGATGATAGTTGTGTTTTTAGTCACTTGTTTTAGGAAAAACAAATAACCGTGGCAAGTATTAAGTTGCACGCTTTAGGAAAAACGCGAAACCGAATAAATTCCAAGTTCGTTCTCGAAGGAGGTGTGTGGATTAAGTGTGCCAAATATATAAAATCAAAGTTTAGATTAGTGACGTTTTTGGTTTAGAAGAGAAAAAGTAAAGACGAGCTACGATTACGATTATGCTACGACGTTGACGTAAAACGATGACGTAATTACGTAAAACGCGACAAAATTAAAAATTTAACCTAAAAATTAATTAAAAGCTTAAACTAAGTCTAAAATAATATAAATAAGAATAAAAATCCAATAAATAAATTTTAAAACCTTTTATTAATTAAAAAACACAAGCACAATACAAATTAAGCACACAATAGAGCAAATTTCAGTCACTGTTCTAGGCTAATGGGGCTGTGATGTTGGTTGCTGGTCTAATTGGTTAAAAAACGAATTTCAATACTTCAAATCTTGCACACAAGCTACCCAAATAACATTCATATGATCTAAAACCCTAGATGGACCTAATATCTAACAGATTTACAAAATTGGTGAGCAAATTTCATCAAAAAACAAACAGAAAATGGGACTTTCTGATTTAACTAGTGAATACCAAATTAAAACATGCAATTTGCTTCAAAATCCTATCTAAACCAAAGACAAGTAAATACTTAACCTATCTTGACCTAAAGGAGTGTGTTAAACAAGTTTAAAAACCAAAAGGTGTTACCAAATCTCAGTTAAAGTACAAATCCAAACACCCCCTTAAAACCAGAAAATGAAATTAACAAACAAATAGCTTGCAAATCTTAATTCTACTGACTTAGACCTATCTAAACAGGCACATAACAGCTAAACAAGAAAGATTACACAAATAAATGAACAAGTGAAAGGATCAAACTCAAAATCATATAAGATCACAAAATCATCACATAAAACCTATATCTAGGAGGGTTCAAGCCCGTTACCTGGTGTGGTTAACATCCAACCACACAAAGGCCCAGCTGAGGCCTTCTCCTATAAGCTGAAGGCTTATGCTTGGCTTTTGTGATGAGCTGATGTAGAGAGAGACAACAATATCTTCAAAAAATGGGACAAAAATGAAATGGAAATGGTGAGTTTTCTTTCTTGCTTGGGTCCTGCACAAAACAAACCAACAAGAACAGAACTTCAAGCTTATATAAGCTAAGCTCATAAGCTAGTGTCAAGTAGCTTATGAGCTGACTTATATAAACAGTAAGCTAATGAGATAAAAAAAATATGGAAATAAGATTTTTGTGAAAATCCTTTGAGAAACTTTGGTGAAAGCTGAAATCAAACCCCCATTCCACTTTCACTTCATGTGGGTTTGAAATCAAGCTATAAAAAACCTTTTCAAATTTACACTAAAAAAATATGAACTTTTCTGAAAATTTCTTGAAACGTGAATGCTAATGAAAACCTTGAACAACTTCCATAAACAGTGAATCTTTTACACTAAATTACACTAGAAAACGTTTAAAATGGAACTCAGTTATTGCATAAAAATCAACTTTCATTTTCATTAATCATTAAACTTTTTACAAAAAACTGGAACAATGTATATGGGCACAGGACACCTATATATATACTAGTGAATAGACTATTCTAGAAAACATGTAAAATTATAAACCCTAACATCTAAAAATCCGAAAATGCCCTTGAATTTGAATCTTGTTGACTTTTCTTGGTCAAAAACTCTATCATGTGATTGCCAGTTGTTATGGAGTGATCATAGCCGTTTGATTGGTGTGGAGGATACGTTTTGAATCTTGGACGTTCATAGTTCTGCCAATCTTTGTCTTCATGTCCATTTGTGTAGCAGGGGCCATGTGGGTGGGATTATATGGTGAGAGTGACATTGTTTTTGTGGGTGGGTTGTGATGAGGCTGGGTTAAATTAATGATCTGGAAAGTAACAACAAAAACCCCTTTGTTTTGGTTACTATTATGATTAGGGTTTATAAGGCAAAATTAGGGGTGGATTAGGGAAGAAGAGTGAATAGTATCCGTTTCCCTCTAAAATCAATAATAAAAAACTGGGTTTTAAAAGTTAATTAATATTAATTTTTAGTTTTTAAGTGGAGATCAGACGTGGAGGGGTAATAAAATGTGATTGGTTGTAGGGGAGTGGGGGGTGACGTGGAAGGCTGGGATAGGTGGGAGTGTGTTTGTTTGTCTGGGCACTTTTGGCCCCCCAAGCTTCATATTTTGTTCATAGCAAGTTTCAACAGCCATCACACCATTTCCTTTTGTTAATATCTTTAGGAAAATTACACTTTCAGTCCTTTTGTTTAATAAACCTTAGGCAAGGACTAATAATGCAATTTTATCAAATTCCAAGGGATATTCTTGACATTTATTCAATCTTTAAGGACCAATCTTGTACAAATGATTCTTGGAGGGTCATTTGTGACAAGTCTTCAAAGTTGAGGGACCATTCTTGTCAATCTTCAATTCTTCAAGGGTAATTTTGGAAATTCCATATTTGGGCCCGGTTTCTTGTGCGACTTCCCTTCCCGTGTTCGTTTTTGCTTGATTCCTTTGATCTTTTGGTGAATTCACGATATACGTACCTGAAATACACAATGAACAAACACATGCACATTTTTGGGTATTTTGATGATATTTTAAGCGTTTTAAGCCCGATTTGGACGATGAGACTATGTATAATTACAGTCTCATCACTCCCCCATACTAAACCATTGCCGTGTCCCCACGCAATGCTAGAATTAAGTATCATAGCACTTCCAAAATTCATTTTATGATGACATTTATTTGAAGATATAAATTTAAATAAACTACTACACGCGTTTTAGACATAATGTAATGTTTTCATCACGATTAAGTGACTTTTGGGATCATAGAACAAGAACACGTGAATGCTTCGTTAGAAATAATTTCGTCGTCCTCGATTTTCACCCAATTCCATGCTAAGCGTGTAACGAGATCATTGTTATTATAAGTTAGCAACACGATCATATCTCATGAGTGTTAATTACGAACCTAAACTCCCTTATTCCTACTTGGTATCTCTTATATTTTCTTTTTGTCTTAATGATCACGAGGATACATCATTGACTTATGCGTGAATAGAGATTAGGTCTAAAAATAGAGTCTTAACGGTGTAACCAAAATCATTAAATTAATAATTCACCCCAATAGACAACGATGTCAAAAAATTAAGTCAACAAGAAGGATCGATAAACACGGTTTTATAACGGTTTTGAACATGAGACTTATTACCAAGACTTTTATACGCCCCCTAACGGAAGGGCCTTATTATCTTTGGTTTACCTCCATCTTTTATTCAACTCCGCCATGGAGCTTTTATTATGACTTCGGTCTTGCCTTGCCTTTTATTATCCTCCTCATCGGTGGTTTTATTAGCCAAAGACGTATATCCTCACGCTAAAGCGAATTTTGGATCTTTAAAGCTTCAAATATTAAGGCTTGATTCACTTTCAATTTGGGCATAGATTTTTCGGCCTTGTGAGCTTCAAATTTTTGCTTAATTTAGGTGAGCACTTGAAATCTTATTATTAGGTGAAGCTTTCGATTATTCGGGTGCCAATACTTCAAAACCGTGACGCTGGCGATACCTTAATGTTATCCCAATTTAATTACATGGAAGCTACTAAAACAAATTAGAAACCAACAATAGTGACTAAACGGCTAAATCAATATTTATTAACAATTTATTATACAAAAGCGTGGGGAGAATAAGCTAATAATTACTACACATGAGATCTTGACGATTACGAGACTTATAAATAACTCTATCATTTCTCGTCCTCATTTAAGAGACTTAGCCTAAAAAGTTAAGGAATCGAAGCTAAGTGCTCAACACGCACGGTTGAGTCAAAAATTACTCTTATTCTCACCATCGGAAAACCTACATTCGTGTCTTAAACACTTATGAAAAATACGAATTTTTTTAAAATTTGGCTATTTTTAGCCTTATTTTGCATAAAACGATAACAAAAAGATGAAATTTGGATTGCGTGTTGACGTAAGCAAGGTGAAGTATCTACTCACCCCCCATACTAAAACTAAACATTGTCCTCAATGTTTCGAGTCTAGGGGTGAAAACACCCCCATACTAGAGACGAAGTCGAATGCTTAATCTCGAGCATGGAAAGGGTAAAACGAATAACCTAAAATCCATTTATGAATTATGCTAATAAGATAAACGTTAGAACATAAAAGGATATCATCGGATATCGGAATCTCCAAAGGCAGCGATCGAAGCTCGAGTGATCCGTAAAACGAACACGAGAGGCTTCAATGATGACGATGAGCCTAATGAATCACAATCACAAACAACCACGAAACAAAGGTTGGAAGAGCACAAGTCCCCTCGCATTACATTAGTCTACGAAAGCAATAATATTTACAAGGATAAGCACGAGAATCCCCCACGAGGCACCTTGTTTTTGATAACCGAGTCAAAAGCTCGACTCGAATCCCCATAAATGTGATCATTTAGGGATAATCATGGTTTGGTCATTTTTGGTGGGGCTTACATGATAAACAAGGCCCAAAAGCAACCGGTACTAAGGACTAAGTCCTTTGATGATGCAAAATACCGGGATCGAAGATGACGTCCTCGTTTTCATGGGATAAACGAACCAACGCCACTCCAACATGAACCAAAACCTCAAAGAGGTAGAAGAAAATAGATGAGAAGTAGAAAGGTGGGGCAATTGGTAAGTCAACATAATGAGCTACTCGAGGTAGACTCACACCAAGCAAATAGATACGATTTCCATTTATTGCATCGGTGGAAGACCGAGATTTCCCTTTACAAGCAATTCCAGGATCGTAAATCTCGTCCTCGGTAGAGAAATGTGAGGGAACATTTGGGGCTTCCCCCACACTAAAACCACACCAACCGTCTTCAAAAGGAGTAGACGAGGTGGTAGCACTCATATAACACGGTGATGACGGAGTTAAACATGTAGAAAAATCTTTTAAAACATTTTTAAAATCTTTTCCTTTTTCATCGTTTAAAAACTCTTTATGAAAACCCGATTTGATAATGTCGAAAATATTTGGCGTGACAAATTCAAAATTAGTCGCACTAAAAATCCTCACATTTAAGTCTTTGGTGGGAGGGGGTGGCGGATTATATAAGTTCTCAAAACGTTTATCAATAAAGAACACCGCCCCCTCTGGGTGTACATACTCGTCATCCTCATGAACGTCGATCTCATCGATTTCTTCATCAAAGATAGGCTTGTCAAACCAAGGTTTGTCATTCCCCTCCTTGAGTATCTTAGAAACTCTCTCGAAAAGATCACGATCAAGCACGAAACCATCATTCTTTTGTGGGGATTGTTGATGAGTTAAATCCTCACGAATGTGGTAAACGTAATTCTCATTTGAGGAGTGTTGATTAGGTAACTCCTCGAGAATTGGATTTTTGGTGGTCACATGAGTTGGTTCGTCATCGAAAATAAGACGTTCCAACTCATTTAGTTCATCCTCGATTTTGGAAAGATCGACCTCACTCGTAGGTGGAAGTGAAGGCATAAGACCTAGCTCTCGTTCAATGATTTCCTCAATCTCGGGATCAAACTCGTAATCATCGTACTTCACATGAGAAGAGGTCTTTTTAGGAGAATCCTCAAAAATGGCATGTGGATTTCGAAGTACGTGATCAATCTCGGCAAAATCGCCATCGTCATCGTCAAAGAAAGAGTCGATGTGAGCACTCACAACCATGGTCTTACAAGTCGAATGACTATGCTTAGGTGACTTTTCTAAGACGAGAGGATCGATGTCGATAAACCCTTTAGCCTCAACGGGTGTTGGTCTAGGCAAAGGAGGCACTTCGATGGAGTTAGAGTTGAAGCCTCAAAGGCGTGGTCCTTCGAAGGTGGTGAAGACGAGCCCATTTTGGTTATTGTCGTGATGGCACTAACGTCGCCCTTCGGAATTAGTGGTTCACTTGTTTCGCTAAATACATCCCAAAGTGAGTTTTCATCCATAAATTTACACATACCCTTTTGAATTAGGTACACGTACTCTTTATCATTAAAATCATCATCTTTAAAACCGTTTTTCTTAATTCTTTCAAAACATACATTAAGCCTCATTCTTTCCGCTAAAGTGAACATTTTGAAATCATTAGGATTTGAATCATTAGGTTTTGAAACCTCGGTTTTTTCATTATCATTAAACACTTGGGATTTTCTAGCGAAAAAGTCCATTTTCTCATCCCCATATCTCATAGTAAGTCTCCCCTCGTGAACGTCGATTAAGGTTCGAGCCGTCGATAAAAATGGTCGGCCTAAAATAATAGGACATTTAGGGTCACACTCGTAATCGGATATAACGAAATCCGCGGGAAAAACAAACTTTCCAACTTTGACATAGACATCCTCGGCTATTCCAATTGGTATAAGTGGAGTACAATTTGCAAGCTCGATTGTCATGTTCGTGGGGGTAAGTGAAGGCAATCTCATCAATTTCCAAAGAGAATGAGGCATGAGACTGATGCTAGCACCTAAATCGGCAAGGGCTAAACATCCCTCAATCTCGGAAAAATCACAAGGTAGTAGAAATTGGCCCGGATCCTTTTCCTTTCTTGGCATGCGCCTTTTAGGTTTTTAAGAAGGATCGATGCAAAAGTTTCTTCAAGGGTTACTTTCGTAAGGTCGATAAAACTCTCTTTTTGAACCGTGGTTGGAATTTGAGGTACACGAGGGTGTGCACTCTTTTCCTTGGTCGCCACGTTCACCCCATCTATTTTAGAACAATAAGACGTCTTAGAAGTCGAGGGTTGAGAAGAAGGAACAACTCGAAATCCATCAAGGGTAGGGGTAATCACACGACCTTTCTCACGAGACGAGGCGGCTTTACATTGTTCCTTCGGATTTGAAACGGTGTCACTAGGTAACGAACTCGATGACGCACCCGAGGACTTGTTCATAATGGCCGAAAACATCTTTTTAATGTCAATTTGTCCTTGCTCAATCTTCGTGTTTTGCAATTTCAAAGTATTTGTAAAGTCGTTTTTCAAAGTACCAATTTCTCCCTCTAATCGTCTCATATTAGCCTCATTCGTTTTCATGTAATTTTGAAAATCGTTTGACGAACTATTTTGATTTGAATTAAAGTTTCCTTATTTTTTATTGCTTCTTTGAAAATTGTATTGATTCCCACTTGAAAAATTGTTACCTTGATTGTTGTTGTTTGAAAAATTCGAGTTTTGGTTATTGTCTCGATTTTGCCAATTCAAATTCCGACCTTGATTATAACCTCCTTGATTTTGATTCGAAAAATTTCCTTGTTGATTATTTCCTTGAAAATTGTTTCGGTTTTGATTCGAAAAATTGTTGCCTTGGTTATAATTGCCTTGTTGTGATGGACCCGTGTTATTTTGATTTTGAAAATTGTTGTTTCCATTTAACGCACTCACATTCGACGTTTGGCCATCCGTAGTCGCACACTCGTAATAATTATGAGGTCCACCACAAAGCGTACACGAAACCTCAACCGCTTTCACCGTAGCGGGAGCGTCTTTCTTTTGCATCTCAACGAGAAAAGACGTAAACACATTCGTCAACTTGTCGACTTTCGCATCAACCCTCTCAATGTCGCGATTAGAACTACTAACATTGGTGACATCGGCAACACTCGGTGCGTTGCGGAGTTGGTAAACCTTGGATCGGTTTTCGATAATTATCAATGCATCTTTCGGGGTCTTACACAAAAAGTTGCCACCGGCGGCGGAATTCAACGAATCTTGTTCTTGAAAATTAAGACCGTTGTAAAACGTATCGATTTGGTGCAACTCGGAAAAACCATGGTGAGGACATTGCCTAAGCAATTCCTTAAAACGATCCCACACGTTTCTAAAAGATTCATTCGGTTTTTGCTCAAATTTCGTAATTTCATTCTTGAAAAACGTCGTCTTAGACGGTGGGAAAAAATAATTAACGAACTTGGAAACGAGGTCCTTCCACGTAACTTTCGAATTAGGTGGCTCTTTCTCGTACCAATCCTTGGCGGCACCATCGAGCGAGTACGGAAAAAGCATAAGCTTGACGACATCGGTGTCGACGTTCTTAAACTTGCTCGTGGCTAAAAGACGATCAAAATTCCGAATATGGTCGTGAGGATTATCGGCTTCACGACCTCGAAACTTCGTAGCTTGGATTACGAAAGCATTCCGCTCTTAATCTCAAAATTCTCCGCTTCGATAGCGGGAATTACGATCGCGTCTCCATAACCCTCGGTGGGTGCTTGGAGCAATTCCATCATCGAAGGATTGTCGGCCATCTCGTCTAAGGTTTCTTCAAAAACGATATTAGGAACGTCGGTTTCTAAATCTCGTCTACGTCGTCGATTCCTTCGATTACGATTGCCTCGATTCGAAGCGTCGCTAGAATTAGAATAATCTTCGATCGAGTGCGCATGCACTAAGCGTAGAATGGGTGGTAGCAAAGAAGATTCTTTTTGCGGCTTTTCGATTTTTCAATTTTTTTGGTTTTTGATTGTTTTTAATTTTTTTGGATTTTTGTTGTATTACGTAGACTCAAATCTACAAATCTCTCCTCGAATCGATCTTTCTCGATTAAAGGAGCCTCAAGGAATGAAAGCGATCACGTGGAGTGAACGCTTTCGATGACTTTAGAACGTTGGTGGAACACCAAAACGTTCAAAAGGGTTTAATCTTGAAAACAAGCAAATATAATATACGTAGATAATACTTGGGCGGCAAACCCTCGATTAGCCCTCTTTCTCAAAACATACACAAGCAAGCGGGGGAAACGAGGCGGCGCTAAGCACTTAAGAGCCTTTTTCCCTTAGGTCGTGAAATACAACCGCCTTATACCCACCTTATAGTTTGTGTTAATCGAAATTAAGCCTCACGAAAGTATTTATCTATTTTGCCTTTAAACTTTTGCTTTAGATTCGAATACAATGATCGAGTGATGAAATCCTGAATCAAGGTTGCGTTTTCACGCTTTTGGAGTACTTGTATCTTTATTGTTCTACGTAAGTACAATATAGTAATATATTCACAAAGAAAAACGAAAACGATAATGGATATCTACAATATAGTAAAATGATTGATATGTGTTTAATTTAGGAAAATTAAACATGATTTATTTGGATACTAAAATATATTAAGGAAAAATAACAAAAATGAGTATGTACGATATTTACGCTTTCCAAAAATTGAAAAGCAAAAACGCACTACTCACACAAACACGATAGTAATAATAATGGCACACTAAAAACACCTCCCCGGAAGCGGCGCCATTTGATAGTTGTGTTTTTGGTCACTTGTTTTTGGAAAAACAAATAACCGTGGCAAGTATTAAGTTGCACGCTTTAGGAAAAACGCGAAACCGAATAAATTCCAAGTTCGTTCTCGAAGGAGGTGTGTGGATTAAGTGTGCCAAATATATAAAATCAAAGTTTGGATTAGTGACGTTTTTGGTTTAGAAGAGAAAAAGTAAAGACGAGCTACGATTACGATTATGCTACGACGTTGACGTAAAACGATGACGTAATTACGTAAAACGCGACAAAATTAAAATTTTAACCTAAAAATTAATTAAAAGCTTAAACTAAGTCTAAAATAATATAAATAAGAATAAAAATCCAATAAATAAATTTTAAAACCTTTTATTAATTAAATATTCAATTTTAAATGCTAATTAAAGCCCTAAAAATAAATATAATTAAGAAAAAGCCCAAAATATTATTTTATTGAACTAATAAATCACTTATATTATTTAAAAACTAAAAAGTATTTTTCCGAAATTTTAAAAACTATTTTTCTATTTTTAAAACACTTAAAACTATTTTTAAACTAAAATAATCATAAAAAATAATAAAATAATGCTAAAAATAATTTTACAATTTTAAAAATCCTAATTTATACTAATGAACAGTAGAAAAATGAAAAAAGTTTGAAAAATGTAAAAAATTTCACTAAAAGACAAAACTGATTATAGTTAAAACCTTAATTAAACTAAATTAATTATAAAAATTAATTAAAAAGGTGAACAGTAAAAACTTTTTAAACTAAAAATCTTAATCTATCTTTCTAAGTCTAAGAAAATTTTTGAAAGTGAAAAGTATTAAATTTTACCACTAAAAGACAAAAACAGTAATATTAAAAGTAATTAAAAATAGCAATTAAATCTAAATAATACTAAATGAACAGTAACTGAAAATTTAATTAAACAGAATAATCAAAAAATAAATAAGAAAAATATTGAAATTGGTTTGGAAGTCTAATTCCTATTTTAGCTCACAAAAGACAAAAAATTGTAAGTTCTGAAAGTGACACTTTGGACAATTTGTCCTTTAGCTTAGCAGGGGGAACTAGTTACACTAGCAGTGGGAATGGGTTCCCATTGCTCTCACAGAAAACGTGGGTCTGGGGGGTTTTAAGCTTATATCTTGTTGAGTACTTGGTTATTCTTGGAAACAAAGGCACCCCTACACTCAGTGGAGTGTAGGGAGTCTAAGAAAAATATTAAAAACACAAGCACAATACATTAAGCACACAATAGAGCAAATTTCAGTCACTGTTCTAGGCTAATGGGGCTGTGATGTTGGTTGCTGGTCTAATTGGCTAAAAAACGAATTTCAATACTTCAAATCTTGCACACAAGCTACCCAAATAACATTCAATTGATCTAAAACCCTAGATGGACCTAATATCTAACAGATTTACAAAATTGGTGAGCAAATTTCAACAAAAAACAAACAGAAAATGGGACTTTCTGATTTAGCTAGTGGATACCAAATTAAAACATGCAATTTGCTTCAAAATCCTATCTAAACCAAAGACAAGTAAATACTTAACCTATCTTGACCTAAAGGAGTGTGTTAAACAAGTTTAAAAACCAAAAGGTGTTACCAAATCTCAGTTAAAGTACAAATCCAAACACCCCCTTAAAATCAGAAAATGAAATTAACAAACAAATAGCTTGCAAATCTTAATTCTACTGACTTAGACCTATCTAAACAGGCACATAACAGCTAAACAAGAAAGATTACACAAATAAATGAACAAGTGAAAGGATCAAACTCAAAATCATATAAGATCACAAAATCATCACATAAAACCTATCTCTAGGAGGGTTCAAGCCCGTTACCTGGTGTGGTTAACATCCAACCACACAAAGGCCCAGCTGAGGCCTTCTCCTATAAGCTGGAGGCTTATGCTTGGCTTTTGTGATGAGCTGATGTAGAGAGAGACAACAATATCTTCAAAAAATGGGACAAAAAATGAAATGGAAATGGTGATTTTTCTTTCTTGCTTGGGTCCTGCACAAAACAAACCAACAAGAACAGAACTTCAAGCTTATATAAGCTAAGCTCATAAGCTAGTATCAAGTAGCTTATGAGCTGACTTATATAAACAGTAAGCCAATGAGATAAAAAAAAAATATGAAAATAAGATTTTTGTGAAAATCCTTTGAGAAACTTTGGTGAAAGCTGAAATCAAACCCCCATTCCACTTTCACTTCATGTGGGTTTGAAATCAAGCTATAAAAAACCTTTTCAAATTTACACTAAAAAAATATGAACTTTTTTGAAATTTTCTTGAAACGTGAATGCTAATGAAAACCTTGAACAACTTCCATAAACAGTTGATAACAGTGATTTTCAATGGGTTCAATTTTATTCTCTCGATATCCTCTCGAATTGATCTCGGCTTTAAGTGGAATGATTTGTTCTTGGTTAATAAAAAGAAGTTTGGTTGTTTATCTATTTTAAACTAATAACAATTAATTAAGTGTCGAAGAGTAAAATTAAAGACTTGAAAGATTAAAGTAAGAAACGAGTTTAAAAATAAATGATGGAAATTTAAAGAATTTAATATAAAATAAATGAACACTCAATAAAAACTAACTCTTGGAAAACTTGGTAAAAATATGAACTTAATAGAAAAGTACTAAAATAAAGTAAGAACGAAACAAAGCAAAACAAGTAAATCGGAATAAAGGGAAAACTGCCTTCAATCGGAATATATTCCGATCACCGATCGGAATGTGGAGAAACGAGTAAGATCGGAATGTATGAATTGGACCAATCGGAATGTTCAAGTACTTGGTGTAATCGGAATATGGAAAAACTTCCCAATCGGAATGCTCGAAAATGAAGCAATCGGAATGTTGGAGAAATGGGCAAATCGGAATACAGAAATGCTTACCGTCGGAATGCTCTAAACCCTTTTCCGATCTAAGGATCGGAATAAGGGGGGTCCTTGGTCGGAATACTCGATCGGAAAAGGGAGTTACCCTTTCCGAAAATAGTGCAAATTCGGGACAAAAGCAAGGGAAATAAGCTATTAGGATAAGCTAAAACCCAAACTAACTCGAATCCAATAATAAGCTGATCAAATAAGTACTAGGAACACCTTATCTAACTTCAAATAATCAAAAGCATAAATCAAATGATAAAGAGATGAACTTTTTATAAAAACTTTAGAAAGTAAATAAGATAACTCAACAAATAAGCCAATAAGAACAAGGATCTTAAAGCTTATTAGTGTATAAACTTAAGGAAACATAAAAAGTAATCAACTTTTTAAGCACAAATCATTGATGAACAACACGGATCATACGAGATTTGTACCAAAATCAATGAAATTAAAGAAAGGAAGGATGAGATAAAAAGTTAAAAGATAAAAACTTGATCTTGATTAATGAAAAGGTAATACAAAGTTTTGATCTTGAAATGGAAAAAAATGAAATCTAGTGAGAGAAAGTTTAGAACTTTCTCTCTCTAAAACTAGAGAGAATGAAAAGTAAGCTAAGCTAAGTGTGTGAAAATTTGTGAAGTAAGGGCTTTATATAGGCGTGTGTATGGTGGTGGGCTTTTTGATTGGGCTTTGGTTGGGCTCCTTTTTCTTCTTTCTTCTTTAGTCTTCATGCGTCTTTAAATAAACGTTTTCGACTTGGATCTGAAAAGTGTCGGTGAATAATTCCAACTCGTCTTATAATCTTTTATTTAATAGACTCGAATTCTTCGACATATATGAATCTTCCATCTTTGGCTCTATTCTTCGATAAATCTTCAAATAGGCACAATGAATTCAAATCTTTTGCATCTCTTGGACAATAGACTTCGTCTTTGAGTCTTTTTCCTTGATAAAGCCCGTGCAATCCCATGTTTTCTTCATTATTCATCCGGTTGCCTCTGAAAACACAATAAACACAAAAACCACGCATAATTCCAAACAAATGATATTAAATACGTGTTTCGGTCTTGTTTTAGCCAGAATTAAGTGGTAAAAGGATGGGTGTTTTCACACCTATCAAATCCCCATACACTTAACCATTGCCATGCCCTCATGCAATGCTTAGTGACAAAGCACATTTACACTTTTCTCCTGATCAGTCATCCTTGGCCTTATTAAAATACTACTAAACAAAAATTAAAGTACTAAGAGAAATTAAAACTTTAAAGTAAACAAAAGGATAGAAAATAGCTATGTGGAAATAACTTACAAAGAGATCGAGGACTTACATTAGGGCTTCGATGCTGCGAAGATTTATCACCCTCAAGTTTCACGTTCCCCAAACTAAGCTTAAAAACGAGATCATTGTTATTATAAGTTAGCCATTCAAACATCCACACACATGGCTTAATTAAATGCTTAAACTCCCTTATTCCTAGGTGTATCTCTTATATTTTATTTTTGTCTTAGAATGATCATGAAGATGCATTTTTGGACTTATTTCGATAGTTTATTTAGGCTGAAAGCAAAGTAGGACGATTTGATCAATAGTTAGCTAAAGGACAAAATCTCTTAAAACTGCTTCTCGGGATATCAAAAAGTTCATATCTTGGCATAACTTGGTTCACGATTTGAGACCTTTCTCGGGCCGATATTTGGCATGTACTTCATACTTCATATCTTCGAGAGACGTTCTTGAGATAATGGTCTTCTCATCATAATAGAGTTTCTTCACTTGGAGACTTTTGAGGGGTACTCCAACTTTGTTGACCACGACTTCATGATTATTTCTTCAGTCTCTAATTGGGATTTTGAGATACAACGATCCGCCTCCTTTTCGGACTTGGATCTATTTATCCTCATACCTTGTTAGGGTCTTTTCGGATAGACTTCTCCATGATCTTTATGGGAGTTGATTGCTTTTCGTCGTGAGTCTTGATCCTTCATATTGATATTAGGAATAATGCTTTTCACATCACTTTGGATCTTCAGCAATAAAATTGAATCCTCATGCCTTGTTAGGGCCTTTTCGGACTCGCCAATCTTCGCGCCCCGCTTCATAAGTTATGCCTTGGCTATGAACTCTTATCATTACCGAGCAACTTTTAAACGATCTTGGGATAGAAGCTAAGTAACTTTTCAAATCGTACGACCTTACTTATTGCAGATAATTTATTAGCAAGTGATGGGAGAATAGGCAAATAATTACACCAAGTGAGCTTGTGCAAGAATACCGACTTATAATTGACTCTATCATTTCTCATCCTCCACAATTTAAAATCTCAAGTAATGAGACTCGTGGACACTAAGCCTAATAAACCAATTAAGGTCTACATGGTTAAGGATACTAGCTAGAATAAACTTGAATAAGTCTATTCGGGTTGAGTCAAAATAAACGCAACGGGCCTAATATGTCAAAGATTTCTAAACTAGCTACACCACTTTATTAAAAATTTTGACTTTGTTGCGGGATATATACATATGAAAGCAACGATAAAAATTTAAAAATTACGACTAAATGGCCAAAGTTAATTAAAGATTTGAAAAATGTTGAAAAAGATGATTTTCTGGTTAAATGAAGGCATTTTCATGGAAAAGTCCACTTAAAACTTCGATAGAAGTCCCCCCTACACTTAAGATAAACATTGTCCTCAATGTTTAAGCATGTGGGAAAAGTCTCCCCTACACTTATGACATTGTGCACGTTGGTTAACTCAAGTTAAGGAAGAGACGACTAGAGTGATCAATTTCAAATGTGAGTATGAAGAAAATTGAATCACGATAGTTGAGAGATAGAACCGGATTTCGGATAACACGGGAGCACGGTTCTTCAAAGTTTCCAAGAGTGCACTTATCCCTGTAATCACATCACCACACAAATACAAACAGCTATGTAGGTCCCCCTACACTTAGGAGGTTAACACATAAAAAGATAGATACTCGGGCTGCCTCCCGAGGAGCGCTTGTTTTTTATAACCGAGTCACGAGCCTGACTCGACCCAAAAATTAGTTCATGGGGAACGTGGTGAGGGATGGAATCATCTCGTGAGAGATGTCCTCATCAAAGTACAACTTCAGACGCTGGCCATTCACCTTGAAATTGGGCCCATTTGGCTGAGAAAGCTCAATGGTCCCATACGGAAAGACGTTGGCGACGGTGAATGGACCAGACCAACGGCTCTTCAACTTGCCAGAGAAGATCTTCAACCGAGAGTTAAAAAGTAAGACTTGATCACCAACGTGGAACTCTCGGTTCTTGATTTTTGCGTCATGAAGGATCTTCGTCTTCTCTTTGTAGATCAGCGAGTTCTCATAAGCTTCATTCCTCAGTTCGTTGAGCTCGTTAAGTTGAATCTTGCGATGATCACCGGCTTTGTTGATGTCGAAGTTAGCCCACTTCAAGGCCCAGTGCGCCTTATGCTCCAGCTCGATGGGAAGGTGGCATGCTTTCCCGTACACAAGACGATAAGGTGTACAACCGATCGGGGTCTTGTAAGCAGTACGGAAAGCCTACAGAGCATCATCTAACTTATCGGCCCACGCGGCATGATGCTCTCCCACAGTACGCTCCAAAATTCGCTTCAATCCACGACTGGATATCTCGGCTTGCCCATTGGTTTGGGGATGATAGGCGGTGGAAAGACGGTGATTGACACCATACTTAGCCATGACTCTTGCAAATTGATCGTTGCAAAAATGAGTCCCGCGGTCACTGATAATAGCACGAGGAACGCCGAATCGAGCGAACAGCGATTTCAAAAAGTTACAAACCACCCTTGCATCATTAGTAGGTAAAGCTTTGGCTTCAACCCACTTTGAAACATAGTCAACGGCTACAAGGATGTATTTGTTTCCTTTAGAGGAAGGGAATGGCCCCATAAAGTCGATACCCCAAACATCAAAGATTTCACACTCTTGAATGAAATTTTGAGGCATCTCGTCTTTATGTGTGATCGTGCCTTGTTTTTGGCAAGCATCACATCGTTTAACCATCTCGTGAGCATCACGATAGATGGTGGGCCAATAAAATCCCGAATCAAACACTTTTTTGGCGGTGTAGTTGGGACCAAAGTGACCACCAGTGGGTCCTTTGTGGCAAGCATCAAGGATTTCTAAAGCTGCCGGTCCATCAACACATCGGCGAATAATCAAGTCGGCACATTGTTTGAAAAGATACGGGTCATCCCAAAAGTAAGTCTTGATGTCTTTGAAGAACTTTTTCTTTTGCTGGGATGTTAACCCGTCAACGAGGATTCCACCCGCCAAGTAGTTTGCAATGTCCGCAAACCACGGGGTTTCATCAGCAGTCGAGTTGATAGACATTAAGGTCTCCAGGGGAAAAGAATCATTGATTTCTTTGTTCGGATGATCCCCCTGGTAAGGATCCTCAAGTCTGCTGAGATGATCTGCGGCTAGGTTTTCTGCTCCTTTTTTATCGCGAATTTCGATTTTAAATTCCTAGAGCAGCAAAACCCAGCGAAGAAGTCTTGGTTTGGAATCTTGCTTTGTCAACAAGTATTTCAGCGCGGAATGATCGGTATACACAATTGTGGTGGAAAGGACAAGATAGGGGCGGAATTTTTCAAAGGCATAGACAACAGCTAAAAGCTCTTTTTCGGTTGTCGTATAATGCAATTGTGCCCCCGTCATTGTCTTGCTAGCGTAATGGATTGGTTGGAAGTGTTTGTTCACTCTTTGTCCCAGAACCGCTCCAATAGCAAAATCACTAGCATCGCACATCAACTCAAAGGGAAGCTCCCAATTAGGGGTAACCAAGACGGGTGCCTTAGTTAGCTTATCCTTAAGCGAGTTGAAGGCTTCAAGACACTCTTTGGAAAAGATAAAAGGAGTATCTTTTTCCAAGAGGTGGGTCATCGGGCGAGCGATTTGAGAAAAATCTTTGATGAATCGACGGTAGAAGCCCGCATGACCCAGGAAACTTCTCACACCCTTCACGGTAGAAGGTGGAGGCAACTTGGCGATAACATCGACTTTAGCACGGTCTACTTCAAGACCGGCTTTGGAAATATTGTGGCCCAGCACGATGCCTTCTTTTACCATAAAATGGCATTTTTCCCAATTCAGAACAAGGCGAGTGTCTTCGCACCGCTTAAGCATACGTTCCAAATTGGCAAGGCAAGAAGAGAAGGAATCCCCGAAGACCGAGAAGTCATCCATGAAGACTTCCATGGTTTGTTCAACCATGTCATGGAAGATAGCTAACATGCACCTTTGGAAAGTCCCGGGGGCATTGCATAAGCCAAAAGGCATTCTTTTGTAAGCAAATGTGCCATAGGGACAAGTGAATGTTGTCTTCTCTTGATCTTGGGGATCGATGGGTATTTGGAAATAACCCGAGAAACCATCAAGAAAGCAGTAATATTCATTACCCGCTAAACGTTCAAGCATTTGGTCCATAAAAGGTAGAGGGAAATGATCCTTTCTCGTGGCATCATTGAGTTTGCGGTAGTCTATACAAACTCTCCACCCAGTAACGAGACGAGTGGAAATCAACTCGTTGTGTTCATTGGGAACAACGGTTATTCCGCCTTTCTTAGGCACACAATGGATTGGACTAACCCATGGTGAATCTGAAATAGGGTAAATCATACCCGCATCAAGAAGTTTGATAACCTCTGTTTTGATGACTTCATGTATTTTTGGATTCACCCTTCGTTGGCTTTGAATTGTGGGCTTGAAGTCGTCCTCCATGAGAATTTTGTGTGTGCAGAAGTGAGGATCAATTCCACGAATATCAGAAATCTTCCAAGCAATAGCTGTTTTATGCTTTTTCAACACGGCGACAAGTCGAGCTTTTTCTTCTTCTTTTAGGTCCTTTGCGATGATGACGGGCGACTTCTTCTCTTCTTCAAGGAATACATACTCGAGATAGGGCGACAAATCCTTAAGTTCCAAATTCGGAGGATTTTCGACGGGAGGCGTATTCGAAGTCGAAGTATCGATAGCAATGACCGTGGGAGATGGAGGCGAAGGATTGGCTTCGTTGAGAAGATTGTCAAAGAAATTCATGTCTTCATCCCCATCGATAGGAGAATCATTAGTAGCTAAGTTCGCATCTCCCATGGTATCTTCAAGATTGTTCCAAAATAAATCACTATCTCCAAATAGAGACAACGATGAATCAATAGAGGACACAGTCTCAACATTGGGAGGAGAGGTAGGAATACTTTTGCAAGCATCATTAAAGTGTTTTTCACAAGCCTCATCAAGAACGTCAATACAATTAACACTCTCATATGAATAAGGCTGTTTAGACAACTTTCCCATGTTGAAGACTACTTTATCGTCACCCACTCTCATGATAAGCTCACCGGCTTCAACATCAATGAGAGTGCGACCGGTCCTCAGGAATGGACGGCCAACAATCAGTGGTACACGGGGGTCCATCTCGTAGTCGACGACAACAAAATCAGCAGGAAAGGTGAATTTGTCGACTCCTACAATAACGTCTTCGGCTATCCCCACTGGATAAGCAACCGTACGGTTAGCTAATTCCAAAGTCATTTTGGTGGGGACTAGCTCTGGGAGAGATAATTGCTTCCAAACACTTAGAGGCATGAGATTAATACTGGCACCTAGATCGGCTAGGGCCATGCAATTCTCTACTCCCGGGAAATTGCAAGGAATTAAGAAACGACCCGGATCACCAAGCTTGGTTGGCAATTTCCTTAAGAGCACTGCAGAGCAATTCTCATTAAGTTGGGTGTTGGCAATATCGAGGAGCTTTTCCTTGTCGCTCAGAAGATCTTTAAACATTTTCGCATATTTAGGCATGTGAGCGAGAGCCTCAGCAAAGGAGATATTGAAATTCAGTTGTTTAAACATCTTAAGAAAGTTAGAAACCTGAATATCGTCCTTGCTTTTGAGCTTCTCTTTCCTCAACCTAGATGGATAAGGTATATTGGAAGAAGAGGAAGGCTTTGGAAGAATAGGATCACTCTTATCCTTGGGTGGAGGAGGGGTAGAAGGAAGAGGTGGAGAAATTGGGGAAGGAGAAGGATGAGGAATAGGAGCAGGTGACTCGTTCTCCTTAGTCACAACCACCAGTGGAGGTATAGGAAGCTCGGGTTCCTTGGTACCTTTGCCACTTCGAGTGGTGATTGCTTTCATCTCCCCTCTTGGATTCGCAACGGTGTTACTCGGAAGAATACCCGAAGAAGAGGGTTGATTACTGTGGAAGAAACTAGCCATCATGTTTCTTAAGTCATTCGTCTGACTATCCATAGTGTTCTTCATATCAGCTCTCAGATCATTCCCTTGTTTCATCAGGTCTGCTTTCAAGTTGCGCACTTCCTGTTGGAGATTATCCACTATCACATCGTTAGTCCTCATGTAGGTTCCAATGTCTTGATGTGATGCGGGGGTTTGGTTGGAAGGAGCAGTGTATGCGGGTGGTTGATAAGCAGGTTGCTGGTAAACTTGGTTGTTTCGTTGAGGTGCTTGTTGCTGTTTGTGAGGTGGGATGTATGGTGTACGAGATTGTTGTTGTTGTTGAGGAGGTCGGTTGAGGTTTTGTTGTTGGTTTTGGTTGATAGGAGTAAAACCAGGTGGGGAAAGATAGTTGTTGGAGCGGTAGCTAAGCAAATTACGGTCACCTTGAGGTCGGGCTTGATAAGCAGGTTGAGGATAGTGTCGTATGCTGCATTCACATTCTCAGCAGGGTAGTCTTGGGTGGCGGTACAAGTTGTGTAAGAGTGAGGACCACCGCATATCTCACAAGGTTGGCTGACAGCATTAACTTGAGCGTTCTTAGCGTTGTTGCTGTTGTTGTTGCTGACGGTGTGGGTGACAAGCGATTCAAGAAGCGTAGTGATTTTGTCCAATCGCTTGTCGCTGTCATTAGTGCTAGCACTAGCGACATTGGTCCGAACACTCTTGGTTTGCACACGAGATTTGTTCTCAATGATATCCCAAGCAGCATTGGAAGTCTTAGCTAAAAGATTACCCCCCGAAGCACTGTTCAGTGAATCTTGGTCACTCATGCTTAAACCATTGTAAAAAGTATTGATTTGATGTACTTTGGTAAAACCATGTTGTGGGCATTTTCTTAAAAGATCTTTAAAACGATCCCAAGATTCACTGAACGACTCATCGTACTTTTGTTCAAAATTTATGATTTCATTCCGCAAAGCGGTAGTACGAGAGGGTGGGAAAAAGTAATTGATAAACTTTGTTTCCAAATCCGTCCACGAGAGAATACTCTGTGGCGGTTCCTTAGCAAGCCAATGCCGGGCTTGTCCCTCTAAAGAAAAGGGAAAAAGTTGTAACCTTATAACCTCTTGTGGAACACCATTGAACTTGACCGTGTTGGTGAGTTGCAAGAATCTCTTGATGTGGTCGTGTGGGTCATCAATGGTACGTCCCAAGAATGGTTGAGCGGAGACCATCTGGATAAAGCCTGATTTTAGCTCAAAGTTGTTGGCGGCAATTGGTGGTATAACAATTGGATCCGTGTTGCCATCGACATG
Source organism: Glebionis coronaria (assembly GCA_025667525.1). NCBI lineage: Eukaryota > Viridiplantae > Streptophyta > Magnoliopsida > Asterales > Asteraceae > Glebionis > Glebionis coronaria. The sequence goes on along the minus strand of CM046878.1, from coordinate 23,490,234 downwards.
AGCTTGCAGCAGTTCAATCATCGGGCGATTATCCGGAAGGGGCTCATTGTTGTTGTTATTGTTCATGTTGTTGAAAGGCGGGTTGTTGTTGTTATTATTGTTGTTCGGAGGTGGTATGTTATTGTTGTTTTGTACACCAGCCATGTCTAAGTTATCGAGAGGCTCGGGCTCTTGATAAGACGTGGATCGAGTGCGCATACACCTGCAAAAGAACGAACAAAGAAAAACAAGGCAAAAATATTTTTGGTTTTTATGTTTTTTTTAATTTTTTTGTATTTTTGAAAATTTTATATATTTTTTTTTAGTGTTTTTGAGATTTTTGATGAAAAAGTAACGTTCACGGGGAACGGATCCCAAAATCCAAGTTCTAACAAAAAACTTTTGATCTTAACGAGAAGAGCCGGCAGCGGCGCCATTTGATAACAGTGATTTTCAATGGGTTCAATTTTATTCTCTCGATATCCTCTCGAATTGATCTCGGCTTTAAGTGGAATGATTTGTTCTTGGTTAATAAAAAGAAGTTTGGTTGTTTATCTATTTTAAACTAATAACAATTAATTAAGTGTCGAAGAGTAAAATTAAAGACTTGAAAGATTAAAGTAAGAAACGAGTTTAAAAATAAATGATGTAAATTTAAAGAATTTAATATAAAATAAATGAACACTCAATAAAAACTAACTCTTGGAAAACTTGGTAAAAATATGAACTTAATAGAAAAGTACTAAAATAAAGTAAGAACGGAACAAAGCAAAACAAGTAAATCGGAATAAAGGGAAAACTGCCTTCAATCGGAATATATTCCGATCACCGATCGGAATGTGGAGAAACGAGTAAGATCGGAATGTATGAATTGGACCAATCGGAATGTTCAAGTACTTGGTGTAATCGGAATATGGAAAAACTTCCCAATCGGAATGCTCGAAAATGAAGCAATCGGAATGTTGGAGAAATGGGCAAATCGGAATACAGAAATGCTTACCGTCGGAATGCTCTAAACCCTTTTCCGATCTAAGGATCGGAATAAGGGGGGGTCCTTGGTCGGAATACTCGATCGGAAAAGGGAGTTACCCTTTCCGAAAATAGTGCAAATTCGGGACAAAAGCAAGGGAAATAAGCTATTAGGATAAGCTAAAACCCAAACTAACTCGAATCCAATAATAAGTTGATCAAATAAGTACTAGGAACACCTTATCTAACTTCAAATAATCAAAAGCATAAATCAAATGATAAAGAGATGAACTTTTTATAAAAACTTTAGAAAGTAAATAAGATAACTCAACAAATAAGCCAATAAGAACAAGGATCTTAAAGCTTATTAGTGTATAAACTTAAGGAAACATAAAAAGTAATCAACTTTTTAAGCACAAATCATTGATGAACAACACGGATCATACGAGATTTGTACCAAAATCAATGAAAATTAAAGAAAGGAAGGATGAGATAAAAAATTAAAAGATAAAAACTTGATCTTGATTAATGAAAAGGTAATACAAAGTTTTGATCTTGAAATGGAAAAAAATGAAATCTAGTGAGAGAAAGTTTAGAACTTTCTCTCTCTAAAACTAGAGAGAATGAAAAGTAAGCTAAGCTAAGTGTGTGAAAATTTGTGAAGTAAGGGCTTTATATAGGCGTGTGTATGGTGGTGGGCTTTTTGATTGGGCTTTGGTTGGGCTCCTTTTTCTTCTTTCTTCTTTAGTCTTCATGCGTCTTTAAATAAACGTTTCCGACTTGGATCTGAAAAGTGTCGGTGAATAATTCCAACTCGTCTTATAATCTTTTATTTAATAGACTCGAATTCTTCGACATATATGAATCTTCCATCTTTGGCTCTATTCTTCGATAAATCTTCAAATAGGCACAATGACTTCAAATCTTTTGCATCTCTTGGACAATAGACTTCGTCTTTGAGTCTTTTTCCTTGATAAAGCCCGTGCAATCCCATGTTTTCTTCATTATTCATCCGGTTGCCTCTGAAAACACAATAAACACAAAAACCACGCATAATTCCAAACAAATGATATTAAATACGTGTTTCGGTCTTGTTTTAGCCAGAATTAAGTGGTAAAAGGATGGGTGTTTTCACACCTATCAACAGTGAATCTTTTACACTAAATTACACTAGAAAACGTTTAAAATGGAACTCAGTTATTGCATAAAAATCAACTTTCATTTTCATTAATCATTAAACTTTTTACAAAAAACTGGAACAATGTATATGGGCACAGGACACCCATATATATACTAGTGAATAGACTATTCTAGAAAACATGTAAAATTATAAACCCTAACATCTAAAAATCCGAAAATGCCCTTGAATTTGAATCTTGTTGACTTTTCTTGGTCAAAAACTCTATCATGTGATTGCCAGTGGTTATGGAGTGATCATAGCGGTTTGATTGGTGTGGAGGATACGTTTTGAATCTTGGACGTTCATAGTTCTGCCAATCTTTGTCTTCATGTCCATTTGTGTAGCAGGGGCCATGTGGGTGGGGTTATATGGTGAGAGTGACATTGTTTTTGTGGGTGGGTTGTGATGAGGCTGGGTTAAATTAATGATCTGGAAAGTAACAACAAAAACCCCTTTGTTTTGGTTAATATTATGATTAGGGTTTATAAGGCAAAATTAGGGGTGGATTAGGGAAGAAGAGTGAATAGTATCCGTTTCCCTCTAAAATCAATAATAAAAAACTGGGTTTTAAAAGTTAATTAATATTAATTTTTAGTTTTTAAGTGGAGATCAGACGTGGAGGGGTAATAAAATGTGATTGGTTATGGGGGGGTGGGGGTGACGTGGAAGGCTGGGATAGGTAGGAGTGTGTTTGTTTGTCTGGGCACTTTTGGCCCCCCAAGCTTCATATTTTGTTCATAGCAAGTTTCAACAGCCATCACACCATTTCCTTTTGTTAATATCTTTAGGAAAATTACACTTTCAGTCCTTTTGTTTAATAAACCTTAGGCAAGGACTAATAATGCAATTTTATCAAACTCCTAGGGCTATTCTTGACATTTCTTCAATATTTAAGGACCAATCTTGTACAAATGATTCTTGGAGGGTCATTTGTGACAAGTCTTCAAAGTTGAGGGACCATTCTTGTCAATCTTCAATTCTTCAAGGGTAATTTTGGAAATTCCATATTTGGGCCCGGTTTCTTGTGCAGCTTCGTTTCTCGTGTTCGTTTTTGCTTGATTCCTTTGATCTTTTGGTGAATTCACGATATCCGTACCTGAAATACACAATGAACAAACACAGGCACATTTTTGGGTATTTTGATGATATTTTAAGCGTTTTAAGCCCGATTTGGACGATGAGACTATGTATAATTACAGTCTCATCAGCCGAGCTAAGGAATGACATGGTGAAACAAAGCAATGATATTCGTGCAGACATGAGAGACTCTTTCAGCACTCAAGCGGATAACATACGTGATATAATCGGTTCGCTCTTCCAAGGTAATCAACCCTCTTCTTCGGGTACTCTTCCGAGTAACACCGTTGCGAATCCAAGAGGGGAGATGAAAGCAATCACCACTCGTAGTGGAAAAGGTTATACGGAACCTGAGCTTCCTACACCTCCACCTGTGATTGTGAACAAGGAAAAAGAGCAACTTTCCCCACCTCCTTTGCCTTCTATCCCCATTCCCCCACCACCCATGGTTGTGAGTGATCCTACTCCCCTAAAGCCTTCCTCTTCATCCGATATACCTTATCCTTCAAGGTTGAGGAAAGAGAAGCAAAAGAGCAAGGATGATATTCAAGTTTCAAACTTTCTCAAAATGTTTAAGCAATTGAATTTTAACATCTCCTTTGCTGAGGCTCTCACTCACATGCCTAAATACGCGAAGATGTTTAAAGATCTTCTAAGTGACAAGGAGAAGCTTCTTGACATTTCTCATACCCAACTTAATGAGAATTGCTCCGCCGTTCTCTTAAGGCAATTGCCCACCAAACTTGGTGATCCGGGTCGCTTCTTGATTCCTTGCAACTTCCCGGGAGTAGAGAATTGCATGGCCCTAGCCGATCTAGGTGCCAGTATAAACTTAATTCCATTAAGTGTTTGGAAGAAATTATCTCTCCCCGAGCTAGTCCCCACCAAAATGACTTTGGAATTAGCTAACCGTACGGTTGCTTATCCAGTGGGGATAGCCGAAGACGTCTTTGTTGGCGTTGACAAATTCACCTTCCCGGCGGATTTTGTTGTCGTTGACTACGAGATGGATCCTCATGTTCCATTAATCGTTGGATGTCCCTTCTTGAGGACCGGTCGCACTCTCATTGATGTAGCCGCGGGCGAAATAATCATGAGAGTTGGTGACGATAAAACTGTCTTCAACATGGGTAAGATTTCTAAGCAGCCTTATTCATATGAGAGTGTTAATGCTATTGATGTTCTCGATGAGGCTTGTGAAGAACACTTTCATGATGCTTGCAAAAGTACTCTCTCTTCTCTACCCAATGTTGAGACCGTTGCCTCAATTGCTCAGTCATTGACTCCTTTTGGAGAAAGTGACTTGGATGATTTTGAAGCTAGCTTGGGTCCTCTCGATCTTAAGTATGATGATTCTTCCACCGATTGGGATGAAGACATTCGTACTATTGAGAAACTTCTCAATGAAGACCCGTTTTCTCCTCCTTCTTCTAAAGAGGTGACTAATGATGATCCATCGTTAGTTACACCATCTATTGAGGATCCTCCTATTCTTGAGCTTAAGGACCTATCTCCTCATCTCGAGTATGTTTTCTTAGAAGGCATTGATCAACTTCCCGTTATCATTGCTAAGGACTTAAAAGCCGATGAGAAAACTCGTCTCATTGAAGTTCTCAAGAAACATAAAAGAGCTATCGCTTGGAAAATCTCTGATATTAGCGGAATTGATCCTCACTTTTACACACATAAAATTCTCATGGAGGACGACTTTAAGCCCACAATTCAAAGTCAACGAAGGGTGAATCCTAAAATCCATAACGTTATCAAAAAAGAGGTTATCAAACTTCTTGATGCGGGCATGATTTACCCTATCTCGGATTCACCATGGGTTAGTCCAGTCCATTGTGTGCCTAAGAAAGGCGGAATCACCGTTGTGCCCAATCAAAACAACGAGTTGATTCCTACACGTCTCGTCACTGGGTGGAGAGTTTGTATAGACTACCGCAAACTCAATGATGCCACGAGAAAGGATCATTTCCCTCTTCCTTTTATGGACCAAATGCTTGAACATTTAGCGGGTAATGAATATTACTGCTTTCTAGATGGTTTCTCGGGTTATTTCCAAATACCCATCGATCCCCAAGATCAAGAGAAGACAACATTCACTTGTCCCTATGGCACATTTGCCTACAAAAGAATGCCTTTTGGCTTATGCAATGCCCCCGGGACTTTCCAAAGGTGCATGTTGGCTATCTTCCATGACATGGTTGAGCAAACCATGGAAGTCTTCATGGATGATTTCTCGGTCTTTGGGGATTCCTTCTCTTCTTGCCTTGCCAATTTAGAACGTATGCTTAAGCGGTGCGAAGACACTCGCCTTGTTCTAAATTGGGAAAAATGCCATTTTATGGTAAAAGAAGGCATTGTGCTAGGACACAAAATTTCATAAGCCGGTCTTGAAGTCGACCGTGCTAAAGTAGATGTCATAGCCAAATTACCTCCACCTTCAACCGTGAAGGGTGTGAGAAGTTTTCTGGGTCATGCGGGCTTTTATCGTCGATTCATTCAAGATTTCTCTAAAATCGCTCGCCCGATGACCCACCCTCTTGGAAAAAGATACTCCTTTATCTTTTCTAAAGAGTGTATCGAAGCCTTCAATCTTCTTAAGGATAAGCTAACTAAGGCACCGGTCTTGGTTACCCCTAATTGGGAGCTACCCTTTGAGTTGATGTGCGATGCTAGCGACTTTGCTATTGGAGCGGTTTTGGGCCAACGAGTGAATAAACACTTCCAACCAATCCATTATGCTAGCAAGACAATGACGGGGGCTCAATTGCATTATACGACAACCGAAAAAGAGCTTTTAGTTGTTGTCTATGCTTTTGAAAAATTTCGCCCCTATCTTGTTTTATCCACCACAATCGTATACACGGACCATTCCGCGTTGAAGTACTTGATGACTAAGCACGATTCTAAGCCAAGACTTCTTCGCTGGGTTTTACTCCTTCAAGAATTCAACATTGAAATTCGTGACAAGAAGGGAGCCGAAAACCTAGCCGCGGATCATCTAAGTAGACTTGAGGATCCATATCAAGGGGATCATCCGAACAAAGAGATCAATGACTCTTTTCCCCTTGAGACCTTAATGTCTATAAATCTCAATCTGGATGACACCCCGTGGTTTTCCGACATTGCAAACTACTTAGCGGGTGGTGTTCTCATCAAAGGGTTAACATCCCAACAAAAGAAAAAGTTCTTGAATGATGTTAAGACTTACTTTTGGGATGACCCTTTTCTCTTCAAACAATGCGCTGATTTGATTATTCGCCGATGTGTTGACGGACCGACAGCTTTAGATATTCTCAAGGCTTGCCACAAAGGACCCACCGGTGGTCACTTTGGTCCCAACTACACCGCCAAAAATGTGTTTGACTCGGGATTTTATTGGCCCACCATTTATCGTGATGCTAACGAGATGGTTAAACATTGTGATGCTTGCCAAAAACAAGGCAAGATCACACATAAAGATGAGATGCCTCAAAAATTCATACAAGAATGTGAAATCTTTGATGTATGGGGCATCGACTTTATGGGACCATTCCCTTCTTCTAAAGGAAACAAATACATCCTTGTCGCCGTTGACTACGTTTCTAAATGGGTTGAAGCTAAAGCTTTACCCACTAACGACGCGAGGGTGGTTTGTAATTTCTTGAAACAACTGTTTGCTCGATTCGTTGTTCCTCGTGCTATAATCAGTGACCGCCGGACTCATTTTTGCAATGATCAATTTGCAAGAGTCATGGCTAAGTATGGTGTCAATCACCGTCTTTCCACCGCTTACCATCCTCAAACCAACGGTCAAACCGAGATATCCAACCATGGATTGAAGCGAATTTTGGAACGTACTGTGGGAGAGCATCGTGCCTCGTGGGCCGATAAACTTGATGATGCTCTGTGGGCTTTCCGTACCACCTATAAGACACCGATTGGTTGTACACCTTATCATCTTGTGTACGGTAAAGCATGTCACCTTCCCATCGAGCTGGAACATAAGGCATACTGGGCCTTGAAGTGGGCTAACTTCGACATCAACAAAGCCGGTGATCTTCGCAAGATTCAACTCAACGAGCTACATGAATTGAGGAATGAAGCTTACGAGAACTCATTGATCTACAAGGAGAAGACCAAGATTATCCGCGATGCTAAAATTAAGAACCGAGAGTTCCACGTTGGTGATCAAGTCTTACTTTTTAACTCTCGGTTGAAGATATTCTCGGGCAAGTTGAAGAGCCGCTGGTCTGGTCCATTCACCATCGCCAATGTCTTTCCCTATGGCACCATTGAGCTTTCTCAGCCAAATGGGCCAAATTTTAAGGTGAATGGCCAGCGATTGAAGTTGTACTTTGGTGAGGACATCTCTCATGAGATGATTCCATCCCTCACCACGTTTCCCATGAATTAGTTCGGGACCGAGTCAGGCTCGTGACTCGGTTAACAAAAACAAGCGCTCCTCGGGAGGCAACCCGAGTATCTATCCCCTTTCCCATTTTTCATCCTAAGTGTAGGGGGAGCTATATAGGTTGCTTGTGTTTGTATGGTGATGTGATTACAGGGATACATGCACTCTTGGAATCTTTGAAGAACCGTGCTCTCATGTTATCCGCAATACCGGTTCTATCTCTCAACTATCGTGATTCAATTTTCTTCATACTCACATCTGAAATTGATCACTTTAGTTGTCTCCTCCTTAACTTGATTTAAACAACGTGCACAATGTCATAAGTGTAGGGGAGACTTTTCCCACATGCTTAAACATTGAGGAAAATGTTTATATTAAGTGTAGGGGAGACTTCTATCGAAGTTTTAAGTGGACTTTTCCATTAAAGTGCCTTCATTTAACCAGAAAATTCGATTTTTCGACATTTTTCAAAATTTTTAATCTATTTTGGCCTAGTTGTATAGTTGCATTTCCCTTTGTTATGTTTATTCTCTCTCCTTGCTAGAATAAAATTTCAATAAAGTGGTTTTAAATTTTTCAAAGTCGTGAATATTTTGACTCAACCCGAGTTTACTTATCTAAGTTTACTCTAGCTAGTATCCTTAACGTGTTTAAGTCAAGTTTTGCTAGGCTTTTATTTAGGGAGATTTAAAACGCGAAAGTCTTAACTCTCACAGGTTAAGAACAAGAACTTTTCGCAAGTTCCTATAATTGATCCTAGAGAGTCGTTTATCAAGGGAACTTTAAAACGCAAATTCTAAACTTGAAAGAGTCTAAGAAGATGCAAGATCCTATAGGCGACTCGAAAACCCAAAGCTGTGATTTAATTGGCTAAGCATCCACGAGTCTCATTCCTTGAGATTTTAAATTGTGGAGAACGAGAGATGATAGAGTCAATTATAAGTTTGGTATTCTTTCGTGAATTTATGTGAGTTGATTATAAGCCTATTCTCCCTTCGCTTGCTAACAAATATATCTGCAATAAATAAGGTTGTACGATTTGAAAAGTTACTTAGCTTCTAGCCCAAGATCGTTTAAAAGTTGCTCGGTATTAATTAGAGTTCATAGCCAAGGCATAACTTATTGAAGCAGGATGCGAAGATTGGCGAGTCCGAAAAGGCCCTAACAAGGCATGAGGGCTACATTTTGTTGCTAAAGATCCAAAATTGATGTGAAGAATCATTTATCGAAAATCAATATGAAGGATCGAGACACACGGCAAAAAGCAAGAACTCCCCAAAAGATCATGGAGAAATCTATCCGAAAAGACCCTAGCAAGGTATGAGGATAAATAGATCCAAGTCCTAAAAGGAGGCTGATCGTTGTATATCAAAGTCCAAAATAAAGATTGGAGAAAAATGAAAGAAGTCGTTGTCCAAAGATGAAGAATCTCTCAAAACTTCAAGTGAAGAAATTCCTATTATGAAGAGAAGACCATAATTTCAAGAACGTCTCCCAAAGATTCGAAGTATGAAGTCGCTGCCAAATATTGGTCCGAGAAAGGTCTCAAATCGTGAAGCGAGTTATGCCAAGATATGAACTTTATGAGGTCCCGAGAAGCAGTTTTAAAAGATTTTGTCCTTTAGCTAACTATTGATTAAATCGTCCCCCTTTGTTTTCAGCCTAAATAACTATCGAATTAAGTCAAACAATGCATCCTCGTGATCATTCAAGACAAAAATAAAATATAAGAGATACACCTAGGAATAAGGGAGTCTAAGTGAATAATTGGGCCACATGAGTTCGTGTTAGTTTGCTAACTTATAATAACAATGATCTCGTTTTTAAGCTTGGTATGGGGAACGTGAAACTTGAGAATGATGAACATTCTTGACAATCTAAAACCCCAATGTAAGTCTTTAAATACTTTACTTATTTTGTTCTTATGGTTTTGTTAGTGTTTAGAATTTAATAAAGGCCAAGGTGGGTTATTGATAATGAGAAATTTAAATCGTGCTTTAAAAGTGTAGCATTACATGAGGGCATGGCAATGGTTAAGTGTAGGGGATTTGATAGGTGTGAAAACACCCATCCTTTTACCACTTATTTCTTGCTAAAACGAGACCAAAACGCGTATTTAATGTCATTTGTTTGGAATTATGCGTGGTTTGTGTGTTTGTTGTGTTTTCAGAGCCAACCGGATAAACATTGAAGAAAACATGGGATTGCACGGGTTTTATCAAAGAAAAAGACGAAAAGACGAAGTCTATAGTCCAAGAGATGCAAAAGATTTGAAGTCAATGGGCCTATTTGAAGATTTATCGAAGAAAAGGACCAAAGATGGAAGATTTACATATGTCGAAGAAACTCAAGTCTATTAAATGAAGAAATTAAAAGACGAGTTGAATTTATTCGTCAACAAATCCCGAATCGAAATCGAAAACGTCAACTTTTCTGAAAAGACGAGAAGACAAAAAGAAAGGGAGAAAGCCCACTCACCAAACCAAGCCAAGCCCTATAAATACCCTTCCCTTCACAAATTTTAGACTAGTTAATTTCTGTTATTTCATTTCCTAGTTCGTAGGAACCAACTCCCTTAAGGAGATTGGTGGTTTTCATTTTCTTTGATTTCTTCCACAATCTTGTAAGTTTAATCTTTCCATTTTGTTTGTTTGAATCTTAATCATTAATACAAGTTTCCATTTAATCTTCCTTTCTTCTCTTTTTGATTCAAAGTTCTAAGGTTTTTATTTTATTGGTTTTAATCTTCAAAAGTAAGTGGGCTTTGAGTTTTTGTTGTTTTGGATTGATGATTATCATTAGTAAATGATTAGTGGTTAAATTGGTTTGAGTTTTGGTTAAAAACTTGGGTGATTTTGGTTAAATTCGTGGAGTTTGTTATTCCCCTGTTCTTCGTTCTTGTTACTGTTTCACAGCCTAGATTCCGAATCAACACTATATTCCAGATCAAGGGTTTTGTGATTATATTCCGGATCAAGCTCTTTGGTTCGGAATATCAAATATTCCGGATCAACTCTTTTATTCCGGATCAACTCTTTTATTCCGGATCAACTCTTATATTCCGGATCAAGTTTTATTCCGAGTAAACTAATTATTCCGAATCAAGCTTCTTATCATTTTATTCCGGATAGAAATTTATTCCGGGTCAAGCAAAAGATTCCGGATCAAGATAAACATTCCGGATCAACTCATTTATTCCGGATCAGTCATTATTCCGGATCAACCATTTCTTCCGAGTCAAGCAAATATTCCGGATCAAGATAAACATTCCGGATCAACTCATTTATTCCGAATCAAGGAAGTTTGGTTGAACATTCCGAATGAAGCAATTTCAAGATATTTCGGATGAAGGTTTTTGTCTAGGATATTCCGAATAAAGGGTATATTCCGCATCAACTGTTTTTCCAAGTTTAGGTACTTTACTGTTTAATTTTAATTCTAGTTTTATTTTTCAGTAATTGCTTTTAGTTTAATTTTATTAGTTATCGCATTTGTCGTTTTAGTAGATATAGATCAAAGCTCCCCCTTTTTAGTTACCAATTACAACTTTTCCACTTTAAACCGTGATCGATTCGAGAAGATACCGAGAACGAAACAACGACATATATCATTGGGTACGAGCAACACAAAGAAAGATCTTGAAAGCTACATTTTTAATCAACTAAATTTCAGTTATTAGCTGGCGAAGGCTGCATTTGCTGATAAGCCGTATGATGATTTGCCTATTCCTCCTAGTCCATCAAGCATCCCTCCTGCTGCTGCTACCCCTAGACCAAAGGAGGATATTGCTGGTTCTTTTGCTGGTTCTTCTGCTGGTACTACTACTGGTCCAACTGTTGGGCCGTCACATGATCCTAAGGGGAAGGCCCCTATGACTGATGCACCCTCACCCCCTAGAAAGCGTACTCGCAGACAACTTGAGGAAGACAGATTGGGGGAGGAGGCTGCATAGCGAATGCAGGCGGAGATTGATCAAGCTGCTAGGGCTGAGGTAGAAGCTCTTCAGAAGCAAAGGCGTGAACAATTGCAGCATGATGCTATGCATTGGGATGATAATGATTGGATGCGGGTGCTCACTATTCTTACGTTTGATTATTCGCAGTTTACTGATCTTTTGGGTGCTGATGTGAATGAACAGAATTGTATCCCCCGGGCAATGGCATTAATGCGCACACAACAATTGTCGCTTGTTGCTCAACTGCGTGAAAAGCGTCGGAACAGACCTTTGACAAGAACCGAGGAGAGGAAGTTAATGTAGAGGTATGTCAAATATCAGTCGGGTGCTCACTTTACTGTTGGTTGGACATGGGATCGGGTTAGGGGCTTGTCTTTTGACGAGCTTAAGGATCTATACCAAAGGATGATAAAGCGTCAAAACACACCGGTTCCTGAGCGCTTCATCTATCGTCCTCCTCCACGCGTGGTTCCCACTTCTCAACATGATGTTGCTCCTAGTTCTTCATCTGGTGTTCCTCCTGTTTCTACTGGTATACCATCTGTTGTTGATACTTATACTGCTGGTTCCACACCCACACCTTCGGTTGCTCATCCTGTTTCATCTTCGGGTCCTACCACCACCACCAATGCTACTAGTACTACCCCTGCTACTCGTGTTATGGAACAATCCTCACCACCAGTGACTGACCCTCAACCTACCCCTTCTCCTGGTGAAGCCGCCTTTGATCCTTTGGTTGGTCAAGGTGTTGATTCTACTCCTGCTGATCCTATTGCTGTTGCGAAGGTAAAGGTTGAAACCTCGTCTGGTGTTCCAACACCTCGTCGCTCCATTCGTAAGAAGAAGGCTAGACGTGGTAAGTCTGTTCCATATGAGAAGCGTGCTCCTAAGAACCTTATTGGTGCAGCTTCGGACAGTGACACAGAGTTGCCAATGGGTACGGGGTTTATTACTGCTTGGACGGTTAAGCCATCCACGAGTGTTGCTGGTACATTCACCCATAGGATTTCCATCAGTGATGGTTATGTTCGTTATGTTTCGGGTTTGCAAGGTGTTTTGACTTGGGCGGATCGTAGGGATGTTATGTCGTTGTATGGGTTTGTGGATGCTGGTATTCCTAAACATCCTAGTGAGGTGGCCAACTGGCCTGATCTGACAATGTGGGGTGATTTGAAGATGATGCTTGACTCTCCTCCTAATGCTCCACATTCTGGTGTCTGGAAAGACCAGCCACGTTGGGTAATCAAGAGATGGAAGCTGTATGCTGGCTGTGGAATGCATATCTTGGAGTTGGAGTCTGGTGCCATAGTGTTCATGCTTACGGATATGGACTATCCATTGAATTGCTACTATGGAGGCCATGCTAGCGTGTCATTTGTAGATCTCCAATGCCCCTTCAGGGAATGAGACTTCCATGGCTACTACTTTGGGGGAGGGAATCCAAGCTCGGTTGCAGGCTGACAAGGTGGCCGCATCTGGTATGTGATGGGTATGTTTTTATGTTTTTGTGTTTATACTGACATTCTTTTCACCAATCTGTACAGTGATTGGTGACTTACATTATAGTTAGTTAAATATATATATATATATATATATATATATATATATATATATATATATATATACTTTTTATATAATATCTGCTTATACTTTAAACAAATGATGGATTTCACACTTGTACATAATATAATATCTGCTTATACTTTTCCAAACATTGGGTTTCATTTGACTGATTCACACTTGTGCTGGTTTGGAGTTACATCTGGTGTTGGACCTGGTCCACACAACAAATGGTGCTCAACTCACCATGTCTCACAAACAAGAAAGAGTTGATTCACCATGAGGGTACGGCTTTGGTGTGATAGTCAAATCCGTTGATGGTTGCCAGGTTACCCAAAACTGGATGGTTTTCACTTGCTATGGTCCTAGACTGAAAAGTGGCTAATCCAAGGGGGTACGGCTCTTGGTAAAGATTTTATCAAATCCGTTGATAGCTGTAATAGCTTGCTCAAAGCTATAGGGTTTTCAACTCACCGATGCTTCATTGCTAAGAGTTGGCGAGTCCAGAAAGGTACGGCTTCTGGTAAAGACATATCAAATCCGTTGACGGCTGTGATGGTTTGCCTAAAATCATCAGGGTACCCCCACTCACCATTGATTTACGTTCTAAGAGTTGGGTTGGGTTCTGGTCTCCCAGGGTGATGCTTATTCCACCATAAAGACTTGCTAGCCCAAGAGCGAGCAGCTACTTGGTAAAGGCTCATAAAATTTGCTCATGTTGCTGTGAAGATTCAACAAGATTCAGATTTGTTTCAAGCTTTCAAGAAGCTTCTAGGTGTTCATTGTTGCAGCGGTCATTATGTTCTTTATGCTGATGGTTCTGATGATGTTGTTTCTTTTGTTGTTCCAATCCTCAAGCTATGTTGCACGATTTACCAGGAAACTTGAACTCAACAGGTCAAATTCAAGTTTACGGGAGGATTGTTATGACCATTGGAATAGTTATTTGTAATAGGTATCCTAGGAGGTATGTAGTTCCTCCTGGTCCTAGTAGTAGTAGGAGCTAGTCGTGCTCCTGGTCTTATAAAAAGTCAAACTTTATTATTTAAATATTATTCTGTTAGGATATGCATGAGATATGTTAGGAAAGGATATGCATATCAGTTTTACACGTTTTGGTTAATGATGTATTAGGGTTTCCTTGTAGTATAAAATGAACCTTAGGCAGAAGGGTTCTATACACCTTCATCAAATATAATTCTAGTTCATATTAATATTAGAAATCCTTAGTAAATGATCAAGTCGTTATAGTTATTATGTTCTTCTTATTCATAGTATTTGTATTCCGCACTTATACTATGTGATTTGTATAGAGTCTCTCTGTGAATAAGACTTGTGATCACAGAAGTCGTTCACCGTTCCTAACAGGCTACAAGATCCACATCTAGTGGGCCCAACACCAACGACGTCAGGGGCGGAGCCACTATGTAACTTATGGGGAAAGGCCCCCAATAAAGCTTCGCTAGGTCGATTAGTTTACCAGCAAAAATGTTTAAATTATAGCAAAAATCGAAGGTGCCCTCAATATGGAATCTAAAGTTGTGAGACCCCCAAAATCTGACATGGAACAACTAGGCAACGAGGGGGTAACACGTCATAGTATAAGAAACAATGAATTACGGTTCATACAAAGCTGACGAAATAAAACATGTACATTACATCATAAAAGGTCAGAGTTTTTAAACATAGGTCCCAGAGTTTTAGAAGCGGAAAATTTTATTATTTTGTCTCGATTATAACATAAAGTTTCCCAAAAGATAGAATAAACTCCTAACAGTTTTTACTAAAAACAGTCTTTTAAAAGCATCACAGAAATCTCAAAGCTGCGATAATATCCTGCGGGCTCCCATCCAAGCAAAGCTAAGTAATAATACCTGAGATTAAACATGTAAAATCGTCAACACGAAGTTGAATGATATTCATAGGTTTAGCAATAAGGACGTGGAACACAAGCATTCATTTGTAAACAAGAAATAGGGGAAAATGGTTACGTACGATAACCATAGTCCGAAACATTATTATTCTTGTTTAGTTCATGAACCAAAGCTTAACTCAGTGTATGTTCCTCTAGTCAGTATTCAGCCTAAATACTCAAGTGATAAACAAATATTAGTGCGTCAAGGTAATAGGGACGGGGATAGTAAATCCCGATGGATCCACCCACAACATTCGCGCTTGGTAGAAGGATTAATTAACGGTTCATGAGCAATGAGAGGTAACTTAAGGCTAAAGACTAAAAGCAATAATATCAATGAAAATCAGTTGGAAATCCTCAAGTTCTGGAAAGAATACAATTTCTGGATAGCATACAAGTTGAGGATAGCACACAGTTTTTAAATGGTTGTGTTCCACCATGTAAAATCCCACCACGTGTTTAGAAACCATGTACAAGTAAAAAGGGGCTATGAACTCACCTTAGCCACGAGGTAAGTCAATCACGGTACTCAGCAACTGAGTAGAAACGGTAGTGGTAGACGATCACCGACGACATGGATGCCCAGGGAAACACGAAAATCGCAACCTATCAAAATAAGGCGCGTGTTAAGACTCGAACTCAATATTGATATATATACCAAATATAGTATGACTCAAATGTTTTCAAAGTATTCATGTTTCAAAACCATTGACACGAACCAAATGAATCCATTTATCCAACGTTACTCGTTTAAACACTTGTACACTTTAAGTCGACCCGTCATAAGACGCCAAGTCAACGCAAGTCAAAATATCCTTTAACCTTATTCGGACCAGTAACTAAGTAATTTATATAATGACTAAGCACTTGAGTAAGTCACCATGTCCGATGGTGAATACTCAAACTCACGCAACACAAGCATTGAACTATGTGTCCCAAATAAAATCAGCAAGTACACCCC
Organism: Glebionis coronaria; assembly: GCA_025667525.1. Taxonomy (NCBI): domain Eukaryota; kingdom Viridiplantae; phylum Streptophyta; class Magnoliopsida; order Asterales; family Asteraceae; genus Glebionis; species Glebionis coronaria. The sequence goes on along the minus strand of CM046878.1, from coordinate 23,474,239 downwards.
GAATGTACACACCGATTTACCCTCTCTAGACTTGTCCGTTTTAGATGAACTTGGTGTCAAGGTCACTTATAACCTGTATAATACCTCACCAAAATTTGAGCCAATGTTCACACTTTAAAACCCATCAGCTCGACACTTTACTCGACTTCAAATTTGGGACAGATTTGTGCACTTGTCTTGTAAAACCGTTTGGACCACTTTAAAAATACTAATTCGACAATCCGTCTTTTTAAATCACTACTAGACTCATCAAACTAAGTTTGAAAACTTTGAAAATCAGTAGTTACATTTATCTAACCAAGCCTAAAGTCCCCGAGAGTCGACCCAAAATCAGCCACAATTTCGGATTGTGCCGACTTGCGTCTCCCGGTACACGAATACTAAAACTAACATAACTTTTGACTCGTAATGAGTTTATAAGCTCTATCTTATACCAAAACCAGCGTCTCGGAAAACTTTATAATAATATCAAATAATATTAGCCTATATCAGAACTTAAACTAACGAAAAATCTGATAAAGACCTGTTGTCCCAAATACCTTTTTAGAAAACATGACAAATAAATTTTAAAAGCAAAATCACCCAAACCTATAGAATCACTATACCATCATACCCATCAACCAAACAATCCTAAAAACACTTGCATGTTAGATTTCAAGAAAATCAAAGATCAAAACCAAACCTTTATAACATGAAAACATGAAGATTTTACCTAGATCATCACATGCATGATGATCAAAACACAAATTAACCATGGAATCGTAAAATCTTCAAAAGTTGATGCATATGTAAAAAATTAGTATCAATGGAATCACGAGAACATTTTAGGAATGAGACTTGTTTTAATTTAGGCTAGATCAAAGTAAAAATCAAAATAATTTGATGATTAGGGGTGTTTTGGGTCATGGCTAAAAAAAGAAAGAAAGCGGAGGGAGTAAACTTTTTAGTGTGTGTGTTTTGATGAGAATGAAATGAGTGAAATGGAAAAAATTTAGTTTATATAGTAGGGTGGAGGGTCAAACTTGCCAAGTTTGCATTCTTTTGGACATAAAAGAAATTAATATTTTAAAGCGTAGAAAATGGTTATTGGTAAATATTGAAAATATTTACGGGGCTCGGGTTTCGTAAAAATACTTTTCAAAAGTTACAATGCATCATAAAAATGATTATATGATTTCCCGACACGACTTAATACGTAATAAAAACGAAATCGTCGAAAATATTAATTATTGAAACGATCGATAATAAAATGTAAAGTTTTGGGCATCCGTCGGTATCGCGATCACTAGGAATTCTCGTTGTACATTGATTTTGAATAAACTCGTTGTAAAACGCATGCGGGTGATTTTAAATCAAAAACATTGTTTTAATTTAAATATGGAAAAACAAAATAAAAATTTTATAATTCCATATAAAGTATTGTCAATCAACAGAAAAATACTTAAAAAGTATAATTTATTAAAACTTAAGAATCTCAGGATTACATATAACAATACAAGAAAAACTTAAGAATCTCAGGATTACATATAACAATACATTGAAAAATTCAAGAAGCACGAATAAAAAGAATAAAATAATGCTGGGAAAGTACGGGTTCTCACAGTCTTCCCCCATAAAGGAACTCTGGTCCCCAGAGTTCTCTTGAAAACAGTAGAAGATGCAAACAAGAGGAGGTACAAAGTGTAGAACAAATTCATTGCTTCCCAGGTAACTTCTGCACCACGGCGAATCTTCACAGTTAGAATTCACTACGCTTCAGTTTCTTAGCTCCTTATTGAATAAATGATCAAACTTGGATTAGAATAATGACCTTTCAGTACGGAGAAAAATTCAAGAGATAGAATTGTTGGAAATACGTATGATAAACTAACAAGAATGAACAAAAGAATCGCTTAAACGGGCAAAGTGCGATAAGATGAACCAAGATTGTAAATCAACAAGGGGTCGCAAATAGTGCAACTGTAAAACGTGACAATCTTAAAATGTAAGAATCTAGTCACAAGCGAAATAGAAGGGAAAAATGAATAACATATGATCATTTAAGATACAAGCTGTCATAGTCGGTTATCTAGGATTCTGGTATTACTTTAAAACTCAGTTTAAATATTTTCTTGATTAAAAGAAGATTTTACAAGGTGTAGTGATTTAAAAATCAAACTCTATATAAAATGAGTGGGTAAACAGTTGTCGAATCTTTTTCTTGATCAGGACTTTTGAAGCAAAAGTAGAACAGTCCAAAATAGTTATCCTGATCGACTTAAGAACTTTTGGATGTCTACATTAAATTATCGTTAAAACCTCAGGTTTATCGTTACCGTTAGAAAAATCAGGTTTTTCTAATTTAATTAGAATCATTGTTAGAAATTATAAATTGATTTAATAATTTCATTATATTGATAGTAAAGTACGATATAATCAAATACTTTAAAAGACACAACTTGATATCCTTTTTAAATGCTAGTTATAAATTTACCAAAGAGGATGTATAGATCCGGTACTTAACTTGAAACAGTTATTTTGGTAATTTAAACATTTGATAAAATGTATAAAACGTTCTTAAATTAATAATAATTTTAGAAATTCAAGAAAGTGTTTAAGGTATCAAATGATAAACACGTAACATTTTATGGTTTCAAAAGGTGACAAGACATCAACGAATATGAATCATATAAAGGTCAACAATCTGTATGCGAGAAATAACACAAGGGAATAAAACAAAAGTCGTATCAATTCTTAACAAAAGTGATAGAATAGACGCGTCAATGATAAAAATAATAAGAAACAAGGATTATAGCAAGTCATCGCTTCTTGAGTGCAGTTGGTGTCACCAACAACAGCTTATTAAGTTCTCAGTGGTCGATACACGATCCAAATAGAAAAGCCACATAACGAATTTTCGAATCAAAGAAAATTCTTAAGAAGTTACTTGAGAGTACTTCGATAAAATGGACAACATTAGCAACGAAAGGCGAAATCAACACATAATTTACACGAATGTATTTCAAGACAATAAAGTCTAATACACATCATGGCAAATACACGTAATCATTGTTCACGTCCAATCATAAATCATTATCCGCGTCCAGAGACGTTTCGAAGGTCTACCAAAAGAGATAGAGAAGGTTGACCGATGTAGAAGCATGTCAACATTGAAACTTTCAAGTCTGGTATCAATGGTAAGAATTTAGACAAGTGGTAACAAGAATTATATCACGAAGAAAGATAAGGTAACAGGTAAAACAAATATTGTTGGGTAAGAAAATAGGTGCTTGAGGCATGTACTTCGTTTCAAGAAAAGATAAGGGATCATATGTGTAGGTCGCGAACTAGGGCTACTCGCATAAGATATAAAAATTTCTAAACTTTAATTTATCTAACATTTTAAAGAGCATAATTAAAAATTTGATTATTGGTTAAATATTTAAGGTGACTACTATTTGGCCTTGCATGGCTCCTTCTAAATTAAGCATAGGTGATCAGGCCATGCATAATTTAGGACTAGCAATGCGATGCTCAGCTTCGTCAAACCAGTGTTACAAGTCATATCATTTAAAATATGTATATAATGCCATTTTGTAAGGGCAGGAATCGAAATAATTTATGAAATTCTTCGCCAGTAAGATATTGGCTAGATATTTAATTCAACAATTCGTATTGTTACAAGGGTTCTTTATAAGACCATAGTAGAACAAATTTATGAAAATACATTATGAAATTAATATAAATTAATTTTTATAAGATAACATTTCCGGTATTTTAATAATACTCAAGTGGAACATTTTTGTAAAATGTTTTGTAAACAATATCTGTTTGAGTTCATATGGTAATCTATCAAATAGCGAGTGGGTTACACGAGGGTAATAAATGGTAATTCAAGGCAATCAATGAAATGGTTACAACGTGATAAGGTTTCAAGAGGTTTAGCCGAAATTGTCAATAGACACGTGCCAAAATGATAACGAACGTTATGAAAGCAAGATCTTCAACCTCGACCCGGATCAGTGATACGATAGAAGCAGAGAAAGAAAATAGAATAACAATTAAGTCATAAATAAAATAAAGGAATAAGGAATCCGTATGTGCACATCGTAATTTACTTGACAAAAATACACTTTTAAGAAAGTAGAACATCAGTTTGTCAAATCACTTGGTTCTTAAAAGTTCAAGATTATGTATGACCGAGCTCAAGTTACTGTTTGTAAACGTTTTCAATCACAAACAATGTTTCATGGTTGTAAAATGTTATTAGTTACAATTTTACGAGCTCACACGAACTTAAAATGCTTCAAACCATGTTTTTTTTAACTTCTATCAGTTTTGACCTTTTTAGTCAACTTTGACTTTTTGGGCTTGACTTTACCAACTGATTCAGTAAATGACATTTTAAGACTCGAAGTCTTGAGTAATTTGGTGTAAAACGATGTTTCAGACAACTTTCTAGTTTTACTCGAGACTTGAAACGGATCAAAAATGGACGAAAATGCCCTTGCATTAAATATATCAACAAAATGATATTTTAGAAATACACAGAAATAAGTTCTTAAATTTTACCATCGCAAATGACTGTAACCTGCTCGATTTCAATGTTTACTTGGTAAAATATTATGTCCTAAATGAACGTCTCAACGGGTAAAAAAATATATTTTTATGTCTAAGGTTATAAAAATATTTTCTTGACACTGTTAAATTCCCTGTAAAGTTTCTGTACATAGTATATTTTTCGACACAGCTTGAAATTAAATCCAGTTTCATAATAACCCAGAATTAATGTACACACAAGACTTGTGGATTCCATAAAGACGAAAGAAGATAAACTGTATAATTAATCATGTAAAAAAACACAGTATAGAAATGGTTCAAGAATGCCAACGACAATCTGAGAGATCAAAAACGACGCATATCAACCGTGTCTTCGGCTGAAAGATGCAATGCAGGAAGGTCTCCTGGTGGCGTGATTTTCCAAAATCACAAGACATACCGAGAAAGAAACAAAAAATTAACAAGTCACACTCCTGAGGCGAGGAGGTTTAATGAAAAAGGGAGGATACAAGTAGGATCGTATTCCAAACAATCGTCACATAATAAATGACGATCATGTGTTCAAGGTACAACGGATGTTGTAAGTCGAAGTCGAAACGTAGAATGGTCAATGAAATAAGATGTAATCCATGTAAAAGTGTCGTGTAAAAGGGTGGCGTAAAGGTAAATCAAGATTATGAAAACCCACAATATTATTCAGGTACTGATTCAACGAATGCTTCGAGATGTGTGACTCACATGGTATCCTTTAGTCTTTTTCTGGAGACACATTGAGCTACACAATAGTCTATAGAATAGACATTCAATTACGAATGGTCGACAAGCAAATTGGGTATCTAAATAGATATCTTAAAGAAATTAAACAATGAGAGCAACACGTACGGTAGTAGAATGAAAATCAGAAGTTCATCGAATACAACACTTATTCAATCTCGAACAATGGTATCGCGAGTGTATACACGGCATGTAACAGTGAGTCGAGAAAAACAAACGGTTCAAAACGAACGACCATATGAAGTCAGTCGTACGACGCATAAATGAAATAGCAATAGTACCCAGAAAAGTGAGTATGAAAAGTCGGCAGCATACGCGCTCTGAATACAAGTATGTAACGTCATAACAATATGAAATCATTGCAACTAGATCAATTCACAAGGATTCAAGAAATACAGTATAGGAGATGTAATCACAGTAATATCGAATGAAAATTCATGAAGCACTTAGGCTTTGAAAAGACATAGTAATTATCGTCATTAAGGTGATGTAATATTTCAACATGAAATCAAGAGATGAAATACTACAACGATAATTAAAAGTAAATAATAAGGATTAGAGAGTTACTCGCGCAGATATCGAAAAACATTGGCAGATTCTGTGGTTGACACTTAAAACATGAGATTTTTTTGAACTTTTGGTTATAGACAAGTTTTGAAAACGACGCAATTCCCTATAACCATCGCTCTGATACCAATCTGTGAGACCCTCAAAATCTGACATGGAACAACTAGGCAACGAGGGGGTAACACGTCATAGTACAAGAAACAATGAATTACAGTTCATACAAAGCTGACGAAATAAAACATGTACATTACATCATAAAAGGTCAGAGTTTTTAAACATAGGTCCCAGAGTTTTAGAAGCGGAAAATTTTATTATTTCGTCTCGATTATAACATAAAGTTGCCCAAAAGATAGAATAAACTTCTGACAGTTTTTACCAAAAACAGTCTTTTAAAAGCATCACAGAAATCTCCAAGCTGCGATAATATCCTGCGGGCTCCCATCCAAGCAAAGCTAAGTAATAATACCTGAGATTAAACATGTAAAATCGTCAACACGAAGTTGAGTGATATTCATAGGTTTAACAATAAGGATGTGGAACACAACCATTCATTTGTAAACAAGAAATAGGGAAAATGGTTACGTACGATAACCATAGTCCGAAACATTATTATTGTTGTTTAGTTCATGAACTGAAGCTTAACTCAGTGTAAGTTCCTCTAGTCAGTATTCAGCCTAAATACTCAAGTGATAAACAAATATTAGTGCGCCAAGGTAATCGGGACGGGGATAGTCAATCCCGATGGATCCACCCATAACGTTCGCGCTTGGTAGTAGGATTAATTAACGGTTCATGATCAATGAGAGGTAACTTAAGGCTAAAGACTAAAAGCAATAATATCAATGAAAATCAGTTGGAAATCCTCAAGTTCTGGAAAGCATACAATTTCTCGATAGCATACAAGTTGAGGATAGCACACAGTTTTTAAATGGTTGTGTTCCACCATGTAAAATCTCACCCCGTGTTCAGAAACCATGTACAAGTAAAAAGGGGATATGAACTCACCTTAGCCACGAGGTAAGTCAATCACGGTACTCAGCAACTGAGTAGAAACGGTAGTGGTAGACGATCACCGATGATATGGATGCCCAGGGAAACACGAAAACCGAAACCTACCAAAATAAGGCGCGTGTTAAGACTCGAACTCAATATCGATATATATACCAAATATAGTATGACTCAAATGTTTTCAAAGTATTCATGTTTCAAAACCATTAACACGAACCAAATGAATCCATTTATCCAATGTTACTCGTTTAAACACTTGTACACTTTAAATCGACCCGTCATAAGATGTCAAGTCAACGTAAGTCAAACTATCCTTTAACCTTATTTGGACCAGTAGCTAAGTCATTTATAATGACTAAGCACTTGAGTAAGTCACCATGTCCGATGGTGAATACTCAAACTCACACAACACAAGCATTGAACTATGTGTTCAAAATAAAATCAGCAAGTACACCCCGAATGTACACACCGATCTACCCTATCTAGACTTGTCCATTTTAAATGAAACTTGGTGTCAAGGTCACTTATAACCTGTATAAGACCTCACCAAAATTTGAGTCAAAGTTCACACTTTAAAATCCATCAGCTCGACACTTTACTCGACTTCAAATTTGGGACAGATTAGTGCACTTGTCTTGTAAAACCGTTTGGACCACTTTAAAAATACTAATTCGACAATCCACCTTTTGAAATCACTACTAGACTCATCAAACTAAGTTTGTAAACTTTGAAAATCAGTAGTTACATTTATCTAACCAAGCCTAAAGTCCCCGAGAGTCGACCCAAAATCAGCCACAATTTCGGATTGTGCCGACTTGCGTCTCCCGGTACACGAATACTAAAACTAGCATAACTTTTGACTCGTAGTGAGTTATAAGCTCTATCTTATACCAAAACGAGCGTCTCGGAAAACTCTACAATAATATCAAATAATCTTAGCATATCTTAGAACTTAAACCCACGAAAAATCTGATAAAGACCTGCTGTCCCAAATACCTTTTTAGAAAACATGACAAATAAATTTTCCAAGCAAAACCACTCATTCCCTAACCTATAGAATCACTCTACCATCATACCCATCAATCAAACACTCCTAACAACACTTGCATGTTAGATTTTAAGAAAATCAAAGATCAAAACCAAACTTTTTTAACATGAAAACATGAAGATTTTACCTAGATCATCACATGCATGATGATCAAAACACAAATTAACCATAGAATCATAAAATATTCAAAAGTTTATGCATGTGTAAAAATTTAGTATCAATGGAATCACAAGAACATTTTAGTAATGTAACTTGTTTTAATTTAGGCTAGATCAAAGTAAAAATCAAAATAATTTGATGATTAGGGGTGTTTTGGGTTACGGCTAAAAAAAGAAAGAAAGGGAAGGGAGTAAAGTTTTTAGTCTGTGTATTTTGATGAGAATGAAATGAGTGAAATGGAAAAAATTTAGTTTATATAGTAGGGTGGAGGGTCAAACTTGCCAAGTTTGAATTCTTTTGAGCCTAAAAGAAATTAATAGTTTTAAAGGGTAGAAAATGGTTATTGGTAAATATTAAAAATATTTACGGGGCTCGGGTTTCGTAAAAATACTTTTCAAAAGTTACAATGCATCATAAAAATGATTATATGATTTCCCGACATGACTTAGTACGTAATTAAAACGAAATCGTCCAAAATATTAATTATCGAAACGATCGATAATAAAATGTAAAGTTTTGGGCATCCGTCGGTATCGCGATCACTAGGAATTCTCGTTGTACATTGATTTTGAACAAACTTGTTGTAAAATGCTCGCGAGTGATTTTAAATCAAAAAACATTGATTTAATTTAAATATGGAAAAACAAAATAAAATTTTTATAATTACATATAAAGTATTGTCAATGAACAGAAAAATACTTAAAAAGTATAATTTATTAAAATTTAAGAATCTCAGGATTTACATATAACAATACAAGAAAACGTAATACATTAAAAAATTCAAGAAACACGAATAAAAAAAATAAAATAATGATGAGAAAGTACGGGTTCTCACAAAAATGCCCTCTTCAAAATAAACAAATCGTGAATTTAATCTTGCAAGTGTTTTTACTTTGTTGATATGGTTAAACTATAGGTCCGACACATGACAAGAACAAGGAAGATGAATAGGAGATAAAAGAGAGGATGAAGTCAAAATAGTGCATCGAAAGTGATGACATTAAATAAGTAAATATCTACCAATACATATTTACTTTAACTTTTTGTAAGTTTAAATGTATCCGGAGTAATATTAGGGCTTGTTTCTTTTTTTGGGTGCTTCCATATTAGACTCTTAATTAGCCTCTTAGTGGGAAGAGAGAGATATTTGTGTGAGTGTGGAACAAGATGTTCAAAAGGATTTGGGCCCACAACTTTTCCCACTAAGAAGCATAAAAAGAAAAAGAAACACCCCCTTAATCTAGTAGCCCACTAGTTCTTTTCAAAGAAAATAGGCCCACTGGTAATTACATAGTTTAGAATTAGTTTAATATTCAGTTTTTTGTGTAGGAGTGTAATTGAGTCAAGTCGAGCTCAAGCTTTATAAAGCTTGAGTTTGGTTTGATAATACAATTATAAGCTTGAGCTTGACTTTATAGCTTGTCGAGCTTTAACAATTTAGGTGAGCTTCACTTGATAAAACTTGATAAAAACTTGAGCTTGGCTTGAAAAGATTGAATGTGTATAAAATATTATTTTTATAATAAAAAACTCATCAATAAAAAACATATGTATAAAGTAAAACAAAAAAACAATAACTCAAAATCAAATTTGATTTATTTAGCATTAATAAAACTAAAAATAACATAATCGTACAGTCTTGGTTTCCAAATGCGTTTTGCAATCCAATGCGCTTAAGGTCCAAAGGCTATTGCCGCTATGTAATTTCTAACGCAATTCGGCACCCTCGTATTCGAAAGAGTACAAAAAATATTTAAACGTATTATATCTCACCAAGTACCAAGTACATGTAATAAACTTATAAAATTAAATAAATTATTTAAAATACGATAAGTTAAATTATAAATTTAACCAAATAATATATTATTTATTTATGAAATAAAGTCTTATAATTAAGTTAATACCGAGCTATCAAAAGCTTGAGCTTGATATATGTTTCAAACTATTTTTTGGGCTTGAGCTTGGGCTTGAGCTTAATAAAAGTTTGCCTTGATCGAGTCAAGCTCGATTTGCTTGATAAGAGCTTAGGTTGATTACGGCTCTAGTTTGAGTTAACTTTTAAGTCCGGATCCTATTCTCTAAAATAAAGTTTACGTTAATGTTTTAAAATATATATCTTTGAATTTATAAGCATATATAAGCTTTTTATGAATTTTGCATTACTCTAATACAGGTTAAGTCACTCTTAGTTTGTCTTAATATTACTTTTAGTTGTGTTTTAAAAATTTTATGCGAGAATCGGCTACAAGACGATCTAGTCTATACTATTGATGATGAATTGGATGAAAATCAGTTGATATATATCGCTAGTTTGTTAGCGTTAATTGCCTAAAAATGTTTCTTTTTATTTTTGTTAGCATTTAAATTAAACCGATCCGACCCGACTCATTTTGATATTTTCTAAAAGAATAAGTAAATAATCAACCCGTTGTCGAGTTATTTTCATTGTTTTTTTCCCACGTTAATTGAATTTATGTTGGAAAATATTTTGCAAAATATGGTTTTTGCAATACGTTGGACATAATCTTATATATGTATATGTTATATATATTCGTAGTACTTAGTAGCTTTGCGTTCTCCTCGAAGAGAGCTTCGCAACGAGCTAAAGTATGTCCAATATGGAGTTAATATGAATGAGATATCGTGTCTTAAAGTGAGTCACGTGAAACACAATATTTGGAAAATATTTTGTCCCACATCGCTTGAAACATGAAGTGGGATTTCTAGGCCAAAAACGGGTTCGAAGCTACTGAACTTGTGCACGAGCGCGCGACCTGCAGACACGAATGCAGCTCCGAAAACTGGCTTGGGTGCGGGTAGATTTCGGTATCTTTTTTCCAGAAAATTCTGTAATCTATTTTAGGAATAGATTTAGAATAAATTTGTGTTTATAATTGATTTGCAAATCGTGTTATAGAAATAACAGATTTTTCAGGATATTTTATATAGATCAGAATATTTTGTCTTGGTGACCAAGGCAAAATTTCACTATATAATAAATCTGTCTCATTCAGTTTTAATCATCCGAAAAATGAAGTTTTTTCTAACTCTATTACCAGACAGTTTTCCAGCACCTCGTCGATCAGAAACACGCAAGGCTTCCGTGATCTTTCAGGCAAGTTTGTTTAGTCCGGCTTTACAACAGCTTTGGACGTTGTACCCTGGGAAACAGACAACAAATCTGTTTTAAGGGAAGCGTGTTAAACACGTGCCTCGTCTTGTTTTACTGCATTCTTCATTACTGTTATTATTTTCTGTCTTTATATTCTGTTAATTCTATTAATTGTAATCTGATATTAATAAAAATATACACTGTTTCCTACAATCTTAAAACAGATTCTATTTAACATAATTAAAACCTTTTATTAAATCAGATTAACATCTTTAACAGATTTTTAAACTGTTTTCTGTTGAAACCAAGATTGAGTTTCATTAGAAATCAGTTTTAAACTTACAAATTTTAATTAACAGTTAACGTTTTGATCTTTCAGTTGTTCTAATCAGTTTATTGAAACCAAGATTATGTTTATGTTAAACTGATACGTTTGATAATTGCATCTGATTCATTGAAACCAAGATTGAGTTTCTTTGAAGCAGATCCACTATAAGTATATAGAGATCACGATTGAATTTCCTATATACAGATTTATAACAGTTGTCTAACTGTTTGTGTTTTGATCTTTTTTGATCTTTCAGAATGTCTACCAGCACTCCTGAAACTCCTACAACTACTACTGTGAATGTAACTGGTGCGCCAGTTACCCACACAGTTGCTAATCATGCTGAAAAACCAGAAAAATTCAATGGGCAGAATTTTAAGAGGTGGCAGCAGAAGATGTTCTTCTATCTCACTACTTTGAACCTTGCGAAGTTCTTAAAGGAGACTGTACCTCAAGTGGAACCTCCTAAAGAAGGTGTACCCGGAAATCAACAAGCCGTGCAGGCTGTTGAAGTATGGAAACATTCAGACTTCTTGTGTCACAACTATATTCTGAATGGTTTGGTGGACTCTTTGTTCAATGTGTACTGCAAGACTAAGACTGCTAAAGAATTATGGGATTCGTTGGAACGCAAGTACAAAACTGAGGATGCTGGTACAAAGAAGTTTGTGGTAGCTCGTTTTTTGGATTACAAGATGGTTGATTCAAAGAGTGTGATAACTCAGGTTCAAGATCTGCATGTTTTGCTACACGACATTCATGCTGTGGGTATGACTTTGAGTGAAACTTTTCAAGTTGCTGCTATCATTGAAAAGTTACCTCCAAGCTGGGTAGAATTTAAAAACTACTTGAAGCATAAGCGAAAGGAGATGATTGTTGAAGACTTGGTTGTTCGTCTTCGTATTGAAGAGGACAACAAGCTGGCTCAGAAAACCACTTATACACCTAATTCTGCCAAGGCAAATATGGTTGAGCAAGGCAAGAGCTTTGGCAAAGGGAAGAATGACAAGAAGAGTAAAGGTAAGTCTGAGTACCTTGCTCCTAATGGTGGAATTTCAAAGCAGAAGTTCCAAGGAAATTGCTTCAACTATGATAAGCCAGGTCATCGTGCTGCTAATTGCAAAGCGCCAAAGCGGGTGACTCCACGCGAGGCTAATATGGTGAATGATAATGTGGACATGATTGCTATGGTGTCTGATGTCGTTACCATGATCTCTGAAGTTAACCTGGTAGGTTCTAATAATAATGATTGGTGGGTTGATACAGGGGCAACCCGTCATGTGTGTGCTGACAAGAGTATGTTTCACTCTTTCAGAGTGGTTGACAATGGAGAGAAGCTGTACATGGGAACCTCTGCAACTGCTGATATCAAGGGAGAAGGAGATGTTATTTTAAAGATGACATCCGAGAAAGAGCTCAAGTTGACTAAAGTCTTGTATGTTCTGGAGATTCGCAAGAATCTTGTGTCTGGATGGATTTTGAATAAGTTTGGTTTTCGTCTTGTTTTTTAGTCTGATAAAGTTATACTTTCTAAGAATCAAATGTATGTTGGTAATGTAAAACCTGTAAATTTCAGTTTTTGACTCTGTCAACATTGTGTACGTCACCCCATGATATCTATATATTTTATTATATTTCCTTTGCATGAAATCCTTTGAACAATCATATGCATCACATGAGCATACATCATTCTAATTATCTGAACAGGAAAACAACTATATCACAATTTTTATTGTGACTATGAGTATTTTTAATCATAAAGGCATGACCTCATTTGTATGGCTATATTTCAATAGCATACTGGACAACAAATGATCTATTGTAAAGGACTTTAAGTCATCTGAACATAAGATCACTTGCATACATCTCGCTAATTTTCTAAAAATCCAACGTCATGATCACAATTAATAACTGGCTATTTATATATATAAATATTCTTAAATTGGATAGTTTATATATTTTCACACTATAAATGGTTTTAAACTACGATGACAATTACTTATACACATGAACACTACAATAGAGCATTTTATATTTCTTTTATATATTTTGTATTAATAAAATCACCTAAGGACCATACTTTCACCAAAAGGCTCTAAACGTAACCAAAATTACTTAAACTCAAACGTACTCACAATATTATAACCTTAACTCATTTAACACTCACCTAAACACAAAAATTAAACACAAGTCGAACCTAGACTTATACTAAACCGTATATATTTATATATATACTTAACCATAACCCTTTTATACCAAAACTCCTACCCTCCTTACCAAATGTCTAAATATACACTAATATATATACACAATACACAAATTTCACTTTTCTTTTTTACTTGAACCCATAAACCGCCGGTTTTCACCTTGTAAACCATGGGAAAACTTGTACATTTTGGATAATTAAGGATAGTACTAGGAACACTATTTGGAAACTATGTCACACATCACTCTTGTTTGTTTTGCCTTAGCCGTGTATACCCACAACACCACACAACAAACCTTGTACAACATGACAATAAATGGAAACACTCAAGGACTTACCACTTGCCCCTTTTGAACCCTATATGCGACGGCTAAACAAGACACCCCTAGCAATCATGTACATCTTGATGCATTTATGGGAAGTCCTTGCCAAGTACATTGCAAAATACTCCCAATCTTCTTCCCTCTCTCTTGCTGTGTCTCACCCCTAAGCCACAACTCATTCTCACATTTGGATATTTAGGAGCTAAGTTACACATTCACTCACCCACACCATAAATTCGGATCAAAGAAAACTCTCCCACATATCACCTAGAGTTAACCGAATATACTCCATCTCATTTACTACAAAATCTATGAACTCCAAGTATTAAAGTCTAAGCATTCAAAGCTCCTAGGACTCGTGTAATAACAAGCCGACGCCATCACTACTCTCTTTGTCACCATTTTTGATCAATCAAGTAAGTAAAAACTCCACTAGACCTATTTCCATATTCCTTTTACTTTCCATCTCATATCATGCATGTATAAGCTTAGGGAATGAACCTAGGTTGCCATGCATACGTAAAACCTCCATGAAAATGCCATCCAAGTGACATATAAGCCACGGCTTATATAATGGGTGAACCTTTCGTGCCTTAGAATCCTTATTCATGTGCTAGCATGTTGGACACCTTGCTTAAAAACCTTAGGAATGAACTAGTTATGAATGAGCACCTTAAAAATATTCATGTTGTAAAATAAGCCGAACCACTAGCATATATAAGCCATATTGTATTATATAAGCCACGTCGTATAAGCCTTAAAAATCCATCTAAACCCAAGTACTACTAAAATAAGCTAGCTTGACAATTAAAATCAATATAAGCCGAGACCTAGATAAGTTTATTTAAGCACTTAGGAAATTAAGCCTAAAAATATAAGCTATGAATATATAAGCCGAATATTGTAAGCCCTAATATAAGCCCAAAAGCCTCCAAAATATAAGCTCATGATTTACTAGTGGGAAAATATAAGCCTTAGTCAAGAAAATGATAAATTTATATAAGCCACACTAATAAGCCGAAACATATAAGCTTAAAAACTAAACTAGTGTTGTAAATAAAACTTAATATAAGCCCACTAGTTAAGGCCCAATAGTAAGAAAATTACCATTTACTAATTACCCTAAACTTTAACTAAGCCCGATAACATTTTACCCCAACCGGACCTTAATGGGCCGCGTAGCCCACTATTAAAAATCAACTAATTACTTTTGTGCCAAAAGTGTCACATGGTGAAAGTTTGGGCCCGAGAGTGAAACTAGTAAAAACTATGAAATAATTTTCGTGACTATTGAATAGTCCAAGGGGTGTTTGTGTCAGTTTTGAAAGTATAGGGTAAACAAAAATCAACCGTGAGCCTTAAATAAACTACGAGGACCTTTTATGCCATTTTTGAAACTTAAATCAAGCCCTAATCCCACTTATATTTATGCCGTGGGATTGGAGGGGGCTATTTTGCCAATTCTCGAAAGATTATCAAGCCCTAGGGAGCATTTTCGTAAAATGGGATAACCGACAAGGACTAACGGTGTAATAAATTTAACGGATGTAAACTTAAGGATAAATTTTTCTAAACAATTATATTTACAAAGAATTATCATAGTTTTTAATTAAATAATAAAACTTGTCATTTGTAAGATGAATTATTTTAGTTATTTACAAACCGTACGATATTGACAAAACTCGTTAACCATTTCCCTTTGAAACCTTAATAAGGTATAAGCTATTTCTTTATAATAAATTAAATAAGGCATATGTACTTATTTAAATTACGATACCTTAAAACAAATTTATAAACACTTATATATATATTTTTCTTGAACAAAAATATATATACATACCTTTAATGCACTATTAGAACAAACACTTAAGCCAACGTAACAATCCATAAATTGTGATCATGCATTTTTCATATGTACCATTCATCATGCATAATTATTGTTGCATTCACTGAGACATCTAAATTACTTAGGTAATTTCTCCAGTTCGTGACTATACTGTGACATCATCCTCACTACCTCATTATCACTAAGGTGAGTTCATGGCCCCATCTTTACTGTTTTATAATTGGGGGAGAAAACATACAAAACTATTTATATGCAAGCATGCACAGACAACAACAATTTATTTGCCTACTGTTTGCCCCATTCCCGTGGACTGTATTAGTTAATAGTGTAGCGCGAAATGTATGGATAGATCTATTCGGGTATTGACAACACCCGGCCTGTCGTGATCAGCTGTCACGTATTGCTTAGGCCGAGCAGCAGGTTTATGTCATTGTCGGATTAAGGGAAACCTCATCAGGATAGACCCAATGGGCGTACTGAGAATCATGTCTAGCTTCTATTACAGGGCAGTAGGAACTACTGTAGTATTGGGTTGTGATGTCCTGCTACCTTCGTGGTGCTTTGCATATTGATACATTATTTAATTAAACCTATGAATTCACCAACCTCGTGTTGACCCCCACATTTTACTTTTATGTTTTCTCAGGAAAGTAAGCAGGTTCATGCATTGGATTCCAGCATTATAGGAAAGCATCATGTTGACCATTGGGCTGGGATATTTATTTCTGTTTTATAATAAAAGTGGTTTACTTTTGGACAAGATACTAAATGTGTACGATTAATTCATGTAATATGTTTTCAAATGATATTATAATCATTGCTCTATATGCTATGTGCTATCGATCCACCCAAGTAACACCCCAACTACTTTTCCGCTGCATTTGACCAACTTGGGGGTGTTACAGAAATGGTATCAGAGCGCATAGTTATAGAGAACCAGATCAAAAACTTTAAAAAAAAAATTAAATAATAAAAATTTTAAACTGGACTATAACTGAACATAAAAATCAATCTAAAAAGAAAAATTGATTTTTGGGGAACCTATAAGTTAGGCATATGGCATTTTAGAGCATGCATATTATGTGAACTAACTTCACATTGATTTATTCCCTCATGGCAAATAAATCACATAAGTATCTATTTATACTTGTGACATCATGGTTAAAAGCTTTTAAAACCTCATCGCATATGCATCATGAAAAACCTTTTATATTGTGTAAGTTGAGAACTTGCTCAAACTATAAAATATTACTTTCAGATATCATGACGACGCCCACTATTGTTACTACTTTCGAGGAGCTTATGGTTCCTACCATTACACCTTTGTCACCGACGTCAGTGTTAGCTGGACCTGCTTCCAATACAGAGTCCACAGATGACCAGCAGGACGGGGTCATCGTACTCACAGATTCACCTACTCCTTCACCACCCACTGCATCTCCTTCTACACCACTTCTGGTAGTACCTGCATCCCCTCCTAGATAGGTGGACCAGGTCGTACCTTCTCTACCATCCTTACCACCACCTTCCGTACCTAGCACTTACCCCACCAGTGTCTTGCCACCTCGTAAGAGGAGACATGACACTATCCCTGACTCGACCTATGAGGTTGGAGAGGGATCAGGAGCCGGGCAGGCTAGATTTAGTGCCCTTCAGGCACAGGTTGATGCACTCACGGCCCGACAGGCACAGGATACCACCCTTATCCACTCTCTACTACAAGCGGACCAGCAGGGTCGCGCCATGCTCCAGGAGAGACTAGACTCTCTCTATTGGTCCATAGCCGGGGAGTCATACACCACCCGGGAGACCATACACTGGCTATTGGATGAGGTAGCTTACCTCCGTTACCGCTTAGCTTCATTGGAGAGTCATTCCTACGAGACTCGAGCCGCCATCTACACACAGGAGGACACCTTTAGGACCTTCGTGGATTTGACTGATCTCCGTCATCAGGGGATCACTACAGAGACAGAGCAGTTACGGAGTGCCGACACTGCACGTCAGCAGCAGCTACTAGAGGCCTTGAGATACACTAGAGAGACCCAGAGTGCCGTGATCCGTATGCAGGACGAGCGTGCACCACCAGCTGGACCACCTGCACCTGCAGGCAGCCATACTAGTGTAGGATAGATTTTTAGTAGTTGTACATCATGACAAGCACTGAGTTGCATCTCAGCTCGCATGATTTATTTCTTTTGTACTTGTATTCCTTTCAGTTGTATTCGTAGTACCTGACCTTAGTAGGTAGGATATCTTTTGGTTGTATTGCAAACATATGTACTACTATTTCAGACAGGTTGCTATGACTCTGTCTTAGATCGGTTGTACTTGTACTATACTGTTGTTTGCCAGAAATAGCATGTTACCGTTCACTTGTTTGTTTACATTTATATTATTATGAACTCTTAACGGATTATCAAATTTGTTGTGAATTCTATGCATAAACATTACCCATGCAGTTTAATATAACCCTCTTTTATCAGCTAACAAATCTCAGTCTTTCTTATAGAAAAATGCCACCAAGACGCGCACGCCCAAACCCCGCAGAAACACCTGCGACGACTATTTCCGATGCACAACTTAGAGTACTGAATGAGCAAGGCATCACTGACGCCTTAGCTGCCAGGGAAAACCGCCCCAGCGGAACCCATGGAGACAGTGAAAACTCTAATAACCGAAACCGCGAAGCTCGAGGATGTACTTACCCTGACTTCCTAAAGTGCAAGCCCAGCTATTACAAGGGCAATGAAGGGGTAGTCGAGCTCATGCAATGGTTTGAGAGGACTGAGACCGTGTTTCGTATTAGTGACTGTACTGAAGAGAACAAGGTGAAATTCGCCACTTGTACACTTTTGGAACATGCACTCACGTGGTGGAACTCACAAGTTGCTACCCTCGGACACGATGGAGCCTATGGGATGACATGGGATGCGTTGAAGGAAAAGCTTACCATGAAATACTGTCCACGTAGTGAAATCAAAAAGCTGGAGATTGAATTATGGAATCTCAAATGCACCAACTTCAATATTACGGGTTACAATCAGAAGTTCCAGGAACTAACTTTGATGTGTACCCGCATGTACCCAAAGGTGTCGGATAAGATAGAGAAGTACGTTATTGGACTTCCAGACGATGTTCATGACAGTGTGCTTGCATCCCGACCTACTACCATCGAGAGTGCTATTGAGTTTGCCACAGAATTAGTGGACAAACGTGGTCGTGATCATATGATTAGACAAGCAGAACACAAGAGGAAAGTCGATGATAACTACCGTCATCATCCCCAGACTCAACAGCCCAAGAGGCAAGGCTTAGGTCAAGTCTGCAGTGCTGTTTCCTCAGGACCACCACCATACGTAGGAAACAAACCAAAATGCTCAAAGTGTAACTTCCATCACTACCCCACTGTTGGATGCCGAAGACCAGAGCAGGACAATGCATATGTTCCAACCAACAAGAACAACTTCAGTGCCAACAACAAGTCCTACAACGGCAACAGGCAGAATTCCCGTGGAGGTGGATACCAAGGAAGCCGCCAGCTCACTGGCAGTGGAAACATGGCTCGTAAGGAGATCCGTTGCTTTGGTTGTAGAGAGATTGGACACATCAGACCTGATTGTCCAAAGCGTAAGAATGAAAGCCAAAGCGGAGCACCTGCCAGAGTTTATGTCATAGGAGAGAACAGGACCAACCCCGACTCCAATGTAGTTACTGGTACGTTCCTTCTGAATAATCGCTATGCAAATATTTTATTCGATACGGGAGCCGATAGGAGTTTCGTATCCACTGAATTTGGTAGCTTACTAGGCATTTTACCAACCCCGTTAGATAACTGTTACAGAGTCGAATTAGCAGACGGAAAGATCATTGAAACTAATACCATCGTAAGAGGCTGTACTTTAAACCTTCAAAATCACCCATTTGATATTCAATTAATACCCATACAACTAAGTAGTTTTGATGTCATCATTGGTATGGACTGGTTAGCCAAGTATCATGTAACTATTGTGTGTGACGAGAAACTAGTCCGTATACCATGGGGAAGCACAGATCTGATTATCCGAGGAGACGGAAATTCGGATAAAACAGACACTAGGTTGAGTGTGATCTCGTGCACCCAAGCCCAGAAATATCTACTAAAAAGATACCCTATCTTTTTAGCGCATATTTCTAAAGCAGATCAAGAAGAAGAACCCAAGGAGAAACAAATCAAGGATGTACCCATCGTCCGTGATTATCCTGAAGTCTTTCCAGACGACTTGCCAGGATTACCTCCGACCCGTCAAGTTGAATTTCAAATAGACTTGGTGCCAGGAGCGGCACCTGTAGCTAAAGCACCCTACCCTTTAGCACCTACCGAGATGAAAGAACTCGCGGAACAACTCAAAGAACTGTCAGATAAAGGCTTTATCAGGCCCAGTTCCTCGCCTTGGGGAGCCCCAGTATTGTTTGTCAAAAAGAAAGACGGTTCATTCCGAATGTGTATCGATTACAGAGAACTGAATAAGTTAACTGTGAAAAACCGTTACCCGTTACCACGAATCGACGACCTATTTGATCAACTACAAGGATCAAGTGTGTACTCCAAGATCGACTTACGATCCGGGTATCACCAATTGAAGGTCAGAGAAGAGGACATACCAAAGACAGCTTTCAGAACACGATACGGTCATTATGAGTTCCAAGTCATGCCATTTGGACTAACTAATGCACCAGCTATATTCATGGATCTCATGAATCGAGTATGCAGACCCTATCTGGATAAGTTCGTGATAGTGTTTATTGACGACATTCTCATCTATTCCAAGAATGAGCAAGAACACGGAGAACATCTGGCTCAAGTACTAAAACTGCTTAAGGAAGAAAAGTTGTACGCAAAATTCTCAAAGTGTGATTTTTGGATCCCTAAAGTACACTTTCTCGGTCATGTGATTGACGACAAGGGAATCCAAGTTGACCCTGCAAAAGTCGAATCCGTGAAAGATTGGACATCTCCCACATCGCCGAAGGAAATTCGTCAATTCTTAGGTCTTGCCGGTTACTACCGACGATTTATCGAAGGTTTCTCTAAGATTGCCAAACCAATGACAAAGCTCACCCAGAAAGGTATAAAGTTCGTGTGGGAAGAAAAAGAAGAAGCTGCATTCCAGACCATCAAACAAAAGTTATGCAGTGCACCTATTTTGGCCTTACCAGAAGGTAACGAAGACTTCGTTGTCTACTGTGACGCCTCGCACAAAGGGTTGGGAGCTGTGTTGATGCAGAGACAGAAAGTGATTGCTTATGCTTCAAGACAACTGAAGAAGCACGAGCAGAATTACTCCACCCATGATCTAGAACTTGGATCCGTAGTTTTTGCCTTAAAAATCTGGAGGCACTACCTGTACGGGACCAAATGCACAGTTCATACTGATCACAAGAGCTTACAACACATTCTATATCAGAAAGAATTAAACATGAGACAACGTCGTTGGATTGAATTACTCAGCGACTACGACTGTGACATCAAATACCACCCAAGAAAAGCAAACGTAGTTGCAGATGCACTAAGCCGAAAGGGAACTGATCCTCCCATGAGAGTTCGAGCCTTAGTCATGACCATTAATTTGGACCTACCCAAACAGATATTAGAGGCCCAACTCCAAGCACAGAAGCCTGAGAATATCGGGAAGGAAGACATAGGAGGAATGCTTAGGACGGACCTAAGCAAAGAGAAGTTAGAAGCTAGAACGGATGGAACGTTGTGTCTACACGGAAGAAGCTGGCTACCATGTTACGGAGACTTGAGGAACGTGATCATGCACGAATCCCATAAATCCAAGTACTCCATACATCCCGGATCCGAAAAGATGTATCAAGACGTGAAGAAATTATACTGGTGGCCGAACATGAAAGCAGACATTGCCACCTACGTGAAGAAATGTTTGACTTGTGCTAGAGTTAAAATAGAACATCAGCGACCATCAGGTTTGCTGGTTCAACCCGAAATACCAAAATGGAAATGGGACAATATCACCATGGATTTCATCACCAAACTCCCTACATCGTCCCACGGTTACGATACAATTTGGGTAATCGTAGACCGCCTCACAAAATCAGCTCACTTCCTACCAATCAAGGAAAATGATTCTCTGAGCAAATTAGCCAAAACGTACTTAAAGGAAGTTGTGACGAGACATGGGATACCAGTCTCAATCATCTGTGATAGAGATGGCAGATTTACATCAAACTTTTGGAAAGCTTTTCAAAAAGCTTTAGGGACAAACCTGGATATGAGTACCGCATACCATCCACAGACAGACGATCAGAGTGAACGAACAATCCAAACACTAGAAGACATGCTGAGGTCATGTGTGATCGACTTTGGAAAGGGATGGGTTGAACACATTCCATTAGTGGAGTTCTCCTACAATAACAGCTACCATGCCAGTATTAAGGCGACACCATTTGAGGCTCTCTATGGCCGCAAATGTCGTTCGCCAGTATGCTGGGCAGAAGTGGGAGAATTTCAACTGACAGGACCCGAACTGATCCAAGAGACTACTGAGAAGATCACCCTCATCAAGCAACGAATTCAAGCTGCCCAGGATAGACAGAAGAGTTATGCCGACAGGAAACGTAAACCTATGGAGTTTGCTGTAGGTGATCGTGTCATGCTATAGGTATCACCTTGGAAGGGTGTTGTACGGTTTGGGAAACGGGGAAAGCTAAATCCACGTTACGTAGGACCTTTCAAAGTGATTGCCAGAATTGGAGAGGTCTCCTATCGCTTAGAGTTGCCCCAGTAGTTGAGCCGAGTACACCCTACATTCCACGTCTCAAACTTGAAGAAGTGCTACGCAGATGAACCTTTAGCAATGCCATTGGAGGGAGTCCATTTTGATGACAAACTTCAATTTATAGAAGAACCAGTGGAAGCCGTGGAGAGAGAAGTTAAGAAGTTGAAACGAAGCCAAATCCCGTTAGTTAAAATACGATGGAACTCTAGGAAAGGTCCCGAATTTACTTGGGAACGCGAAGACTCGTTTAGAGCCAAGTACCCGCACCTTTTTACCTAAGCAGTGACGTCATCTTAAGCTTTGAGGACAAAGCTAAAATAACGGGTTTATGCTGTAAAACCTGTAAATTTCAGGTTTTGACTCTGTCAACATTGTGTACGTCACCCCATGATATATATATATTTTATTATATTTCCTTTGCATGAAATCCTTTGAACAATCATATGCATCACATGAGCATACATCATTCTAATTATCTGAACAGGAAAACAACTATATCACAATTTTTATTGTGACTATGAGTATTTTTAATCATAAAGGCATGACCTCATTTGTATGGCTATATTTCAATAGCATACTGGACAACAAATGATCTATTGTAAAGGACTTTAAGTCATCTGAACATAAGATCACTTGCATACATCTCGCTAATTTTCTAAAAATCCAACGTCATGATCACAATTAATAACTGGCTATTTATATATATAAATATTCTTAAATTGGATAGTTTATATATTTTCACACTATAAATGGTTTTAAACTACGATGACAATTACTTATACACATGAACACTACAATAGAGCATTTTATATTTCTTTTATATATTTTGTATTAATAAAATCACCTAAGGACCATACTTTCACCAAAAGGCTCTAAACGTAACCAAAATTACTTAAACTCAAACGTACTCACAATATTATAACCTTAACTCATTTAACACTCACCTAAACACAAAAATTAAACACAAGTCGAACCTAGACTTATACTAAACCGTATATATTTATATATATACTTAACCATAACCCTTTTATACCAAAACTCCTACCCTCCTTACCAATTGTCTAAATATACACTAATATATATACACAATACACAAATTTCACTTTTCTTTTTACTTGAACCCATAAACCGCCGGTTTTCACCTTGTAAACCATGGGAAAACTTGTACATTTTGGGTAATTAAGGATAGTACTAGGAACACTATTTGGAAACTATGTCACACATCACTCTTGTTTGTTTTGCCTTAGCCGTGTATACCCACAACACCACACAACAAACCTTGTACAACATGACAATAAATGGAAACACTCAAGGACTTACCACTTGCCCCTTTTGAACCCTATATGCGACGGCTAAACAAGACACCCCTAGCAATCATGTACATCTTGATGCATTTATGGGAAGTCCTTGCCAAGTACATTGCAAAATACTCCCAATCTTCTTCCCTCTCTCTTGCTGTGTCTCACCCCTAAGCCACAACTCATTCTCACATTTGGATATTTAGGAGCTAAGTTACACATTCACTCACCCTCACCATAAATTCGGATCAAAGAAAACTCTCCCACATATCACCTAGAGTTAACCGAATATACTCCATCTCATTTACTACAAAATCTATGAACTCCAAGTATTAAAGTCTAAGCATTCAAAGCTCCTAGGACTCGTGTAATAACAAGCCGACGCCATCACTACTCTCTTTGTCACCATTTTTGATCAATCAAGTAAGTAAAAACTCCACTATACCTATTTCCATATTCCTTTTACTTTCCATCTCATATCATGCATGTATAAGCTTAGGGAATGAACCTAGGTTGCCATGCATACGTAAAACCTCCATGAAAATGCCATCCAAGTGACATATAAGCCACGACTTATATAATGGGTGAACCTTTCGTGCCTTAGAATCCTTATTCATGTGCTAGCATGTTGGACACCTTGCTTAAAAACCTTAGGAATGAACTAGTTATGAATGAGCACCTTAAAAATATTCATGTTGTAAAATAAGCCGAACCACTAGCATATATAAGCCATATTGTATTATATAAGCCACGTCGTATAAGCCTTAAAAATCCATCTAAACCCAAGTACTACTAAAATAAGCTAGCTTGACAATTAAAATCAATATAAGCCGCGACCTAGATAAGTTTATTTAAGCACTTAGGAAATTAAGCCTAAAAATATAAGCTATGAATATATAAGCCGAATATTGTAAGCCCTAATATAAGCCCAAAAGCCTCCAAAATATAAGCTCATGATTTACTAGTGGGAAAATATAAGCCTTAGTCAAGAAAATGATAAATTTATATAAGCCACACTAATAAGCCGAAACATATAAGCTTAAAAACTAAACTAGTGTTGTAAATAAAACTTAATATAAGCCCACTAGTTAAGGCCCAATAGTAAGAAAATTACCATTTACTAATTACCCTAAACTTTAACTAAGCCCGATAACATTTTACCCCAACCGGACCTTAATGGGCCGCGTAGCCCACTATTAAAAATCAACTAATTACTTTTTGTGCTAAAAGTGTCACATGGTGAAAGTTTGGGCCCGAGAGTGAAACTAGTAAAAACTATGAAATAATTTTCGTGACTATTGAATAGTCCAAGGGGTGTTTGTGTCAGTTTTGAAAGTATAGGGTAAACAAAAATCAACCGTGAGCCTTAAATAAACTACGAGGACCTTTTATGCCATTTTTGAAACTTAAATCAAGCCCTAATCCCACTTATATTTATGCCGTGGGATTGGAGGGGGCTATTTTGCCAATTCTCGAAAGATTATCAAGCCCTAGGGAGCATTTTCGTAAAATGGGATAACCGACAAGGACTAACGGTGTAATAAATTTAACGGATGTAAACTTAAGGATAAATTTTTCTAAACAATTATATTTACAAAGAATTATCATAGTTTTTAATTAAATAATAAAACTTGTCATTTGTAAGATGAATTATTTTAGTTATTTACAAACCGTACGATATTGACAAAACTCGTTAACCATTTCCCTTTGAAACCTTAATAAGGTATAAGCTATTTCTTTATAATAAATTAAATAAGGCATAGGTACTTATTTAAATTACGATACCTTAAAACAAATTTATAAACACTTATATATATATATTTTTCTTGAACAAAAATATATATACATACCTTTAATGCACTATTAGAACAAACACTTAAGCCAACGTAACAATCCATAAATTGTGATCATGCATTTTTCATATGTACCATTCATCATGCATAATTATTGTTGCATTCACTGAGACATCTAAATTACTTAGGTAATTTCTCCAGTTCGTGACTATACTGTGACATCATTCTCACTACCTCATTATCACTAAGGTGAGTTCATGGCCCCATCTTTACTGTTTTATAACTGGGGGAGAAAACATACAAAACTATTTATATGCAAGCATGCACAGACAACAACAATTTATTTGCCTACTGTTTGCCCCATTCCCGTGGACTGTATTAGTTAATAGTGTAGCACGAAATGTATGGATAGATCTATTCGGGTATTGACAACACCCGGCCTGTCGTGATCAGCTGTCACGTATTGCTTAGGCCGAGCAGCAGGTTTATGTCATTGTCGGATTAAGGGAAACCTCATCAGGATAGACCCAATGGGCGTACTGAGAATCATGTCTAGCTTCTATTACAGGACAGTAGGAACTACTGTAGTATTGGGTTGTGATGTCCTGCTACCTTCGTGGTGCTTTGCATATTGATACATTATTTAATTAAACCTGTGAATTCACCAACCTCGTGTTGACCCCCACATTTTACTTTTATGTTTTCTCAGGAAAGTAAGCAGGTTCACATTGGATTCCAGCATTATAGGAAAGCATCATGTTGACCATTGGGCTGGGATATTTATTTCTGTTTTATAATAAAAGTGGTTTACTTTTGGACAAGATACTAAATGTGTACGATTAATTCATGTAATATGTTTTCAAATGATATTATAATCATTGCTCTATATGCTATGTGCTATCGATCCACCCAAGTAACACCCCAACTACTTTTCCGCTGCATTTGACCAACTTGGGGGTGTTATAGGTAAGGGGTATGCCCTGAATGGTATGTTTAAGCTCAGTGTAATAGTTGTTAAGAATGCTATCAATAAAATGAATTCTTCTGCTTACTTGACTGAGTCTTCTAATGTGTGGCATGGCCGTCTTGGACATGTTAATTTTAATTCAATGCGTCGTTTGATTAAAGTTAATGGCATACCAAATTTTCATATTGATTCAAGTTATAAGTGTAAAACTTGTGTCGAAGCCAAACTTACAAGATCATCTTTCAAATCGGTTGAACGAAAAACAAAACCACTTGATATGATACACACGGACATATGTGATTTGAAATCACTACCCACAAAAGGTGGCAATAAGTACTTCATCACGTTTATTGATGATTGCACAAAGTACTGCTACGTTTACTTGTTGAAAAGTAAAGATGAAGCTATAGACAAGTTTGTTCTATACAAAACTGAAGTTGAGAATCAACTTGGTAGGAAAATCAAGGTTGTACGAAGAGATAGAGGAGGTGAATATGTGTCTCCTTTTGCTGATCTATGTGTGAAACATGGAATTAGACACGAGTTTACCGCTCCTTATTCACCTCAGCAAAACGATATTGCCGAAAGGAAGAACCGTACCTTGAAAGAAATGGTTAATGCCATGTTGTTAAGTTCTGGTTTGAGCCGGGACATGTGGGGGAAATCCATTCTAACAGCTACTTATCTTTTAAACAAGATACATCGTAAGGATAAAGAGGAAACCCCATATGAACTATGGATGGGAAGAAAACCATCATACGAGTACTTACGAGTGTGGGGGTGTCTAGCCAAGGTAGCTGTGTTGACACCTGAGGCCCAAACGATTGGACCTAAATCTGTGGATTGTATATTTATTGGATATGCTAAGAATAGCAGCGCGTATCGTTTCATTGTACATGATTCGAAAAATCCAGAGATACACAAGAACACAGTTATGGAATCAAGGAATGCGTCCTTCTTTGAAAACATATTTCCTTGTTTAAAGAATGAAAATGGAAGCACATCAAGAATAGATGATGCAGTTATCCAAGATAAGAGACAACGAGATGATAATGATCTCCAAGATGAGAGACAAGATCAACCCGAGGAAGAAGAGGTTGAACCTAGAAGAAGCAAACGGGCGAGAACCGAGAAATCATTTGGACCCGATTTTGTCTCTTTTATGGTAGAAAATGAACCCACTTCTTATCAAGAAGAAGCTGTAAATTCCTGGGAAGGGCCTCGATGGAAAGAAGCGATTAATAGTGAAATAGAGTCTATTTTACAAAATCATATTTGGGAGCTCGTGGATTTACCTCCTGGTTGTAAACCACTAGCCTATAAATGGATCTTCAAGAAGAAGATGAAAGCTGATGGCACCATTGATAAGTACAAAGCAAGATTGGTGATCAAAGGTTTTAGACAACGCGAAGGTCTAGATTACTTTGATACTTATTCGCCTCTTACGCGAATAACTTCTATTAGGATGATTCTTGCTATTGCCGCATTAAGGAATTTAGAAGTTCACCAAATGGATGTGAAACGGCTTTTCTGAATGGAGATTTAGAAGAAGAAATATACATGAATCAACCCGAGGGTTTCATGGCTCCTGGACAAGAGAGCAAAGTTTGTAGGCTTGTTAAGTCATTGTATGGCTTAAAGCAAGCTCCAAAACAATGGCATCAAAGTTTGATCACGTCATGCTAGAGGGTGGATTCAAAATTAATGAATGCGACAAGTGTGTTTATGTCAAAGACACAAATAGTGGATATGTAATCTTGTGTCTTTATGTCAATGATATGCTTATCGTTGGCAGTAACGACAAGATGATCAAGTCTACTAAATACATGTTGAAATCAAAGTTTGACATGAAAGATATGGGTTTGGCTTATGTGATCCTTGGAATAAAGATCATACAATCTCAAAGTGGACTTGCATTAAGTCAAGCACATTACGTGGACAAAATTCTTAATACTCATAATGCGGGGGATTCCGGCCTAGCTAGAACTCCAATTGACACCAGTTTGCATCTATCTAAAAATATAGGCGCAGGTGTTGCCCAATTAGAGTATTCAAGAATCATTGGCATGTTAATGTATTTGATGACATGTACCCGACCTGACTTAGCATATGATGTTAGCAGGCTGAGTAGGTATACTAGTAATCCAAGTGATGCACGTTGGAAAGCTATGACTAGGGTACTTCATTAGTTGAGATACAGTCGTGATTATGGACTGAATTATGCTAGATATCCATCTGTTATTG
This sequence comes from Glebionis coronaria, assembly GCA_025667525.1. NCBI lineage: Eukaryota > Viridiplantae > Streptophyta > Magnoliopsida > Asterales > Asteraceae > Glebionis > Glebionis coronaria. The sequence goes on along the minus strand of CM046878.1, from coordinate 23,445,245 downwards.
AAGGATACAGTGATGCAAATTGGATATCTGACATAAAGGATTCTAGATCAACCAGTGGATATGTATTTACACTGGGAGGGGTCGCTATATCTTGGAAGTCTTCCAAGCAACCTGTAATAGCTAAGTCCACGATGGAATCAGAATTTATCGCGTTAGATAAATGCGGAGAAGAGGCGGAATGGCTACGTCAATTCGTAGAGGATATACCCAGGTGGCCTAAACCGGTAACGGCCATTAGTATACATTGTGATAGTCAATCGGCAATTGGTAGAGCTCATAGCACAATGTATAATGGAATGTCTAGACATATTCGTCGTCGACATAATTCGGTACGACAACTACTCTCAACAGGAGTTATCTCAATTGACTATGTGAAGTCAAAGGATAACATCGTGGATCCACTTACGAAAGGCTTAAGCAGAGAGTTAGTTAGTAAGTCGTCTAAAGGAATGGGACTAAAGCCCTTGAAGGAATGAGTTTCTATGAAGGAAAACCTAACCTAGTTGACTGGAGATCCCATGATCTGGGTTCAATAGGACAACCTAATCATAGAAATGTGGGGGAAGTCACGTCAAAGTGGGGGAGTTACTTAATACAGGAACTTTCCTAGTCCATTCCTAGAATAATGTGACTTGTTGAGAGGTTAAACATATGGCTTAATGATTCATGATGAAATCATATTCAAGATGAAATCATAAAACATATGTTTTTAATGATTCAAGATGAAATCACCTATGTGAGAGAGAAGTGGGGTCGCTTCGAAGGAAATTGTGGGGGCGCAATTTCTAAGAGCTCTTGTAGAACCAGGCGAGTGTTCATGACCATAACGAACACGACTATGAAGACTTGACAAGGTCAGGAAGAGTCTTGTGTGAGTGTGTATTGTCGTCTACGTAAACAGAGGCTGAGTTCAAGGACATCGCGTCTACTCGGATCTAGGAGACTAAGTGCATCTCACAAGGGGAGGTTCAAAGGGTTACACCTACCTATCCTATGCAGGACTTAACCGCAGAAATTTTGCCGAAACTTTCGTGTGTTTTCGACCGATTCCCATTCATGTGGGGGATTGTTGGAAAATGCTTTGTAAAATATGGTTTTTGCAATACTTTGGACATAATTTTATATATGTATATGTTATATATATTCGTAGTACTTAGTAGCTTTGCGTTCTCCTCGAAGAGAGCTTCGCAACGAGCTAAAGTATGTCCAATATGGAGTTAATATGAATGAGATTTCGTGTCTCAAAGTGAGTCACGTGAAACACAATATTTGAAAAATATTTTGTCCCACATCGCTTGAAACATGAAGTGAAAACATGTTTATAAGGAAATCCTAGTTTTAACCCTACAATATTCATTTGTGGGTTTTTACTCCCACGCCTACGCGCGCGCAGGGGGTGGTGCAGAAAATGGGATTTCTAGGCCAAAAACGGGTTCGAAGCTACTGAACTTGTGCACGAGCGTGCGACCTGCGGACACGAATGCAGCTCCGAAAACTGGCTTGGGTGCGGGCAGATTTCGGTATCTTTTTTCCAAAAAATTCTGTAATCTATTTTAGGAATAAATTTATAATAAATTAGTGTTTATAATTGATTTGCAAATCGTGTTATAGAAATAACTGATTTGTCAGAATATTTTATATAGATCAGAATATTTTGTCTTAGTGACCAAGGCAAATTTTTACTATATAATAAATCTGTCTCATTCAGTTTTAATCATCCGAAAAACGCAGTTTTTTCTAACTTCATTACCAGACAGTTTTCCAGCACCTCGTCGATCAGAAACACGCAAGGCTTTCGTGATCTTTCAGCAAGTTTGTTTAGTCCGGCTGTACAACAGCTTTGGACGTTGTACCCTGGGAAACAGACAGCGAATCTGTTTTAAGGGAAGCATGTTAAACACGTGCCTCGTCTTGTTTTACTCCATTCTTCATTACTGTTATTATTTTCTGTCTTTATATTCTGTTAATTTTATTAATTGTAATCTGATTTTAATAAAAATATACACTGTTTCTACAATTTCTTGGCTTCGTCACTGACCAACAATCGAGTTTAGTCGATCGGTAACAAAGTCGTACCAAAGATCGACTTTAGTCGACTAGTAACAAAACCGTACCAACGATTGACTTTAGTTGACCGGCAACAAAGCAATGATATCGGCTAAAAAACAAATAATACAACTATAACTTTTTTTACATAAGAGCAAATAGAGTGATCACACTCCCACACCCACGTGATTTTTTTCATTTCTACATCCACACCAAAAAAATCATCTTATCATCACACAATTTCCACACCAATTTACCCATTTTTTCACTTTTTTTCAAAAACTACCCTAACAGTTAATTTATTCAAATCTTAATTTACTTTATTCATTCAAATTAAAAACATTACATTCTAAAAAAAACACATTCGGATTAAAAAAAAAACAATACAAAAATAAAAAAAAAACTAATCTTCACTTCCTTATTCACTTCGATCAAGTTTATTTTTGTTTTCTTCCTTTTTAGCATTGATAAACATGAGGGATATATATTAGCTACAATTCAGGAGAAATTCTTCCATGCATAATCATTAGATCACACTCTTTGGAAATCTATAAATATCATAAACACAACCATACGTTCTACGCAATATATAGAATCATCCTTCTTAAGTTTTGACATATCATCACCGAGAACATCTTCTTGCCAAAAAGATTATCCAGGATCTTAGGATGGGCTTTTTTGAACAGTGGAAAATATTCATGATCTTCGCATCGATAGGTATGGTGTGATATTTGATAATCGAGATGGTTAGCGTTTGACGGGGTGTTTAGGGGAGGCCGCTCGCTCAACTTAGCCACCTAGGTATAACGATCATATTAGACGATGATAAACCCGTTGGTATAATCTTATTAATAACCATTCTTTATAATGCTGCCGGCCGGCTATTTATCATGTGTTCCATTTCTGAAACTTTAATCTCCTCTCGAATGAGCACGTAAAATTATGATGAAAAACCAAGCCATCGCAAACACTCCCTTTATTAGGTTCGTAATATGTTTTGTTAGCAATGTACATGTATTTTGAATTAGCAGGACCGTTTCATAAGTAGAAATGTCCCTTTCCTAAAATGTTACGCGACATAAGATACAAGCTTCTTGTCTCTGAAATCATATTCCCTATTGGCGCTTTAACGCCTTTTGGAAAGTTTTTGTATCACTACTACCTGTTAGCTGCATTCTTATTATGTCAATCTGATGATAACTAATCTGATTTGCACGATAAACTTCTACAGCTATACCCCAGACACAGTTATTTGGTGCGAATGCATCCAGGTTGCTGCAATCTGATGAAAACGTCACAGATGTTAGCATAGTTGCAAATACTATACGGCCTATTGTCAAGGAGAAATCATTGGATTGGCCAAGAAAAGATAAGAGAAGAATGTTACATGTTGTTTATTGCGTTGGGGATTTGGAGAAAACTATAAAGTACATTCCCATTTCTATCGTTTTACTTCTGCTGCCACATAACGTGCACTGATGTTAGCTTGCGTAAAACCTAAGTACGTAAAAAGCTAAGAACTTTTATATTCTTTCAGGTTTTATACCGAGTGCTTGGGTATGCAATTGTTGAGGCAAAGGGACACACCGGAAGAAAAATCTGCTAATGCTTTTGTTGGATATGGACCTGAGGTGTCGCATTTTGTCATTGAACTAACTTACAGTACGTCACATACTTGTACCTTGTTCTTTGCATTTTAACTCGCAATGTTGCTAAATTACTTTAGTAGATTGTTTTGTATATTGGCCTTATTCTTCGCATTTTAACATTGTTGATGCAGATTATGGAGTTGACAAGTATGACATTGGATCTGGTTTTGGACATTTTGGCGTTGCAGTGGAGAATGTAAGTTCAACTATATCTTAGTGATGCGGAAATATCTGTAAGACAAAAAAATTAGTGTCCGTTTGGTTTATGACCATGGGTGTCTCTCGCCATTTAGGTGGCTAAAACAGTGGATCTTGTAAAAGCCAAAGGGGGGAAAGTTAATGGTACAATAATTGAAGATCCAAATGGCTACAAATTTGAGCTTATTGAGAAGAAGGGCCGTACTTCTGATCCCTTCCGTTGCATGATGTTAAGAGTAGGAGATATTGACCGCTCCATTAACTTCCATCAAAAGGTGAACGGGTGACCCCCATACTTGAATTTATTAAAGCGATGTTTTTGGTGTCTCATGTTACTGGATACTTGACGTTTGACCCTCTTATATTTGAAGGCGTATGGTATGAAACTCCTGCAGAAAAAAGATGACCCTAAGAACAAGGTGATTTAATGAACTATAACGTCTTACAGTATGAAAAAAGCACGCTCTTTTCATTATGAAGTCATCCATCTGGTGCAATGCTTTTCAGAACACAATAGCCGTGATGGGTTACGGCTCTGAAGATGAGACTGCAGTGTTGGAGTTGGAATACAATTATGGCATCACAAAATACGACAAAGGAAATGGTTATGGACAGGTGAACTTTTGAACTTATAATGGCACTGAACTCTGTTGAAATTGCAAACTCGCCTTAGTAGACAACTCGTGTATATATTCAAACAATCGAGAGTCTTAACCGATTATTTTAACAACGTGTTTGTTTTATGACAACCAACCAGATTGCAATAGGGACGGATGATGTATACAAGACTGCAGAAGCTGTTAAAGCGTTTGGTGGAGAAATAGTACTCGCGCCTGGGCCCTTGCCGGTTCTAAATACTAAAGTAACAGCCTGTTTGGATCCAGATGGTTGGAAATCTGTTTTTGTTGATAACATCGACTTCATGAAAGAACTAGCGTGAGGAACCTCGTTGATGTAGTAAGATCTCGGCAGTGATCTAGTATCGAGCAAGTCCATGCAGTCACATAGGGTAGATATTTCACTCGATGCACAATTACAACAATTCATGTTTGTATATATACAGCTATGTAAACCATGACATTTTTTTTTCATCTTTCGTGTTGCATTCGAACTGTATTATCTATAGAACCCCAAACTTAAAATTCCATTATCTGCACGCAGATCCTGAAAGCTAACAGCTTTTTGGATTAATTGTTTAAAGCTTATATTAAACTTCAGAAGATATGTCGACTACTTGTGAAAATTAGACAATTCGATGATCAATGAAGACGGTTCAAGTCAAGTAAGCATTCTTATGTATTTCAAGGTTGCATACACCTATAGCTACACGACCAACTACGTCAAATGCTACACCTTCATTTATTGTACACTAGAACAAAGCTTTTTCAAGGGACCGTCAAACGACCTTTATGTCCCAATGACTTCCAAGATGATTCAAGTCTCATAAAGTGCAGCTTTTCCACAAATGGTTCCAAGATTTCGGCCTCTTCTTCAGGTGCAAATGCCATGCAAATACTTAGTTCTTGGACAGCCTCTCCATAGTCCCTGCCATTCACACCAACAAATTTATCAATTTATGTGTGACCCTGGGGGATTGGCCGCTCTAGTGATAAATGAAGAACACAAACGAACATCTGTACCTGCTGAAATATAACATCATGCCATGATCTCGCCTCAAAGCCCAATTATGTGGCTGTAATATCAGCAGCCTCTCGGACGCCATTATAGCCAACCTATGCCAAAAACAAGAAAATACTCATCGAGTGCTACTAGGTGTATGATTTAAGACGTCAACATTCAACTTCTGTTAAAACATTTGACTTCTGTCTAAACATGTTAATAGACTTTATCTAAGTACGGTAAATTAGTAATTTCAGATGTGTACCTAAGATCTTGAGGACGCAACAATGGTATGCTCGAACCATCAGTCTTGTCATCATCAACAGGCCTAAGTGGTGAAGTCAACATTAACCCATGATTCGTTCTTGAAGCACGTTTCCAGTGAAGTCTCTGTAAAACAAAAAAGAAAGGTAACGAGCGTTAAAACTCGAAGCTTTTATCAATTATAGGTACAAAACTTTTAGAATAAATATATCTTACAATCAAATTAGCCAGATAAATCCCAATAATATCCCGGTTTGAAGCAATGTCAAGACCCAGAAGTGAATGGCTGTTCAAATCTGATGCCTTTGACTTCGGGTTGTCAACACACCGTCCATTGACTATCCCGAATAAGCTGTGTCCTGAACTCACCTTGAAAAGCTCCTGTTGACTATTATGTTAGCAAGATTTATTATTTCGTCTACCTTATGTTCAAAATATAATAGTCAACTTACCTCAGGATTTTCTGTTTGGAGCCAGATCAAAAAGTCTTCACCCACTCGGGATCCTAGAATGGTCAAATTAAGTCTTCTACAAACCTCAATGTAGATTATACTAAGCAAAATTGCTGCCAAAATATCTCTTAATGTTAGTTTATAATGCTTATCCAACATCACCCTTAAGCAAGTGTTTAAGTGTTTCGAAACTTTCCCAAAAAGGAACATGTAAATGGCAAATAAGAGGAGCAAGAGGATTTACCGCTGCCACATCTGGAGCTTAAAACAGAATGCAAATAAGAACATTTAGAATCCACAACAGCCGATCTTTTAAAACCTCTTGACTCAAAAAGAACTTTGTTCACCGCCTCCAAAACTTCAATATAATGGCAACCTATGTCTCTCGAAACGAGTTCAACTTTAACTTCTTTTGCAATGGCATCTAGTTCTGACAACCACTCTTCAATTAGCTTTCCCGCCAAAAGCATAGAATCCGTTTGTTTTGGATCTTGGACATCGGATGACACTTTGCTACCTTTTCGTTCCTTTTGGATTGAATTAGCATCCATCTCGCGATTGAACGCAATAAACGCCTCATCTTCAGCAGCAATGTGTAGTAAAGTCTATAGAATAGAACAAAGTCAAATTTCAAAAACTGAATTTATAATATGTTTCTTTAAAATTGGATTATGTTATTAGAGCATTACAGGTAACAATATGCACGGATTGGGTAATGGGTCCAACAACGTATTTTTTTTGTATGGAGAATTGCTTTTTGCCCAAATTTATTTTGTAAATTGTTAATGTGTTAAACTGTTAATATGATGAAAGAGTTATATAGGAGTAGCAGTATAATATCTACTTATAAATAGAGCGAAACTGGGATGCTATATATGATAAGTACTACTTTAAGCACTTTCTTATGATTCAAACTTATTTCATTTTTGAACTATACATTTTGATCATTCCCTTTTGACCTCTTACATATGAAACATAATCCAATCTGATCACCCCATAAGCAATGAGTCAAAGTTACATCTATATCAAATCAAGACGATGCAATGTGTTGACTTTTTGATAAGTCGTACTTGGCTTTTCGGTAAACCGACCGTCATTTTTGCAAAAAGCCAAAATAAAAACATAATGGTTGCCTGAATTTGCTAGTTTCTGCAAACCGTAATGTTGTGTTTGCAGTTTTACTATGAAAAACCAAGTTTGAAACTTGAAAAGCCAATTAGTTTTTCTAAGAGGTCATATATAATTAGGATGCTAGAGAAAACGGAAGTTGTCATTGTGGGTCCCGTTCACTAGTTTCCGCGTAACACATGGGCGCTTTGGTTTGCCTTAAGTCCCCTTTCACATCTTTACAAGATGGAAGTTCGGTGAATATGAAAAAGAATTCTTTTGGTTAGGAAAGGAAACGATGAGTACCAACTACCAAGAGGTCTAAAAAAGGAGTCACAAACACTTAACGTAAGCTGCAAAGTATCAACTCCATCAAAAAGATACACCACTAGCTACCACAAGTTGGGTATATTTAGGAATAGTTTGGTAAACGGACGGGTCCGGTACCAGAAACGATAAGAAATAACATGACTGATCGAGCCCTACTTACTAAAAGAATCATCAGATACACAAATATCAACGAAAGTTGGTAAACTTAAGTGACGAAAACCAAACCAGAATTTGAAAATACGACGCCACGTCACAGAGTTTGTTATCCTATTTCAACAATTATGTCTTCAACTACTTACACTAAGGAAAGAAAAATATGGGACCACGAAAAAAGATAACCTTTTTCATGGCAATGTGTCATTTTCTCCTATCTAATCATGTTGAAGATAAGACTATAAGAGTTGAGTACTAAAAAAGAAAGTTACCTTAGCAAGGGATATGTCTTTGTCTTTAGATTGGAATGATATTTCTTGTGTAAAATTTGCTCTTGCTGCAGTTAAAACCTGAAGTTACCTTAACAAGGTCAGATTCTGTTATAGACAAAACACGGAAAATGGTGTAGAAAGAACAATCACATAGCACAACAAGTTCATGTGGTTAAGTCAGTCAATGTGATTGGCTATCGTCTTATTCACATGACTTTCTCAAAGGAAGCTGATTTGTATACTAACATGAGTTTTAGTCCTGACAAACTTTTTTTGTCTTTTACGTGTGACGGTAAAACTGTTAAACACTAAGTTATTGGTGGTTTGCAGTAAAACTACTTAGAAACCATAAGTCCTAGCTATGAGTCGGTCGGGCCTAAACAAACTCGGAGTAATATCCATAAGTCCTAGCTATGACTCGGTCGGGCCTAAACAAATAAATATCTCCATAAGTCCTAGCTATGACTCGGCCGGGCCTAAACGAATACGGAGTAATATCTCAACTAATAACAATCCAGAGAAATTGATACAACCCACAACCTACAACCAACTACGATTACTATTCCTGCTAAAGCTAAACTTATCCATAAAGCCCGGTCAAAATCGATCGAGTTCGTCAACAATTTCAAGTCACACTTACATCTATTCTAAATAATACTAGGTGATATACAAAATTCAGACCTCTTGGTAGAATTTTGGAGGTGAGGAACCACCGGTCTTCACCGGAGCAGCTGCGGCCATGGGTTGTGATAAGCTCAACCTCCTCTTCTTTCGCTTGATCACGGTTGCCGAAGTACCGAAATCCGTCAAGCTATTAAATTTCTTATCAACATTACCAAGAACTTCAAACCTGATTATAAGGATTGACAATAACCCATGTTAAAGATCTAAACTATATTCAAAATGACCCATTTACTAAAATCTTGGAAAACAACACCCAATTAACAAAAAACTACTACTATAAGTGCTGAAATTAAGAACAAACCCATGCTAAAAATGCAAAGTTTATTCGAGATTACCAACACCCTCATCATAACTTTCCATAATTAGACAAAAAGAAAGTGACCCATTTGCTAACTTCTTTGATATAACAACACCCCAATAAACCAAAATCTATAAAAATTATGAAAACTCAAACCTATGTTAAAACTTAAAAATGCAAACTATAATCAAAATATCCATAATTTTGCATAATTAAGCAAAAAAAAAAAAAAAAAAACTCATCAAAATTTTGCATAGTTAAACAAAACAAAAGATAGCCATTAGCTAATATCTTATACTAACAACACCCAAGTAACCAAAAACTAAAAAAAAACTAAAAAAAAAAAAAGTACCTGCAAATAGGCCCAGAAAGTGAAGCACTCAACATTATCTCCTCAAAAATGGTGAAAATATTAAACTTCACAAAAAATACAAGAAAATTCTAAAAAAAAAAAACTGAATTATGCTTTTTGAGCATGGATACTAATACTATCACAAGAAGGATTAGATGAAGAAGAAGATGAAGCAGTCATCAAACTAGTCTTAAAAAAACAAGAATAATTGTCAAATATTATAAAACTGTTTTTTGTTGAAATTTTTTTATCCATTGAAATGACTGTTTAAATTTTGTTTCACTTTTGTCACTGATATATAGACATTGTTTTCTGTTTAAAAGATGATGAACATATAATAAGTTGATGTGATTGTGTGTTATGAGATATTTGTTGTTGTACTAAGTAGTATGTAGGGTGATGTACATGTGTTAGAAGATGAGGAAATATATATAGTGTTGATGAATGCAGGTAGATGGATAAAAAAGTGTGTTTGTATGTTAAAGTGGTACATCTAGTTTGTTGTACATCATTTAAGTTGTATGTTATGTACGTGTTGTCTTGCGTACATGGTTGTACTGTTGTATTAATTGTTCTATCCTTGTATTTTATATAAGGCTAAATAACATAAAAAAAGTATTTATTTTAAATTAAAACTCAATTAAAATTACTTAATTTATTTTTCTCAATTTAAGGTATCGATTTTTTTTTATTAAAAATGTTAGACAATTAACGAATTTAAAAGTTATATATTAGCGATCATTTATTTTATTATTGTATCGTTAATCATTTACGTTAATGACACTTTATAATATACTCAAAATTCATTTTTTACAATTTTAGATTGTTTTTCATATTTTTCGTCTGATTTTTACCGTTTTCGTTTGTTTTTCATCGTTTTGGTCCATTTTTACAACATTCGTCGTTCTTTTACCGTATTCATCCGTTTCGTCCATTTTTTATACGTTTTTGAGCCCTTCTGGCCGTTTGTGTCCATTTTACAGCTTTTAACTGTTTTCGTTTGTTTTTCCGTTCTCTGCTTCTTTTTTTACCATTTCTGAACGATTTTAACTAGTTTAATTACTTTTTTCATCCATAAAATAAATAGCGATAACGAAAAGAAACGGGCGAAAACAGTAAAAAAAAGTCGAAAACGGTGAAACCGATAAACGACAAAAAAACGGACTAAAACGATTAAAAACCAAATGAAAACGGTAAAAATCAAACGAAAAAGATAGAAAATGGTCTAAAACTGTAAAAAAACATATTTGAGTTTATTATAAAGTGTCGTTAATATAAAGGACTAACGATGCAATAATAAAGTAAACGATCATTAATATATAACCTTTAATTTGTTATTATCCCAACATTCCAACAAGAAAAAAGACCGATACCTTAAACTGAGAAAAAAAGTTAAGTAATTTTAATTGAGTTTTGACATAAAATAAGTACATTTTTATACAATTTACCCTTCATATAAAAGTCTTTTCGTCCAAAATTTAAAATCTTTTATATTATTTTAAAATTATAGTCTCATTTTAAATATAAATATAGTAATGTAACAGAAAGAGTGGTATTTTATTACTACTTTTGTTTAATAAGGCTTAAACTTTACTTTTATATAAATTTAAATATGTACATCACGCACATTTTTGAAATTCTCAAAAATACTTAGGGGCGATTGGTTAACCTGAGGGGAATGGGAATGGGTAAGGGTAAGGGAATACAAAGAAATGCAATAAACATTCCTTAGTATTACCATTACCATTGTTGGTGCTTGGTTAATATAAGATGTGATGGTCGGTAGAGGTGGCGATCGGAGGTAGAGATGTGGTAATGGCGTGGTTTTGTGGTTATTGACGGTTGGTTGGTGGTTACAATAAACGGTTGTGGTAGTTGGTATAGATGACGACGGGATGTGGAGGTTGTGGCAGTGGTGATGATCAGCGGTGTGGTGGTGGTGGGGGTGACGACATCGGTAGTCGTTAATGATGGTGATAGAGCGTGATGGCGGCATCGATAGAGGTGGTGTGGTGGTGGTAGCGATGACACCATCAATTGCCGTTAATGATGGTGATAGAGCGTGGTGGCGGCATCGGTAGAGTGGTGGTGTCGAGAGAGTGGTGGCGTTGGGAGGGTGGTGGTAGCGACAATAGTGGTGGTGGTGGCGTCCGAGAGTGGTGGTGTTGGAGAGTGGGGGTGGCGTTACTTGGGTGGTGGTGGCGTTAGGATGGTGATGGTATCGACAATGATGGTGGTGACGTCCGAGAGTGGTGGTGTCAGAGAGTGGTAGTGGCGTTAAGAGGGTGGTGGTTGCGACAATGGTGGTGGTCAGTGGTGGTGGTGGCGTCACAGAGTGGTGGTGACGGAGAGTGGTGGTGGCGTTCAAAGGATGGTGGTAGCAACAATGGTGGTGGTTAGTGGTAGTAGTGGCGTCACAGAGTGGTGGTGTCGGAGAGTGGTGGTGGCGTTAGTATGGTGTTGGTAGCGACAACGTTGGTAGCGACAACGGTGGTAGCGACAACTGTGGTGGTCAGTGTTGGTGGTGGCGTTGGAGAGTAGTCGTGGTGTTAGGATGATGGTGGTAGCGACAATGGTGGTGGAGGTGGTGGAGGTGGCGTCGGAGAGTGGTGGTGGCGTTAGAAGGATGGTGGTAGCGACAATGGTGGTGGTCAGTGGTGGTGGTGGTGTCAGAGAGTGGTGGTGTCAGAGAGTGGTGGTAGCGTTCGGAGGGTGGTAGTAGTGACAATGGTGGTAGTCAGTGGTGGTGGCGGCATTGGAGAGTGATTGGCGTTAGGAGGATGGTGGTAGCGACAATAGTGGTGGCGTCGGAGAGTGGTGGTGTCGAAGAGTGGTCGTGGTGGCGTTGGAGAGTGGTCGTGGCGTTAGGAGGATGGTGGTAGCGACAATAGTGGTGGTCAGCGATGGTGGCGGCGTCGGAGAGTGGTGGTGTCGAAGAGTGGCGGTGGCGTTAGGAGGGTGGTGGTAGCGTTCGGAGGGTGGTAGTAGCGACAATGATGGTAGTCAGTGGTGGTGGTGGCGTTGGAGAGTGGTCGTGGCGTTAGGAGGATGGTGGTAGCGACAATAGTGGTGATCAGTGATGGTGGTGGCGTCGGAGAGTGGTGGTGTCGAAGAGTGGTGGTGGTGGCGTTGGTGGGTGGTCGTGGCGTTAGGAGGATGGTGGTAGCGACAATAGTGGTGGTCAGTGATGGTGGTGGCGTCAGAGAGTGGTGGTGTCGAAGAGTGGTGGTGGCGTTAGGAGAGTGGTCAGTGGTGGTGGTGGCGTCGGAAAGTGGTGGTGTCGGAGAATGGTGGTGTCGGGGATTGGTGGTGGCGTTATGAGGGTGGTGGTAACGACAATGGTAGTGGTCAGTGATGGTGGTGGTAGGTGGAGACACGCATATACATACGTCAATCTATTACCTTAAATCCATTACCACAAATTTGCAGGGGAATGGTTCATTACCCATTAATGGGTAATGATTACAAGTATTATTATTAACCAAGCAGCGTTAATCATTTCCTTTTTTATTCCTTATCCCCTAATACCCTTAACCAAGCACACCCTTACTATCCAAAAATGAATCATACATACTATCCAAAAATTAAAATTAAATTTTTTTTTTAACAAACACAATAAAGACATACAAAACTTTATAACTCATTAAAGTCATTAATTTTTAAACTTTTTGGTTTTATAAATACATAAATCTTTTAAACTTTATAAACATAACATGTATGTTAAATGCATTAAATTATGAAGAAGTCTAAAATTCTAGACCTCTTCAAAATATTATAAATCTATGTTTAAACCATTATAGTGGATGTTTTAAGATAGGCATTTTTTGTAACGGGGTGACTAACATTAGAACCACGGACGGAGTCAGAGATATTTCGCGGGTGTCTGTGATATATATGATTTTTTTTTAATTTAGTGTTAATTTTGAAAACAAACATCGATTTCTTTCAAATGAATTTAAAATACACATGGTCTATAAAAAGTGTTTAAACACTTTGTTTCAATTCACTTTTTCAATATGTTATATTAAAATTAAAAATGTTTATGCACTCGATTATATTATGTGTTGATTTCGTTCTTGATTAAGGCTGTGTTTGGTAGCAAGCTTTTTCAAGCATTTTGGAGCAGTAAGCGACAAGCGGTTAGTAGTTTGACTTAAAAGCTTGTTTGGTAAGGAGTGACTAGAGTTTAGATATCATACAACTGCTCCTATTTGAAATGCTTGATAGGAGAAGCATTTCAAAGATTCCGCTAGCAGTTTGTTTTAAAATTACAAATTTATCCTCCTTTAATTTCTTAATAAGTTTGTTATTCCTTTTATCATTGTATGCCCTTTTTCGTAATTTTATAGTTAATATTTACTGCTACTGCTCTATTTACCAAACACTTTTTTTAATAAACAGCTACTGCTTACCGCTCCTACTAACTACTACTGCTTACTGCTTACTACTTCTGCTTCTACAACTGCTTACTGCTACGTGTCGCCAAACATACCCTAGAGCACTAATACTCGTTTTAATTTGTGTTGTCAAACATACTTTTGTCAAAAACACTAAATGCTGATAAATGTTTCGCGTCAAACAGATTCTTATTTAGTGTTATATGTGTATCGGTGCAATGTTGTAACTTGTAAGGCGTGTGTGTTATAAGGTGAGGAAATATATGACAAATGGTGTGATTCTGGATGAATGTCGGTAGATGGATAAAATGGTGTGCTTGTATCTGTGGATTTAAAAGGGTGAAAATCGGATTGGGTTGATCGGGTTTGGGTTAAACGGATCAGGTCTAATATAGGCCTGAGGCTTAACATAATATATAGAATTTGATTTGAAGTTTAATTGGGATTAGTCGAGTTTGGATCAAACGAGTCGGGTCCAAATCGAGTTTAATCAATTCGGGTTCAAGTTCATCTGAATATGGGTAAAATATAAATAAAAAAATAAAAAAATCTTTTTTTTACTCTTTTTAAATAAAAATTATATAAAATTTATTAAAAAAATATATAAAAAAAATCTTACTAGGGTCAATCGGATGACTACCCGATCCTATTTTGAATTCGGATTAATCGGGTTGATCTGATTAACCCGAGTTAGAATTTAAACACGAATTACCTGACTTGAATATACTCGAGTCAGAGTCGAATCAGATTAAGGCAAGTCAGATCCAAGTCGAGTCGGGACTATTGACACCCATGTCTATGGTGAATGGTAGAAAAATTGAATTAAATGTACTTGTATGTTTGTTGTACATTACAGTGATTTATTGTATGCTTGTATAGTGTGTTTTGTACGTATTGTTTTGTGTGTATCATTGAAGTTGTGTTGTGTCGTATGGTTTTTAAACGTGTTGTCTTGTGTACATCATTATAGTTATGGAAGTTGTGTTTTTTTCTTTTTTTTTTTTTTTTTTTAACCGTGATTTTCGACTCTTTGATCGACTAATCCATGGGGTTTGAACTCACCGTCACACAAGTTGTGCTTTCTTCAGTCAAAAGTAATACTAAAATTATGTTTTAAACGGACCCTAAGAGTCGATGTTTTGTTTGGTCTATAAAGTGTTTGAAACAATGATCGAGCGTAATAAGTATTCGAAAAAAAAATTGGTACTTAAGTAGTAGTACATTTGTTGGAGGTTTAGTAGGAACGTGTTTAATTTTTAGACAATGACTTGTCAATTTCATACGCTATCATTTAATTTTGTTTTAGTATTTCGAAAGTACAGAGCAAGCTTGTAAATATTCCGATCTTTATCTTAGTATCTTACGATTTTACGATACTACAAATCAAAAACGATTCAGATCTTACGTAGGATCTTTGCATGCTTAAGATCTTATAGGATCTCGATCTTGATCATAAGATCGTAGGATCTATTACGATCCGATCTTATTTTTCTCGAGCGACAAACTAAAAAACTACTAATTTATAGGTTCTATCTTGTATAATCTAAAAAACAACATGTAAATCATCTTATATATTTCATAATCATAATTTAGGACCACATTTTTATGAAATATTCGTATAATTTTGTGTTTACGATGTATATATTAATTTGTAAATTTGTAAAATATTACGAATACTACTAAGAAAATTACATTATAGTAGGATCTTACGATCCCGATCCTACTTTACAATCTCGATCTTACAACGACGAAAACGATCCTAGGTAAGATCCTGATCTTGAAAACCTTGGTACAGTGTATTAAAGTCTACAAATAATCAAACATGTATATTAACGAGGTATTAGGCGGTCGCACGTTGCTGCAAAGCCTAGTATCTGATAATTTTTTACCGATATGATTTTCGGTGTAGAACTTGCAACTTTACAATTTGCGTAAATTTACGGGACTAACTTAATAACAACATAAAAAACAAGTTGCAATCCAAAAATCCATCGACCTTTTGAAGAAAATCTTAATAAGATAGAATAAAACAAGATAGAACTCAGAATCAAAACCTTTATAAATAAAACAAGTTCAAAGATTAAAACAAAATAGAGATCACCACAACTAATCTGGTATGAACCTATTATTTAAAGAGATAATAGTTTTACAAAAATAAAGAACAAAATGATCTGGGTTACATGATTTGAAAACGAGAGAGAAACACTCATAAACACATACAAATAAAAAACCCAGATAAGAACAATAAATGGAGCGTCTTCACATGATATACTAACTCAAAAGATCCGTTTTGGGGCTGAGAGAGTGTGGGCTTGGGCTTAAGCTGGATATGGGCTTCACACTTTCACACTTTGGCAACAATGGTCCTCCAAGTAATAAGCAGCAATCATAGAAAGTTCAAGCTATAACTGAAACAATGAAAACATCCACAATAAGTCCCTGAATGTTAGTTGAGGTATCTGATTAGGTCTCAAAAAATTTAACATCCCCCCTTAATCAGATACCTCATACAGATTAAGAATCCCAAGATTTTTAACAAGGATATTATGTTGCAATGTATCCAGACCTTTGGTGAGGATATCTGCTATTTGATTAGCAGAATCCACCTTACAAGTTTTAACTACACCATTTAGAATTTTTTTTTCTCTTACAAAGTGCAATTCAATTTCTAAATGTTTAGTCCTTTCATGAAAGACTGGATTATCAGCTATCTTAAATGCTAAGTTATTGTCACAGTACAAAGTTAGGCAAAAGGTTTTCACATTGTAAATCTTTTAAAACCTTAAGGATCCAGATAACCTCACTGGTCACTGAAGCAAGAGCTCTATACTCTGCTTCAGTGGAAGATTTGAAGAGAGTATTTTGTTTTTTACTCTTCCAAGATACAAGATTATTGTTAACAAACACACAATAACTAGTAACAGACTTTCTAGTGACAACACACTTAGCCCAATCAGCATCAAAATAAGCATTAAAAAACATACCAGAAGTCCTTTTAATGTGAATGCCCAAACCTGAAGAGCCTTTGAGATATCTTAATATCTTAAAGGCTATTTTAAGATGAGAATTCAAAGGGGAGTGCATGAATTGACTTAGGCAGTGAACTGTATAAGATATGTCAGGTCTGGTATTGGTCATCAACAGTGGCCTCATTAGATATAGCAAGTTTAGTAACCAAAGGGGTGCTAGCAGGTTTACAAGCAAGTATATCATACTCAGAAAGAAGGTCCAACACATATTTCGTTTGATTCAAGCAGATGCCACAATCAGTATCAACAACCTCAATACCCAAAAAATATTTCAACTTACCTAGGTCCTTAATCATAAAATTAGTTTTCAGAAAGGTTTTAAACTTCTCAATCTCAACAATGTCATTCCCAGTAATAATGATATCATCAACATACACAAGTAAGGCAAGAAAGACATTACCAAGAGACTTAGTGTATAAGGAGTAATCAGATTTACTTTCAATAAAGCCATTTTCATTTAAGACAGCAGTAAGCTTAGCATTTCATTGCCTGGGAGCTTGTTTAAGCCCATACAATGATTTTTTAAGCCTACAAACCATGTTCTCACCACCAGGGAGATATCCTTGGGGTGGTTTCATGTAAACAGTCTCATCAAGGTCACCATAGAGAAAAGCATTGTTAATATCAAGTTGGAAAACAGGCCAAGATTGCACAACAGCAAGATTAAGTAAGCATCTAACAGTCACCATCTTAACAACAGGAGCAAAAGTTTCATCAAAGTCAATACCTTCCTTTTGACCAAAGCCTTAGGCAACAACCCTAGCTTTGTATCTTTCTATTTCACCACTAGACTTAAATTTGAGTTTCCAAACCCATTTACTACCTAAGGCCTTTCTACCTTTTGGTAGTTCAACAATTTCCCAAGTATCATTCTCAAGCAGTACTGCAAGTTCAGAATTCATAACATCAACCCAATAAGGATTTTGAGAGGCTTCAAAGAAGTTTTTTGGTTTACTGTTTTTTGTTAAGTTGGGTGACAACATAGAAGTTCTCATGATTAAGTTTAGAGTACCCCACAAACTTTTCAAGACCATATTTAACTTTGGAATTAACCAAAAAATCATCATAGTTTTTTTGGAAAAATAGAGGGTTTGGTTGACATTCTAACACCCTGAGTAGAAGAGCTTGGATTTTGATCAAAGTAGCCTTCAGATTCATTGTTATCATCAAGTGTTGCTGCCTCCTCTTCCAACCCAGCTTCAATATCATCACTGTTATGAGCATCATCTCCAATATTTGGAGAATCAACAGTGTCCATATTGTTCCCTTGGTTGGGAGAGTGGCTACCCTCACTATGTGACTCATGGTCACTATTATGACTAAGTGTTACTCTCTCATCATCATTAGGTAGCTCAGGGTTATCTAAATCAAAAATTTAACAGAATTTTATCTTGACTAACACTAGGAACATTAGACTCATCATGCTTGTTTTTAGAGACAGAATCCTTAAAAGGAAATATAGACTCAAAAAAACTCACATCTCTAGAAACAAAGAATTGATTTCTATCACGACTAAAAAGCCTGTAGCCCTTTTGAGAATTAGAATAACCCATCATAACATATTTTTTAGATCTATCAGACAGTTTATCATGACTATTCAAAATAGTAGCAAAGCACAAACAGCCAAACATTCTGATAAGAAGAGGGTAATCTGTTAATGAGAAAAGTAGCAGTTAGAATGCATTCAGACCAATATTTCAAAGGAATTCTCCCCTGAAACATAAGACACCTAGCCACATTTAAAAGGTGTATATGTTTCCTTTCATCCACCCCATTTTGTTGTGGGCTATAGGCACATGAAGTTTGATGAAGTATGCCATTGTTGTTACAAAATTTGTTGAAAGTTTGGTTAACAAACTCAGTACCATTATCACTTCTAAAAACTTTAATGTTTCTTTTAAACTGATTTTTAATCATTTTATAAAACACATCAATAAAAGTGACAACTTCATCCTTGGACTTAATAAGATATACCCAAACAGCTCTGGTAAAGTCATCTACAATAGTCAGAAAGTATCTATGGCAATTATGACTTGTCACCTTATAAGGACCCCATAAATCAAGGTGAACAATGTCCCCCAAACACTTGGTCTTATGGTCACTCAAAGTAAAAGGATTTCTGGTTTGTTTGGCTCTTTGACACACTTCACAGTAATCATATTTATCATGTTTATCAATTTTTAAGGTATCTTTTAAGGTGTCTAAGGCAGGGTCTGCAGGATGGCCAAGCTTGTAGTGCCAATCATAATAAGATAGAGAACAAACAGGGACAGTTTGACTAACATTACTCTTAATACCTTTAGTATCTAAGTAGTATAAACCACCACACTGATTACCAATCCCTAGAATGTTTCTCAGATTCAAATCCTGATTCATAAAAAGGCATTTATTTTCATCAAATGCCACAAGAATCGTATTGTCCTTGGCTAATTTATGCATAGATATCGAAGTAACATAGTACTCAGGTATAAACAACACATCAAACAAGACAAGGCCATTTCCCAATTTTAGATTTCCAATCTTAGATATGAAAGCTTCAGTACCATTAGGATGTCTGACTTTAATTTTTGAGATGAGATACGTCAAACACATTATCTAATTCCTTTTCATTATTAGTCATGTGTTGGTTTGACCCAAATTCAACAACTTTCCCACGTTGAGTCATCTAAGAATGAATATTAGAAAAAAAAAATTTCTCAAAGTTATCATTAAAAACTTTGCTAGAATTAAGATAAGTACCTGCCATATTGGCCTGTACTCCTTTTTCAGAACCGGTGTTCTCTTTGATAAGAGAGAGTAAAGTAGAAAGTTGTTCATTAGAAAACACAAAGTTGGAATTAGATTCAACAGAGTTGTTAGAAAAAAATTTATTTTTAGAGTTTTGACCAGATTTCTTCTTTCCAAAATCAGCAAGAAACCCAAACAGTTTAAAACATCTATCAATAGTATGTCCATTGTACCTACAGTTTTCATAGACCACTTCAGAATTCCCATTAGGTCTATATGTATTAGGTCTATTGGCCATGTTAGGTCTAGGGTTGCTATTATAGTTAGGTCTAAAGCCACCATTAGGTCTAAAGCCACCATTAGGTCTGAAATAATTAGGGTTAATATTTTGGTGGCTTTGAAACACATTTCTGGTGGGCCTATTTGAAAGAAAAGCAGAAGTCTGATTACTCTGAGAGGTACCAAACAAATTACCAGAAGCAACTCTATGAGACTCCTCACTAGAGATGATGGCATAAGAACCTTTGATATCTGGTAAGAACTCTCTAGAGAGAATAGAACTTCTGATGGTCATATAATAGTCATCAAGACCCATTAAAATTGCATCAACTTCAACAACTTGTTATGATTCTTGAATTCATTAGTAGCAACACAAACATAATTAGGAAGTTCAACCATAGCATCATACTGTTTCCACAAAGCATTCAGACTATGATAATAATCAGACAAGTTGGAACCATTTTGCTTTAAGGTGTTAATTTTATGATGAATATTAAATATCACAGACCCATCAACCTTATGATAGGTTTCTTTTAAATCATTCCAAACATGCACATGCTAAGATTTCTTAGAGAAAATTTGACCAAGAAACAATTCATCAGATATAGAATTAAGAATCCAACCTAACACCACAGCATTGACTCTGTCCCATTATTTTCCCAACACATCATTAGTTAAGGATCTTCTACAAGAACCATTTATGAAACCAGATTTATTTTTTCCTTTCAAAGACAAAAGCATAGCATTAGACCAAATTTGATAGTTCTCAGTTCCTTTGAGTTTAACAGAAATCATAGTTATTGTGGCAGAGTCATTTGCGTGAAGGTGCAAAGGGTCACTAATGTTAAGTTTACTGATCAAGGCGACAGATTCTTCCCCAATCTGGTCATCTTGTTGTTTAGTGTATGTGTCACCATGAACACTAGTCATGGTGGGCAATCACAGAAACTAAACCCCCCCCCCCCCAAAAAAAATAACTTAATCAAAGTCAACAAAGTTCCCACACTTCCAAACCACTCAAGGGTGGCAGGTCAAGGGCAAGACAAAGATTAAGGGTCCAAATGAACAGAATACCCCAACAACAAACAAACCAGCAAAAGAGAGAGTAATAATTATAATAACCATAAAAACCAGCCAAAACACGTATATGAGAATTAATAATCAGAAAATCAACCATCAACAAAAAAGGAGAGAGATAAGAGGTGTTACAGTGCATACACAAAAGCACAATCGAACTGCTTCTTCTAGATTCACTTAGTCTAGAAGAAACAAAACCTCCCTACCAAACCCTAATTTAAAAAATTAGGGAAAAATAGAATCAACAACAGATCTAATTAATAGATCAAAGGAGAACATTCCCTACAACAAAAACAAGATCAGAACATAAAGAATATCGAAACCCCCAAAAAAGTTTTGAAACCCTAAAATAAAAAAAATTAATTTTAAGACCGATTAAAAAGAAAAAAGTATAAAACCTTTCAAATCTAGCTATCTCAATAGCAGATTTATCCAAAAAAACATATTAATTTTAAAAACCACCAAATATTTTTGAAACCCTAAAAATATTTTTAACGATCTCAGAGCAACCTGTCTCTGATACCATGAAGAAAATCTTAATAAGATAGAATAAAACAAGATAGAACTCAGAATCAAAACCTTTATAAATAAAACAAGTTCAAAGATTAAAACAAGATAGAGATCACCACAACTAATCTGGTATGATCCTATTATCTAAAGTGATAATAGTTTTAAAAAGATAAAGAACAAAATGATCTGGGTTACATGATTTGAAAACGAGAGAGAAACACTCATAAACACCACACAGATAAAAAACCCAGATAAGAACAATGAATGGAGCGTCTTCACATGATATACTAACTCAAAAGAGCCGTTGTAGGGCTGAGAGTTTGTGGGCTTGGGCTTAAGTTAGATATGGGCGTCACACTTTCACACTTTGGCAACAATGGTCCTCCAAGTAATAAGCAACAATCATAGAAAGTCCAAGCTATAACTGAAACAATGAAAACATCCACAATAAGTCCATGAATGTTAGTTGAGGTATCTGATTAGGTCCCAAAAAATTTAACATCACCCCTTTAATCAGTGTCACATAATTAGGTAATAAGAGGTACAACATACGAAGCATGGATAAATTGCATTGATAGACCTGTTAATATTAAGTTAGAAGTATCAAACATTACACATATTTTTTTACTAAACATTACACAATTTAGATACTTAAAGAAACATGCCATCAACATTATAGTTAAGTTATAAGATGACAAAATATGACACTTATGATGATAGTGATAAGTGTATCTCAGTTTTGAAAAATAAATTTAGGAAATGAATTTTCTCATAACAAATTACATTCAAGTTGACAAAAATACATGATCATTAGTAAAATAAACTTTTATAGGGAAAGATAAGGAGAAAAAGAGGATATGGCAAAAAAAAGTTGCATCAACTATAATTTCACGATATCCTATTTTTCTGTCACATCTCTCCTTATTAGAGCAAGGGGAACAAGGGCTGGTAGTCTGGCTGTTAAGCCTTTGGCACCAGACCCTTGTTGGCGCACGACTCCCCATCTCGCGCCAACCGACCTCGTGCCATCCCCTTCAACCAGCGCCAATCAAGAAACCTTTTTTTTCTTTTGAATTTATATCCGTTGGGCAGGATTTTTTTTGTAAATATTTGAAAATAACACCCCCTAAACTAGCCGTTTAAGGAGCTTAAATGCATTTTTTTTCAAGAATATGAAAAACAGCCGTTTTAGGGGCTTAAAAATTATTTTTCAAAAAAATTTATAAGTTAAACCGCAAACCTTTTACATTTCATATACCAAATACATCTATTACTCTTTATTTTTTTCTGACATGGATCCTTACCAGAATACTGTCTATGAATACGACGAATATTTCGATAACGCCCATGAACGTTGCAATCGAGGCTTGGCGGAGTATGAGACATTTCTTGCTATGTGTAATCATGGAGCCGGTGGATCGGGTTCAGGGAAGGCGAGGACATACATATCTCGTGATCGAGAAGAAGCGAGTCGAAGATTGCTAATTGACTACTTTTGTGATGCCTAAACTCCTGCAAAAAATATACGGAAGAGAAATTCCAGCGAAGGTATCGTTTGAGTTCAAGGCTTTTTAGGAAAATTGTCAATGCTATTTTAACTCATAATGCCGACCCTCTTCCTGAATACTTTGCTTATTTTCGCACTGGGCTAGATGCTACGGGTCGGGATAGTATTCACCCCGTTTTAAAAATCACTTCAGCATTTCGTCAATTGGCGTATAGGTCATCACCCGATGCATTTGATGAATATTTGTAAATTGCCGAACGCACTACTAAAGAATGTTTGCTTCATTTTACTAAATGCATTTATGACTTATATGTTGAAAAATATTTAAGAAAACCTGCGCCCGCGGATATAGAAAAAATATATGAATTGCACAATGAGAAACATGGACTCCCGGGAATGCTCGGGAGTACTGATTGCATGCACTGGGATTGGAGAAATTATCCCAAGGCTTTAAAGGCTCAATTTTAAAGGCGGGATCATAAATACCCAACTCTTATGTTAGAAGCAGTGGCGGATCAATAATTAAAATTCTGGTATGCATACTTTGGTTGTCTTGAGGCAAACAATGATCTAAATGTCTTATATAGTTCACCTTTATTTGATGATGAGTTAGCCGATAAGGTTCTAGATTCTTCGTTTGAGGTAAACAAAAAAACATACATAAAAGGTTATTATTTGGCTAACGTATTTATCCCGAGTGGTCTACTTTGGTGAAAACATTTTCTGTTTCAAGGGATGAAAAAATATTGCGATATAAAAGAGTTCAAGAAGGTGCTAGAAAAGATATCGAACGCGCTTTCGGTGTCTTACAAGGTCGTTGGGGAATTATACGACAACCCGCTCGTGCTTATGAAATAAACCACTTGAAACGAATAATGTATTGTTGTATCATGTTATATAACATAATATTAGAATATGAATGATATATATTGAATCCTAGAGATGTTTATGTTGATCCTCAACCTAATATTGTTCGAAGTTGGGTCGAAAGGTGTAAAGTGCACGAGAGGAAAACTAAAGAAATTCGAGACCGAAGAGTGCACAACGAGCTTCGAGCCGATCTTGTGGAGCATTTGAGCCACAATCATTAAATTTATGTTTTTAATTGTAATGTTTTTTTTTATTAATAAAGTTTTTATTTAAGTTATTTTGTGTTAAAAAAAATAATAATATTTTCGTTGGCACCAGAAATTCTGGTGCCAACGGTTACCCCTGAAATGTGGTGCTAACAGGAATCTGATGCCAAAGGCCCAGAATCCTACGTGGCGCCTTTAGCACCACTTTCTAGTGCCAACGGCTCCCAACACTCTTAAGCATACTTTATTAACAAACATAGCTGTCGTCATCACCTCTTCTTTTCACAAACCCTAACCACCCCTATCACAAGTTTACAATGTGTCTTTTGTCGGAGAACAATTAATTTAAAACAAAGAAATTAGTAATTTATTACTACTTTTGTTTTAAAATTACAGTTTTTTTTTAGTTTTGTTAAATCAAATTACTTGTTTACTTTTAAAAATAGGGTAAAAGTTATATAATACTATCGTACTTATCAAAATGTACCGACTTTAAACACTTACAATTTAATCGCTAGACATTACTAATGAACTTTCATATTGATATAGACTTTACCAATATAACCATAAAATTATTGTATTACCCTTCTCTCCTTTTACATTTTATATTACATGAAAAAAAATCAGATCCAAAAAAATAAATCTAGTATCAAACAAACTCAGATCCAAGATAACGAGTTGGTAAATCTTTTAGCAATCAAGGGATCTTGAGTGTGTGTGCGCATGTGTTGGAGCAGATTGTATCTGACTTACTAGGTTGAAGGCAGGGACAGAATTAGGGTGGGTCCCGGGGGTCCCGGGACACGCATGGATTTTGGTTGCGTAGTGTTAAATTTGTTAAAAAAACTTGAATTTTTGTAAGATTTGTGCTAAATACACCTGATTCCTAAATTTTTGTTTGTAACATTGTTTAGTTTGTTGAAAGTGCACCTGGTCAGTTTGTCTCCTGGTTCCGTCCCTGGTTGAAGGTGCTATAGTATCGCCAGAGCATGTTGGTTCCGAGCTTTGTAAAGTTGACTTTCTGCTCAAACACAAAAAAGAACCAAGAATATTAAAGAAATGCATATGCAATATTGATCCAATAATTGATCATACGAGAAAGCTAAAGTTGTATATGTTTGTCTTCGAAAGTCAACTTTACCATCTTTTTCTTTACCTGTTGGGGGTTCAAGAACACTTAAAGCATTCTTTTGCTGCTTCACTTCTATTCCCTTCTTCAAAACCTAAAACGGTTGACTCATACCAGAAAGTAAACTTGTGTAGATACATACGAATATGATTATTCATTTACTTTGTTTACGACAAACGTTTTGGTATCTAGACTTGTAGAAACACCCATTTTAGTAACCCGAAAACATTGTTTTTCAAGTCTGTTCTTGCGAAAAAGTTGAATTGAAGTTATGAATCGAATTGAAGACCGACTAAAACAGACTTTGTTTCGTTGTTTCCTGTCACGGCGACTTTCGTATCCCTTGGAAGAAGTGAAAGCTCTTTATCACCAAGATTTCTTCAGCTAGAGAACATAAAGATCTCTCTTCATCAAGATTTATTAAATTACACAATGACTGTTGTATTCAGATCCAACTACCACGTTTTAATTAATAACTAGGACTTTTGCCCGCGCTCCGATGCGGCACGTTTGTAGGAACATTTTGTGTGTTCGCTTTGGTCGCGAAAACTGGTTCATCCTCCTTCACGTCCGACTGTTTTATGTAGCATAACTTTGACCTGATAATTTGCCTGCAAAAATATGGTATAAAGCATCTTATTAAGGACAAACAAAGTTAATTACCTTTATGTTAAGCATTATATTAATGATAAATTGACTAACAGAAACAACATCAGAAGAATGAGCACAAAATTACCTGCCTATATAAGCGTAGTTAAGTTTATTTTGAGGTTTTACAACATAGGGTGTTTGTTTCGGCTTATATAGGCAGTTTACAACATATTCGAGTCCGGCTTTAAATCCTTCTTTCATATGTTTTTTAAGACGTACATCAAGAACCGTAGTTAAGTTTATTTTGAGCTTTTGCTAAGAATGATATCTGCGCCAAGACTGTAGATGTGGTGGATATTACATTTTTTCCTGACTAACAATATGCGTGCGACCGTTTTGTATACAACCCTGTTGACTGGAAGTCGAATTGATGAACTGGTTATGCGCCTTTGTATGAATAGTAAAATCCCACGACTTCCTATCTCGTCCCTGAATATGTAGTGTATGCTTAACAATGGGAGGACTATGATGATAATAGATATCTAAAATTCATATACAAAAAACTTTAATAAATATTGACAGCAAGGTTACCTTAATTGCTTTGCGGTCTGCAGTCTGGTCTCCGGAAAGTGTTATTTTTGCTGATTTGCCTTTTGCTTTGTCGACGTTAGTTATCTTTTGAATTGCTTCATTTGTTAGTAGATAGGCTAACGCTTGTTTCTTTCTTGTGTGCCACTGGTGCCTTCATCTCTTTTTCTGTTTTTAATGTGTGTTAGCTTGTGCCTGAATGATTGCCTAATTTATGTGGTTTTAGTAGTATAACAGTTTTAAGTAGATCGGATAACATTTGATTGTTTCTTGTGCGCCGTTGGTGCCTTAATGTTTGTCTTATCTAAACATAATAACCTGTTTTCAGTACCCCAAATAGATTATGTTTAACATCTTATTTAGTGAATACAATATATTTCAAGAAAGGGCTATCAAATAAACCAAACCAAAAATATAATTGATGATTTATAGAAAATAAACCAAAACAATTGCTTTTTAAGAAATGTAATACCTTCCAGTCAACCATCAATATCTTTTTACTTCCATGTTTCTTAGGCTGAAAAGATTTCGTAAAACACGTTGTCAGCATCATCCAACCTGCTAGCAAAGAAGTTAATTATGTGAACCGACACATCAAATAATCTTGAACATAACCAACCAGGTTGATTTAGGTAAAGTAGTTCTGAAGATCTAACTAAATGATACCGTGAATTGTAAAATCATAAAGCTTTTAATCTACTGAAGAATCAAACTGTAGAAGGGACAACCGTGACGATAACTACACATATTGTAAACACAACTCCTTTTCTCTACAGGCACGATAGTCATCGTTTCTCACTCGCCATGTATAACATATTATTATAACGCGAAGTACTACTTATGCAAACTAAGTGACGGTTGTTCTTCCTCAGAACTATGAATGCGTTGTGGAGAACATAGGTCAGACCAGAATGCAAAAAGATTATAGCCATTTTACTAACCCATTTGAAGTATGCAACTTTTATTTACTCACACGAAAATTAACAGGATCAGACGGGTGTTTGGCTACTGTTATAACAGCATCCAAACACCCCTTTTGCATATGATATTTGATCCAAAAAGAACCTGTCTACTTATATAATAGGTTTGCGCATCCTATTACGTAATTACGGTTCCATAACTATAAATTTATAAGAGTAACAAAAATAAAACATAAACTTGTACAATGGGGGGGGGGCAGAGTTTAGACCTGAGAATTAAAACTTTGACTCACACACACCCTGTTAACAGGTAGAATTCTTACCCTGCAGCAATAACTCCAGCAATTGCAAGACCAAGTGCTTCTGACTTACCACGCGACCCCCTGAGTCCCTGACACAAAACACCTAAATCAATAACAAAATATCACAACATTATTAACACACAAAAAAATCAAGCCGAAAGGCTATAGTTCTAACCTGCGGGTACCGTAATCACATTCAAGGTAAATGCAACCTCGAAAGGTCACCGCGCAAATTGGCTTTTGTTCTCGAGTTTCGTTTCTGATTTTTCCGGGATATATCATAGGCTCAGATAAGACGCTATTTGGGGAGAACAGTCTTAACCTGGCATGGCTGCAACCTTCAAAGGTCGCCCCGCCAAGATCCGGGCTGTGTTATCTTTACCCGCGCCCGTTTAAACTCATCACGGCCCGACATTATTTATTATATATTTAATAAAGGGAGAATCTCGGTTCCCAATGAACAGTTCCCCCCTCACATACCCAATTTACTTTATTAACAAAACCCACGTCTCTCACATATCTCTCAAAATATTTTAATCAAAGGAAACTCATCTCTTAGGAGGGAGATCACGGTTACTCATCACAGCGCGACACATAGATTATCATAGTTAATCAACCAAATGTGAACTACAACTGGACTTTTCTAGCACACGGAAGACGCCAAGGCAAATATCAGCCGACATCTTCCTATTTCTTGTTAATCAACCAAATGCAAGTTACAAGTAAAGATGGCTTGTTAAAAAAACAGATTACACACAAAATAATGACCGGGGACCAATATCAGCGACCCACAGAAAATAAGGAAACGCACCGTTTTGAATGAACAGTATCATAGTGACACATTCAGAACCTTAAGCCTTTAGTAATCCACTGAATTCTAACAACCCTCTCAGGGTCGGATAAAGAAGTAAACTTACCGATACATAGGGACGGTACCGTATTCACACTCAATGTAAATGCAATCTCAAAAGCTTTCCGTATTTTTTGGGGTATAGCATAGGCTCAGATAAGACGCTATTTGGGATAAATAATCATAACCCTGCATGGCTGCAACCTTTAAAGGTCGCCCCGCCAAAATCCGGCATGTGTTATCTTTGCATACGGACGTTTAACTTCATCACAGCCCGATATAATTATAGAAGCATACAATTACTCATGACAACGTCTCACAAAGATTATCATAGTTAATCAACCAAATGTGAACCGGTTTTGCCAAGGCACAGTTACCAAAACATTCTAAAAACACACGTTTGATCATCGCCAATATATCGTTGCACCATGAGACATGATCACAATCGCTACCCGGCATATTGCGGCAACGAAAGGACAGGTGGCAACAACGATCGGCAAATGCCCATGAAGATCAGTTTCCGTTACAACTGCTACCACCACAAACAGGTATGACAACATGATATTTACCTCATGCAACATACGCCCAAAATACTTAAGGCAATCGTCGCCTGCAATTAAGAAAAAAAACTTCACTATATATAAACAAAAATAAAAGCATATACATATTTACTGAGTTTCGATTAAAATTAATGGTGCACATAAAAATGATCCAGAGAACCCTATATTCTTTTGTCTTCTGTGACGTTTAATTGTTTAATGTTGGAAGTAAGTCTAGAAACCATCATCTGGATGTTCAACTGTTAAAAGTTTGTTTTTCTGCATACATGGTCGACTTATGGCTTATTTGGTTTTGTGCTTATGATTTATAAGCTTACTTTCAGATAAAAAATGTAGACCCAAACAACCCCTTAAAATGCATACATATTGCTCGAAACAGAACATTAAAAATGCGAATAACTTATCTTTTTTGCTTCAGGACTATCATTGCCTGTGCTTTGACAGCTTATTCCCCTGGACCAACACGGCTTCTTTAAATCAATCTGATTTTTATACTTTTAATCTGCTGATCACAAAACATCTCCAAATAACAATTGTTCCCACGTCTGAAAATTAACAACCCAACACGTCAATCAAAAAAATTGACTGAGATTTCCATTAACCAAAACATAAAAAGTAAAAGCCCTAATTTTTAGTTATATAAGTCTTTAGTATAAAACAAAAAAAAACCCCAAATTTATTACTATAATTCAATTAAAAAAACACTGAAATCAGAAAACGAATGTACCTTTAATTAATAGGCGCCTTTTTTTTTTGTATAAGACTTCTTTCGATTGGAGATCAAGTTTTCGTGACCACCCTTTCGTTGATCAAAACGACTTACTTTGATCCATCGCGAATCGCGATTAGCCTTTCGTTGATCAACCCTAGATCAAACTTTAGATGAACCCGATTTCACGAAATCAAACTCATTAGATCAAACCGGTTCAATCAAACACATGAGTGAGAGATGAGTTTGGTTTGATTAAAATATTTTCAAAGATATGTGAGATAGAGATGTGTGAGAGACGTGGGTTTTGTTAATAAACTAATTCGGTATGTGAGGCACTGTATGTGCAAATCAACGACACCAAAGAAAGGACTGCTACAGGAGCGAGGCTCAAGATCAACGGCAGAGCAGCATTTGAGAGCCTCACACAACACACACATATGGTTTTATTTGTGAGAGGAGAGAAATAATATGATATTTGGGTGTGTGAGGGGGAAACTGTTCATAGGGAACCGAGATTCCCCTCTTTTATTAAGGATATAATCGTAATAGTCCACATCAAAGGCTAAAAACAATGGCATGGGTTGGATAGTTTTTTCAAAGAATCAGTGGCAGTATGTAATTGTGTCAAAAAAGAAGATAAGAGTAATACAGTTTATTTTATGGTTATATTAGTAAAGTTTATAATTAATTTGAAAGTTCATTGGTAATGTCTAGCGATTAAATTATAAGTGTTTAATATCGATACATTTTGATAAGTACGATGGTATTATATAACTTTTACCCTTAAAAATAAATAGATAATATAAATTAACTATATAGATTTTAAAAAAGTTTTAAATAAATTAATTAATTAAATTAAAATTTTATTCATGCGAGAAGTAAAGAAAAATTAATCCTATTTTTTTAAGTATACGTTCTATGTCAATGAACAAAATAATTTTAGAACGAAAAAAGTAATAATTTATTGACGTGATAAGAAGAAATATACATAGTAATTTATTATGGTAATACATAAAAACATATTATTTACGTAGTGGTAAAAGTAAAAAAAAAAAAGTAACAAATTTTACTCTTTTCTTATTGTGAAGCTAATTTTATGTTAATTGTAATTACTTTTCTCATATGCTTTTTTTATGTCTCAAATTAATTGTTTATTATTAAAAGCACTTAATAATGAAACTGTTATTTTATCAAAAAGTAAAAACAAAAAATGTAATAAACGGATTTTTTTAAATATGTATCATGTGTCGAAAAACAATAATTTTGATGTGGTAGGAATACGTTTTAACATGCATTCCGTAATAAGTATAGAATAATTGTTTTTAGGGTAATGAATTTTAATAATTGTACAAATAGTTTTAGCAAAAAGTAGTCTTCATTGATATAAAAATTATTTTTATTCTCATAATAGTATGAACTAAAGATGCGTAATTAATCATGTTTTGATTATGAATGTAAAGTAGAAAAAATAAATCATACTTACGGAGGAATGTATCACAACGAAGGTACCTCGTCGAGTATATGTGTTCAGCTCGTCGAGCCTCGTCGAGCCCCATCGCCACACTCACCCCTCTCTTTGCTGAGTGGATTTTGTTTTTGCGAAATATGAACGACGAGAGTTAGTGGGATATATAGCCGTTGGATTTTGTAACGGTAAGTTTTTTTAATTTTAATTCTTTTTCTTATATATAATCTTAATTTTCTTATTTTTAACACACACACAACTAAAATCTCTCTTTCAAACAACAAATCTTATACAAAAAATGAATGTTTGTCCACAGGCAAATATATTAAGGACATGGGTCGAGCGTTGTGCAATACGTGAAAGATAACAAAAAGAACTTCGTGATAAGCCGACACATACAAGGCTTCAACGTTGTCTTATTGACCATATCTAGGAGTGTCGTCAACCCCAAAATGAGTAGTTTATATTAATTGTTATGTTTTTAGATTTTCGTATTTTTTTTCGTATCGTATTTCTTTTTTTTCGTATCAATGTAATTTTTATTTCCGTATTTGTAATGTTTTATTTGAATGAAATAAATTTTAATTTGTGTGAAAATGAAAAAAAAAAGATAGTGGTGGGTAGGGGTGTCAATCGGGTTATTGGGTCGGGTTTAGGGGCTTATCGGGTCCGGTCTATCGGGTTTTGAGAAAATAAAAATTAACCCGCAACCCGACCCTATAAGCTATCGGGTCTGTCGAGTTCGGGTCTATCAGGTTACGGGTTATCGGGTCGGATTTATCGGGTTATCGGATTGGATGTTATTTTGATCCCATAATTTACTTTATTCATTAAAATAGTCTGTGTTAAAGATGGTGACTCAATGTAGAGGAGTTGAGCGGGCTACTGTCCCATGTTTGTTTACATCTGCATATTATAACTTAATAAAGTTTATCTACGATTTTATTGTTTAAGTTGGTTATTCAAAGCTAAGACTATGTTTTTGTATAAGTTCTGCATATGCTTTTGCCAGCTTGCAACATCAGTAAAAGCAAACTATGCAGCTTAGTTAGCTAGTTTTAATAGAAAGGTTGAACATTGGCAGGTATCATGTTAAGTGTTGTCATTCTCTATATTAGAGTTAATTTGGTCATAAGACAATGACTTATAATTAGCAAACTTCGTCCTCCAAAACTTTTTTTCATAGTTAAACCCTTAAATAGCATCTCCTGAGTTGGTAAATGAGGAGGTTCAAAAAGAGGTATGTTTAAAAAAAAAAAAAAAAAAAAAAAAAAAAGAAAAAAAAAACAAACTTGGGCGCATTAAAAGTAGACTTAGGCTGACTTTTATCCTGTACAAAAATACATATTTGTTAATGAGTTATAGCTTATCGGGTTTTTCCGGTTAACCCGATAACCCGATAAAGAATATATTATACCCTATTAAGCTATCGGGTTTATCGGGTTTACTCGATATACCCGATAAGCTAAGTTGGACCCGAATCAACCCGACCCTATAAGGCTTTATCGGGTTTGGGTCGAGTCGACTCATTTGATACCCCTAGTGGTGGGGCCTAAGTGGTGAGGGTTGGGTGTGTTGTGAGTGAAGGGGTATTTTTATTAGTTGATGCCGATGATAAATGTTTCGCGTCAAACATATTCTGTTTTAGTGTCATATGTGTATCGGTGCAACTTTGTAAGGCGTGTGTGTGTTATAAGGTGAGCAAATATATGACAAATGGTATGATTCTGGATGATTGTCGGTAGATGGAGAAAAAGGTGTGCTTGTATCTGTGGATTTAACGGTGAGAATCGGATTCGGTTGGTCGAGTTTGGGTTAAACGTGTCGAGTTTAATTTAGGTCGAAGTTAAAAACAATATAATAGAACTTGATTGTATTTTAATTTGGATTAGTTGGGTTTGGATCAAACGATTCGGGTACAAGTCAAATCAGATCAATTCGTGTTCAGATCAATTCGAATATTAGTAAAATATTTAAAAAAATGTTTTCTATTTTTTCAAATAGATTTTATATAAAAGTAGAAAAAAATCTTATTAGGGTCAATCAGGATGACCTAAAAGGTAAAAAAAAAATTATATCAGTTGTTCGACCCGATTTTAAATTCAAGTTAGTCAAGTTAACCTGATTGACTCGAGTTAAAACTTAAATCCAAGTAACTCGACCCGAGTATACTCGGGTCGCGTTTGACGAGTCTGATTAAAGTCGAGTCGAAATTATTGACACCCATCTGTGGTGAATGGTAGGAAAATTGAATTGAAAGTACTTGTATGTTTGGTGTACTTCATTAAAATGGTTTGTTGTATACTGTGTTTTGTACGTGTTGTTTTGTGTGTATCATTGAAGTTGTGTTGTGTCGTATGGTTTAAACGTTTTGTTTTGTGTATATCATAAAAGTTGTGTGTTGTCGTTCAGAAATTGATAATCGGCAACCCTGAATAGTTCAAATATTTTGCGAATTTACATAGCGTTTGATAGGCTGTAATAGGGATGTGCACGGTTCGGTTTGGGTCAGTTTTTCACTAAAGTCGAAACCGAATCGACATATTCGGTTTTAAAAAAAACCAAAAATCGAAACCGTTCGGTTTTGGCGGTTCAGTTTGTAATCGGTTTCGGTTCAGTTTGTCGGTTTTTTCGTTTTTTAAAACCGTTTATATTTGGGTACGTCATAATTAGATTAAAAAAAAAATTTTGCGTGAAAAAGTAGTTTTTTTTTCTTTATTTTTTTTGTCAATCTAAGCCTAATAATATTTATTTCAAATTTCTATAATTATACACATATTAATAAAATAAACACACATGCAATTAAACATACATATAAACGATTAGCGTCACATATATAATGATATACTGTGAAGTAAGCACATGTACATATCAAACACGCGTATAAAAAATAAGATAAATATATTAGTTCTATTTCTCTAAAAAAACGAATATTTTTATAATTTTTATATATTACTTATTTATATATATTATATTATATTAATATTTTTTATTATAATAAAATGGTTCGGTTCGGTTTTTGGATGAAACTCGAAACCGAACCGAAATTTTTCGGTTTTTGAAAACGTAAAAATCGAACAATTGGTTTTTATATTCGATCGATTTTTTCGATTTTTTTTCGCTCACCCTTAGACTACAATGAAAGTTGTAATAGAAATGATTATTAGGATTAAATAAATAAATAATGTTTGTTTACAATTATAATACGTAATGATTTATTATATGTAATGACTCATTACATCATTTTATTTTTTAAGAAAGGCCAATTTTTTTATTAAGTTTTGTAATGAAATCAAATAATATAAAAATCCATCATTAATTAATTACATTAAACAAGTTTCTAATTAACAATAGGTATTTTAGTTTTTTTTATCGATTACATTTTACATTATCGTATCAACCAAACATTATTAATAACTGTAAGAGATTTATTTTGAATACCATATTTATCTTGGATACAAAGAGACTCATCCCTACCATCCATCTTTATAAGAGTAAAAGTATTTAATTATTTTACTTATTTTATAATTTAAATATCTTTTAAACCATTAAGCGTTAAACGAAAAAAAATGATATGCATTATAAAATACTTTTTAAGAAAAAAAAATTCTTTTTTTTTCGTTTTTTAAAATTTGCGTAAATATCATATATGATAATAGTATTTCATCATATATATCATATTAGTGTTATGTTACAAATTATTATTAAATCATATATAATATTGGTTTATATCATATATGATAAGTTATATCATATATGATAATTTTATATCATATATGATAATTTTAGCTAATGAAAAAAATGAAAAAAAAATTTGTCGAAAGTAAATCATATAACATATTAGAAAGATAATTAAATGCACGTCGTAAAGGTATATTTTTTCGCATAACGATTAACGGTTTAATAGATATTAATGTTTGAAAAAAAATGAGGAAATATGTTTTTAGTTTAATCTTATCAATTGGATTAGGATGAAAATATATAATTGAGATTAGTCCTTGATATACAAATAAACTTTTGGTATCCAAATAAAATTAAATGTAACAGTAACGAATCATTACATATTGATTTCATTAAGTCGTTTGTTTTATTTATTAAGTAAAAATATGTCTATTCAAAAATATTTGCAAGTTATAGTTATGAAAGTTGTGCTTTTTTTTTTAGTCCAAGGTAAAACTAAAATTATGTTTTAAACGGACCCTAAGTATCGATATTTTGTTTGGTCCATAAAGAGTGTTTGAAACAATGATCGAGGATAATAATAAGTATTCGAAAAAAATTGGTACTTAAGTATATTTGTTGGAGGTTTAGTACAAACGTGTTTAAACAATGACTTGTCGATTTCATTTGTTAATATCATTTAATTTTGTTTTAGTATTTTGAATGTAGAGTATTAAAGTCTACAAATTACCGAACATGTATATTAACGAGGTATTAGACGGTCGCACGTTGCTGCAGCCTGCAGAGCCACCGATATTAGTTTTCGATGTAGAAGTTGTAATTTTACAATTTGCGATTTATCAGACTAAATTAATGTTATAAAGTTGCAAAAAGCGAAAAGACATGAAGCCTTTCGAATGTCATCTATAAATATTTGATAGTTTAAATAAAACATATTGTACCCATTATGCATAGGTTGTACAAACATAAAAAAAAAAATCTGTTCAAACAATTCACATTCAAGTTGACCAAAAAGACATGATCATTAGTAAAATAAACTTTTATAGGGAAAGACGCGAAGAAAAAGAGAATATGGCAAAGAAAAGTTGCACCAACTATAATTTCACAATATCCTTTTTTTCTGTCTCGTCTCTCCCTATTAAGCATACTTTATTAACAAACATATCTGCCGTCATCACCTCCTCTTTTCACAAACCCTAACCACCCCTACCACAAGTTCATACCCTCACCATGATTGATTCGTGATATCGACACCACAAAACTTAGATGTGTAAAATTGTGACATCCTGAACTACTGTTTTCTTGTGGTACTGGCGGTTGCATCTGTCGCTGGTGGCTGTGAATGCGGTGGCTTTTCATAGCCACTATCGTCTATATATTTGAAACTTTTTAGAAAACATCGATCTCACCTTAATACCGAATAGAGTGTATCCTCTATTTTGTTAAGTTATTTATGTTGCTTTAATATCCTAATAGAAACTTTTAACATAGATGTTTTTGTTAACTAAAATATATATTTATCCCGGAACCTATTTTGGTTCTACTGTTTTAAAAATTGTCGACTAGCATTAATACGAAGAGAAAGCACAACTATATCATTATTCCAAAAAAGTATGCTAATTTGAGACAAACGACCCTCAAGTACGGTATCTTTGGTGTTTAAGTTACTTCTAAATGCAAAACTCTAACGATGAAATTTCATGAATGTAAGAACTATATTTTGATCATGTTCATTTCTTAGAAACTTATCAGAGTGAATGTTTCCTCGTAAATATTATTGCTATCGATGGAAATAATTTGGATGTTTACTTTCGATGATAGGTTAATTAATGGTTTTAATGTTACCCAGCACAGAAAGTAACATATGAATTGTTTCCATGGGTGTCAAGAAATTTGTTTGACAAACACTCACTTTTATAAGCTTTCAATAAATGAACCTGATAATAACGTAGCTTTTAAATTAATTAAATTACATTGTTAGAGTTTTGCATTTAGAAATAACTAAAAAAAATCGGTACTTGGTGGTCGTTTGATCTCACCTTAGCAAACTTATTCGAAATAATGATATAGATGTGATTTCTCCTCGTATTAATGGTAGTCGACACGTTATAAAACAATAGAACCACAACAGGTTACGGGTTAAATATATATTTTATTTAAGAAATATATCTAAGCTAAAAAAGATTCTAAAAGAAGATTAAACCAATATAAGTTACTTAAAAAGATAGAAGATACGCTATGTTGGTGGACCGGAGCACCAAATCTTCAGATCGGATCCATAATACTTGACGAATATCATTTTATCTAATTGATCTGATTAAGTATTAAAGCGAGATCGATGGTTTCTAAAAAGTTTCAGATGTATAGATATGGTTACCGACTATAAAGCGACCACCACATCCATATCCCCGGTGACAGAGGAAACGAGCACTATCACAAAAACCGATGTGTTGGAATATCAGTTCGACGCATCTAAGGTTTGTGGTGTCGGTTTCACGAATCAGTCTGGTCAAGGGTGTGGACTCGTGGTAGGGGTGGTTAGGGTTTGTAAAAAGAGGAGGTGATGACGGCTGTTATGTTTGTGATGGAGGCATTGGTTATTTTATTAACCTAATTATGACTCTGATATATGACACCTTATATAGTGGATGTTCTTTAGGGTTTGGTTACTTATACCCCATAAAAATTTAGCAATAACCCCTTTTATCTATTTATTTGTTTGTAACTTTGTTCGTGTTATGAAACTGTGAATTAAAAAAACGCAACATAAAATATAAAGTTTGATAAGTCAAAATTACAAATGTGAAAATTACCGGGGCAGTAAGTTGTCTTCTTCTGCTAATAAAGTGGGTAAAATTGTTGGAATAAAATGCGGAACAAAGATTATAAGTTTTCACAATTAAAAAATTATAACATGTAAAATATACGAAACAAAAAAAAACACTAAAAATTGTTGTGTCATGTCAATAAAACGGGTATTTAGAGGGGTAAGTTCGTAGGAGGGTACCAATAACATGACCCGTTGTTTAACACTGTAAGATGAAATTACAAAAATCTTCTCCAGCAATTAATAAATAAAGCACAATTTTTTAATTATTTACACTTGTGTCATACTCATTTATAAATGAAATGCTTAGATAGAATCAAACAATTAACATACCTTAGGGCATGTTTGGTTTGGGGCGTGGGTCCTGTTAGTTTGGATTATAACGAAAAGATTTTTTTGATGAAAATTTTTGGATTAAAAATCGGTAATCAACACCTCATTTTAAGGCTATTTAAAATCCAGCCTTTACACTTGTTGTTTCTAATATTTTTTTCTTGTGGGCCCTGCTATATTCAATTCTCTCTCTTTCTTTCTCATTCGTCTTATCATATATTTTATAATACTAAAACACAATTTTAAATTATAAATGTTATTTTATAATATAATATTATTATATTATAATACATATTTTCTCTCTCTAAAACATACATCAAAATTCAAATCTTATTTAATTATAAACCGTCCACTTTATAAACCCATTTACAAATCAAACGGGCCATTAAACATATCAAATATCACACAAAAAATTTGCTTTATTGAAAACATCCTTTATAAAAAAAATTAAAATAGCATACACTGAATTTATCATATTAGCAGACAAAGAATGTGTTTCATTTCTTTTTAGGCCAGACCCACAAAGCCCATACAAACAGATATGTAAAATAAAGAATTATAATTACATATTATACTTACCACAAAAAGTAGTCGTACATATAATGAATTGAACCAAACAACAATCAATGGTCTGTCTAAAGAAGAAAAGAACGATATATACTTGGAATCAGATTAAAAAAATATCAAATCGTACAACGAATCAAACAGATGAAATTGTTCATGGCTGTGAACACCGTTTAAATATTGCATCTAAAATAATTTTGATGTCTCATCAAAACCCATCAACTTAAAGATTTTGAAAAAGAAACATTGTGGATACCAAATGCAATACAGTTGCAACAAGATGTAGTTTTTGGTCATTTAATAAGATAACATACAATATAATTTTTAACAACTCTTTAGCTAGCGAAAACACACAAATATACAACCACATTTGCTGAGGTGTCATCTTATCCGATTTTCTAGGGTCATTTAACCCCATATTACTAAAAATGTGCATTAAAATGCCCTAGATCCTTTTTTTGTTATTTTAATATTTTGAATGCACCTGGATGATTTTAGCATGTTTTGGATGCAATTCGAGAAGAAATGAATAAAGGAAATGATATCACATGATCAAGCAAAAAGCCAAGTTTTACGATCCATGGAGACAGTGTCTAAAGCCCTTGTGACGCCGTCTGTAGTTCCAAGCCACGGTGTTTGAAGATTTCAAGACGTCCGTGTTAAATCGGTAGAAAGAAACCTAACTCTTATGCCAGCCAGACGGCGTCGCAAATAAATCCTGATGTCGTCACAGGGATTTCCTATATATATAAACCCTTTATTTTACCATAAACGTGTGGAACTTTTGGAGGAGCTATCATAGATGAATTTTAGGGTGTTTCAACCCTTGTTTCTTGATAGGTGTGAAAACACCCATCCTTTTACCACTTATTTCTGGCTAAAACAAGACCAAAACACGTATTTAATATCATTTGTTTGGAATTATGCGTGGTTTTTGTGTTTATTGTGTTTTCAGAGTCAACCGGATGATTATTGAAGAAAACATGGGATTGCACGGGTTTTATCAAGGAAAAAGACTAAAGACAAAGTCTGTTGTCCAAGAGATGCAAAAGATTTGAAGTCAATGGGCCTATTTGAAGATTTATCGAAGAAAAGGACCAAAGATGGAAGATTTACATATGTCGAAGAAACTCAAGTCTATTAAACGAAGAAATTAAAAGACGAGTTGAATTTAATCGTCGACAGATCCCGAATCAGAATCGAAAACGTCAACTTTTCTGAAAAGACGAGAATGCAAGAAGATAGGGAGAAAGCCCACTCACCAACCAAAAGGGAGACCTATATAAAGATTTCCCTTCACACTTTTCATTCAGTTTTTTTTTCCTCCTTTTTTCTCTTTTTCTGTTCGTAGCTTTACCAACACCATTAGGGTGTTTGGTGATTTTGATTCTTGTTTTTGTTCTTAAAACTTGTAAGTTTAATCCTTCATTTTGTTTACTGAATCTTAATCATCAATATAATCTTTCCTATTCATCTTGTTCATCTTCATCTTTTTTTTTATTCAAAACTCTTAAGTTCTTATTTAGTTGGTTTTGATCTTAAAAAGTTGTTGAATTTGTGTTTTTATGATTGGGATTTGATCCTTGTGGTTAATAGACGATTTGTGGTTAAATTGGTTAAACTTTTTTGCTTATTTAGCTTGATTTGGTTTAAATTCGTGTCCCCTGTTTTATCGTTGGGTTTACTGTTCTTCATATCCAGGTATTCCGGATAGTCAGTTTGATTTGTCCCTTACTCGGAATTTCTGTGTATTCCGAATAGTCTGTTTTACTTGTTTTCTATCCGGAATATTTATTTATTCCGCATAGTCCTATATTCCGAATAGAGCTTATTATTCCGCATAGATCCCTTATTCCGAATGGTCTTAATATTCCGCATAGCTTGATTTTTCCGCATAGAGAAATTTATTCCGAGTAGCCTTGTATTCCGAATAGGATCATTCTTTATTCCGAGTAAGCCATATATTCCGCATAGCCATCATTATTCCGGATAGCCACCATTATTCCGAATAGAGCCAGTTTCCAGTGAGTTTAATTTACTGTTTTATCATTTAACTGTTCAATTTAAATTCTAGTTTTATTTAAGCAATTGTTTTGGTTTAAATTTAAATTTACTTTAGTCATTTATCTTTTCAATAGGATAGAAAACCAAACCCACTTTTTGTCACCAAGAACAAATCATTCCACTTAGAACTGTAATCAATTCGAGGAGATACCGAGAAACGAACTTTCAACTAGTAAAATCTATGTATCAAATGGCGCCGCTGCCGGCTCTTCTCGTTAAGATCAACAGTTTTTTGTGAGAACTTGGATTTTGGGATCCGTTCCCCGTGAACGTTACTTTTTCATAAAAAATTTCAAAACCCTAAAAAATATAAAATTTTCAAAAATCCTAAAAATTAAAAAAAACATAAAAACCAAAAATATTTTTGCTTTGTTTTTGCTTTGTTAGTTCTTTTGCAGGTGCATGCGTACACGATCAACGTCTTATCAAGAGCCCGAGCCTCTCGAAGACTTAGACATGGCCGGTGTATAAAACAACAACAATAACCCACCTCAAAACAATAATAATAACAATAACAATCCACCTTTCAACAACAATAATAACAACAACAATGAGCCTCTACCGGATAATCGCCCGATGATTGAACTTCTGCAAGCACATGTAGATGGTAACAATGATCCAATTGTCATACCCGCGATTGCAGCCAACAACTTTGAGCTCAAATCCGGCTTCATCCAGATGGTCTCTGCTCAACCATTCTTGGGACGTACCATTGATGATCCACATGACCACATCAAAATATTTCTGCAACTCACGAATACGGTCAAATTCAATGGTGTTCCACAAGAGGTAATCCGTTTACAACTTTTTCCCTTTTCTTTAGAGGGACAAGCCCGGCATTGGCTTGCTAAGGAACCACCACAGAGTATTCTTACGTGGACGGATTTGGAGACCAAGTTTATAAACTACTTTTTCCCACCCTCTCGTACTACCGCTTTGCGGAATGAAATTATCAATTTTGAACAAAAGTACGATGAGTCTTTTAGTGAATCTTGGGATCGTTTCAAAGATCTTTTAAGAAAATGCCCACAACATGGTTTTACCAAAGTGCACCAAATTAATACTTTTTATAATTGTTTAAACATGAATGACCAAGATTCACTAAACAGTGCCTCGGGGGGTAATCTTTTGGCTAAGACTTCTTATGCCGCTTGGGATATCATTGAGAATAAGTCTCGTGTGCAAACCAAGAGTGTTCGGACCAATGTCGCTAGTGCTAGTACTAGTGACAGCGATAAGCGACTTGACAAAATCACTGCGCTTCTTGAATCGCTTGCTACCCAAACCGCCAGCAACACCAACAACATCAACGCTAGAAACACTAAAGACGCTCAAGTCAATGCTGTTAGCCAACCATGTGAGATATGCGGGGGTCCTCACTCTTACACCACTTGTACCGCCACCCAAGACTACCCTTCTGAGAATGTGAATGCAGCATATGGCACCTACCCTCAACCCGCTTATCAAGCTCGTCCTCAAG
The DNA here is from genome assembly GCA_025667525.1 of Glebionis coronaria. NCBI lineage: Eukaryota > Viridiplantae > Streptophyta > Magnoliopsida > Asterales > Asteraceae > Glebionis > Glebionis coronaria. Next base: position 23,403,152 of record CM046878.1, on the reverse strand, counting down.
GTGACCGCAACCTGCTTAGCTACCGCTCAACCAACTATCTCTCACAACCCGGTTTTACTCCTAACAATCCAAACCAACAACAAAACCTCAACCGCCCTCCTCAACAACAACAACAATCTCGTGGACCATACATACCACCTCACAAACAACAACAACCACCTCAAAGAAACAACCACGTTTACCAGCAACCTGCTTATCAACCACCCGCATACAATGCTCCTCCCAACCAACCCACCGCTTTACACCAAGAAGTGGAAACCTACATGAGGACTAACAATGTGATCGTGGGAAATCTTCAGCGGGAAGTGCTCAACTTGAAAGCATACCTGGTGAAACAAGGGAACGATTTGAGAGCTGATATGAGAAACACTTTGGATAGTCAAACGAATGACTTAAAGAACATGATGGCTAGTTTCTTCCAAGGTAATCAACCCTCTTCTTCGGGTACTCTCTCGAGTAACACCGTTGCGAATCCAAGAGGGGAGATGAAAGCAATCACCACTCACAGTGGCAAAGGTACCAAGGAACCCGAGCTTCCTATACCTCCACCGGTGGTTGTGACTAAGGAGAACGAGACACCTGCTCCTATTCCTCATCCTTCTCCTTCCCCAATTTCTCCACCTCTTACTTCTACCCCTCCTCCACCCAAGGATGTGAGTGATCCTACTATTCCAAAGCCTTCCTCTTCTTCCGATATACCTTATCCTTCAAGGTTGAGGAAAGAGAAGCTCAAAAGCAAGGATGATATTCAAGTTTCGAACTTTCTTAAAATGTTTAAACAATTGAATTTCAACATCTCCTTCGCTGAGGCTCTCGCTCACATGCCTAAGTACGCGAAAATGTTCAAAGATCTTCTTAGCGACAAGCAGAAGCTTCTTGATATTGCTAACACCCAACTTAATGAGAATTGCTCTGCAGTGCTCTTAAGGAAATTGCCAACCAAGCTTGGTGATCCGGGTCGCTTCTTAACCCCTTATAACTTCCCGGGAGTAGAGAATTGCATGGCCCTAGCCGATCTAGGTGCCAGTATTAATCTAATGCCTCTAAGCGTTTGGAAGCAATTATCTCTCCCTGAGCTAGTCCCCACCAAAATGACTTTGGAATTAGCCAACCGTACGGTTGCTTATCCAGTGAGGATAGCCGAAGACGTCTTTGTAGGAGTCGACAAATTCACTTTTCCTGCTGATTTCGTTGTTGTGGACTATGACATGGACCCTCGTGTGCCATTGATCGTTGGTCGTCCATTCCTGAGGACCGGTCGCACTCTCATCGATGTTGAAGCTGGTGAGCTTATCATGAGAGTGGGTGACGATAAAATCGTCTTCAACATGGGAAAGTTGTCTAAACAGCCTTATTCTAACGAGAGTGTTAATTGTATTGACGTTCTTGATGAGGCTTGTGAAGAACACTTCAAAGATGCTTGCAAAAGTATTCCTACCTCTCTTCCCAATGTTGAGACCGTTTCCTCTATCGATTCATCACTATCTCTATTTGGAGAAAGTGATTTCCTTTGGAAAGATTTGGAAGCCACCATGGGAGATGTGAACTTAGCTAATGACGATTCTACCACCAATTGGGATGAAGATCTCCGCCTCATTGAGAACCTTCTTAAAGAAGACAATCTTTCTCCACCATCTCCCACGGTTATTGCTATCGATGCTCCGACTTTGAAAACGCCTCCTATCGAAAATCCTCCGGATTTAGAACTTAAGGAGTTGTCGCCCCATCTCGAGTACGTGTTCCTTGAAGAAGAGAAGAAGTCGCCCGTCATCATCGCGAAGGACTTGAAAGAAGAAGAGAAATCTCGCCTCATCGCCGTGCTTAAAGATCATAAGAAGGCAACTGCTTGGAAAATTTCCGACATCCGCGGAATTGATCCGAACTTTTGTACTCACAAGATTCTCATGGAAGATGACTTTAAACCCGCAATCCAGAGCCAAAGAAGGGTTAATCCTCGAATTCATGACGTCATCAAACAAGAGGTTATCAAACTTCTTGATGCCGGCTTGATCTACCCTATTTCGGATTCGCCGTGGGTAAGTCCCGTCCATTGTGTGCCCAAGAAGGGCGGAATAACCGTTGTTTCCAATGAACACAACGAGTTGATTCCCACTCGTCTCGTTACTGGGTGGAGAGTTTGTATTGATTATCGCAAACTCAATGATGCCACGAGAAAAGATCACTTTCCTCTTCCTTTCATGGATCAAATGCTCGAGCGTCTAGCTGGTAATGACTATTACTGCTTCTTAGACGGTTTCTCCGGGTATTTTCAAATTCCCATCGATCCCAAAGACCAAGAAAAGACCACATTCACTTGTCCCTATGGAACATTTGCTTACAAACGCATGCCTTTTGGTTTATGCAATGCTCCTGGGACGTTCCAAAGGTGTATGATGGCTATCTTCCATGACATGGTTGAACAAACTATGGAAGTATTCATGGATGATTTCTCGGTTTATGGCGATTCTTTCTCTGCTTGCCTTGCCAATTTAGAACGTATGCTTAAGCGGTGTGAAGACACTCGCCTTGTTGTTAATTGGGAAAAATGCCATTTCATGGTAAAAGAGGGCATCGTGCTAGGACACAAGATCTCCAAAGCCGGTCTTGAAGTAGACCGTGCTAAAGTCGATGTTATCGCTAAGTTGCCTCCACCTTCAACAGTGAAGGGTGTGAGAAGTTTCCTTGGTCATGCGGGCTTCTACCGTCGATTCATCAAAGATTTTTCTCAAATCGCTCGCCCGATGACCCACCTCTTGGAAAAAGACACTCCTTTTATCTTTTCCAAAGAGTGTATTGAAGCCTTCAACTCGCTTAAGGATAAGCTAACTAAGGCACCCGTCTTGGTTACCCCTAATTGGGAGCTTCCCTTTGAGTTGATGTGCGATGCTAGTGACTATGCTATTGGAGCGGTTTTGGGCCAAAGAGTGAACAAACACTTCCAACCGATCCATTACGCTAGCAAGACAATGACTGGGGCTCAATTGCATTACACGACAACCGAAAAATAGCTTTTAGCTGTTGTCTACGCCTTTGAAAAGTTCCGCCCCTATCTTGTCCTTTCCACCACAATCGTTTACACCGATCATTCCGCGTTAAAGTACTTGTTAACTAAACAAGATTTTAAACCAAGACTTCTTCGCTGGGTTTTACTCCTCCAAGAATTTAAAATTGAAATTCGCGATAAAAAAGGAGCTGAAAACCTAGCCGCGGATCATCTCAGTAGACTTGAGGATCCTTACCAAGGGGATCATCCGAACAAAGAAATCAATGATTCTTTTCCCTTGGAGACCTTAATGTTTATCAACTCGACTGCTGATGAAACCCCGTGGTTTGCGGATATTGCAAACTACTTGGCGGGTGGAATTCTGAAGGAAGGGTTAACATCCCAACAAAAGAAAAAGTTCTTTAAAGATGTTGAACATTATTTCTGGGACGACCCTTACCTATTCAAACAATGCGCTGATTTGATTATTCGCCGATGTATTGATGGACCGACAGCTTTACAAATCCTTGACGCTTGCCACAAAGGACCCACCGGTGGTCACTTTGGTCCCAACTACACCGCTAAAAAAGTGTTTGACTCGGGATTTTATTGGCCCACCATCTATCGTGATGCTCACGAGATGGTTAAACATTGTGATGCTTGCCAAAAACAAGGCAAGATCACACATAAAGACGAGATACCTCAGAATTTCATACAAGAATGTGAAATCTTTGATGTTTGGGGTATCGACTTTATGGGGCCATTCCCTTCATCTAAAGGAAACAAATACATCCTTGTAGCCGTTGACTACGTCTCCAAATGGGTTGAAGCCAAAGCTTTACCTACTAATGACGCAAGGGTGGTTTGTAACTTTTTGAAATCGTTGTTCGTTAGATTCGGTGTGCCTCGTGCCATTATTAGTGATCGCGGGACTCATTTTTGCAATGACCAATTCGCAAGAGTCATGGCTAAGTACGGTGTAAATCATCGTCTTTCCACCGCCTACCACCCACAAACTAATGGCCAGGCTAAAATCTCTAACCGAGGATTAAAGCGAATTCTGGAAAGAACCGTGGGAGAGCATCGTGCCTCATGGGCTGATAAACTTGATGATGCTTTGTGGGCTTTTCGTACCGCATACAAGACTCCGATTGGTTGTACACCATATCGTCTCGTGTACGGGAAAGCGTGCCACCTCCCCATTGAGTTGGAGCACAAGGCTTACTGGGCCTTGAAGTGGGCTAATTTCGACATCAACAAAGCCGGTGACCTACGCAAGATCCAACTCAATGAGCTCAATGAACTCCGTAATGAGGCTTATGAAAATTCTTTGATCTATAAGGAGAAGACTAAGCTCATTCACGACTCTAAGATTAAGAACCGAGAATTCCAAGTTGGAGACAAAGTTTTACTCTTTAACTCTCGGTTGAAAATCTTCTCGGGCAAGCTAAAATCTCGTTGGTCCGGCCCATTCACCATTGCCCAAATTTTTCCATATGGTACTCTCGAGCTCGCTCAACCTAATGGACCTAGTTTTAAGGTGAATGGCCAACGAGTGAAGTTGTACTTTGGTGAGGACATCTCTAATGAGATGATTCCATCCCTCACCATGTTTCCCATGAACTAATTTTGGGTCGAGTCAGGCTCGTGACTCGGTTATCAAAAACAAGCGCTCCTCGGGAGGCAACTCGAGTATCTATCCTTTTCCGTTTTAACCTCCTAAGTGTAGGGGGACCTCTATAGGTTTATTTGTATTTGTGTGGTGATGTGATTACAGGGATGAATGCACTTTTGGAACCTTTGAAGAAACCGTGCTCCCGTGTTATCCGAAATCTGGTTCTATCTCACAACTATCGTGATTCAATTTTCTTCATTCTCACATTTGAACTTGATCACGTTAGTCGTCTCTTCCTTAGCTTGATTTAACCAACGTGCACAATGTCATAAGTGTAGGGGAAAACATTGAGGACAATGTTTATCTTAAGTGTAGGGGGGACTTCTATCGAAGTTTTAAGTGGACTTTTCCATTAAAATGCCTTCATTTAACCAGAAAATCATTTTTTTCAGCGTTTTTCAAAATTTTTAATTAACTTTGGCCATTTAGTCGTAATTTCTAAATTTTTATCGTTGTTTTCATATGTATATATCTCTTAATAATATTAATAAAATGGTGTAGCTAGTTTAGAAGTCTTTGACATATTAGGCCCGTTGCGATTATTTTGACTCAACCCGAATAGACTTATCCAAGTTTATTCTAGCTAGTATCCTTAACCATGTAAACCTTAATTGGTTTATTAGGCTAAGCATCCATGAGTCTCATTACTTGAGATTTTAAATTGTGGAGGACGAGAAATGATAGAGTCAATTATAAGTCGGTAATCTTGCACAAGCTCACTTAATTATTTTCCTATTCTCCCATCACTTGCTAATAATTTATCTGCAATAAGTAAGGTCATACGATTTGAAAAGTTACTTAGCTTCTAGCCCAAGATCGTTTAAAAGTTGCTCGGTAATGATAAGAGTTCATAGCCAAGGCATAACTTATGAAGCGGGGCGCGAAGATTGGCGAGTCCGAAAAAGCCCTAACAAGGCATGAGGATTCCATTTTATTGTTGAAGATCCAAAGTGATGTGAAAAGCATTATTCCCAAAATCAATATGAAGGATCAAGACTCACGACGAAAAGCAATCAACTCCCATAAAGATCATGGAGAAGTCTATCCGAAAAGACCCTAACAAGGTATGAGGATAAATAGATCCAAGTCCGAAAAGGAGGCGGATCGTTGTATCTCAAAATCCCAATTAGAGATTGAAGAAATAATCATGAAGTCGTGGTAAACAAAGTTGGAGTACCCCTCAAAAGTCTCCAAGTGAAGAAACTCTATTAACGATGAGAATACCATTATCTCAAGAACGTCTCTCAAGATATGAAGTATGAAGTACATGCCAAATATCGGCCCGAGAAAGGTCTCAAATCGTGAACCAAGTTATGTCAAGATATGAACTTTTTGATATCCCTAGAAGCAGTTTTAAGAGATTTTGTCCTTTAGCTAACTATTGATCAAATCGTCCTACTTTGCTTTCAGCCTAAATAAACTATCGAAATAAGTCCAAAAATGCATCTTCATGATCATTCTAAGACAAAAAAATAAAATATAAGAGATACACCCAGGAATAAGGGAGTTTAAGCATTTAATTAAGCCATGTGTGTAAGTGTGTGATTTGATAACTTATTATAACAATGATCTCGTTTCTAAGCTTAGTTTGGGGAACATGAAACTTGAGGGTGATAAATCGTCGCAGCACCGAAGCCCTAATGTAAGTCCTTGATCTCTTTGCAAGTTATTTCCATCCTTTTGTTTACTTTAAAGTTTTAATTTCTCTTAGTACTGTAATTTTTGTTTAGTAGTATGTAAATAAGGCCAAGGTTGATTGATTATGAGAAAAATGTAAATTTGCTTTATCACTAAGCATTGCATGAGGGCATGGCAATGGTTAAGTGTAGGGGATTTGATAGGTGTGAAAACACCCATCCTTTTACCACTTATTTCTGGCTAAAACAAGATCAAAACACGTATTTAATATCATTTGTTTGGAATTATGCGTGGTTTTTGTGTTTATTGTGTTTTCAGAGTCAACCGGATGATTATTGAAGAAAACATGGGATTGCACGGGTTTTATCAAGGAAAAAGACTAAAGACAAAGTCTATTGTCCAAGAGATGCAAAAGATTTGAAGTCAATGGGCCTATTTGAAGATTTATCGAAGAAAAGGACCAAAGATGGAAGATTTACATATGTCGAAGAAACTCAAGTCTATTAAACGAAGAAATTAAAAGACGAGTTGAATTTAATCGTCGACAGATCCCGAATCAGAATCGAAAACGTCAACTTTTCTGAAAAGACGAGAAGGCAAGAAGATAGGGAGAAAGCCCACTCACCAACCAAAAGGGAGACCTATATAAAGATTTCCCTTCACACTTTTCATTCAGGTTTTTTCCTCCTTTTTTCTCTTTTTATGTTCGTAGCTTCACCAACACCATTAGGGTGTTTAGTGATTTTGATTCTTGTTTTTGTTCTTAAAACTTGTAAGTTTAATCCTTCATTTTGTTTACTGAATCTTAATCATCAATATAATCTTTCCTATTCATCTTGTTCATCTTCATCTTTTTTTTATTCAAAACTCTTAAGTTCTTATTTAGTTGGTTTTGATCTTAAAAAGTTGTTGAATTTGTGTTTTTATGATTGGGATTTGATCCTTGTGGTTAATAGACGATTTGTGAATTGGTTAAACTTTTTTTGCTTATTTAGCTTGATTTGGTTTAAATTCGTGTCCCCTGTTTTATCGTTGGGTTTACTGTTCTTCATATCCAGGTATTCCGGATAGTCAGTTTGATTTGTCCCTTACTCGGAATTTCTGTGTATTCCGAATAGTCTGTTTTACTTGTTTTCTATCCGGAATATTTATTCATTCCGCGTAGTCCTATATTCCGAATAGAGCTTATTATTCCGCATAGATCCCTTATTCCGAATGGTCTTAATATTCCGCATAGCTTGATTTTTCCGCATAGAGAAATTTATTCCGAGTAGCCTTGTATTCCGAATAGGATCATTCTTTATTCCGAGTAAGCCATATATTCCGCATAGCCATCATTATTCCGGATAGCCACCATTATTCCGAATAGAGCCAGTTTCCAGTGAGTTTAATTTACTGTTTTATCATTTAACTGTTCAATTTAAATTCTAGTTTTATTTAAGCAATTGTTTTGGTTTAAATTTAAATTTACTTTAGTCATTTATCTTTTCAATAGGATAGAAAACCAAACCCACTTTTTGTCACCAAGAACAAATCATTCCACTTAGAACTGTAATCAATTCGAGGAGATACCGAGAAACGAACTTTCAACTAGTAAAATCTATGTATCATTTCTCCATTGTAACTCCTTGTTTAGTTGAACTGAATAGTCTAATCCATTTAATCTTTCAGTATGTCCATGTGTTGTTTATTTATATGTTATTTACTTTCAATTTATATGCTTGGATATATTAATTTTTGTTTACTTATGATTGCATGAAATCTAGTTTGTGATATCATGTTTTATTGCTTTTTGAAAGTGGTGTGCACGTTAGGCATTAGAAAACCAGCTTCGATATTCATATTTTAGCAAAGATGTCTAGGGAAACGTGCTTCTGTTGAAATGATACCATTTCTATATATATTCTTCATACTACTTGGTTCTCGTGGGGTTGATCTCATTCAAGTGTTTTACCGTGTGTGATTTACCATTAGGATCCTTGTAATAGTCTTCATACTACCTTATGTTTTGTCTTGTTTGGTTATAACATATTTAGCAAACTTGACAAACCCGTTGCTAAAGTATGAAATACTTGCACATTGCACTAAAAGGGTGACGGGCAACATGATTAGTAGGAGCTCACTAGGGAGTAGTGCATGATTAAGTGAACACGTTTGTTTACCCATACGAGTTCCAGAATTTACTTTTATTGCATTTAGATTAGATTCTTAGTTTAGATTTAATATCCCCACTATTAAGTAATTGATTTTACATCCTTTCATAAAAATATAAATATACAAAATAATCTTCCTTTAACCTCTAGACCTTTGTCACGTTCGATTCGAAGCTACTCGCACTATTACCTTATAGAATGATAATAACCCCCAAATCTTGTTTATGCTACACTACATTGCCTAGGGGTATGTAAATCTTTTGAACGATACAACAACCACACATCAACATTAAGAGCTGCAAAGTGCACCTAAACACATACTATGCTTAACATATTAAATCAACTTGTTCAAAAACCATACATAAAAAAAGAACAAAGCATGTCCAATACCTACTGAAAATTCTAAAGAGTAAAATGCAAAAATCATCTTTGTGGTTTGTCAACTCAACTCAAGAGATGAAAATGACGTAGTTAAATAATTTTATCTTACCGAGAAACAAGAAAGCCAACTACTTCTTGATGAGCAGCGTTACGAGTAGAAGAAACAGAAAAGGGCTGAAAAAGAGTGGAAAGGGAGAATGAAGCAAGAAGAAGCTGAGTATGAGTTGTTTGTGTTGGAATTTAGGGAGATATTGGATTCAGATCTGTTAACAGATTAACAATTTTATTATTCATGTAGTGTTTTTAATTATTATGTAATGTGTTTTACTTTATGAATGACTTTTAATTAAAAAATTAAACTTGGTCGCTTTATTTAGCACGGGAGAATGAAGAGTAATGATTTTAGCAAGAGCAACCAGACAAGTCGCTTGTTAGTTGTCGGAGAGAGAAAGCTGAGGTAGCAGAACAAATGATGACCGGACTAGGTTAGTGTCGTGCTTAGTCTTAGACGATAAATAATTGTAAGAGTTTTAGGTTATAAAAAAGTTACGATGAAAGTAAAGAAAAGGAGAGTTTTTTCTTAATGTCTCGTTTGGCTGCCCTTTTCCTTTTATTGAATTTTTATCCTTTGTTAGTTACGTGGTTCTTGTATTCATAACAATATTCACCACCAAGTGAAATTGAGGTTAAAATTCTCTTTTGTAGACATAGTCATATCATACTCCCTTATAAAGCATATTGACATGTTATTTCTAGAATGCTTGAAATTTCAAGTTACAACATACTAAGCAATTTGTGCAACATACTAAGCCATTTTTTTAGAATACTTTTTTTTTGGTATACCTAGGATACATTTTTTTAGAATACCTGAAACATAAAATAATAACATATATTGCATTAAACTCTATCATAAAAATACCCTATCACCCCATTTTATAATTAAAATAACATATGGTACAAGTATTAATACTTGAAAATTTCAAGTTACAATACATAATGCTATTTGTACAAGCAAAATAAGCATACATACTAAAAGTAGAAAACTCAAAACATGTAATTATACTATTAAAACAACATATCAGTATATCACATTAAATTATATAATTAAACACCTGTTCACCCTATTTTACAACGAAAACAACACATATTATAAGTATTAATACATAAATAGAAATCAATTATAACATAAAAGTATAATTTAATAGTCATATTTAAACTAATTAATACATAATAATTAATACACACTTAAAAATAAAATTAATTAATACTAATGAATTAATATAACTAATATACCTCATACTTAAAAATACAATTACATATACACATTGGTACACCAATTAAAAACATATATCTATAAGATCGTATGTATTTATCTACCTAGAATAATGGTGTACATAGTTTTGAAATCGAACCGGACCAACGAGTCACAATTAGTTCAGCTAGCGAAAAAACCGTCAGAATAAGAACCAAAGAGGCTTCATCGAAACCGATAAAAACATCCCCATTAAATAAATATGTACTATTTTTAACGACCAGACATTTGTACTACTTATAACAGAGAGTGCACTATGTCTTTAAAATTTAAAGTAGTACACTCTTACAAACTTTCGTGGTACAAACTTGTACAACACAAATACTTCATAAATTTATTTTTGTACACATTAAAGACAAAGTTAATAAAAATTAATATGCAACATGTACACATAATTATTGCTATAAACTATAAATTTTTACATAAAATTATTTAATATTCACAAAGTAAGTTTAATATTAAACGTGCATTTGATTTTGAATCATTCAGTGTTTATAAATTTGCATATTCGAAAACACATATCGTCTATGTACATATTTTAGTATAAATTTAGTGAAATACTAATCATTTTGCTAATTAATTCGATAAAATCGTACATATCAAAATAAGAAGATTTTAAGGTTATTAGAATATATGAAAAATATACACATATGAATTATGAATTTTTTTTTTACATGTTATAGAATATTATGACGAATGTTACAGAGAGATTAGTAAATACCTTTTAGGATCAATCATCACAATTTCCTAATACTATTTTTATATGGAGTAATTTATTATTGCTTAGAGTTATCCATCCTAAAACTATCATCATTATATGTAAAGTTATTATCAAAAATGTGTACACTCATAAAATATTACGCTCGTAGAATTTTAGCTTCACGGTACCCGCAGCCGCAACGTGCGGGTACCCTGCTAGTCATTCATAAAAGAAGTTGTTTGATGCTTGTTTTCGAAACAACTACTATGATCTCAACAGAATAATCAGAGTTGCAGAAGTATTATGACTTATAGACTATATCTATACTATATATTAAAAGAAAACATATTTTATTTAAAAAAAACATTGAAAATTAACTTATAATATTATATGCATAATGTATAATTATTTAAGCAAAATTAGAAACTAACTAACACATAATCTAATACTTATATTAAAAATATTTACACATATTATTAAAACTAATTAATACATAATTTAATACTCATATTACAACTAATTAATACATAATATTAAAACTAATAATACATATTATTAAAACTAATTAATACATAATAATTAATAAATAATTGAAAATAAAGAAAAATAATACAAATTAATGTATTATCAATATACCTAATTAGTTAGAAATACAATTACATATTCATATTTTACAACAATTAAAAGCGTATATCTACAAAACGTACATGTGTTGTATACAGAAAGTGATGGTGTACATAGTTTTGAAGACCGAACATGACCAACGGGTTAACTAGGAACCGGAGTCACAGTCGGTTCAAAAAAAACCGTAAGATGCGAATCGAAGAGGACCCGCCGAAACTGATAAAAACGACACTGTTACATTAATCTATACTACTTTGTTTAAATGAGCACATAAATGTGTATTACTTATCAAAGAGATTACTCTCTCTCTCTCTCTCTCTCTCTCTCTCTCTCTCTCTCTCTCTCTCTCTCTCTCTCTCTCTCTCTCTCTCTCTCTCTCTCTCTCTCTCTCTCTCTCTCTCTCTCTCTCTCTCTCTCTCTCTCTCTCTCCAAAATTTAAAGTAGTACCATGTTACAAGATTTTGGTACAAAAAAGTTTACAACACAAAAACTTTATAAATTTATTTTGTATTAATTGGTGAGAATACACATTAAATTACAAAATGAATACAAATTAATATGCAATATCTACAAATGATTATTGATGTAAATTATTTTTTTACATATAATTATTTAAATTGTTCACTAATGTAAGTTTAATATCAAATATATGTTTGAAGTTTGAACCATTCAATTTTTTTTATTAATTTGCATATTCGAAAACACATATCTCCTATGTATGTACTTTAAGACAAAATTTGTAAAATACTGATCATTTTGATAACTAACTCCCTTAAATCGTACATATAAAAGTAGGAATATTTTAAGGTTATTATAATGTATGAAAACATGTAAACATATAAAATACGGATTTTTTAATATTTACACGTTATATAATAGTGTGACGAATGTTACACATATTAACAAACACCTTTTTCCATCAATCATCACGATCCCCTAATACTATTTTTTATGAAATGGTTTATTATTATTTAAATTTATTCCAACTTAAATCTATCATCATTATTTTTTTGAACGGCGAGTTAGGACAATTTCTAAGTTAGTTATTCGATTTCACAGTATTTACCCAGAAGGTAGTCTATGCCATCCTCAAATAATAATTAGTGATTCAATTTCACAGTACTTACCAAGAATGTGGTCCTTGCCAGCCTCGAATCAACGCATCTATGGGGCAGAACCACATAAATTCTCACCTTGAAGGGAAAACCCCCACGAAGAGACTCGAACTTGAGACCTCTAGATGTGATAACAACCTCCCCAAGGACACCCTTGGGGGCCAACTGAGCTAACTCAATTGGTTAAATCTATCATCGTTATTTATAAATATAATCATAAAACATTTTGCTCACATAGTTTTAGTTTCAGGTTACCCGCAGCCGCAACGCTCGGGTGCCCTACTAATTATATTATAAGAAAACACCTATTATTTTCAGGATTGTTGGAAAATTAACTTATAACAATATATGCATAATGTACAATTTTCTAAACATAATTAAACACACAAAAACATAATATTGGGTTCATTCCCATGACACTAGGGATGCAGAAATATGAATACAAATAAATAGTTTTCTCTCTCCAAATATTTCTTTTTATTTTTTCTATTTTAAAATTTTATCTTTACATATAATAGTATTTTAAAATTATATAAAATATACCCATTATATATAATATATTATGTTAACTTATTTTATTTTTTCTCTCTTCATTGAGTTCAAAACTCATACTAAGCCTATCCTCAACCACTCACTATATAAACCTGTAGAAACTAGAAGGGGAGGGAGTGGAATAGTTTCCCTAATTAAAATTATGTTTGTCATTAGAGATGACTATTACTTGAAAACTTGTTTCATAATAGTTAGGCCAATTTTCAATGTTTCAAAACATTTGATATATCAAGTGATTATGATGATGGAATGCTAATTGCAATGACAAGTATAAGTAATGAGTAGGGAAGGAAACAACCTAAGGAACGACACCAAAGATGTATAGTGGTTCGGCAACGAAGCTCTCTCTTCGTTCCCACTCCACTCCTCGAGTACACCTTACTAGAGATTTCCACTACATCACAAGCTCCCTTCTTGGCGGAGAAAATCTTACAATGTTGATTACAATGTTTTCAGACACTAAGCTAGATATCGAGTTCTAATCCTAGCTAGAACCAATCTTCGTCGCCCATCTTCTTTTGACACAAGCCTAGATGTCGAGTTCTAATCATAGGTAGAACCAATCTTCGTCGCCCATCTTCTTTTACGACACAAGGGGAGACGTCGAGTTCTAATCATTACTAGAACCAATCTTCACTCACATCACTTTCTCGTTAAGTAAGAACTAAAACACTCAAACTCACAATTACACTTTGTAGTTTAGTGAGAACTATCACACAAGACACTAACAACTATATCACTTTAGAGTTTAGTGAGAACTAACATACAAGATACATCCAAGTATATACATATACCTTGGATCTACACAAGAGTAATCCAAGTATACACAAATACCTCGGATCTACACAAGACTAATCCAAGTATACACAAAATCTTTCGATCTACACAAGACTCAAATGAACAACATGATGAACCTGATTAGATCTAAGAAAGGATGATCTTCATCAAGGCTTCATCTTTTATCACATCACAAAATGTGTGAGTGATATTCTCTTTTGACATATAAAGAAGGGGATCAAGAGGATAATCATAAGTAAACATACTGAACACATTAAGTGATCATTTACTAATGATTGGAATATAGAAAAGACAATAGAGGCATAAAGCTGTCCAAAAAGGTTCATTGGGAAATGGAGAAATGATCCACTATCTATAGTAGACAAGTTCCAACGGCTATCTAAGCGCGACTCAATAAATAGGCATGTGGTTCCATATCACTAAGGAACCACAAGGACCTATATTTATCTGCGGGCTATAGAGTCCGCTCCTTTTTATCTTCCAGTGGGGAAATACCATCTGGTGAAAAACATATCCAAAACGGATATTCTTTGGCCATTTGGAATATGCTAAATTCAAATTTCTATTTTCTATTTTAATAAAATATTTTCTTAAAAATAAAATTTATCAAAATATTATGTCACATTTGTATAAATGTGAGTTTTGAGGTTAATCACTTTTAGTGATGACTAAACATGTATAAGATATGTTTGTGTAAGACTTAAATGATTATTACCTTAATGATAATGTTTGTTAAATAATTCGTCTTACGGTTATCTTTGACGATAAATGTTTTTACAATTTGTCGTGATCAACAAAACCCACACCCAAAGTAAAACCCGACTTCAAACCAAACGGACCCTTAATACTCATGTTAAAACTATATAATGCATAATAATTAATAGACACTTAAAATTAAAACTAATTAATACAAATTAATACATACTATTACTTAGAAATATAATTATATATTCACATTATACACAATTAAAAATATACATGTAGAAAATGATACATATATTGTCTACTTAAAATAATTGTGTACATAGTTTTGAAAACCAAACAGAACCAACGGATTTAACTGGGAACCGGAGTCACAGTCGGTTCAACTAGCCAATAAAAATCGTCAGAAGACGAACCAGAGAGAACCCGCCAAAACTGATAAAAGAACACTATCACATTAATCTGTACTACTTTTTTGGAACGACACATAAATCTATACTACTTATAAATAAGATTGCACTCTCTTTCTTTTCAAAATTTTAAGTAGTAGAACGTTATAAATTTTTAGTACAAACCTTTACAACATAAAATCTTCATAAATTTATATATGTATTAATTGATGAACAATACACATTAAATGATAAAATGAATAAAAATTAATATGCAACAAGTACAAATGATCATTGATATATATTATAACTAGCTAAAATACCCGTGAAATTCACGGGTATTTTAAAAGAAACGTTAAAGAAGTTAGTATGATACAATGCGTGTACCTGTTAGATAAAAAATCACATATGGATAAAGAACTTAGAGTATACTAATAATCGCGATCATACAAAAGTGACATGAAACACAATGGTAAATCACAAAAAACACCAATCATTTTTTATACGAATGCGACATATGTGTACATGTAGATGTGATCATAAATTGTGGAGCACCTCTTTGTAGACCACGTTGGTCATGGTATTAGTGAGATTTCCTCTTAGTCTTGAATAACTATCTTTAGTCCTTTTTTGCTCTTAACACGAGATACGGCCACATATAATTGGTCATGTGTAAAAATAGGTCGTGAAAAATACAAACCGACTTGCCCGAGAGATTGTCCTTGACTTTTGTTGATTGTCATCGCGAAAGAGACGGACACGGGAAACTGTTTCCTTACTATTTTTATCGGCAAGCGTTTATCAGAAGGTGTGATATTCCCATCCTTCCAATGATCAATTTTTTTTACCAAAATGGCTTCCGTTGATTATAGTGGCATGGATGACACTTTTGAACAACCGATCTACACGAATTCGTGTTCCATTACAAAGCCCATTTGTTTGATCAGTGTTTCGTAACAACATGATTGGAACACTACTTTTCAATTTAAGTTCATGGTTGGGTACACCGAAGAATTTTATACCATTCACGAACTCTGTAGATATAGATTCGTTTATGCTTGAGCCCATTTTGACTTGCGAATACTATTGCAACTGCAGTACGTGACTTCTTTGCCGGTAATAAATGAAAACAATTTCTCGTTGATAGTGTCGATAACCTCATTCGTAGGTGCAAGAACGGCTTTTTCGACGAAATAATTGTTGTCGTCAAGGTTATCCAACATATTTGGGTAAGTAAAGTCTATGATCTAGGCTATGGGGTCACTTGAATTTTTAATCAACATTTCATTAGATGTTTCAATGTTAACCTCACCATCGTTTGCTTCTCCAAGTTTACCATCTCCGAGCTTTAGAATCCATTCAGCAAAGTCTTTAATCTCATTGACATCATCGGACCAACAACCAACAGTGAGACGCATATTTGCAGTTAAAGCAAAACTTTACACTGGTCCTACAATTAAGACTGTTTTAAAGAAGCGCCAACAATATCTTGCCGGGATCCTTTTGGAATGACGAGCAAGACATGCCTGAAACCGCCACCAAAAACCACAGTCATGTTGCCGAATGGAGTGTCCATCGTGTGATACTTTAACTTACACATAATGTCCCTTAATGATCTATCTAATGCCTCGAAGCAGTGTTTGTGAGTCATTGATCGCTTTGAGGATTAAGGGAACATGTAGAAAGTTCATGAATATTGATGGGAATTTGAAACGCGAGTGTGCAGTTCTGCCACCAGTCATTAATAAAGATGTTATGCCGCTAGATGCCACATTCAAAACAACATCACCTTTCCTCTATATAGAACAATGCAACATTTTTCTTTTACTTATCAGAAAGGATCAAATCTGAAAATAAAAAAATTTCATGTTTAGTCAATACATATTTAAACAGGCATAAATTTAATTAGTGAAAAATTTATACATTACATGAGTCTAATGGTTCAGATTCACTTTGACTTCTATTGATTTCTTGATTTGCAGCATTGTATCGTGGCAAATACCTTTGAACTTTTTTCTATCTGTCTTGTTGTATCACTTCTTGCAGTCCGCGCTTGTCGGGTCATAAATAATTGATATAAGTAAGTAGTTGTTGTTAGAATCACTGATGGTTGAAAGAAGTCACTTGTCACAGAATAAGAGAAAGGGTGTATATCTTTTTGCAACAGATTTTAAGTCCGCGGTCTGATTTATTTTTTGGATTAAGAGAAAGGGTGTTGTAGTCACTTTTGTCATGGATGTGGCAGATTTTTTCATACTACTTAAATCACATCTTTTTAAAACATTCGTTTAAGTACACTTGGAATTAAAACATTAGTTGTAAACATTTCAATCACATCAATGTTAATCATGGATGAGGAAAACTTAAGTGTAACATGATAATGCAAAAATTAGAACATAAGAAATAAGGAAAAAATATGCTTATCCTCTATTAAAATTCACTCAAATAGTTTTCAATAGTGTGCTGATAATATAATCCAACGGAATAAAAAAACTTTGTTGAAGTGGCATACCCAAATCAACTTATGAAAACAAAGAAACATAAGACATAAATAACAAAAACAAAATAATTCAGAGGATCACAATTATTCAAGCATTCAAGCGTAAATATCAATAGAGTCGAGTCAATCAGTTTTGTCTAGTTGCTAAATAAATTGCTTTTTTGTACTCCATCCCTCATCTCCCGCTACAAATTCTGCATTACGTTTGTTAGCCGAAATGTTGTAATGAGGAGTACTCGTAATGCTTTTTGAAAGGATGGAGGGGTCCCATTATCATCCGTAACAGATGCAAGATCCTGAAAAAAGACAGATCTTATTGAAGGAAAGTCTAAAATTAATCAATTTTATAAGTAAATGTTAGAAGGCTTTAAGTAACTACCAGGTGCGAGACATTGGTATCCTTCTCTGTTGCATCATTTGCTTGACCCTGAAGTTAGTAAAGCATGTATTTCAATTAGTGGAATTGAATACAAACATGACAATTTTTAAGCAATTAGTTCTTTATACCAAAAGTAAATAATGAAAACTTCCAAATTTCAATCAAATGCAAAATCACACAGTAACTCCAAAATCACACATTAACTCTTGATTGAAGGCTCTGATGTGATTTTTATAAAATTTCAAACCATCTAAATGTTCGTAATTTCTAGAGTAAAACATGTCCTTGTTCAAGTTTGTGACCATATGATTACATTGGGATGTAAAATGTAATCATTGTGAATGAAATTCATATTCAAAATGAAAAGTCTATATTTAAACTTTTGAGTATAAACAGTACCTTTGAGGGTGTTGCTATTGGAATGAGTGATTTTATGATATCAGGATCATCAGACATTTTCATAACGCTCCATGATGGCAATAATTTCTTTGACTGCCGCTCATCCATATTAATTTTGAAAGCATACTTGCGCTCAAGTATCTTGTTAAACTCAATAGGAAATTCATCAAGTTTACCTTTATGAATTTATTGAAGTATGGGTATCAAGTTTTATATGTAAACATTTAATATAGGAGATGGATTTTTATATTTTACCCTTTATTTTAAACTTAAAAGTTGATATGCAGAGTTTCCATCCAATAGGCTTTTGACTTCCTTTTCAAATAGGACCAAACTTGTGTTACCACTCTCATCTTAGACACGACACTGGATATGAAAACTAATAATGTATGAATTTAAATACTTAAGTAAGACAAAAAAACAATTGGTTGAAAGTATTGAAGAATTACTGCTAAAATACCTTGTGACAACACTTGAAAACGAAACATTACACGTGTTGCAAAAAAACCGATATTTGCTTTAGTAGAAGAAGTGGTATTAGCAGCCTTTGGTTCAAGTTTCTCTTCACCACGCCCAAACTTTATATTATACGTTCTACATCCCAAATACCACCAACCCTCTTCCTCCCGGATGAGAACGACAGTTTCCTTAATTACGAACACTTCCCCATACCATTAAAGAATAGTTAGCATCATAATTAGTTACATGAAAAAGAAATTGACTGTAAATTACAGTAATTATTAATAATTTAAAATATGTTCGTTAAAAGCTATGCATACTTTTGGAAGGTCCATAAGCTCATCAAGGAGCCTGAATCGAAACATAGTTACAAACTCATCGTGTATCGAGCATATTGAGGCTGTAGATATTTTTTAGGCACTATCACACAACTGTTGTCTCTCAGGCAAGAATAGCAAACTACATCAAAAAATAGACATTAAAGATTAAATTGTAGTCAGCCTTTAAAAAATTATATTTATTTATTTGAAATGCATAGTAAGATGATGCTGGTATAACGTTTTTTGAAATCCTCAATTTCTTTCAAATCATCGTTCAAAACGTTATCTTTCACGTTATGCATAAATTATTTGGTACCATAAAAAGCATTTTGCACCTACATCACACCTGTAACAAATACTATATTCATAATAGCATATGAAAAATTGTATAGGAAATTTTATGATAAGTTTGTAATTCATTTAACTTACCATCCCATTTCTTCATTTTGCCAAGTTGGATAACCACGATAAGCAATCCAACATCGTCACATGAAGTCAAAAATTCCATAAATTGATCAGCATAGTCACCCCATAGCATACAATTTAGTTCTGTGTCACTTTAAATATAGAAACCGTCTATAAATTATATATGAAAACAAAACAATTTTAAATTCTGAATATTTAAAACACAATTTATAGACTTACTCAAGGTCCATCAACTTGAGAGGCTTCTTTTTCTCTGGTTTACCAGCTCCACCGTAGTTGTCTAATTCTGGAGACTCAATTACTAAGCCAATGACATCTAGGAAGATAAAAATTGTTGATATGTATATCAAATACAATCTTAACTTGATTGAAATTATGAAAGTTCATTTGTTACCAAATTGGCCCATTGCTTCGGTTTTACTTTGCACAATCTCTTTGAAAGGCTTAAAGTCAAAGCCATGAACTGACCCCTTAAAATCAAGACACTTGCTGACCTGGGTCTTGCTAACAAAATTTAAAATGGTTGGTCACAAATCGATATGCAGGTTGGATTTGTCCCAAACTGTACATCTTCAACACAACAGCATCACCTTCATTCAATTTTTGTTTGAAGATAGTTAGTAGAGACATTCTAAGCGAAGCCTGCAATTTAGAGCTCTAACCAATGAAAAAAGAATTTTAGGTACTCAGAATATGTAGATAACACCACATGAAACATGTACTTTTTAAAACTAAACTTTGTCATACCTGCTCGTCCATTAGGATGAGTTCCATGTTTTCAACATTTGGTTTTATTTTCATTGGTTGCATTCACGACCTAACAATACGAACACGTAAGATAATGTTATCTTTTACGGCACTAAGGTCCTTGTTGAAACCATTGTCAAACCTAGCCATTTAGTGTCGTAATTACAAAGGCTTTTATAGGCATTCAAAGTGAAACCGATTGTAAATGTAATCACAAAGCCAATTGTGTAAATTAGCAATCAAAAAACACGGTTTAACTAAAATAGTTTATTTACCCAAAATTAGTTAACTATCCATAGTTAAAGAGTTGAAAACTAAAACCACTGTCCATATCCAATAATTAAATAATTAAATAAATAGACTGTATGGTCAATATTTTTGAATCAACTTGTGAAATACCAAAAGTTATGTAATATGTATAAAATTATTTTATAGAATTCAAGGTGCTCGCGATCGACAAAAGAGCTACGCGGACCGGAAACACAAACCTATGCAATTTGAAGTAGGTGACCGTGTCATGCTCAAGGTATCACCTTGGAAGGTTTTTGTACGCTTTGGTAAACGTGGAAAACTGAATCCACGTTATGTCGACCCTTTCAGAGTAATAGCCAGGATCGGGGAGGTAGCTTATCGTTTAGAGTTTCCCCAGCAACTGAGTCGGGTACACTCTACTTTTCACGTGTCTAATCTGAAGAAGCGCTATGCTGAAGAACCATTGGCTATGCCATTGGAAGGAGTTCATTTTGACGACAAACTCTAGTTCATAGAAGAACCAGTAGAAATCATGGAGAGGGCGGTTAAGAAATTGAAACGCAGTCGCATCCCGTTGATCAAAGTACGTTGGAACTCGAGGAGAGGTCCTGAGTTCACTTGGGAACGAGAAGATTTGTTCAAAACCATGTACCCACACTTGTTCACCTGACCGGTGACTTCATCTTAAGCTTTGAGGACAAAGCTAAAATAACGGGATGGTGTTGTAAAACCTCTGATTTTATCTTATTGACTTTGTCAACTGTTGTACTTACTATTTTTTGAATCTATACAATTCTACTTTTATATGACTCATTAATAATCATATACTTTTGTCATACTATTATTTCATATTTATTTGTACATTTATATGAACCCTTAGTCTTTATTGACTACGTTGGCAATTGACTGGCCACATGATTGAACAACGACTCATCACCTCAGTACACACTTTTGATAAACTGTAACATTATTTACTTAATTTATTAAGTACTTGGATTTATATATATATTTATATATTTACATATACTTCATACTATGAACAAACACCTATCACTTTAAAACAATGTACATTATTTCACATTGTCATTTATTTACTTTATTCAAGTAAAATAATTATAATGATATACTCATTATATACTTTCACCAAGTTATCTAAAGGTTTAACCAAAATACCTAGAAACTTAACAAATACATACACTATAATACATGGACTATTATTAACTCCCAATACTTGATACAAATTAACACATTTCTCCTAAAATACATGTGTGTGTCGTGTATGTGCATGCATACACTACCTTTAATCATGAAAGCTTATAAGTTACCATCATTAAGTATACTATGTCTTACACTATGCCTTACACACATTACCTTTTCTATACATCATCTTACTTTTCCTACACTTTACCATACCCATATACTATTGAGTGTCATGTCTTGTCCCCCTTTGACTTGCAAAACATACGGCTAAACCAACAAAAAGGGAAGTGAGATACTTTGCTATTTTTTAGCATATGTCTAATATACATGAAATCTTACACCATATCCTAACATATCCTACATGATCTTTCCAAAGATACATAAGTACCATACCAAGATCCCTCAAATCTTCCTATTTCCTTAACATATCCTAATATCCAAGATTCAAAAATCACACAACATAGAAAACTTG
Source organism: Glebionis coronaria (assembly GCA_025667525.1). Classification (NCBI taxonomy): domain Eukaryota; kingdom Viridiplantae; phylum Streptophyta; class Magnoliopsida; order Asterales; family Asteraceae; genus Glebionis; species Glebionis coronaria. The sequence goes on along the minus strand of CM046878.1, from coordinate 23,380,976 downwards.
CAATCTCACTTCCACTCTCTCTCAAAACCCACGGCTCATATTATTTCCATCATCAAAGTCCTTCAACATCCATTTACTACTTCATTTACTAAGGCAATCTATGTCTCTTTCATCCTAAATACTAAGCATTGTCACTCCTACAACAACCTTGATCTCTAAGACAACTCCAAGTGTACTCACAAGCATAGAAGGTCACGTCTAGGATTTGATTCCAAGCATCCACCATTGTTGAAACCAAGCTCAAGTTACTACTCATTCATTATCCACTCCTAGAACTAACTAAACAAGTAAGTATCTTGAAACCTATCTATTCTATATACTTCATTTTCATACACTTGGACATATATATACATATCACTAGTAAAACTTAACCTAAAAACAAATCTAAGCAAATCTAGACCATGTTAGGTCACGGCTCAAAAATGGTTTATCACTTTATGTGATGTAAAATCTTGTTAATTATGGTGAACACAATCTCATGAACATGCTTTAACTAGAAAAACCATGAAAACCTATGCATGTTTAATACTGGACGTGGGGTTATCCTCATGGTTTAGTGTGATGGTTAACTTTGTAATATTGAGATAAGCCTAGAATCACTAGATCTAAGTTACTAACTAAAAATGTAACTAGTTGCCTTAATAGATTATTAAGCCCATTATTTAAGCCTTATAGAAATTAAGCCTATTAAGCCCACTAGAATAATCATACTTAAAATAAACTTTAATTTTATTAAATAATGTTATCATAAAACTTTTGGTGTGAAAATTATGATTTTATAAACTTGCGGATTAAAATGATGATTTTATAAAGTTTTCGGACTAAAAATGTAAATATAAAGTTTCGGATTGATTTTGTAAATTTAATAAGCTTAGGGACTTATTTGTACATATTTAGAAACTTATTTTAACAAAAGTTAAAACTTAAGGACCTATATTGTATATTACCGAGAGTTAAGGGTGGTTGTTAAAACCATTCGAGACTGAAATCATAGTAGGAGGACTCATTTGTAATTATTGATAAGTTAGTTTAAGTTGTGTAACTTGGTTAGAAACCTAGGGTCCTCTTTTGACACTTGCCGAAAGTATTAGGAGCCCTAGGGGCCTTTATTGCCAAAATAGTAAAGTTATACAAGCCCTAAACAAACCCTAGGGGCCATTTTAGCATTAGCCGAAACTCATTTGGAGCCTTATTGGGCGTTTATGAAACATTTGCTAAACCTATTTATAATCGAATACAATAAGGACCAAAATTGACAATACTTAGAACTTTAACAAGCCCTAGTTACACGTGTAACTAGGGAGGGACTAATTTTGTAATTATTTGAAACTTTTACAAACCTTAGGGGTATTATGGTAATTAACCACGAATAATTATTAAATCGAGGGATTAAAATGCAATTTACACAAACTATTACAAACCCTAATTTACTATATATATATACCCAATACTTAAAAGCGTAAAACTTAAATAAAAACAACACTCGTTATTTTTCCCAAACTATAATTTAATAATTATACAAAACTTCGGGAACGTTGGATTAAATTAAAATGTTATACATTTTTATAAACATTATTTATATATGTTATATAGATTAAATATGGTTAACTTATAAAAATAAATATATTAATTATATTTATTTCTTTTCACCTTTAAATATATATAAAACTTCCTTTTATAAATATTTAAATTACTTTATAAACAATACAAGTACGAGAATATTAATTAAACAAATTAATTAATTAAACGATATTATTTATTTCACACTTAAAAATAAATACTTCCTTAACTTGTACAACGATAAACTAAATTACAAATATCGTAATAAAATGCTTAAAACCAGTATAAGCATGCACAGACTTGTTCTGAAACTTTTATGCATTATGTTATGCATTTATTGAGACCTTATAATTATTTAGGTCATTGACTGTATCGTGAGCATCACATCAGATTATCTTGTGACTTATTGCTATGCTACAGAGGTGAGTTCATGGCCCCACTTTGTATATTGACAAACTTTTAAAGCCTTTTATGGGGAAGAAAACATGCAACATATTTTATTTGATGGACATAAACTAAACTACGAAACCTTTTGATTACATTTGCCTATTGTAGATGAACCCGCATGACCCCTACATCTGAAACTGTTAAAATTGTTGAATTTCCTGAATGTATAAATAGCTCTATTTGGGATTGACCATCCCCATCTGGGTGAGTAGCGCTCACTGTGCCTAGGCCAAGACAACAGATGTTTAACATGTCGGAACTTTATATCGGGTGCATTTTTATGAATGCGAAGGGTCCTCATTTGTTGTGGACTTAACGTGTCAAGTATCAGTTTCGGGCAATATGGGAATGTAATTACCTTTAAGTGTTGATGCTATGTGCATTACTAATTCAGTGAACGTTTATTGTCCAAACTCATTTTACTAAACCTGTGAATTCACCAACTTTATGTTGACTCTCTAAGCATGTTTTCTCAGGAAACTGAAGCAGGTATTGACGTGCATGGAATCAAGCAACATGATAGGCTGCATTTATAGAGCTCATCTGGGGTTTTATAAACTGGGAATGATTTCAACCATTGAATAATGTTTAAGACTATTTTAATAACATTTGCACTTTTATTCATGTAATAAATGTAATGATAATCTTTTATCTGTTGCTCTCTACATACTATCTGCTGTTGATCCACGTCACGTGACACCCAAATATTATTTCCGCTGCATTTGACCAATTTAGGGGTGTCACAGAAATGGTATCAGAGCGATAGTTATAGAGAACCAGAACGAAAATTTAAAATAAATATAAAAATAGATTTTTTTATATAAACTGGACTATAACTGCTTTAAAGATCTTTTGGGATTTTCGAAACTAGAATAGTTAAGCATATAGAGTGTGGAGCATACATTTTTATGTGGCTAACTGTGCATTGATTATTAACATCCGGTTGATTAATCTTATAAGTATTAACGTAACCTTTAACATCGCCATGTTAAACGACACTATTATATAATTTAATCATAAATTCCAAAAAACTTTTAACTTGAGTAAGATTATACTTACGTCAATTAAAACGATATTATTTTCATATTTACTATGACATCACCTGCTGCTTTATCACCGACATCCGTCCTTCATGGATGGATATCTGCTAGCGAGTCAGACGACAATCACACTTCTGGTGACACCGCACTCGTTGTTGCTCTCATCTCTACTCCACCTGCTACACCTGTATCCCCCGATGGAGAGGAGGTTCAGTCGACCGCTTCCTTACCACCTATACCACCAGCTTCCTCACTCTTGGGCTACGCACCCGAGTCTCTGCCACCTCGTAAGAGGAGGTACGAGGCACCTGTCGACTCTACCTTTGAGGTCGGCGAGGGTTTCGGTGCGAGACGCGTGGACCCTGTTCAGGCCCAGGTTACTGCACTGGCCGCACGCCAGGCACAGGACGTATCAGAGATTCATACTCTGCTATCTGCTGGACAGCTTGGACGCACTGCTCTGCAGACGCGTCAGGACCTTTTGTGCTGGACCGTTAGTGCCGAGGTGCACGCTGCTCGATGAGCGTGGTCTACGACTTATCATTCTCTACAGTGGTTGCTGGAGGAGAATGAGTTCCTTCGTGAGCAGATCTACACCATGTAGAGTCAGCAGACTGAGACTCACACCGCTCTCATGTCCATGGAGCAGACGTTTTCCATTTTCTTTGATCTCCAGGACGTCCGTCACTAGGGATTGACGGCAGAGACTGCTCATCTTCGAGGAGCTCAGCAGACCTTCAGAGACCAGTTCTTAGAGGCACTTCGACTCCTTAAGGAGACCCGAGCTGCCATGACCTCGATGCAGGATGCCATGCAGGCACCAGCTGTCTCATCACCACCAGCAGCACCAACCATCTCAGAGGAGTCTGTCAGACACGAGTAGACAAGATGTGCTAGATCTTTTGTACATCGTGATAAGGTTTTGGGTTGCATCCCAACTATCATGATATAGGACCTCATGTATTCGTACTTTCTTTTATCAGTTGTATCATTGTACTATACTATTTAGATTAGGTATTCGTAGACGATGTACTATAGATTATGTGTACCACCATCCCAGACAGGCGGGTTGTGCTCTGTCTTGGATTGGTTGTACAGTTTGTATTGTATTTCTATTGTAGAAATGGCATGTACTCATCATCTTTTGTGATATTTTGTACTGTATTATATTATGAACTTTTAAACAGGTTATCCAATTTGTTGTGAAGTCTATGCATGAATTTCTTTTCGTGTATATATATATATATATATATATATATATATATATATATATATATATATATATATATATATATATATATATATATATATATATATATATATATATATATATATATATATATATATATATATATATATATATATATATAACCGTGCTAACACCATAAACTAATGATTTCATTTTTGTGTATGACTATAGACAAATGGTAATCACTAGAACGAACAACAATGCCGACGCTACCCAAAACGTCATTGCTGCCCAACTAAGGGAAATGATTGATCAAGGCATCGTAACTGCGATGGCCGCCAGCAGAAACATGGACGATATCCAAAACTCCAATAACCGCAGGAATAATCAGACCACTAGGGGTTGCTCTTATCCTGACTTTCTAAAGTGTAAGCCTTCGTACTACAAAGGCAGATAAGGTGTGGTGGAGCTGATGCAGTGGTTTGAAAGGTTGGAGACTGTGTTCCGCATCAGCGATTGTGCAGACGAGAACACAATCAAGTTTGCCACCTGCACGTTGCTTGAGAGTGCTCTTACTTGGTGGAACTCTGTAGTTGCCACTCTTGGACACGATGCTGCCTATGCTCTCAACTGGACTGCTCTGAAGGAGAGGATGACCGAGAAGTATTGTCCAAGGGGTGAGATGAAGAAGCTTAAGATTGAGTTATGGGATCTCAGAGGCAAGAACAATGACATCATTGCATACAATCAAAGATTTCAAGAGTTGACTCTAATGTGTACCAGGATCTTTGTTGAGGTGGATGAAAAGATTGAAAAGTATGTTGGTGGACTCCCAGACGCCATTCATGACAGCGTACTCGCATCTCGACCCACTACTGTCGAGAATGCCATTGAGTTCGCTACAGAATTGATCAACAAGAGAGTCCGTACCATGTCTGAGAGGAACACTGAAAACAAGCGGAAAGAAGATGAAAATTTTCGTAGTCAGCACCAGCAGCCTCCAAAAAGGCCAAATGCTGGACAAGTTTACAGTGCTACCACTGTAGGAACTAGGTCATATGTGGGTGCAAAACCCTTGTGCTCAAGATGCAACTATCACTATACTGTTGATAGCCCATGTCAATCCTGCCACAAGTGTGGACAAGTTGGTCATTTTGCCAAAGCCTATCGAGTCAATGTTGTCACTCAGGTCCGACCCAACCAGAACACTGGGAACTACAACAACAGGGGCGGATACAATGCCCGTGGGAACGGGTACGGACATCAGGGAAACCGCAATACTGCCGGAGGGAATGGCAATGGACCTAAGAAGGGAGTTGTGTGCTATGAGTCTGGAGCACTGGGACATGTGAGAACAGGTTGTCCCAAGTTGGCCAACCAGAACAAGAAGAGTGGAGGAGCTTCGTCAAGAGTGTACGTGGTCGGCACTACAAAAGCCAACCATGATTCTAATGTCGTTAGTGGTACGTTCCTACTAAAAAACCGTTATGCATCTGTTTTGTTTGACACTAGAGCAGACCAAAATTTTATATCCACTGAATTTAGCAAAGTACTAGAAGTCGCCCCTACAATTTTAGATCACCGTTACTTCGTAGAAATAGCTGACGGTAAGACTGTAGATGCTGACACTATCATTAGAGGTTGTACCTTAAATTTTTCTAAACATCCATTCAACATTGACCTTATTCTCGTAAACCTTGGTAGTTTCGACGTTATTATTGGTCTGGACTGGTTAGCGAGATACCGCACAGTCATTGTTTGTGATGAAAAACTAGTCCGTATTCCGTGGGGAAACGAAACTTTAATCATTCGAGGAGACGGTAACACCGACTTTACCGACACTAGACTTAGTGTTATCTCTTGTACTAAAGCCCAGAATTATTTGTTGAGAGGATGTCCTATCTTCTTGGCCCATATTTATCAAACAGATGAGGAGGACAAACCCAAGAAGAAGCAAATCAAGGACGTACCCATCGTCCGAGATTTTCTCGAAGTCTTCCTTATGAGTTTCTAGGCTTACCACCAACCCGACAAGTGGAATTTCAAATCGATTTGATTCCCGGAGCTGCACCTGTAGCTAAAGCTCCATACCGGTTGGCACCATCAGAAATGAAAGAGCTAGCTGAACAACTTCAGGAACTATCTAACAAAGGATTTATCCGACCCAGTTCCTCGCCATGGGGAGCTCCTGTGTTATTTGTCAAAAAGAAAGATGGTTCTTTCCGAATGTGCATCGATTACAGAGAACTGAATAAGTTGAAGAATCGTTATCCGCTTCCTCGCATTGACGACCTATTTGACAAACTACAAGGGTCAAGTGTGTATTCCAAGATTGACTTAAGATCTGGATACCTTCAACTAAGGGTCAGGGAGGAAGATATTCCAAAAACAGCTTTCAGAACCCGTTACGGTCATTACGAATTCTAGGTTATGCCATTTGGGTTGACCAATGCACCAGCCATTTTCATGGATCTTATGAATCGTGTGTGCAGACCCTACCTGGATAAATTCGTGATAGTTTTCATTGACGATATACTCATTTATTCCAAGAACGAACAAGAACACGGGTAACACCTTGCACAAGTACTAAATGTACTCAAGGAGGAACAACTCTATGCTAAATTCTCCTAATGTGAATTCTGGATTGCCAGAGTGCAATTCCTCGGACATGTCATTGATTTTGACGGTATTCACGAAGATCAAGCAAAGGTCGAATCTGTCAAAGATTGGGTCTCACCTAAGTCTCCGACATAGATCTACCAATTTCTAGGCCTTGCCGGGTATTACCGTAGATTTATCGAAGATTTCTCCAAAATAGCCAAGCCAATGACCAAACTCACTCAGAAGGGAATAAAGTTCGATTGGGGAGAGAAGGAAGAATCAGCTTTTCAGCTGATCAAGCAGAAGTTGTGTAGTGCACCTATATTAGCCTTGCAAGAAGGCAACGATGATTTCGTCGTATACTGTGATGCCTCACACGAAGGTTTAGGTGCAGTACTGATGCAGAAAATGAAAGTGATCGCCTATGCTTCAAGACAACTGAAGAAGCATGAGAAGAACTACACCACTCACGATCTAGAACTTGGATCCGTAGTATTTGCTCTAAAAATTTGGAGACATTACCTATACGGAACGAAGTGCACAGTGCATACTGACCACAAAAGTTTGCAACACATATTGGATCAGAAGGAGCTGAACATGAGACAACGATGTTGGATTGAGCTGTTGAGTGACTATGACTGCGAGATCAAATACCACCCCGGTAAAGCAAACGGGTGGTTGCTGATGCTCTAAGTCGTATGGAAACGGACCCTCTTATGAGAGTTCGGGCATTAGTTATGACAATTAGTTTGGATCTACCCAAACAGATTTTGGAAGCTTAGACTCAAGCTCAATTACCTGAAAACCTCGTGAAGGAAGACGTCGGGGGAATGCTCAGAACCGACCTTACTAAGGAGAAGCTAGAGCCAAGAGCAGATGGAACCCTATGCCTTCAAGGAAGAAGTTGGTTACCTACTTACCTTGCTACGGAGATTTGAGGAACGTGATCATGCACGAATCTCATAAGTCTAAATATTCTATACATCCCGGATATGAGAAGATGTATCAGGATATGAAGAAAATTATACTGGTGGCCAAATATGAAAGCTGACGCCGCCACCTATGTGCAGAAGTGTTTGACATATCCACGTGTCAAAACTGAACAACAGAGACCATCGGGTTTACTTGTACAACCCGAGATACCGAAATGGAAGTGAGAAAACATCACCATGGACTTTGTCACCAAACACCCAAAGTCATCTCACGGTTACGATGCTATCTGGGTAATCGTTGACCGACTCACCAAGTTCGCTCATTTCCTGCCAATTCGGGAGAATGATCCCCTGGAAAAACTCGTAAAGACGTACCTGAAGGAGATAGTGACCAAACATGAAATACCAGTCTCAATAATCTGTGATCGAGACGGCAGGTTCACATCAAACTTTTGGAAGGCTTTCCAACGAGCCTTAGGTACCAATTTAGACATGAGCACCGCTTATCATCCGCAGACTGACGGTCAAAGTGAACGAACCATCCAGACTCTAGAAGACATGCTACGAGCATGTGTGATTGATTTTGGAAATGGATGGGTTGACCACACTCCTTTAGTGGAATTCTTTTACAACAACAGTTATCATGCCAATATTAAGGCTGCCCCTTTTGAAGCACTATATGGTCGAAAGTGCCCTTCACCTGTGTGCTGGGCAGAAGTAGGTGAATTTCAGCTCACAGGACCAGAGTTATTCTAGGAGACTACAGACAAAATCGTTCTCATTAAGCAAAGAATTGAAGCTGCTCGTGATCGACAAAAGAGCTACGTGGACCGAAAACGCCAACCTATGCAATTTGAAGTAGGTGACCGTGTCATGCTCAAGGTATCACCTTGGAAGGGTGTTGTACGCTTTGGTAAACGTGGAAAACTGAATCCACGTTATGTCGGCCCTTTTAGAGTAATAGCCAGGATCGGGGAGGTAGCTTATCGTTTAGAGTTGCCCCAGTAACTGAGTCGGGTACACTCTACTTTTCACGTGTCTAATCTGAAGAAGTGCTATGCTGAAGAACCATTGGCTATGCCATTGGAAGGAGTTCAGTTTGACGACAAACTCCAGTTCATAAAAGAACCAGTAGAAATCATGGAGAGGGCGGTTAAGAAATTGAAACGCAGTCGCATCCCGTTGATCAAAGTACGTTGGAACTCGAGGAGAGGTCCTGAGTTCACTTGGGAACGAGAAGACTCGTGCAAAACCATGTACCCACACTTGTTCACCTGACCGGTGACTTCATCTTAAGCTTTGAGGACAAAGCTAAAATAACGGGATGGTGCTGTAAAACATCTGATTTTATCTTATTGACTTTGTCAACTGTTGTACTTACTATATTTGGAATCTATACAATTCCACTTTTATATGACTTATTAATAATCATATACTTTTGTCATACTATTATTTCATATTTATTTGTACATTTATATGAACCTTTAGTCTTTATTGACTACGTTGGCAATTGACTGGCCACATGATTGAACAAGGACTCATCACCTCAGTACACACTTTTGATAAACTGTAACATTATTTACTTAATTTATCAAGTACTTGGATTTATATTTATATGTATATATTTACATAAACTTCATAATATGAACAAACACCTATCACTTTAAAACAATGTACATTATTTCACATTGTCATTTATTTACTTTATTCAAGTAAAATAATTATAATGATATACTCATTATATTGCTAGGAATAAATTATAGCCAATCTACTTGAGCGCTGACAAGAGTAAAACAAGCGTTGACAGGAGCAAAACAAACGCTGACAGCTCAAGCGTTGACAAGATAAAGTCAAGCGTTGATACATTGAAGACAAGCACTGATGGGAAGGTATACTCTACGCGTTTATTGTATTCTTGATTACTTCTAGTAAAGATAGGAACAACAATGTATTTTCTATATTTATCTTTACCTATAATAGCTGATACGTAGATTATTGTACAGGGCTTCTTATGTCTATAAAAGAAGACCTTTAGGTTAATGTTCAATATAAGTTTTCATACGTAAACTACTTTCATCGTAAGCAAGTTTGATATCATTAATCAAAGTGAAAGTTTGTTTATATCATTGTGTTCTTGTTTAAGTGTTAATTCCGCATAACACTTAGATTGTCATAAACATATACAAAGGTTTCTCTAAGTGTATTACTTGATCTAATCTCGTATACATAAAGCTAAATCGATCTAAGTTTGGGATCAACAAGTGGTATCAGAGCCTCGTAGCTCGTGATGCTAGGACCAACAAGGTGTTCGTGTATGGTGAAAAGAAGAAAAATCCGTCTAGGGTTTTTCTGGACGTTTTTGTGTGCGCAACAGTATTCAGAAGGTCATAACTTTTGATTGGACCGTTGGATCGTCACAAAATTTCTTGTGTGTGTTCTATACACATATATCTAGACATCCACTGGAGGGATTGTCAAGTTTTATCACTAGGAAAAAGTTATTAAGCGTCAAAGTCAGCAGTGAGTGAATGTAGTTTTCTGTAAACAGCCATGTTCAAAACACGTTTTCTCCTTCGTTAACCGTTGGATCTTCGTGATTTTTGAACTGTAGATTCTTGGCACTTGTGTCTAGGATCTCACCGAAGGGATCTTTGATCTAAGCTCTCATGAAGAAGTTATTCAAGATCAAAGTTGACTGCATAATGAGGTACTCAAGTTTCTGCTTTCACATGAAATCATGATTAGGGTTTCTTTAAACCCTAAATCGACTTATAGTAGAAAAGTTTGAGGTTATTGGCTGTTATAACATGAAAATGGACCAATTCAATAGTATATTATTTTGGTAGATCAAGACAGTAGAATATACATGGTTCCTTTAATCCGATTGGTTAAAGTTTGATATGGTCAAAATTGCTCAAAGTGTTCACGTGGGTATTATTGGAAAAGAGGGAACAGTAACGTGATGTGAAATTGTGAAAGCACAGAAAAAGTCTTTCAAAGCAGAAAGTAACTTAATGATCATGGGTACTGATTTATATCCATGTTAGAAAGAGCAAAATCCGGGATAAATTGCTTGTTTTTAGGGAAACATTCTACAGTTATCCCAAATATAAAAGAGTTACTGATTTTTAGGGTTGGTTTATATTTGGACGTGGGTTTTGAAAACACAAGACGTGGAGCCTTTAACCAAGGAATAAAAGAAGACACGTATTTATGTGTTTCTGGGTGAGCATATGGTTAATTCATGCAGACAGGAAAAAGGACGTGAGTAGCTAGCATGCATGAATTCACATGGCAAAAAGGAGGTCATTGATATTTTTGGTCAATGAAGGTGTTCACACGAAGGGACAGCAGGTCACATATAAATTCTGTGATCCACGTCTATTACGAGATTTGAGGGTGAAATTTTTAGCTGTTCAAAACGAGTCAAAAGACGTGTGTGATGGGAATCTCAAAGTTTGACTAGGCTGTATGAATTATGGAAGGAGTTATGTTTTTCATTCCAATATACGGTTTCCTATTATAGTCTACTACAATCGTGGGACAGCAGCTATTGATGCTACTAAAATCATGGGATTTACTTTTGGATAAGTGAAACATAAAAGGGGACATGATATATAGGCTAAAAGTAAGGAAGTTAGAGACGTATGTTTTACAATTGTCATGGAAGAATTCCTTACTTTTAGGTGTTTATTATATCACTGTTACTATCTACTTTTCTAGCCGTTGTCATGAAAAATTTGGACGCTGATGGAATAGACGCTGACAGGTTTTGAGTAGACGCTGACAAGAATGAAGTAAACGCTGACAAGTATTGAATGGACGCTGACAGAATAAGTCAAACGCTGACAGCGTTCACAGTGTTGTCCGAGAAATGGTTAATTTAAACATATGACAAGTATTGTCCGATATTGGACAATACACATTCCAGATATGTTGGATATAGGAGGATCTCGGATAACACAAGGATATCTGCTTTTTGAGAAAATTGGTAAGTTTTTAGCACACAATAAGGAGGAAATTACACACGAAGGTACATGGAATCTCCGTTTTAATTTAGAATATCATGTTGATATTTATGGCTCAGATATTTTTAAAAGGAATTAATGATCTTAATTCGAGTTAGCAACTATTCGTGGGAATTTGATGGATATATTAGACTATGTAATCGGGGTAGCCTTGTGAAAGAGTTATCCGACTTCTAACTTTTACATATGAAAATATTGGTTCATTAAGACTCGTCATGCAGAAGTGTTGGCTTAAGGGGAAGAATTCTTATGGTAAGTTTGATGTTTGAAGAAGATTTTTGCGAGTTTGTGTTCTATCATATCTTAAAGTCATGCACTTCCAGCCACTGACTTTAAAGGTAACTTGTTTATGCTTACATGGTTACTGATGAAGTGATACAAGATCTAGGAATATGTGATTTTTCTTATGGTTCTCTATGCACATATTTTCTATCACTTGAAGGAGTTACATTATCGTGCTCTGTGTCTCACAAAGGATGAGGATTTTTGTATCAGCCACACACTTCATCACATCATCGTACAAGATATGGAACATAGGTTTGGGTTACTCTACTTCTACATCAAAAATATTATATTAATTGTTCTTCAAGATCATTACACAGAGCCTACATTTGGAGAATCTTCAAAGATTGCATACATTGTTTACTTCCCTGTTGATGTGACAAAAAGGGGAAGATATACATGCTACACTTGAGGGGAAGCAATTTGAAGATCATGTACAACTTACTAGAGATACACATAGAGTTTTGCCGACATCAACTAGGGGAAGATTGTTGGGTCAAAAAGTTGATGTGGCAGAAACTCAAAATTGAAGGACATTTACTCAGGCGTTGACAAGAGTAATACAAGAGTTGACAAGAGCAAATTAGGCTATGACAGAAGTCAACAAAAGTCAAACGCAGTCAACAAAAGTCAACGCTGATAGATTTGATGGAGAATTCTATTTAGGGAATATATTGAGTATATTATTTATGATATACACAATATATAGTTTATCTAAATAGAATATTTAGATGTTTATTTGATTTGATCTCTTGTAGATTCTGTTCCTTCCACTATAAAAGGAACAAGGGTCTTAGGTTTTATTCATATCTTTCATTCACAATGTAAACCTAAAGTGTGTGTCGACTAGACGTGGGATTCAATGTATACACGTCTAGTGATTGTTAATTATTAATATAGTTAGCAATCCAATTGTGTTTTAATTCATGTTATTATGCCCTAAACACCTTGTTACTGTGTCATGTTCTAATTCCGCTTTGATTGTATAATCATATGAACATGGTGCATTCCTAGTTGCTTCAAAGATCCGGAAACCAAGGTTTCCACAATTGTTGGGTCAAGAAGTTGATGTGGTAGAAACTCAAAATCGAAGGACATTTACTCAGGCGTTGACAAGAGTAATACAAGAGTTGACAAGAGCAAATTAGGCGTTGACAGAAGTCAACAAAAGTCAAACGCAGTCAACAAAAGTCAACGCTGATAGATTTGATGGAGAATTCTATTTAGGGAATATATTGAGTATATTATTTATGATATACACAATATATAGTTTATCTAAATAGAATATTTAGATGTTTATTTGATTTGATCTCTTGTAGATTCTGTTCCTTCCACTATAAAAGGAACAAGGGTCTTAGGTTTTATTCATATCTTTCATTCACAATGTAAACCTAAAGTGTGTGTCGACTAGACGTGGGATTCAATGTATACACGTCTAGTGATTGTTAATTATTAATATAGTTAGCAATCCAATTGTGTTTTAATTCATGTTATTGTGCCCTAAACACCTTGTTACTGTGTCATGTTCTAATTCCGCTTTGATTGTATAATCATATGAACTTGGTGCATTCCTAGTTGCTTCAAAGATCCGGAAACTAAGGTTTCCACAAGTGGTATCAGAGCTTGTTGAGGAACTTTTGATCTTAAAGAACACCAGAACCCTAAAATCACCAAAACCCTAATTTTCTCAAAAAACCTAAAAACATCATGTCAACTCTAGAAGTACCCACTTCCTCCACCTCACCATTACCAAACATCAAGATTCCCATGCTTGATGCAACCAACTTTAAATTGTGGAAATTCAACTTTGAGCAATATCTGGGGATCTATGACTACACTCTCTGGGAGATTATTGAATATGGAAACACGTTCAATAAAGCCCAAAATATTGCTGATGCTATTGCTGGAAGAGCAGCTGTTGCTGGATGTTCTGAAGCAGATAAGAAAGAAAAGCCTGAAGATGGTAGAGCTGTGTCTGCTGAAGACATAGCAAAGAAAAGGGTTGACATGAAAACCCTAAATATTCTGAAACTCTCTTTGGGACAAGAGAACCAGCATAAATACAGAGGTTATGAATCTGCTAAAGACCTTTGGGCAGCTCTTGAAGTTGTATATGGTGGCAATGAAGATACTAAGGAAGAGAAGAAGAAGCAACTCATGCATGATTATGCTGTCTTCAAGGCTCAACCTAATGAAAAGCTTAGTAGTGTGAGAAGCAGATTGCTTGACATTACTAGCAAATTGTCCTTCATGGGGACACAACTTGGTGATGTTGACATTAATGCTACTTTTCTTAAAAGTCTTTGTGAGGCGTGGAAGATTGAGGCAAGATCTATTCTTGCCAATAATACTTACAAAAGTTCTACGTTTGATGGCATCTACAACAAACTGAGGCTCTTGGAGAATGAAACTCTTTTGGAGCATGGAAGCAAGTCTACCAATAGCAATATGGCCTTCTTCTCTCATAGTGAAGGTCAATTCAATCAGAAGGACTCCTACATGCATCCAGTTACTGGATCATCATGTGTCCACGCTGGAACATGTCTTGTTAACGTGTCCTATTCAGACGCTGACACATACAAAAGTGACTCACCAAGAGTTAAACCTGCTGGTTTTGATCTGGATACTGTGTGTGCTTATATTGCTTCTTTGCCCAATGGTTCAGTGATTACATATGAGGACCTTGAGCAGATAAGTGATGAGCACTTGGAAGAAATGGACATTAAGTGGAACATGGCTCTTGCTAGTATAAGAGCAAACAGGTGGAACAGAAGGTTTAAGAAGAAAATGACCTTCAATGCAAAAGATACAGCTGGATTTGATAAATCCAAAGTTGAGTGCTACAACTGCCATCGTATGGGGCACTTCATGAGGGAATGCAGATCTCCTAGAAGATCTGATGCTGGCAAGCCTTCAAGCCAAATTGTTAAGGCTCAGGATCCTAAAGTATGGTTGCAAGTTCAAGGAATTGATGGTATGGGATGGGATTGGAGCTATTTGGCTAAAGATGTAGAAGAGGATAAAGCTTTGGTTGCTGAAGTTGAAGAAGAAGAGCATGTTCAATATGCTCTCTTGGCACACTCCTCCTCTTCATCTGATAATGAGGTATATGATGATGCTTTTTGTAGTAAAGGTTGTAGATTAAACACTGAGAAACTTAACAAAGAGGTGTTAAGATTATTAGATGATGTGAGTACTAAAAGATGCAAACTATCTAATTACCAACTAGCTCTCACTCAAACTGAGAAAACAGTTTCTGAATACAAGAAAATGGAATTTGACTTAAAAGATAAAATAAATATCTTAAAACATGAGTTAAATGCTAGTATGGATATTAAAAACATCATGGAAAGGGTTAATGGTGAGTTACATGCTAAGTTAGATGAGGCCATTAAGAATAAAGATAATGTTGGCCTTAAAATTCAAAGATTTGACAAAGCCACCAAAACCCTAGGAGAATGTGTGAGTAAACAAAGAGATCCTAAGGACATGACTGGGATTGGGATGAAAGACTACTCTGTGGTTCCACCACCAGCTGGTAACTTCTATGGTGTCCAACAAAAGGACCTATCTTGGACTGGTTTGCCAGAACTCCAAGAGGAGGAATTCATTCCTCCACCAAGAGTTGTCACTCCAGTTGAAGAGTATCAACAAAAGTTGACTGACCTGAATGAATGGAAGAAAGCTAACCCTACTTTATTTGTTAAGGGTGGCTTGTTGTGTGAAAGTCCTAATGAGTCAACTCCCATTAAGGTTACAAACCCAATCACTGGTAAAGCTGTTGACCTAGGCTCAAACACTGTTAGAAAACCTAGCATTAAGTATGCAGAGATGTATAGGAATACTAGGTCACCTAAGAGCCAAGTTAGCAATAATGGAACAGGCTTCTTCTCTTCTAAACCTAGGGTTGTGTCTAGAAAAGCTTGTTACACTTGTGGTAGCTTTTCACATTTAGCATATAAGTGTGTCAATGCTCCTAAAGTCAGCGCTGACAGGAACAAATTCAGCGCTGACAGGAATAAAGTCAACGTTCCTAGAAAGTCAAACGTTGTCTGACCCAAACCTTGTGTGCAGCAAAGTCCACAAGATGTTAGACCTGCCCCATTCTTCACTAGAGGGTCTAACACTCATGGAAAAAGACCATTTCAAAAGACAAACACTTGGTCTAATAGGCAATGGGTTTCTATAGCAAACGCTAGGTTCAACGCTGACAAGGGTAATTTCAGCGTTGACAAGACCAATTCCAACGCTGACAGAAACGTGACCAGACCTAAATATTTACAACCACAGGGTAAGGGGTCTAAAGCTTCTTCAAGCTTGACATGGAGACCAAAGAAAGATCAAAACGCTAATGATAATGGGATTTCAATGACCTATAACAGATTTAATTATATTTCAAAGGTCATTACAAAACCTATTGGGGTTAACTGGGTATTTCATCCTAAGAAGGATGAAAATGGGGTTGTTACGAGAACTAAGTCTGTTCTTATTGAACAACCAGATGAATCTAAGTCTTCTAAGGCTTGGGTTCCCAAAGAAAACTAATTTGTTTTCTTTATGTGCAGGGCATTCAAAAACAGGTCAATGATTATGGATATTGGGATAGTGGATGCTCAAGGCACATGACAGGGAATGAAGATTATCTGACTAACTTCACTCCCATTAAGGATGGTGATAAGGTTTACTTTGGAGGCGGATATGGTACTATCACAGGCAAAGGAACCCTTCTCACCAAGAACCTGCATTTTGAAAACGTATTTCTGGTAAAAGAACTTGATTACAATCTTTTTAGTGTATCACAAGTGTGTGATAACAAAAACAAAGTTCTGTTTACTGATACTGAATGTTTGGTGTTAAGCAAGGATTATAAGATCCCTGATGAGAAATATATTGAATATAGAACACCTAGGCATAAAGACATATACAATGTGAATCTGAATGAGATTAGAATGAATAACAATATGTCTTGTTTTTATGCTAAAGCTTCAGTAGATGAGAGTAATTTGTGGCACAGGAGACTAGGGCACATAAATTTTAAGAATATAAACAGGCTTGTGAGACTTGGCTTGGTTGATGGTTTGCCTGAGAAGGCCTTCCACAATGACCACTCTTGTGTTGCATGTCTTAAAGGCAAACAGCACAAGGTCTCATTCAAGTCCAAACAGGTGCATTCTAGTACTAGACCTCTTCATTTGTTCCACATGGACCTCTTTGGTCCAACCAATATAGAAAGTTTGAATGGTAAGTCATATTGCTTTGTTATCACAGATGACTTTTCTAGGTTTACTTGGACATTCTTTCTAGCTATGAAGAGTGACACAGCTGATATTTTAATTGATTTTATCACTCAGATTGAGAAGAAGTCTGGCAATGAAGTTAAAATGCTTAGGAGTGATAATGGTAGTGAATTTAGGAATAAAAAGCTAGATGATTTCTGTGCCAGGAAAGGAATTACTAGGCAATTCAGTGTTGCCAGAACCCCACAGCAAAATGGGGTTGCTGAGAGGAAAAATAGAACCCTAATTGAAGCAGCCAGAACCATGTTGGCTGATGCTCATTTTCCTATAGCCTTTTGGGCTGAAGCTGTTAATACAGCTTGTTATGTTCAAAATAGAGCATTGGTCAACAAAATTCAGAACAAAACACCTTATGAGTTACTTTGGGGAAGAAAACCTAATATTGGTTTTCTCAAACCTTTTGGTTGTCATGTAGTAGTTTTAGATACTAGTGATGCCTTAGGTAAATTTAGTGTAAAAGGTGATGAAGGCTACTTCATGGGGTATTCAGTGCATAGCAAGGGATATAGGGTTTATCTTAAGGAGGAAAAACGTATACTTGAAAGAGTACATGTTAGGTTTTTAGAGAATAAACCTAGTGATCCTGAAAGTGGTCCTAATTGGTTGTTTGACTTGGAACCTTTATCTAGAACTTTAAATTATATGCCTGTCACTAATCCAGACATTGTGAAGGTAACTTCAAATGTTGTGGAAGAACAAGTTGTTGATGTTTCAGGTACACAGGTTCATGAAAAGGTTGGATCACAAGCAGAAAAGTCATCTCCTATCCAAGAATATGTCACAATTCCCATTTGGACAGATGCTTTTGCTGCTGCTGCTGCTGCTGGTAAAGATAATGGTGGTCCCCAAGTACCACCAGATACAAACATGCATGGTCCTTCAGGCGCTGACAAAGGCAAATCTAGCGCTGACAAGACCAATTCAGACGTTGATGGCTCAGACGTTGACAACAACAGTTCAAGCGTTGTTAGCCCAAGCGCTGACAACCAAGATTCAGGCGTTGACAACACTTTTGCACATCTTTCTCTTCCACTGTTGAACAAGGTGAACCTTCCAATTTACATGAATAGGTTCATCTTAATGTTGATGCAAGAGAGTCTGATGAAGAAGATATTGGCAACATGGAGAATGAGGTTGAGGACACCAGACTTTTTGAAGGAGGAGTTCTCACTTCTACTATGAAGAATCACCCTATTTCTCAAATCATTGGTGATATTATGACTTCTGTTAGGACTAGAAGATCTCATCAAGGTCTTGGTGGATTTATTGCCAATATACACAAGAAGGTTGATACCCCTCTTGTGCAAGCATGTTTGTTTGCCTGTTTTCTGTCACAACAGGAACCCAAGAAGATATTTGATGCTCTCAAAGAACCAAGTTGGGTGGAAGCAATGCAGGATGAGCTTCACCAATTTGCAATTCAGGATGTTTGGGAGCTGGTTGATTGTCCCAGATATGTCAGACCTATAGGGACAAGATGGGTTCTAAGAAACAAGAGAGATGAAAGAGGTATTGTGGTCAGAAACAAGGCAAGGTTAGTGGCTCAGGGATATACACAAGAGGATGGGATAGACTATGAGGAAGTCTTTGCACCAGTTGCAAGGATTGAAGCTATTAGGATCTTTTTAGCCTATGCATCCTGCATGGGCTTCACTGTCTATCAAATGGATGTCAAGAGTGCCTTCCTCTATGGAACAATTATTGAGGAGGTATATGTGATGCAGCCTCCTGGTTTTGAGGATCCAGAGAATCCAGACAAGGTGTATAGAGTCAAGAAAGCTATGTATGGACTTCATCAAGTCCCTAGAGCATGGTATGGTACTTTGTCTACTTATTTGGTGGACAATGGATTCAAGAGGGGCACCATAGATCAGACACTATTTACAAATAAGAAAGGTAAGGATGTGTTGCTTGTTCAGGTCTATGTTGATGATATCATTTTTGGGTCTACTGATCCAAAGATGAGTGAGGATTTCTCCAAGTTGATGACAGACAAATTCAAGATGAGTGCTATGGGGGAGATGAACTTCTTTCTTGGTTTACAAGTTTAGCAGAAAGAAGATGGTATCTTCATCTCCCAAGATAAATATGTGGCTGAGATCTTGAAGAAGTTTGGCTTTTCTCCACATGAAAAGAGGGCTACTACTCCTATGGATAGAGAGCACCCTTGGGAAAAGATTGGAGATGGGAAAGATGTTGATGTCAGGCACTATAGATCCATGATTGGATCATTGATGTACCTTACAGCCTCCAGACCTGACATCATGTTTGCTATGTGTGCTTGTGCACGCCATCAAGTGACTCCCAAAGAATGTCACCTTTATGCTGTGAAGAGGATCTTTAGATACCTAAGATGCTATCCTAGTCTTGGTTTGTGGTACCCAAAGGATTCACCATTGGAGCTGACTGCATATTCAGACAGTGACTATGGAGGTGATAAATTTGATAGGAAATCCACAACTGGTGGATGTCAATTTCTTGGGAGCAGGTTGATATCTTGGCAATGCAAGAAACAAACAGTGGTGGCTAATTCTACAACTGAAGCTGAGTATGTGGCTGCAGCTGCTTGTTGTGGACAAGTTTTGTGGATTCAGAACCAGCTATTGGACTATGGGTATAATTTCATGCATACCAAGATATTTGTTGACAATAACAGCACTTTATGCATCATTAAGAATCCTGTACATCATTCTAAAACTAAACACATAGAAATTCGACACCATTTTATAAGAGATTGTTTTGAAAATGGTTTAATACAACCAGATAGGGTTGACACAGAAGAAAATGTGTCAGATTTACTAACTAAACCTTTTGATGCTGGGAGGTTTCGATACTTGGTAACAAGTATTGGAATGATCAATCTCACATAATATGTGTTTTGGAGTCTTTTTGTAAAAGTATGTACAGGATGATGCATTGTTATTGGTCTTTTTGAAGATTTAGATTTTCCACTATATTTTTCTAACACTGACAAAGGTTGCTTGAACGCTGATAAGTGTTTTTGTGACGTTGTCAGCAATATATTTGTCTAACGCTGACAAAGCTTCCCTCAACGCTGTTATGTGTTATCGGGGCGTTGTCAGCAACAATGTTAGTTTTGTGGTTTTCAATCTAAATGTGCAGGTGGTGTTAGCAGTATACCATTGGATACAGAGTTGCTTATGGATCAATAGAGAAGCATTTGGGCATGTTTTTGTTTATGGATGATGGTTGGAATTTTTAATTCCTATCTTGACATAATTTTTTTATGTTCATGCATGTTTTTAGCAACTTATGTATCATAGTTTAAGGGGAGGTTTTAGGAACCTTTAGGATGTTTGGGTATCCATATGATACTCTTATCACAATTCTAGATTGTGTCCACAGGTGAGTATGAGTTAGTTTTACTAAATCATGAGGCACTGTAGCATTCAAAGTTGATATACTATGCATGCTGCCAAGACATTTTTGGCCTAGAATTGGTTGTGGTCTGTTGGGAGACTTGGGAATAATTTTGTTATGGGATTTACCTGGGAGTAACAAGGAATTTTATAAGGTAACTTAGTTGTTAAGAGTTTTGGTTAGCAAGGGACACTAGAGGACAGTTATGTCTATCTTGCACAAGCAAGTGTGCATAACTGGACAGTGCTTGCCGCCCTATAATAATTATCAACTTTTTGGTTATCTTCTCTAGGATAAATTACTTTGTTAAGGTCATTTTTCATTTTTAAACATTTTTATTTTTGGACGCTGACAAGTATTTTTCCAAGCGTTGTTGTGACCAATTTAGACGCTGACATGGCTATGGCAAACGTTGACAAGAATATAGCCGTTGGGCGTTGATAGGTTATTTTTTACCGTTGACACTCAATGGGACCTACCCAGTTGTTACTTTTTGACATATTTTTAGGCCGTAATTTTGGGAGTTGATAACTTTCATTTAATGCATGAGATAAACTTATTATTTTTCAATATTTTCATGATTGCATTTTGAAAATACTTGCCTATTTTTGGGCCAATCACATGCATTTTCTTCTCCTATATATTTGGCTCCTATTTTTAAACAGGGTACCTATTATTCTTGTCTAATACAAATTTCTCTTATCAACTTCATCTTCATCACTCATTTTTAACAGCTTTCAACAATGGCACCAAAGTTTAGACCATCAGATTTGGAATTGGGGTTCAGAAGTCAACACAACATGATCGCGTATCTTGAAGCTGATGATACTCTGTTTCCCCAATACACACAAATGGTGGCGTATTTGAACGCATCTCCTATTAGGTATGCTCTTTCTCATGCACCACTCATTCCTGTCACACATATTAAACAGTTTTGGAACACTGTTAGTTCCTCAACAGTTAATAGAGTGACTACATTATCTTCTATTGTTCATGGGAGAACTTGGGTGGTTACTGAGGCTTTGGTACGCCAAGCCTTGCATCTTGATGATGCTGATGGTATAACCACCCTTCCCATTAGTGAAATAGAACAAGGACTAAGGGCTTTGGGTTATCCTTTTTCTGATGAAGGAACTTTAAATAAATATCATAAACAGGAGTTTCCCCCAGCCTGGAAGTACCTAATACGTGTCCTCCTTCAATGTTTGAGTCCCAAGTGCACTGCACACAATGAGATCAATAGATCTATTGCAAGTGCTATTGTGTGTATTGCTACTGGGCAAAAATTTAATTATTCCAAAATGATTTTTGAGGGCATGTGTAAAAATAAAGGGAACAAAATGACTTTAGCTTATCCCAGATTTTTACAAATGGTTTTTGATGTCCAAGGATACTGCACAAGGGATCATAATGATTTTTATGAGATCCCTGTGCAAAAGAAAGTAATTTTTATGAAGATGAACTCACCCCCACATCGTGACCTACCCTTAACCCAAGCTATGCTTGCTGTCATTGCAGCAGCACAACCCCAACCAGATCCCCAACCCCAAATTGACCCAATACCTGAACCATTACCTTCCCCACAACATATGCAAATTGACCAAGAACCCTTCGACGCTGACACGTTAAATGTTGGCGTTGATGTGCCTATTCCAAACGTTGACACACAACCTTCACAGACCCAAACACCCCTTAACCAACCCACATCCACCCAATCCACATCATCATCTACACCACCACAATATAGGTTACAAAAATGCCAAAGGACTACTGGAGTGTTCTCCTCTGGTGGTCCTAGCCATGTAGCAGAGAGAACCACCACAAGAAGTGTGGCTGGTGATATGGATGAGGCTGGGACTATTGGTTCTGGCTTAGAAGCTGGCCAAGGCAGTCCCACCATCATTAAGACCTCATCCATGCCCAATGAATCTGACTTGGGAGGTCAAATACCCATTTTAGAAGAGGGAAGATTGGAACCAATGACCCTAATGAAATTGACGGTTGTCTGCATGAGCTTGCAAAAGCAAAATGCAGACTTGGTACAAGTTATCAGCACACAAAGCCTTGAACTCAAGCAATTGAGGGAGAGGATTGTTCTTTTGGAGACTGCTAGTGCAAGGAGAGGGATGGAGGAATCTTCCAAAGGGGAGGATGACCAAATAAATGTGAGTGATAAGGGCAGCCATGATGGTCAATCTTTGGATGTTGCTGAGGCTCTAACAAGTTTGAAGAAACAGACAGGTTTTGATACGTCTCTAGTCTCTCCTACAAACTTAAATTTATCATTTACAGCCATGTTGGAGGAAATTGCAAAAGGCGCTGAGGCAGGAAATTTGAGCGTTGACAAGGGGAATTTGAACGCTAACATGAGTATCTTGGGCGCTGATAAAGCAGAATTGGGCGTTGACAGACCTGCAAATGAGGGTGATGTATCCCAGTCATCATCCATCATCAAAGAGGTTTCTTCACAGGTATCACCATCTACCCTAACAACAATTGATCCATTAGATAAGGGTAAGGGTATTATGGTAGAAGAGGTTGTTCCAAAGAATGCAGCACAAATTGAATTTGATAGAAGGTTGGCTGCACAAATTGTGGAACAAGAAAAGAAAAAGGTGAGAGAGTCACCATTTGTTGTCACTTCAGAAGAGAAAGAAGGAAGTGATGAAGCTAGCTCAGACTCAAGTGTTATGATCATAGAACAGCCAGAAAGACTTGAGTATGGAGATGAGTTGGCCAAGGAGAAATTAAGAGAGTTGAAATTGCAGGTTGATTTTGACATGCCAGAGGTGGTTCAAATGTATCATGCTTGGGAAGAAAGATGTATGGAGAATCCACACTTGACCATTTCAGATCAGATATGGGGTTTGGAGATTCTTCTCAGAGTACAAAAGGATTGCCAGATCATTTTGAAACACAAGGGAAGCAATGTTCTCTCAAAGTTGAAAAGAGATAGAAGGGAGTTGTACTGCATGTTGCTCAGGTGTCATGGAACAGGGTGGACTTATCAGAAATTGAAGGCATTGACATTTGATGCGTTGGAATGTAGAGCTTATCCCATTTGGGTTAGAGTGCAGGAAGCAAACACTCTAAGACTTCTTTCTGATGAAAGAAAAGAAGAACTTGCAGAGGAAATGGAGCTCAAGAAGGCAATTTTTGTTCCCAGACCAGTGAAAAAGGGAGTTCCTCTTGAGTTTCCCAAAGATATGGATCCATTACATCCAAGTGAAGCTGTCATAAGAAAGAGCCTCAAGCTCTCACCATTAGAAGCTTCAGATTTGGTACAAGTGTTACCACTTGATTCCAGAAACCCAATTATGAGCTATGAAGAAGATGAATGTGGGTTTTGGAAGATTGGCAGGTATGGAAAAGAGGTTCACACTTTTACCACCCTTATATCTTTGTTTGCAAGTTTTGACAGAGAAGACTTGGTAGACCTATGGAGGTTGTTAGAGGCCAAGTATGAGGCTGAAGCACCAACTTCAGCCAATGGAATAAAACTGTGGTCCACATTCAAGAGAATGTGTGGACCAAAAGATGAGGATCCTGCTATTTGGAAGGATCTTGAAGATGATCTCAGTGGTCTTCAATGGAGATTGTATTCAGTTGTGGGTGTTTATCATTTGAGTTCTACAAATTTTGCTGAGTATCTACTTGTGGATGGTCAGTATTTCATATCCAAGGATATCTTGGAAAAGATGAAGAACACTCAGCTGGAAATTGATTATTCAAGTGATGTGGCAAAAGACTTGATCAGATTTATTTATTACCAATATGAGAAGGTTTGTAAGATTCCTCCTAGTTCTTAATGTTTATTTAGAAACTTGATCATTAGAGTGGATATCAAGTTTAGGGGAGGATTATTGGGAATAAATTATAGCCAATCTACTTGAGCGCTGGCAAGAGTAAAACAAGCGTTGATAGGAGCAAAACAAACGTTGACAGCTCAAGCGTTGACAAGATAAAGTTAAGCGTTGATACATTGAAGACAAGCACTGATGGGAAGGTATACTCTACGCGTTTATTGTATTCTAGATTACTTCTAGTAAAGATAGGAACAACAATGTATTTTCTATATTTATCTTTACCTAGAATAGCTGATACGTAGATTATTGTACAAGGCTTCTTATGTCTATAAAAGAAGACCTTTAGGTTAATGTTCAATATAAGTTTTCATACGTAAACTACTTTCATCGTAAGCAAGTTTGATATCATTAATCAAAGTGAAAGTTTGTTTATATCATTGTGTTCTTGTTTAAGTGTTAATTCCGCATAACACTTAGATTGTCATAAACATATACAAAGGTTTCTCTAAGTGTATTACTTGATCTAATCTCGTATGCATAAAGCTAAATCGATCTAAGTTTGGGATCAACATATATACTTTCACCAAGTTATCTAAAGGTTTAACCAAAATACCTAGAAACTTAACAAATACATACACAATAATACATGGACTATTATTAACTCCCAATACTTGATACAAATTAACACATTTCTCCTAAAATACACGTGTGCCGTGTATGTGCATGCATACACTACCCTTAATCATGAAAGCTTACAAGTTACCATCATTAAGTATACTATGTCTTACACTATGCCTTACACACACATTACCTTTTCTATACATCATCTTACTTTTCCTACACTTCACCATACCCATATACTATTGAGTGTCATGTCTTGTCCCCCTTTGACTTGCAAAACATACGGCTAAACCAACAAAAAGTGAAGCGAGATACTTTGCTATTTTTGAGCATGTGTCTAATATACATGAAATCTTACACCATATCCTAACATATCCTACATGATCTTTCCAAAGATACATAAGTACCATACCAAGACCCCTCAAATCTTCCTATTTCCTTAACATATCCGAATATCCAAGATTCAAAAATCACACAACATAGAACACTTGCAATCTCACTTCCACTCTCTCTCAAAACCCACGGCTCATATTATTTCCATCACCAAAGTCCTTCAACATCCATTTACTACTTCATTTACAAAGGCAATCTATGTCTCTTTCATCCTAAATACTAATCATTGTCACTCCTACAACAACCTTGATCTCCAAGACAACTCCAAGTGTACTCACAAGCATAGAAGGTCACAGCTAGGATTTGATTCCAAGCATCCACCATTGTTGAAACCAAGCTCAAGTTACTACTCGTTCACTATCCACTCCTAGAACTAACTAAATAAGTAAGTATCTTGAAGCCTATCTATTCTATATACTTCATTTTCATACACTTGAACATATATATACATATCACTAGTAAAACTTAACCTAAAAGAAAATCTAAGAAAATCTAGACCATGTTAGATCACAACTCAAAAATGGTTTATCACTTTTTGTGATGTAAAATCTTGTTAACTATGGTGAACACAATCTCATGAACATGCTTAACTAGAAAAACCATGAAAACCTATGCATGTTTAATACTAGACGTGTGGTTATCCTCATGGTTTAGTGTGATGGTTAACTTTGTAATATTGAGATAAGCCTAGAATCACTAGATGTAAGTTACTAACTAAAAATGTAACTAGTTGCCTTAATAGATTATTAAGCCCACTATTTAAGCCTTATAGAAATCAAGCCTATTAAGCCCACTAGAATAATCATACTTAAAATAAACTTTATTTTTATTAAATAATGTTATCATAAAACTTTTGGTGTGAAAATTATGATTTTATAAACTTGTGGATTAAAATGACGATTTTATAAAGTTTTCGGACTAAAAATGTAAATATAAAGTTTCGGACTGATTTTGTAAATTTATTAAGCTTAGGGACTTATTTGGACATATTTAGAAACTCCTTTTAACAAAAGTTAAAATTTAAGGACCTATATTGTATATTGCCGAGAGTTAAGGGTGGTTGTTAAAACCATTCAAGACTTAAATCATAGTAGGAGGACTCATTTATAATTATTGATAAGTTAGGTTAAGTTGTGTAACTTGGTTAGAAACCTAGGGTCCCATTTTGACACTTGCCAAAAGTATTAGGAGCCCTAGGGGCCTTTATTGCCAAAATAGTAAAGTTATACAAGCCCTATACAAACCCTAAGGGCCATTTTGGCATTAGCCGAAACTCATTTGGAGCCCTAGGGGCGTTTATGAAACATTTTCTAAACCTATTTATAACCGAATACAATAAGGACCAAAATTGACAATACTTGGAACTTTAACAAGCCCTAGTTACACGTGTAACTAGGGAGGGACTAATTTTGCAATTACTTCAAACTTTTACAAACCCTAGGGGTATTATGGTAATTAACCGTGAGTAATTATATAAATCGAGGGACTAAAATGTAATTTACACAAACTATAACAAACCCTAATTTACTATACATATACCCAATACTTAAAAACGTAAAACTTAAATAAAAACAACACTCGTTATTTTTCCCAAAATATAATTTAATAATTATAAAAAACTTCGGGAACGTTGGATTAAATTAAAATGTTATACATTTTTATAAACATTATTTATATATGTTATATAAATTAAATATGGTTAACTTATAAAAATAAATATATTAATTATATTTATTTCTTTTCACCTTTAAATATATATAAAACTTCCTTTTATAAATATTTAAATTACTTTATAAACAATACAAGTACGAGAATATTAATTAAACAAATTAATTAATTAAACGATATTAATTATTTCACACTTAAAAATAAATACTTCTATAACTTGTACAACGATAAACTAAATTACAAATATCGTAATAAAATGCTTAAAACCAGTATAAGCATGCACAGACTTGTTCTGAAACTTTTATGCATTATGTTATGCATTTACTGATACCTTATAATTATTTAGGTCATTGACTGTATCGTGAGCATCACATCAGATTATCTTGTGACTTATTACTGTACTACTGAGGTGAGTTCATGGCCCCACTTTGTATATTGACAAACTTTTAAAGCCTTTTATGGGAAAGAAAACATGCAACATATTTTATTTGATGGACATAAACTGAACTACGAAACCTTTGATTACATTTGCCTATTGTAGACGAACCCGCATGACCCATGCATCTGAAACAGTTAAAATTGTTGAATTGCCTGAATGTATAAATAGATCTATTTTGGATTGACCATCCCCATCTGGGTGAATAACGCTCACTGTGCCTAGGCCAGGACAACAGATGTTTAACATGTCGGAACTTCATATTGGGTGCATTTTTATTAATGCGAAGGGTCCTCATTTGTTGTGGACTTAACGTGTCAAGTATCAGTTTCGGGCAATATGGGAATGTAATTACCTTTAAGTGTTGATGCTATGTGCATTACTACTTCAGTGAACGTTTATTGTCCAAACTTATTTTATTAAACCTGTGAATTCACCAACTTTATGTTGACTCTCTAAGCATGTTTTCTCAGGAAACTGAAGCAGGTATTGACGTGCATGGAATCAAGCATCATGATAGGCTGCATTTATAGAACTCATCTGGGGTTTTATAAACTGGGAATGATTTCAACCACTGAATAATGTTTAAGACAATTTTAATAACATTTGCACTTCTATTCATGTAATAAATGTAATGATAAATTTTTAGTTGTTGCTCTATATACTATCTGTTGTTGATCCACGTCACGTGACACCCAAATATTATTTTCGCTGCATTTGACCAATTTGGGGGTGTCACATTAATTATGGTACAACCTTGAAGATGTAATAACTATATTCATTTGATATCACAATTACACGAAGATAAAAAAGTCAAATTTAATGACAACTAAACAAATAAGAAATAAAGGTACCTTATTTTGGGATGTAATATGAATATCTTTTTTGGTAGAGACGTGATGCATTTTCATTCAAATTTATTCCAAGTGATGATGTTTTATTTAGGATTCAAAATGTGGATCTGAGATTGAAATGAGGGAATTTCTTTTTGTATTCAATTAGTCAAATATAAATGTTTATGGCAGAGAAAGGGGTTTCCCAAATTGTGTTGGTGGCAGTTACGCAAGTTGTCTTGGGCCGGGTTCTTTTTATTTTATTCGTTTTTTTTGTTTAATAGTCAAATATTATTGAAAAGTTTTAAAAGGAATAATGGTAGTTGTAATGTTTAGTACTTTCCAAACATAGGATTAAATATAGGACTGACACATCAGTAGAATTTAATGGTGCTAGCTTTAGAAGACTTGTACAAAACTCTCATATATTAGATAACTAGCTAAAAGACCCGTGAAATTCACGGGTATCTTAAAAGAAACGTATAAAAAGTTAGAAAAATACGTACACTACTTGTTACTACGAAGCTATTAGTTAAAATAACCACATCTTGATAAAGAAACGTAAAATATACATTAGTAATCCAACAAACGTTACATGAAAGACAATAGGCAAAGCACATAAGAGTGACCAAACCTTTATTATACGAATGCAACATATGTTTATATGTAGATGTGATCATAAATTATGTAGCACTTCTTTGTAGACCACGTTGGTCGTGGTATTAGTGAGATTTCTGTCTTCACATGAAAGATCATCTTGAGCCTTTTTTTTTGCTCGTAACACGAGAGATAACACCATATAGTTGGCCATATGTAAAAATACGTCGTGTCAAATACAAAATGACTTGCTGATAGATTGTCCTTGACTTTTATTTTTGGCTTTTATTGATTGTCATCGTGAAAGAGACGGGCACGAAGAACTCCTTCCTCATTGTATTAACTGAAAGTATTTATGAGTAGGTGATATTCTCATCCTTCCGATAATCACTTGTTTAACAAAATGGTTTCCTTTGATTATAGTTGCATGAATGGAACTTTTAAGCAATCAATCAACACGAAGTCGTGTTCCATTTTCAAACCCATTTGATTGATCAATATTTCGTAACAACGTGGTCAGAACGTCGGATTCAATTTAACAACATGATGGAATTCTTTATTTTTAATTATATTTTAATATATTTTTTTTGGTTTGGCTTATGTGAAGATGTAACAAACATAAATCTATTGATCGGCAACAATAGTTGTTTGACCTTATAAAATGTCGGATAAATGGTTTCTGGAGCAAAACCAAGTAAGACATAAACAGGCTATATAAGCCATAATACATCATTATTTTTTAAATTTTTTTGTTTTTATTTTTGTTTTTGTTTTAGTTTTTGTTTTTGGTATAATATAGATTGAGGAATTTGGTTTCTGCTCAATTTTTTCAATATATGTGTAAGTTCTGTCTGCACGATCTCATATTGTGCGCATTTTTATTCATTGGCAAAATTGGACATCAACACAAGTCTTTTAAGTTTTTGCCTATAAAGCCAGTTTTAATATAAGGCAAGAAAATCGAGCTTATGGAATATAAAGCCAAAACCATGTAAGCCATAAGCATGATATATAAACCGAACATGGACAAAAAGAAAATAAAAAGGCAATCTCAAACACCTGATGGCAGTCGAAAAGTGTATATAATGGAAAAGGATGAATAGGCGGCTTATGAAAATGTATAATCTTGAAAATTAAGATGCGCAGTCTAACAAATATGAAGGAACTTTATTTATTTATTTTCCTATTTATTTTTTGTTTTTTTTGTTTGCCTTATGCGAAGGTCTAACAAAAACAAAGGAATTGATTGGCAACAATGGTTGTTTGACAAAAAAACGAAAAGTATACAATAGTAATCCAACAAACTTTATATGAAAGACAATAGGCAAAGCACAAAACAATCACGAATCCTTTATTATACGCGACATATGTATAGATGTAGATGTGATCATAAATTATCTTGCATTTCTTTATATAAATAGCCACTATTGCCTTTAGTTGAAGTAGATGTATATGTAGCCTTTGGATCATCTTTTTCATCTTTACGCACCAACCTTCTTCCTCCTCGATGAGGAATACGGTTGCGAAAAATACAGACACTTCTCAAAATGAGTTATAAGTATAAAAAAGTAATGGCAAGTACAATAGCTAAGAATATAATAACAAATAGCTGTTAACAAATTTACGTACTTTTGTATGGTTAGTAAGTTCGTCGATGTTCCTGAATCGATTTGTATTACAAACTCTTCAAGTGCCGAGAACTTTGAGGTTGTAGATATTTTCAAATCAGTATTGGACATAGCAAACTGCATAAAAAATACACAGTCAAAATTGTATTAAGTTTGTTAAAAAAAAATTGTATTAAGTGCCTAAATTTTTTACGAGTTCAAAATGTAGACGAAAAAGGGTAATACGATTTTCTATTCCTCAATTTCTTTCAAATCGTCGTTCAAAATGCTCTCCTTTCTATTATGCATAATTAATTTGGTATCAGAAAAACGATTCTACACTTACATCACATCTGTTAAAAAAAAAAAAATATATATATATATATATATATATATATATATATATATATATATATATATATATATATATATATATATATATATTCATAATAACATGTCATAAATGTATATGCACTTTATGACAATATTCTAATTGATTAAACTTAGTGTCACATTTCTTCATTTTTCGAGGTGAACAACAACAACAAGCAATTGAACATCATCACATGATTTCAAAATCTTCGTAAATCGATCAGCGTAGTCACCCCATAACATACAATTTAGTCACACGCTACTTTAAAGTGTACACGAATTATCCACTTTAAAAAACTATTTATAGACTTGCTCAAGGTCCATCGAGTTTAGAAGCTTCTTTTTCTCCGATTTACCAAATCCACCGTAGTTGTCTAATTCTATAAATCTAATTACTTGTCAAATTACATCTAGAAAAAATGTTAATGTAAAATATTTGCATAAAAAAGTTAAATCATAAGTTTTACATAGAATGCAAGTTCACAATTTACCAAATTAGCCTAAGGCTGATGAGTTTGACATTCGGGAATCTCTTTGAAGGACTTAAAGACAAAGCTATGAGCGAACCCTTTAATATCAAGACACTGGCTAATATGGGTCTTGCTAACAAAGTTTAGTCTTAGTAGGTTGGTTACAACTTGATATGCAGGTTGGATTTCACCCAAACTCTACATTTCTAACATATTGCGTCACCTTCTTTTAATTGTTGCTTAAACATAGGGACCGACTTCATTCTAACGCGTACATAGAATATGTTGACGATGAATAATCAAAACACATATATTATACGATTTTTGTCAAACTTGCTCGTCCATTAGGATGAGTTCCATGTTGGTAACATTTAGTTGATTGTGCATAGGTTGCATCTATGTCCTGACAATACGAACACGTAAAAAAAACATTGTCTCTTGTAGCACAAAGGTCCTTGATGAGACAATTGTCAAACCTAGCCATTTGCTTATTTAAATTAACAAGCCGGGTATCCGCGTATTGCAGCGGTGGGTACCCGTGTAACAATATTTTCTTACGATTGAATGCTCTCCACTTGTACGTTTATTATGAGGATAACGTATCTACAATATTTCCTATGTGATGCATATTATTGAAAAGATTATCACGCCACATTGCATAGTATTCGAAAAATAACATATAAATCACATACTCCATCTTTATTTTCATGTTAAGCAATTGCATACAGTAATAATAAGTTCACCATAGTAATAGTTGAAGTGAAATGTTCTTTTTGAATTTGATGAGGTATACAAGTTTTCTGAGATGCTCAAAAGAAACAAAAAAAATCATAAGATTTTTTAGAAGTATGATAGAGGAATAGAAATTGTTGTGTTTTTTGCATTAACCAAATGATACTTTTATACTTAAATAAAGTAAACGTTACAAAAGTTATATTAAAAATAGAATTATGATTTTGGTTAAAACGTAACTGGTAATATTTAAATCTCATTACAAAAGTTAATGAGGACGGTTATGAAATGGACTAAACATAAAGACGCTTAATTACAAAATAAATAATATTGGTTTAACTTTTTTATTTCTTTTTATAGCAATGTTTTTGGCTTAATTTTTTAAAACTTTCTTATTTAGAATGTGCTAAATACTTTATAAAGTAGTATAGATTTTTTCATGTCACATAACTAAGTTTTGAACCTTTTGATTAATAAACTTATTTCCACTATGGTATAAATGTTTTAAAACTTTATAATTATTTCACACAACACTTGTATTAAATAAATTGCGAAGAGGTTTTAGATTAATGATCTCTTCATGCCATGTAAATACAAAATGAAACTCCACTATGGCTAAGTATAAAACATAAATCTCTTAAAAACATTTAGTCTTATGTTTGGACCTCTCATAATGGATGCTCTACTCACAACTAAACAAAAAAAAATAAAAAAATACAACAATTGAAATAAAAATATTAAAATCAAATTACCAGAAAAAATACAACTATTATTTTTTTATGTGTGAACCATTTACAACCGAACTAAATGAAATTATAACAGTTGAACAAATGTAAGTATGAATAGTAGGAAAAGTAGTAAGCTTTTATAGAAAACCCCAATGTTTTGAAACTCGGGTTTTAAATCGACCCGATCGAGTCATCGGGTCCGTGTTAACCTGATTTTTCTAAAAAAAAATTTATATTTTTAATAATTAACAAAAATTATATATAAAAATATAAAATTTCACGTATATTGAAGATATATAAAATGTTTACCAACCAATATAATATGTAAAAATAAAATTTTATCGCAAATACGTAAACTTACATTTTTTTCTTCAAAAAACCCGAAAAATCGAAACCCGACCGGGTCTCAAAAACCAGGTTGACCCGAGTGACCTTAAACCCGGCGGGTCGAGCCGAGTTTCGAAAATGTGAAACCCGGGTCAATATGACTCGTTTTTTCGACCGAAACCAGTTCAACCGGTTAACCCGGCCGAGTTGACCCGGGTTTCAAAACATCAGAAAAACCTATTAAAACCATATATTTGGTATATACCGTGATGCGTGTATTTTTAGTTTGTTGAAATTTTTAATTTTAAAAGATATATAAAATGTTAGAAGTTTTAGTGTTGAAGATATATGAACATCTTTTTGTGAACGTGAAATCAGTTTGTTTCTATAAATTCGAGAATAATGTATTGTATTTATTAAAGATTTATGTTGATACAAAAGTTGGGTGATCCTTGTTAGACCCGAATTACGTTTAATTCGGGTTGGTTGGACTTCGGATCCTGCACCAAGTGAATTATCTGGTTGGGATCCTGCACACTAAAACAGCACGCGTTAGGCTTACCGTGGGAATGTTTTCCACGATTAGACTCCGGCGTGAGAGTAAGTAATCGGTTAGGGTTATAAGAATCGGATGAGACGTGAGTGTGTAGAATTTAATACCTTTGTGGAACCCTTGGGGGTTCCTTATATAGGCAGTGAAACCCTAATGGGCTGTCACTGATGTTTCGGCCCCAAGGAAAGGATAATTATCAGATTTAGATTGATTGTTATCTTCTAATTATGGTGAGTGAATATCCTCTCCTTTGGGATAAATCCTAATCATAGTAGGAGTATGATTCTGTCTAACCCTGCACCGGGCATGCCGGGTCGTGGGCAGCACACGTGTGTGCGGTTACTGTTCATCCAAGCCCATAAGCTCAAATAACATTATTCCCACCCATCCGTGATGGGCCGGATACGGGTAGTACCCTTGGACCGGGTTCATGACCCGGCTGGGGACTATACGTCATCAATTTTCATTAAAAGAAAAAGAGTACTTAGTCAAAGGTTTTTATTGTTTTGTGTTTTTGAAATTTATTGCTTAAAGGTTTCACGTGGCAGTATTATATAAAAAACTATTTTTAGAAAAAAATTATTAGGAGGTTGAAGAAAAACTGTGATATATTAGATATAGGGTTTTGCTAACGACAGTTTTTAGGGTTGTGTTTAAGGGTATTTATTTTATTACAAATGTTTGTAATAATACAATTTAACCAATCAAAATCAACTATTGATTAACGATTCACTAATTGCGAGATTCTCTCCACTTTTTTAGGATTATCATCCAATCAAAATTATTCATAAATTGTATTGTAATAAAAATTTATTTGTTTAACGACAACTCTAAAGGCTGTCGTCAGCATTTCCCTTAGATATAATAGATAGATATAGATATAGATTTTTTGCACATAAACATTTAAATTGTTCACTAATATAAGTTTAATATCAAATATTTGTTTGATTTTTAACCATTTATTTTTTATAAACTTGAATATACGGAAACATATATTTTAGTACATATTTAATGAAACGCCGATCATTTTGCTAAATGTTTCGATTAAAACGTACATATTAACATTTTAAGTTAGTGTAATGTATGAAAACGTGTAAACATATAAATGATGAATGTTTTCTATATTTATATGTTATATAATATTGTGACGAATGTTACATAAATTAACGAATATCTTTCAGCATCAATCATCACAATCGCGTAATACTGTTTTTATATAAAATGAGTTATTGCAACTTAAAGTTATCGTCATTATTCATAAATATAATCATAAAACATTGCTCTTGTTGACTTTTATTTTCATGGTACTCGTGGTAACGACGCACAAGTACCATACTAATATTGATTAGAGGTAGAGGTGTTAAATCTTGTATATTTTGTTAATTATTGGCATCTTTTAACCTTTTTTTAAAAAATATAGGGTAATTTTTTGCCTATCCATTATTATTGACGGGATTAATGGAAGACATTAGATGAGCTCAATTGGCGCATACCAAACATAAAATTGATCATTCGATGAATTTTTTATATTAAAAAAAATTTCTCTCAACTTTTAGAAAGTATTATTATTTTTTTATTTTTATGTTCTTATTATATGTTTTTTTTACCCGTTTAGGATTGCTAATATATTTCGATATCGGTATAGAAAAAGACCGAGTAAATGTTTGTTGTTTTGACAAACTCACGTGTGGCTGTTGTGATATGTGCGTGTCTGCACGTGGCTGAGCATGAAGTGAGTGTGCAAGAATTATTCAATATTGCGTTACATATTTTACATAACATAAAGTATGTCATAAAGTATTCATTCTGTTTTATAATTATTGTTCGCTGATAAAAAACACATAATTTAATAAAAAAATAAAATTTTAATTTTTTTTTCTTTTACTTTTTACACAATGATAATATTACACTTAATTAATTAATTTAAAATTTTTTTATTGTTTAAAATAATATTTTCAAGTGAAGGTGATACGGTAAATTTAACATACATTTTTCTTTTCTATTTTTAAAAGTAGACCCTTTTGAATCAAACAAAGTAAGTAGTAGGGGCTTCATAGCAACTTTCATTCTAAAGGAAAGCGAAAATTAATTAACACGTTCCAAAATAATAATGTTGACTATAATTTTGAGACAAAAGAAATAGCACTAAAAGCATAAATCTTCCAAAGCTTTTCTAAAAACTTTCTTTTATTTTAAATGATTTTGCTAACTAATACCACTAGCAAAAAGCTAATATACACTTAATGAATACAAATTTGGCTTATTAAAATAAAATGAATTAAATATAATTAATTCTATTAAAAATTATGTTTAAATATAAAAATTTATGAGTTTATATAATGTGTTTTTAATATATTTTAATATTATTTAAAAATAATTATGTTCATTAATTGCATACTAACTTGTCTAATGAGCATCGGTTACTAAAACTTTTAAAAAGCTTTTAATTATGTTTTTAACATTACATCAATAACTTTGGCTAGAGGACATGGTACGGTGGTGTTATGACTCGTGTCATGACTTACCGGCCGAGAAAAGTGATGGCTCACCACACCAACATGTGGCGTTATGAATCGTTGTAGTTCCTAGCTCAGCTTTTGTGGCGTTATGATTTATTAATAAAGTGGAATATATGTAGACTCATTATACCACTTATTAATCCTATGACACCACTTTTAGCACGACTCACTGCTACCTAACAAAATGTGATGTTATATCCTACGTGGCAACACTTTTTGGCTATGACACCACTTTTGGCTATAACACCACACTACTGTACCATGTGCTATTATAATTTTTTTAAAAATTTAATAAACACAAAGTCTTTTATAAAATCTTTACTCATCAAATTTGTTTAACATTTAATGTATTAAATGCAAAAAAAAATTATAAAAGCTTTTTGCATTAAGGATATTCTAAAAACTTTGGTTAGCAATATATTATTTCTGTCTCATAGGTATGATTCATCTTTTAACTTTGAGTTTTTTTAATTACAAGAATTCGTAGTAGTAAACTTTACAAAAGTTTATAATTGTGTTATAATATTAATTTACAATTTTTTTGTTTTATAAATTTGTTCTCACTATGTATATATTTTTTTTAAATTTATAAACCTCTCACATAATTAAAATACATTAAACTATGAAAAGTTTTAACGTCTCAAATATTTTATATGCCGCATAAGCTTGAAATGCATGTCCACTATGATTTACAAGTTTTTAAACATAACCATAAGTTTATAAACCATCATACTGGGTGTCCTAATTATTTATACTATATATTAAAAGAAAACACC
The DNA here is from genome assembly GCA_025667525.1 of Glebionis coronaria. Lineage (NCBI taxonomy): Eukaryota > Viridiplantae > Streptophyta > Magnoliopsida > Asterales > Asteraceae > Glebionis > Glebionis coronaria. The sequence goes on along the minus strand of CM046878.1, from coordinate 23,343,781 downwards.
TATTATTATTAGAAATGTTAAAAAAATCAACTTACAAGTAATGATGCATAATGTACAACTATATAAACATATTTAAAAATTAATAAAAATATAAATATAATATAATACTCATATTAAAACTAACTAATACATAATAACTAATACACACTTGCAAATAAAAATAATTAATACAACTTTTTTTTTGGTAAAGGGTTTCCCCGGTAAATAGATTAAACCAAAAAAACAGTGAAGTACAAATGGAATGTGGCTAAGGTACCACATTAACCTCAAGCTAAACCGCTTGATAAACATCTAGATCTAGTGCTTATGACAAGCCATAAACACTTACAAAACACCTAGCACAAAACGAAATGAACCAAACTAACTAACAGCCGCCGTGAAGGAATTTCCACCTGCATTTGTTTTAGAGAATAAATTAGTTGTTTCATCATACACTATTTCAACCTCGTCATCTTCATCATCGTGATCCAACACAGAGTAAGAATTTGATGTAGATATCCCAACACCTGATGATGACTTATCAATAGACTTCAACTTGGGCAAAGAAACAGTTTTCGCATTAGTCACTCCCTTCGTCGGGTTACTAATTGTAGCTTTAGGAACAAATTTGACATTCGGCTGAACCGATGGACCAGTAAACTTACCACCCTTTATAGATTTCGTCATTTTTTTCTTTGTTCTGGTGACCGTTTGGAAACCATCATTAGAAATAGATGGACCAGTACTAGCAGGAAGAACTATAGGAGAGACACCCACCTTCTTAGAGCATTGATCAAGAGAGTGACCAAAAGTCTTACACTCAACATATTTAGGAGGTCTCCATTCATATTCAATACGTATAGTTTCCTTTGTAAAACCTTCCCCCGAAAGAGAAGGGACACCAATGGTAACAACATCCACAAAATCAGCCTCAGCATTAACCTCAATTAAGCATCTGACAAAACTACTCCGCCCCCATGACTCCTTACACATAGTGCTAGTGTAGGAATCTAGCATCACAGGTTTTCCAATGAAAGAAGCAATCAAACTAATTCCATCTTCTTCAAAGACTTGAATAGGCACATCATGTAATTTTACCCAAACAGGAATACGAGTCAACTCTTCCTTAATCAACCTAGTATCCAGCGACCATTTTTTGAGAATGATCGGAGAATTACGAATCAGCCACGGGCCCTCTTCTAAAACAGCTTCCAAACCAGCAAGTGACTTGAATTTGAAAAAGAAAAAACCCTTAGAGTTCATCATGATCCGTGTCAACCCATGTTTCACCCATTTGTTCCTAAAAAAAATCCACAACCGGGAACGCCATTCTCTTTCCAATAAAGTAACCATAAAGAGTATGTTCAAGACGATGACTGGCCTTCTGAACCACTTTACGAGGAATAGAGACGTTAACACCTTCAAAAACATCTTCTGACACCAATTGACGAAAAATACCATTATCAGGGAACTGCTCCTTATCATTTGCGCTAGTACTACAAATAGAAGCAAGCGTATCCATTTTTTTAGAAAAATCAGCGGTAATATCCTCAATCGAATATACACAATCATTACTTGCATCATTCGAATCACCCGCCTTGATCATCAACTCAGCTTCATACGCACACAAACAAAAATATATCTCCTTCAATCGTTCACTGGAAATCAACGAACAGACAGCAAATTTCATCAACTCTAAATTGTGCTTGAGCTCACGAACTTCAGCCACCGTATGTAGTGGCATCTCAAAAACCTGACCAGTCAAATCAATCGTACAAGGCTGCATATTACTAAGTAATACAGCCTTTTCTCTCGGATCCATCTTATCACTACTAATCACATCCACCGTGTTATTCAGTCGATCACCATTAGTAGTCGAATCATTGGATGCGCTAGGGTTTGAGGAGACCCTAGAATGAACAGACCCCTCCTTCGCAAGCAAGACAGCCTCATAAGACTCCATGCAGCCTAGTAAATAATTAATACATCTCATTACTTCAAAATACAATTTTATATGAAATCGTACAACAATTAAAAGCATATATCTATAATATCGTACATATGTTGTCTATCTAAAATGATGGTGTATATAGTCTTGAAACCAAACCGAACCAACGTGTTCAATTGAAAACCGTAGTCACAATTGGTTCGGCTAGCCAAAAAATCGTCAGAATACGAACCGGAGAGACCCTATCAAAACCGATAATAACGACTCCATATATATGTATGTACTATTTTTTAACGACACATAAATCTGTATTATTTATAAAAGAGATTGCACGTTCTCTCTAAAATTTAAAGTAGCACTCCCTTACAAGCTTTTTGATATAAATCTCTACAACACAACAACTTTATACAATTTATTTCTGTATTAATTAGAGAGCAATACACATTAAATGACAAAGTGAATATAAATTAATAGTATGCAAAATGTACAAACGCTTATTGGTATAAACTATAATTTTTTATATACAATTACTTAAATTGTTTATGAAAGTCCCTAATCAATGCTAGAAACACGAAACTTAACTAATCAACACAAGTTATTACTTTTCAAACGTTATCTTATTATTGTATAATAAAGAATTACAAGTGTTATGGATAACACCGTTTGATGACAATGTGTTGTGCACACTTTGAACAACTATAAACCCTAACTTATGAATACAGTCACAGCTGTTTGATCAAATAAGTTCTAAGCATTAATGTTATGAATATTCTCAAAGTGTTGAACATTAATGCTGGGATACACATCCTATTTATAGTGATACGAGGTTGACCTAAATAGTACTTGATGGTGACTACACAAGACATTCACTTTTCAGACATCAGTCACATGATGCTCTTCTATTCTTGGTAGTCTGCCATAATGCTTTAAGGAAACAGATCTTGAAACAGTTTCTTTTTTCTTCATTGTCTCGAACACACAAATGGCATGTCCAAAGTGTGCTGAGTGTTAACAGGGTATTGCCACCCCTGTTAACCCTCAACCCCTTAGAGTCCCTGATACATCTTGGCTGTTATCCATCACAGCCGATAGGTATGTCTTCAAGTAATCTTTGAATTCCTTGACAATGTCTCTGACCTGGACTCCTCTGAGGTTGCTCACAGACTTGGATCTCTGTGAGTCTTGTGATACTTTCCTGTCTCCTAGGCATATGCAAGTGACTATCTAACAGCTTACTTTGTGTTTAAATCTATGATCAGGGAATCTAACAAACTTAGATTCCCAACAATCTCCCCCTATTTAAACATAAATATAGCTAGATCTATCTAAGTTAATGTAAGTGAGATAACAGCTTCTTCTTACTCATAACAGATCTAAACAAACATACCTCATGATTTTATTCATACTTAAAGAAAAATTACAAGTACATTACAAAAGGGAAATAAAATGTGAAGGTAAAATTGAGCTGTGAATTTCTTCAATAGTCATCATTTTTGATCTTTTCTTCAGCTTCAGCTATGTCTGTTCTAGTATCCAATTCTGCCTACAAAGCTTTTGCAAAAACTTTGGAATACTCTGAGTTAATCTTGAGTCCCTTTTTGAGACACAGCAGCTGAATTGTTGATGCTAAGCCAAGCTCATCTTCTCTTTGAAATGCATACTGGCAAGCTCTGTTCATGAATGTCATTCCTCTTTCAGGCTCTGTGTAGCTCTGACCATCAACAGGGCCAACGATTCCATTTGGTAGGATCAAATCCTTGTGCATTCCATCCACTTGAACATCATCTGTGACAAAGGTTTCCTTAACAAGTTGAGAAACCCTTCTTCTTTTCTTGCCAGACTTTGGGGGTTCTTGTTCAAAAAGCTGTGGTGGGGGATCAATTTTGAGTTTGGCAGCTGTTTCTTTGATCCAGGTGAACTTGGCCTTAAGAGTTTTAAGTAGAAGAAAATTAGCCTGACCAGTTCTTTTGGCAGCTAAGGCTTCAAGTTCAAACCATTCAGATAACCCAAGTTTATTTAGCCTGAAGTCCTCAAATACATTCATATTACCCTGTTGGTTGTCTTTCCACAAAATCATCTGTGGTGTGTTGGTGGACTTGTGAATTGTGTATTTGAACTTGGTTATCTTGCCAGGTGCATACCTGTTGTTAACGCAGGCATCATAATCAGCTTTTACTTTTCTTAGTGCCTCTGCGCGTTTAGCTTCCATTTCCCTCAACCTTTGTCTCTGCTTCTCCCTTTCAGGTGGAGTCATCTTCCTTAGAGTAGCCTCATTTAGCTCCTTGTCTTTCTTGATTTCATTTAGTCTTTTGAATTCCTCAGCCTGTTTCTCTATTTCTTCAGCTGTTAAGGGATTCTCATTGGAGGGTGTAAAGGTTGAAAATTAGGAAAGGTCTGTGGTGGATCCTCTTGTCTCTAGCATCGCAGCTATCTTCTTTAGTTTTGTGTCCGTGTCAACCAAAACTATCTCCTTTCCTTTCTTCGAGACAGAGGATTCCATACTCATGTTTTTCAATACCTCAGCTCTTTTGATAAACGCTGTCTGGGTTTGAGTTTGTATTACTTTGGGAAGGGAGCTAACAGTGAACTTTAGCTTCTTGGCAGCTGGTTCACCATCATCCCCAGACTCGCTGGTGTTAACCAAAGTCAGGGACTTTGATGAATCAACTCCATCATTATTCTGTTGCTCCCCCTTAGTGTTATCCTCATCATCAGGTATGATAACAGGTGTGATGACTTGGAGGGGGACAGGTGAAGAAATGGTGTTGTCAGCGGATGTTAAGCTCTATTTAGCAGATTCAAGGTTAAGTACCTTTTCCTTCTCCCCCTCATGTTCATCCTGTCTCCTCAGACGTTTGGATGAACGTGTTTGAAAGTGCCTTGCAATCTGTTCAACAGAGGTAGCCATAGCACGTTGCCTTGTCCTTGAAGCTCTGGCAATCTTCAGCAGAAGGTTGCAGTTTCCATTTGTATTGCCCTGAACACGATTAACGATGAAGTTTGTATGACGATATTGCCTGTTTCGAACAGCTTCAAACTCTCTGTGCATTGTTAACTCATGTTCATAAAATAGAGCAGGGACCTCTGTGTCAATGACATCCTTGATTCTTGTGGACAAATGACTAAGTCCTTGTGCTACACCTTTTCTTGCACCATCCTTGATGGGTTTAGTGACTGCATCCGCGACTGCCTTCTTGATGATCCCTGGAAATGTGACAGTGAAGTTATGCATTTCAGACTTGATAACATCCAGCTTTCTTGATAGGCGTTCAATATCAGATTGATGATGAACAGGCTGAAGATTATGGATGTTCAGGCTTTGTTGAGCATAATCATCCCCCCTTGGCAAAAGATCAAAGCTGGTTTGGGCAGGATGATCAAACATGAGAAATTCAGCAGTTGGATCATAAGCAGGGCGTTGGAAGACTGTTGTTGTGGAGGTAGCAGAGGTGGGAGTGACAACAGCTTCCTTGGGAGGAGGAGTATTATTATCAGCTGGAGTGGACACAACTATTTCCTTGGGAGGAGAGACAGATTGTTGATCATCTTCTTCTTCTTCATCCTCCTCCTCAAACATCCCCACAGGGACTTCATCCTCATGCATGGATTCAGGATCAGAGACATCATCAACTAATGACAGTACTTTTTCTTCAATATCAAGCAGGGGCTCTTCCTCATTTGGTTGGTCCTGAATAATTGTATCAGCCTCTTTATCCTGTTGCTCCAGGGATTATGTGTCTGGCTGTACAATTTTAGCCTGCAAGTTGTTGTTATTAGTAACAGGGAAATAAGTAAGGGGAATGGTCGCCATTTTCGTTGTCCCAGAGAGGCTGAGGGTGATTACTCAGCCACTCCAAAGGATATATCCTTGGGATTCTTTTAAGAGTGAAATTTATATGGTTAATGATTGCCATTCGCTGCCCCTAGGAAAGCTGAGTGTGATTATTCAGCCCCCCAAAAGGTTAAAACCTCTGGGAATCTTTTGATTGTGAAACATATGTTGTTAAGGATCGCCATTCGCTGCCCCTAGGAAGGCTGGGGGTGATTATTCAGCCCCCCCAAAAGGTTAAGAAACCTTTGGGACTCTTTTAATAGTGAAACATATGTAGGTGAAGGTCGCCTGTTACGCTGTCCCTAGGAAAGCTGAGGGTGATGATTCAGCTCCTCCTGAAAAGGATAAATCCTTTGGGATTCTTTTAAGGTGAAAAAGATATGGGTTAAGATCGTCTTATTACGCTGTCCCTAGAAGAGCTGAGGATGATTATTCAGCTCCCCTAAAAGTAAAACTTTTGGGATTCTTTTTCTGAGGGAACCAAGAGGTTGTGTAAGGTACAGCTGATCAAGGTTGAGACATATGTGTATTCAGGTTGTTGTTTGCCTGAATACTGTCAAGAGGGTGCAGAGTCATCGGGGTGCTTTATAAACACAAATGACTCATTCCCTGGTGCATAGACAGGGTGTACAGAAGTATTAAAGAGTTCTAAGTGCATAGACAGACTTCTATGGGTCGAGGATTACCCTAACTTCACCACTCTCACCTACAGACATTTGAGAGTGGCTGCTTGTGGACCTCTAAAAATTTACACTGATTACCTGTGTGATATCAGCAGAATTCGGCTGGTTCCCTGTTGTCTCGGCTGACATCGAGACGCTAGACCCTTGTTTTTGGTCAGCTGAAGTCTCTGATTCCACATGAGTATCTGGAACAGAGGAGGTGTCGAGGTTCACAGTCTTCTTTCCCTTGGCCTTAGCAACAGATTTGGTGTGGGAAGAAGATGGGTTTTTCTTCTTCTTAGACTGTTGGCCAGATGAAGCCTTGGACGTCGTGGTGTGCTGCCCAGAGGTCAAAGACTTAGACTTGCCAGACACACCAGAGGTAATCACCTTCTTAGAGGAAGGGAGCAAGGACTTCTCAGCTGAGGGTTGTTTGTTAGCAACGTTCAACATGTGGGAGGTGACAAGGACATCTTCAGCTCCAATTTCTTTGTAGATGGCACCTGTGATGCGATAGGGCTTCAGAGAAGTGAGTGCAGAGTTATGATAGTTGTCCCCCAACAGGCTTTCAAAGATCAGTGATAAAAATCGAACGTAGCAAATGTTCTTTTCCCTGACTTGGTTCCTTCCTTTCAGCTGTTCAACTAGATTGGAGAAGAGAATACTTCCTACATCAACATCAGCTCCCCAGATCAGCCCATAAGCTATAGATTGGTGGTTGAAGGACATCTGGTCTTGGGATCCCTGCATTCCTCCCAGGGATTTGACTATGTGGGTGAAGAGGACACGCCACATAGGGGTAAAATACTTGATCTTCAGAGGGGACTTCGAGAGGACCTCAGCGGGTGTAAGAGCAGGGTTCACATCATGGAAGGGTTTAAGTGTGGCCAGAGCATCCTTAACAGCCTTATTGTCAACCACCTTAAGGCATTCATCACCATGTTTTAACCCAGCCACACTAGAGAAATCTTTGAGTGAGAAGGCAAATGGGTGTTCGTTGCAACAGAGGCTAAAGGTTATTGTGTCATCAACGACTTCAGCAGAGTACCAGAATTCCCTAAGGTATTCTTGGTAGAAGGTGGTTGGGGATTTTGTGAATGCTGCACTTACATCACAATTCTGCATGAAGTTAACCAGATCTGAGTAGGATTAATTTGGAGCCTTGATCCATCCAACGGAGTTGTTAGATGCAAGGATGCTTTCGTTGAGTTCAAAGTTAACGTTTGCTGCCTTGGGAACTGGGAAAGCCACAGATTCAAGGTCGAAGAAGAATGAAAATGGAGGATGGGTTTAGAGAGAGAAAGCTTAGAGAGAGAAATAGATTTATGAAATGAGAATAGTGGTAGGTGAGGAGAAACGAGAGGCAATATATATATTCAAATATGAAAACAGTTATTCAACCGCAGTTAATGCAAAGTGGGAAAATGACTGCTCATGTGTGTCCCTTGACCTTTCATAACTTATTTGTCTCCTCGTTATTCGAAAATAAATGATTAAATATTGAGAATGTTTTTTAGCATTTACTTGGAAAGTAACTACCTAGTTTCATGTGAAAAACATTTAATATAGAATCAGTCATTTAATGAACACATTTATTATCAAGCCACAGGCTTTGAGATATTGAGCATCCCTAGCTCAGCAACTAGCCTGTTGAACGAAGGTTCAGCCAAAGGCTTTGTGAAAATATCATCTAGTTGCAGCTCTGTGGAAACAAAGTACAGCTCAATATCTCCCTTCATTATGTGATCCCTGATAAAATGATACCTGATATTGATGTGTTTGGTACGAGAGTGAAGAACAGGGTTGTTAGAGATGGCAATGGCACTAGTGTTGTCACAAAAGATTGGCACTTTGTCATATAAGATTTCATAGTCAGCCAATTGACTTTTCATCCAGAGCACCTGAGCACAACAGCTGGCTACAGCGACATATTCTGCTTCAGCTGAAGACATGGCCATAGAGTTTTGCTTCTTAGCACTCCATCCAACCAATTTTCCTCCTAGGATTTGACAGCTGCCTGAGGTGCTTTTCCTGTCAATACAGCATCCAGCATAGTCTAAATATAAATAGGCCTTGAGATCAAAGCCAGATTCCTTGGGATACCATAGACCTAGGGAGGGTGTTCCTTTGAGATACCTGAAAATTTTCTTAACAACCACTATATGGGATTCTTTTGGGTTAGCTTGGTACCTTGCACAGAGACATGTGGAGAATTGGATATCAGGACGACTAGCTGTTAGATACATGAGTGACCCAATCATGCCTCTGTATAAAGTCTCATTAACAGAGACCCTTGACTCATCAGGACCCAAGTTGTTGGGTGGAAGCATAGGGCATTTCACTGATGCACAATCAGCTAAGTCATATTTTTTAAGTAAATCTTTAACATACTTTTCTTGAAAAATTGAAATTCCCTTAGGAAATTGTTTAATTTGAAAACCCAAAAAGTAAGTTAATTCACCCATCATACTCATCTCATATTTCTTGGTCATTAATTTAGCAAATCGTTTACTAAGATTAACATTTTTTGACCCAAAGATGATATCATCCACATAAATCTGCACAATGATGAAATCACTCTTATCCTCGAAGGTAAAGAGAGTTTTATCAATAGGACCCCTAACAAATTTGTTTTCAGTTAAGAAATTAGAAAGAGTTTCATACCATGCTCTTGGAGCTTGTTTCAGCCCATACATGGCTTTGTGTAATCTGTACACATGATTGGGAAACTCGCTGTTCTCGAATCCTTCAGGTTGTTCAACATATACTTCCTCAACCAAATCTCCATTGAGGAATGCACTCTTAACATCCATCTGATACACAATGAAGTTCATATAAGCAGCATAAGCCAAGAAGATTCTGATGGCTTCAAGTCTTGCTACATGAGCAAATGTTTCATCATAATCAATTCCTTCAGTCTGAGTATACCCCTGTGCCACCAGCCTGGCCTTGTTTCTGATGATGTTTCCAATTTCATCCATCTTATTTCTATAGATCCATCTAGTGCCTGTGATATTCTTTCCAGGTGGAGCTGGCACTAGTGTCCATACTTTGTTCCTTTTGAACTGATTGATTTCTTCCTGCATAGCAACTACTGACCCATCTTCTACAAGTGCCTCAGCTACTCTCTTAGGTTCAATTTGAGAGAGAAATTCAGCAAAGAGATATTCATTGGCTGAGGCGGACTCTGAGTCATGAATTCACTGTCTAGTAGTAACCCCTGCATTAGGTTCCACAATGATGTTGACAAGAAGAATATGTTGATCTCTTGACTACTTAGTTTGAGGAGCTAGGGAATCATAGACAGGAACACTTGTGGGGATAGCTAGAACTATTTGAGTTTCATCCTGCTGACTAGGAGGGCTTTCTTCAAAGACTACTTCAGTGTCTGAGTCTACTTAAGCCATATCAAGGGGTACAAGTTCATTATCAGCAGGAGATTCTTCAGGGATTTGAAGAATTGGTGAGTCATCAATAGCAGTAGAGGAAGAAGGGATACAAGAGGTCTGTGGTACTTCTTCATCAAGCTCCTGAGAGGTAGGAACTTCAATGTTGTGAGTAGACAGAGGGTCAAAAGCAGGAACATAAGGAGTGAGAGTGTTGGAGTGATGATGGTGAAGGCTGGTAGGTCTAGGTTCGGAGAATTCATCACTTGGGAAAGACACATTTTCATTAAAATCAATTTCATCACCCTCTGTTCTAGTTCTCTGTATGACATCATCATCTTCATTGAATCTGACATGAAAGGTTTCTTCTAGTTCTTGTCTTCTGATGTTGAATACTCTGAAGGCTTTGGCTGTTGGAGAGTATCCCAAGAAGAAATCATCATCAGCTTTTTCATCAAATTTTCCAAGTTTATCCCTGTAGTTGTAAATGAACATAGGGCATCCAAAAACATGAAAATAGCTGACATCTGGAGATTTGTTTCTGAAAACTTCATAGGAAGTTTTACCATGTCTTTTGACAATGATTGATCTATTTTGTGTGTAGCAGGCAGTGTGAACAGCTTATCCCCAAAATTGCTTTGGTAAGGCTGCACCATTCAACATAGTTCTGGCTGATTCAATCAAAGTCTTGTTTCTTCTTTCAGCCACCCCGTTTTGTTCAGGGGTGCCAGCTGAAGAGAAGTTTTGTGAAATACCCTTTTCATCACAAAAAGATTCAAGTTGATGATTCTTGAATTCAGTACCATTATCACTTCTTAGAGCTTTGACTCTAACATCATTCATATTTTCAACCTGTCTGATGAAGGACATGATGGTATCAGCTGCATCACTTTTCCTTCTGAGGAAGAACACCCATGTATATCTTGAAAACTCATCAACTATGACCAAGGTGTATTTGTTGTGATTAATGGTCTGAGGTTTGACAGGCCCAAACAAATCCATGTGAAGGAGATGTAAGCACTTGTCAATAGAGAATGATTGTCTGGTCTTGAATGAAGACCTGTGATGCTTTACCTTGACACATGCAGAACAAGTCTTGTCTTTAGAAAACATCACTGAAGGTAGACCAGCAACCAGGTTTTGTGTGGCTATCTTGTTGATGTTCTTGAAGTTGAGATGAGACAGTCTTTTGTGCCACAGCCAATTGACACTTTCAGAGGCTTTAGCAAGAAAACAATTTGAGCTGTCTTCAGAGCAAACAGCCATGTTGATGACATAAACATCTCTCCTTCTAGGTACAATAAGCACAACATCATTGTTCTTGTTAAATATGGTTCCCTGAGTCTTAGTAAACAAAACCTTGTAGTCAGCATCACACAATTGGCTGATGCTGATAAGATTTTGTTTAAGACCATTCACATATGCAACCCTTGTAAACGTTATCCCATTGCAGTTCACTGAGCCGTATCCCTCTGTGTCACCTGAAGAATTATCTCCAAACACCACTTTAGGACCTGGCTCCCTTGAGTATCTGTGCAGGTATTGTTGAATCCCTATCATGTGTCTAGAGCAACCACTGTCTAGATACCATACTGATTCCTTGAGATGTTTCTGCACAGATACATAGAAACAAGTTAGTTCCTATGGTGAACCCACTTTCCAGTGGGTTCCCTGAATTGCTGATTAGAAATTCTTGTGTTCCTGTAGAACTTTTGGCGATGGGAGGGACAATTAGCTGTCTCATGGGTAAAACTTCCACATATATCACAACCTGGGAAGTCACCACACTCGTCTGAGTGATGGTATGTGAATCCACAGAATTTACAGGGAGGATAAGGTCTGTAGTTTCCTTGTTGTCTTTTAGAACCCTGTTGTCTATCCCTAGAAGGTGTCTGAGCTCTCTTAACAGCCATATATTTATCATGATCTAAGGTCATGTGGTGAGAGTTCTTACAGATATTGCAATAAGGTTTGACTAACCTTTCCCCTTTGGGTTCACCTAGGACTGACTTAGGTTCACGAGAAGTAGAGTATTCAACGAAAGGCTTAATGTGTTGTTTTAAGAGTTCTACTTCTTTCATTAGAGACAACAGGCGTTCTTCAGCGGAAGGGTCAACCTTGTTAACATCTTTTTTTTGAGACATGCTTAAATGCAACTTGCTTACCAGATTGTTTAGCAGGTACAGAAAATATTTTAGTTGGTGGTTTCTCAACATCTGTTTTAAGTTCACCCTTAGCAGCTCGTGAGGAACTGCTGGGTTCAACTCCAGAGAGTTTGGGCAAAGGTGGTAATTCAGCCACATCTTTAGAGACAGGGTCATCAGTCAAAATGGGATCTGACATATGACTAGTCTCTGTAGATTTGAAAACAATCTCTTTGGGTTTGGTGAGAATTTTCAGCTTATTTTTCTTAGCAGATACATCCCTTTTAATGTCAGTAGGCAGCTCATCATTAAGCAACTGATCTATAGTGAACCTACTACATAGCCATTTTTCAATAACCTTATTTAATTCAGATACTTGATCATTTAAGGCAAAGTTTTTCAAGGTTAACCTAGTGACTTCATTTTGAAGGGATATTTTCTCTAAATTAACCCGTCTGAGAGCTTCACATTCAGATTTAGCATTTAGCAGTTCATTTTTAACAGAGTGAAACTTATCAAGCAGGTTCTTTCTTTGTTCCTCAACAAAGTGTAAATCAACAATGGTGTAATCAAGGACATGTTTGTGTTCATCACTATCAGACATAGATAAAAGCCTGTGTACCTTTTTCATTGTGATGTCAACCCATTGTCCTGATCTTGCATCACCTTTCCCAACAGCTGGTTCATCCTCAGCTATAGCCATGAAAGCCCTTACTCTAGTAGTATCTTCCTTATCTGAAGTCAGCGGCTCATCATTCCAATCATAAGCTTCAGCAACCAACCCTTTCTCTGTCTTTTTATCACCTCATTTCTTCTTAGACAGAGCTTCAAGCTTCAAGTTCATCTGTTCTAACTCAGCTTTAAGTGCCTTGTACTTGTTTTTGTAATCCTTCTTCTCATTGTCTGATGAGTTGGATTGGTGAGATGAGTTATTGTGTTTTGGTTTGAACTTGTAAGGTTTGGTGGAAGATGATGGATAGGAAGGTGAGGATGTCTTGGTGGAAGGACAGTCTTTTTGGAAGTGTCCAAGCTTTTCACAGGCAAAACAAGTTTCTTTTGATCTGTCAGTTTGTTTACTAGCTGATCCTATTCTCCCTGATCTTTTGAAGAATCTTCTTTGATTGGCTAGCAAGGCTCTTTCATGAAACTCAGCATTAAGGTCTGTTAAAAACTCTTGGCTGCTGCGAGTGTCTTCTTCAACATCAGAGTCGCTGTCATGAGGATGTGGTGCAGAGATCAAGGCTTTGGAAGATGCTCCTTGAACTACAAATCTTTCAGTCTCTGACTTGTATATAGTATCAATCAGCCCTTCTTCATAATTATACTTTCCATAAAGCTGAGCTAAGGTGTCATTCTTGATTGAGTTATTTGCTCTCTGAGTCTGATTCATACTCAGCCACTTTCTTAGAAGGCTGTTGACAAATGTGGCATTAATCTCAGCTTGACCAATGGTGACATCATTCATAGCTAGGTCATTGAGAAGAATCTTCAGCCTTGTATAGGTTTGTTGAACCTTTTCACCTTCAAGTGGCTTGAAAGCATTGAACTGAAGTCTGAGTGCCTGAATCTTGGTTTCTCTGGTTTCAGAGGGTCCTTCATGGCCAAGGATGAGGTCTGTCCACATTTGCTTGGCTGTGGGACACTGAATGACAGACTTCATGATGTGTTTGGGAAGACAGGATATGATGATGCTTTTGAGACGTTTATCTTAGTTTGCCAATTTTCTATCAGCTGGAGTCCATTGTTTGAGAGGTTTGGGAAGAGGGTTTTCTTCAGTGGAGGTAAGCGCCATGGGAACATAAGGACCATTTTCTAAAATTTCTAGAAGAAATGGTTCAAGTCCATCGAGATACACACGAAATTGACTCTTCCAACTAGCAAAATCTTCTTCATCAAAGACTGGTACACTGGTGACATGTGATCCGCCTCTTGAGTCAAGAAGTTGGGGTAGATCATCGTCATTAGGAGGTGGAGGGGTGAGTCTTGGTGAAGATGGAGATGCATTGTTGTTGTTTCCAGAAGGTGAATGTGGTGGGTTAGAAGTTTCTGGCATGGTGTATCTTGATTATAAAACTGAGAACGATGTTTCTTGACGGTTTTAATACCAAACACTGCTCTGATACCAATTGAAAGTCCCTAAGCAATGCTAGAAACACGAAACTTAACTAATCAACACAAGTTATTACTTTTCAAACGTAATCTTATTATTGTATAATAAAGAATTACAAGTGTTATGGATAACGCCGTTTGATGACAATGTGTTGTGCACACTTTGAACAACTATAAACCCTAACTTATGAATACAATCACAGCTGTTTGATCCAATAAGTTCTAAGCATTATGTTATGAATATTCTCAAAGTGTTGAACATTAATGCTGGGATACACATCCTATTTATAGTGATACGAGGTTGACCTAAATAGTACTTGATGGTGACTACACAAGACATTCACTTTTCAGACATCAGTCACATGATGCTCTTCTATTCTTGGTAGTCTGCCATAATGCTTTAAGGAAACAGATCTTGAAACAGTTTCCTTTTTCTTCATTGTCTTGAACACACAAATGGCATGTCCAAAGTGTGCTGAGTGTTAACAGGGTATTGCCACCCCTGTTAACCCTCAACCCCTCAGAGTCCCTGATACATCTTGGCTGTTATCCATCACAGCTAATGAGTATGTCTTCAAGTAATCTTTGACTTCCTTGACAATGTCTCTGATATGGACTCCTCTGAGGTTGCTCACAGAGACTTGGATCTCTGTGAGTCTTGTGATTCTTGCATGTCTCCTAGGCACAGGAAAGTGACTATCTAACAGCTTACTTTGTGTTTAAATCTTTGATCAGGGAATCTAACAAACTTAGATTCCCAACAGTTTACTAATATAAGTTTAATATTAAATTTGTGTTTGATTTTAGACCATTCATTTTTTTTATAAATTTGCATATACGAAAACATATATCGTCTATGTATGTATTTTTGTACAAATTTAGCGAAATACTACTCATTTTGTTAATTAATTCGATTAAATCGTACATATAAGAATTTTAAGGTTATTATGGTAACGTGTAAATATATGAACCATGAAAATTTTCTATATTTACACGTTATATAATATTATGAAGAATGTTACACATATCAGTAAATAACATTCACGATCAATCATCACAATTTCGTAATACTATTTTTATATGAAGTGGTTATTATTGCTTAAAGTTATTTCAAATTAAGACTGTCATCATTATTTGTAAATGGGCAAATTGCATAAAAATATATCAAACTTATACTCAATTTCAATTTAATGTATTATACTTTTTTTTCCTCAATTTAATGTACTCAACTTTTATTTAGTTGCAATGGAAGTCAATTAATAGGTTAACCAAGTCACCACCAAATTACCTTATTCTCTAACTTGATTTTCTGACGACCTCATTTTCTGACAAGCCACTACCATTTGTATTATTAAAAGCACGTCCATCGTATATCTTGATTCATGAATACTATGATGTAACTAATGCCCAATATCAAAAATAAAAAAAAAACACATATTTAACACCTTGTTATTACGTTATACATATTATTATTTTTTCTACATGTGTTTAAATTGTCAACCAAAAAAATATACAAATTATATATGAATACTCCTTACTAAATTGATAAACCATTACTAAAGTTAATCAATGCTTCCATGCCTTCATATTTTTGACAAACAAACTTTATTTATAAAAGTAAAAACATACATACTCATACAACAAACTTTAAAATCACAAAAAGCAAACTTTACTTATATTTAACGTATGTAGAAAAAAAGGTTTAAGGTTTGTTGCATGTCAATAAACTAATCAAATTCAATTTCACGTTCACTTTCGAGTTAACAAGTATTCAACAATAAAATGTATAACTTTTCGTTTAACATTTTAAAGGCATAAGAAACAAAAATTTATATAAAACTTAATAACAAGGGGTGCCGTCGAAGAATGA
The DNA here is from genome assembly GCA_025667525.1 of Glebionis coronaria. Taxonomy (NCBI): domain Eukaryota; kingdom Viridiplantae; phylum Streptophyta; class Magnoliopsida; order Asterales; family Asteraceae; genus Glebionis; species Glebionis coronaria. Next base: position 23,327,851 of record CM046878.1, on the reverse strand, counting down.
AGTCGTCTCGGAAAATCGGGTTAAAAAGAAGGTGACTTGGGGTGACCTGGTAAATTGTCTTTAATTGCAACCAAATAAAAGTTAAATACATTAAATTGAAGAAAAAAAAAATATAGTACATTTAATTGAAATTGAGTATAAGTTTGATACACTCTTATGCAATTTCTTTTTTGTAAATTTATTATTAAAAAATATATATACTAATAAAGCATTACATTCGCATAGATTTAGTTTCAGGGTACCGCAACCGTAACGCACGGGTACCCTGTTAGTTTATTTTTATAAATACATTAAAAATTTATTTCAAATTTACTACATTTTCTTTAGTTAAAGTCATTATTACAAAAAAAAATAATTTTAACTTTTTATTGAAGGCATAAATATCATTTTATAAAAAAGTAAAAGAAAAATTGTAATATAGATGTTTTTCATAAATCGGTGTGTTTTAACTTTTGAAACTGATGAGAAATTAACTGAAAGAAAGGGTTAGAAAATTACTCCTACACAAATGGTCGTAAGTTAGTAAAAAAAAAAGTAACTCTTCGCGTAAGTCGGTTCTAACAGCGTGTAAGCTGCGACGCGAAGGTATGATTCACGTCATGATCATTTAGATTGGTGCTACGACGCGACGCTATCAACCACTCGTATACATGCTCTAAGTCTATCTTCTTGTATCGATAAGTTTTAACTTTGTTATAGAAGTGAATAGTAATTTGTAGAATCATATGACATGATTAAGAAAAAGACATGTAAATGATTGAAGGATATTAAACTATGAATGATGACGATTGATTCTCAACCCAATGCACCAAAAGAAGATGCATCCAAAAGATCTAACTCCATGAGTATGGGCCACGATGACTTTTGATACGTTTTTAAACGAATAATATTTCCGTCGTATATTAAATGTTTATATTTTACTTTCTTCTTTTTTATATTTGATTAAATAACTCTTTTGTCTTATATAATATTTGATGTAAATAAATACTATTTTAAATATATTTTTTATTGATATAAATTTCAATCAATTATTATATACAATCAAAGATTAAAAAAAAAGAAATTAAAAGTTAAATATGGACATTTAATATGTGACGAAAGTACTATTTTATATTTCTTTTTTATATTTTGAATCAAAGTCAGAAAGTTTAGCTTAAAAAGTCATATTTTGATATTTTTTATAAATTGTATTAAGAAGACTGCACGTCTACATATGCACGCTAGCACACTCGACAATCGACACTCGATAGTCGACTTCGACGTCATTAAAATACTCTTGAAGTTCACGATTATAGTCTTAGTCAGGGTTCTAAATAGCGCGCTATAGCGCGCTTTATAGCGGGCTATAGCGTGAAGCGTGGCCTCCACGTTACGAAAGAGACTAAGGCGGCGTCTTAAAGCGTAGCGTGCTAAAAAGCGCCATAAAGCGTGATATAGCGCGCTATAGCGCGTAACGTGACACTTTTTTCGAATCTTTTAGCTGATTTACAAGAATTTTGCTCGTTTACTAATTTTTTGCTATTTAGTTTACCTGGGCTTAGTAATTTTACTATGGAGATAAATCCTTGAGTAATTAATAGCCGGTTTTGTTTTTAACTAAAATTAAAATATTGCTTTATTTTGTAAACTCGCTATATAAATATTAATTTATAAATATTTTGTGCCGCTATATATCACGCTTCAGAAAACGCCATATCTTCGCTATAGCTTCTGTAGCTTGTAGCTTGACAATAACGTTACACCACGCTTCACGCTATTTACAACCTTGGTCTTAGTTGATTATATTTTGTCACAGTTTTGGTGATCGCACCTTGACCTAATAATCATATAACAAAATAAGACTTTTATAGTTGCATTTAGAGAGGACGCAGAAAAATGTGCGAAAAATACAGTTGCATAGACCCTTCATTTAAAATTAGGGGTGTGTAAGAAACCGAAAACCTGAACTTAAACTGAAAAAAACCGAAGAACCGAAACCTAAAAAACTGAAACCGATTGAAAAACCGATGGTTCGGTTTTTGCATTTTAAAAAACCAAAGCTTTTGGTTCGGTTTAGTTTTAGCATTGAAGAAAATCGATATAAACCGAACCGATCTCTATAAACATGAGAATATATATATATATATATATATATATATATATATATATATATATATATATATATATATATATATATATATATATATTGAAGTACTATTTGCAGAACCCTATTTTTGGTACAGAACCTACATAACCATCTTTTTTACTCTTATAGTTGCATGATGTACATCACATTAATGCAAGATGGCACCTTTGTAAATATCTGCCATTCATTTTAAATAAGAAAAAAGTAAAAAGGGTAAATTGGGTATTTTGATTCTTTATAATAGTTTACTTTCTTTCCCCTTTATCTCAAAGGTCGTCCCTGATTTCTAGTCCAGATTTATTAAAATACATACTATTTTCTCAAGAACAAAATCATCACAAACAAGATCACGCACTGGTAACCATCCAGTCGTCGGTGTCCCAATCCTCTTATGTTTTTTCGATTCAATAAAACCAAACCCATAAGAATTATAGCCCGTTTCAATTCCAGCCTCGATTCCAACGGTTTCTATGTCACAAGAACTAATTCCACAGATCAGATCTCAACTAGATCTGAGCCGATCAAATCGCGAATCAACGGTGTAATCAACAATCTCCATCAACAAAAATTAATAATGGGTGTAGATCTTGATGACTGCCTACCATGGACGAGCAAGAAAACATCCTACCTCTCGTGTAGATCTTGGGATGTATTCGGAAATACAAATATTTTTTTGGTCAGATCTGAAATAATAATGTATTCGGAAACACACATGTTGGTACTAAATCTTTCGTTGATCAACAGGTTGGTTTTTTTGGTCAGATCTAAAAAATGTTTGGTGTGCTACTTTTTTTTCTATTGTTTTTCGTGGTCCAAGTATTAGCTTTTGAATTTTTCTTCTCCATCCGTTGATTTTGAGATAGTATTGTTGATGCATTTGTGGTCCTTGTAGTAGTACTGTACTTGGTACATGTTTGTGTATTCCTTTAAGTTTACTTTCTTAATTACTCTATTTGATAAAGTGGAACACCTACAAAAGTAAGTTGCTTGTTTCATTGGTTATATTATCAATAATTTATTTATGGCTGCAATGGAAGTAATTAATTAATTATTTAAAGTTAATTTTAAATTTCAAGACTTTGTTACGGTTTATGTATATATATTAATCTTGTAAGCAGTCATGAAGGAGAAATAAAACTTCTCATATTCATTCATTTAATGAGTATAAGTTTGGTGAAAAAATTTTATGTCCACACCTTTCTGTAAGTAATTTTTTGGTTGGCATAATTTGATATAAATAACCCTTTTATATATTTGTTGCAGGCGATGTCTTAATCATAGGAATAAAGACGTGTGATCACTGGCGGAGCTTATATGGGGCAGGAAGGGGTGCTGGCCCCCCCTAAAGTTTGTCTTATTAGTAGCAATTTTTAATAATTTTAGAATTTTAAAATAATATTTATATTTTGGCCTCTCTGAAAATTTGATAAAAGATAAGAAATTTAGAGCAAAAGTCACGGAAGTTATATACTACTTTGATATGGAAATTCAACACAACCAAAAAGAAGAAAATCAAAATACGGAAGTTATCCAATTTTTTCGAATCTGTGCAACCGCAACGATGAGAACAAATCCATAGAAGGTAGGTTCTTATAATTAGATCATTTAGTTGTCTTTCTTGCTATTTGTTAATTCGTATTAGGCCATTTGGGCATTCTCTCAGTAATCAATAATCAACTGATTTTGGGTAAGATTTTTTTATTTTTTTTGGTTTTGTATTTGATTGTATGATATTAATTGGTATTGGCTTGCAATTATTTATCTTGTAAATTTGTGAATTTTTTTACAAACTTGTTTTGAACATGATCAATAGAAAAGTTAAACAGGAGCAAAATTCCATTTGTAGACTTGAGTTGTAGTTAATGATCAATGGAATTGTTTTCTATATATTGGACTATGGTTATAGTTAATTTTAGTTAGGAATTAGGATATACAAGTTAATCAAATCCAAGTGTTATAGAAAAGTTATAATTGTAGGACAATAGTTAATTTCAGTTTGAACATGATCATAGTAGCAAAATTGAGAATGGAGAAGTGTAAATGTGTAATGTATTCATTTTTTTTTGTTACAGAAGCTACAATGACAATTTTGAAGAACCAAACTCTTCATTCATTTTTCAAGAGAAAGAGTATTAACGTATTAGATGGTGAAAATCAAGAGGCTAAACGTTCCAAAGCTTCAACATCTGAACAACCTCAAAATCAACCGGAACCGGAAGAGCATGAACAACCTCAAAATCAGGCCGAAGAGAATGAACAACCTCCAAATACTCCAAGTCCAAATGCTAGCATATTTGATCTTAACTCTATAGAAAGAGATCCGGGGAAGCGAACACAAATTTGGAGTTATCCTCCTAACCAAAAGGAACTAATAAGGCGATCCTATTTGAGCCTCGATACTTTTCAGATTCATCTTAAAAAGTATCCTCTCAACGGGTCGAAGAAGCATCCTCGAAGATTCCAATCCTCGTGGTTCTATATTTTTCCTAGTTGGTTAGAGTATTCTCCGACAACAAATGCTGCATATTGCTTTTATGTTACTTGTTTAGTGACAAACCGAATGTGAAACATGGTTCTGATGCGTTTACTGTCAAAGGATTCGACAATTGGAAGAAGGTTAATTATGGGAAGAACTGATATTCTTTCTCAAGCATTACAGAAGAAAAACCAAGATATTGGTAATGCCATCCATCTAGTTTCAGCAACAAAAGAAAGTCTTAATGATTTTAGAAATAACGGATGGAATTCTTTTCGTGATAAGGTAATAATTTTCTCAGAAAAACATCAAATAGACATCCCAGACATGAATGCTTTATATAAGTCAAGTCGTTATCGCCCTCGACGAAATGATAATCACTTTACCTTTGAGCATTATTATTGATGAATTCAAAAAACTTAAAGGTCGTCGAGCCGAGTTGTAGTTTGTTTGCTTTAACGATTGTTGGTTGTTTTGGTTTCTATCACCCTCAATGAATTTTTCTTTACTAAAGTAGGTCATCTTTATTTTTTAATTTTTGGCCCCCCATGTGAAAAGGTCAAGCTCCGCCACTGCGTGTGATTATTGTCTTGTCCTTTTAGATGGCGTGCACAAATATTCTTGAAGCCGTACATACATGTTTTTTAAGCCGTACATACATGTTTTTGAAGCCGTGCACACATGTTCATGCACCTCCGTACACATATTCTTGAAGCCGCACATATATGTTTTTGAGGCCGTACATATATGTTTTGAAGTCGTGCATATATGTTCCCGAAGCCGTGCGCACATGTTTATGCACCTCTTGCACATTTATAGTTAACAATATACATTTATAATTTGAATTGTATTGTATTTTATATTAAATTTGTTTAATGTATTTATTTTCATTCTTTATTACAGTATAACTTTAGAGATTACGTATGTGTTTTGTTTTTTATGTCAAAATGTTTACACTATACACTAAAACCATATGTGTAACTAACATTTTAAAGAAAAACAATTGTAAGCAACAACGTTTGAAAATTTACAATATGTAAAAAACATATATGCACTTCCTTATGAAAACATGTATGCTGAAAATAAATAAAAAATAATAAAAAATTAAATTTTTAATTTTCGAAAATTAAGTGCTTAAAAAACGTTTTTAATAAAAAATATATATATAAAAGTGTATTTTACCAATATACCCTTTTCATTTAAATTATATTCTTTAATAATACTAAACTCTTATTGGTCTAAAATGGTTATGTAGGTTCTGTACCAAAAAAGAGGTTCTGTAAATAGCGCGCCCCTATATATATATATATATATATATATATATATATATATATATATATATATATATATATATATATATATATATATATATATATATATATATATATATATATATATATATATATATATATATATATATATATATATATATATATATATATATATATATATATATATATATATATATATATATATATATATATATATATATATATATATATATATATATATATATATATATATATATATATATATAGATTTGCGTTCATGTAAGAACCAGTCTTAAAATAAAAACGATAGGAACCAATTATATATTGACACGTGAATATCTTGTATTTAATCTTTAAATAAGATAATAAAAGTACTAAAAGGGTAGTCTAGGAATTTAGCCCGCTTCTTAATTATCATAACACATTAAACCTAACTATCAAACAATTTATTATTATAAAAAAACGGTTTTCATTTAAAACTTCGTTTTTGGCATGAGGACATATAGAATAAATAGTGACGTAATATAATTGGTAAGTCGGTCACTTTTGTTTATCTTTGATGCATTTTTTTATAATTAACATATACTATTATGCTAAGTGACGTGATGTACCGAATGTTTTGGTATTTTTCTAGACACGTACTACCTGGTCTATCGGTTATGCATCATTTCAATCACTATGTTAAGCATCATTTACTTTTTATATTTTGTTATGCATCATTTTAATTGTTTTTCTATGTATTATTTTGAATATGTAGTATTTGAGATTTTTAATTAGTTGTGTATTTTTAGGATACGTATCATTTGAGTTTTTTTTATACCTATTATTTTGGTCCTTTTAGTTAGTTGGGTATTTTTTTTCGGATACGTATCACTTGGGTTTATTTTTGTTGGTTGTGTATAATAAGATTCGTATCACTTTATCTTTTAAGTTGTTTGTGTATTTTTTGGATGCGTATCATTTGAGTCTTTATTGTTTGATTGTGTATTTTTTTTAATGGTCATTCGAAATGTATCATGAAAATAAATGTGTGAATAAACTTTTAGTGATATATTAGATTTTTTGGAATTTTCTTTTATAATACATTTAAATGTGTCGACCTTCTTATTGTTTTTATGACTACAAACTTTTAGTGATACATTAAATTTTTTTGATTTTTTTTATGATACATTTAAATGTGTCAACCTTCTTATTGTTTTTATGACTACAACCTTTTTTTATATATTATTTGTTTGGATCTATAATAAAAAATGTCTATACCAATTGAATATATATCGATCTTGAATTCTTGATATATCAATTGGATCGCTCGTTTCTAATAAGCCCAAGATTTCAATTTGATGTTTTTACTCCGTACTATATTCTTTTAGTGATCTAAGTTTTATAAAGATGTATCAACTTTTTTTTCTTCCTTACCTAGTTTATAATGTTGCATCATCTAATTGTAGTTATGTATAAGTTTGTACTTAATTTCATTGGTCCTAAAATTTATATATTGGTTGTTTAGTTTTTTTATATACGTGTAATTTGGTTGTGTATTTTTCGGACACGTATCATTCGGTCGTGTATTTTTCGGTTACATATTATTTGATCGTATATTTTTCGTATACGTATCATTTGGTCCTTTATTTTTCGGATACGTATCATTTGGTCGTGTATTTTTCGAATACGTATCATTTGGTCATGTATTTTTCGGATATGTGTCCTTTGGTCGTGTATTTTTCGAATACGTATCATTTGGTCGTGTACTTTTTTAATACGTGTCACTAGGTTTTTTAATTAATCGTGTATTTTTTTGAATACGTTTCATTTGGTCGTGTATTTTTCAGATACGTATTATTTGGTCGTGTATTTTTTTTAATACGTGTCATTAGGTTTTTTTAATTAATCATATGTTTTTTTGGAACAGGTATCACTCGAGTTTTTTTAGTTGGTTGTTTTAAATACAAATCATTTTTAGTTGATGTATATAATACGTATCATTTGAGTAATAAGATTAGGTTCATACGTATGATTTAAAACATTAGTGTGTCATTTGAGTAATAAGAATGCGTACGGATGAATTAAAATATTAGTGTGTCAGTATATAAGTGTAACAAAATCTAACGTGGTAGTATAAATGTCTCGGAGTTAAAATTGTGTTATTAATAAACAATCAATATCCAATTACCGGTATAATATAAAATATAAACTCTTTAATTAAAAAGCGCGGAACGGAAAAAAAGTATAGGCTAAAAAATTTGCTTTTCTTGGAAGTATAACTATGAAAAATTCAAAGTTTAGAAGAAAAGAAATTTGATCACGCGATGTCTTAAAAGTAGTTTTCAAAAGAGAAATGCTAGATCCACACCTATCTTATACAAAAGAAATTCACACCCTCATGTGTCAAACAATTATAGGTAGTAAAAAGAAGAAAAAGAAAACATGATAGATTATGATTGGTGCAAGTTACATGCCACATCATGGTGTGAAAGTTTTTATGTGAGTTGTAAGTGGATGTAGCATTCCTCTTTTCAAAATGTGCCATTGAGTTGATTCTATTTACAATAATGCCATTCTATCCATTTTATTTTGATCTCAACATTAATAGCACATCTAATAGTCCAGATCGATTCTTATTATTTTTATTTTAATAGTGGTCATCACAATAACGCTCATATATATATATATATATATATATATATATATATATATATATATATATATATATATATATATATATATATATATATATATATATATATATATATATATATATATATATATATATATATATATATATATATATATATATATATATATATATGTATATATATATATATATATATATATGTATATATATATTATATATATGTATATATATGTATATATATATATATATATATATATATATATATATATATATATATAATATAATATATATATATATATATATATATATATATATATATATATATATATATATATATATATATATATATATATATATATATATATATATATATATATATATATATATATATATATATATATATATATATATATATATATATATATATATATATATATATATATATATATATATATATATATATAGGGGGACTTTATTTACAGAACCCATCTTAGTGACAGAACTTGCAGAACTCTTATTTTTGAAGACAAACATGTATGTCTGAAGGAGGACATGCATGTTTTCGAAAGCGGACATGTATGTTTTTGGATTGGTGCACATACATGCATGCGCACTTTCAAAAATGTATGTTTTTGAATGTGTGCACATACATGCATGCACGCCCTCAAACATGTATGTTTTTTATATCTTTTTTTAATTTAATTTAATTTTGCAAAAAGAACTTCAAATATGCTTCGCGAATACAAATATTCTTTAAAAATATACATGTACTCCTTCAGACATACATGTTTTCCTTCAAAAACAAGAGTTCTGCAAGTTTTGTCACTAAGATGGGTTCTGTAAATAAAGTTACACTATATATATATATATATATATATATATATATATATATATATATATATATATATAGAGTTAGGATCAAATAAGAATATTAAGTAAAATGAGAAGAATGAGAAGAAACCACAGCCACACATTTCAGATGCACCTACAAAGTCAGATGCATCTCCCCTTAAAATTCTCCTTCCTTTGTGGAATTTGTGGTCAGAATTTCTTCTTATTCTTCTCATTTTATTTTTTCTTCTTACTGGATCCCTACTCTATATAGATATATATATATATATATATATATGGGTCCCTTTCTTTTCAGAACTATTATAAGTGTCAGAACTATCAGAACTTTTCTAGACCAATCAGAATTTAGTAATATTAAAAATTTAATTTAAGTCAAAAGGGTATAATAGTAAAACCTATATTTTACTTTTAATTTTATTTTTGTAATTGAATTTTTAATTTCTTAACTTTCGAATTTATGTCTTTTTAAAATTTTTGAAATTAAAAATATTTTTTATAGTTTCCGAAATTCAAAAAGATAATAATTTTGAAATTAAATTTCTTCAGTGCATATATGTTTTTTAATTTCTTAATATTTTGAAAACAAAAATTTTAATGCATATATGTTTTTTCTATAGGAATACAAAATTACATCTTTTTATTCTACAATATTGTTTTTTTTTTTTTGATTAAAATAATAATTTCGTAGATTCACGCTTGTACGCTTGTGAACATTTTTTTGACATTCAAAAAACTTAAATATTTTGCAAAAAGTTGATATCAATTGAAATTCAACTAAATAACTAATATACAAATTTTTAAAAAAACAAAAAAAAAAATCAATACAATCAACGTTGTATATATGTGTACATTAATAATAAATAATGCAAACATGCATATGTGCACATAACATTATGGAGGCCCTCCAAGAACATATATGCACACGTTAGAAAAATATATATGTCCTTTTTATTTTTCATCAAAATCTTCAAAACATTCATGCACGACTTGTTACAACAAGGGATATTCATCTGCATACATTAAACAATAACGCAAATTAGTAATCGAAAAATATAACTTTATGGACACGATGTACACAAACACATATGCACCATTTCGTTACCTCGAACTATGCACTCAATCTAAAAAGAACAAACATGTATTAGTACAAAACATGTATGTACTGGTTAAAAAAACATGCATGTACTCTCAAAGAACATACGGTATAATAACTCGATTTTACTCAGGTTAAAAATATTCGTTGTACCAATCTCTTCGAATTGAAAAACTTATGTTTAATGTGTGACTCAGTTGAACTTTGGTGGAACAAAGATGTGTCGTTGTAGTTTTGAAAATAAAAGGTGCAAAACAATTAAAATAAAGGTGCAATTAAAATAAATCTAAGTCTAATTAAAATAAATGGTGCAAGTAATTAAAAGCGAGACTAAAATTAAGGGGCAATAAAGTAAATAACGCAAACTTAAATCTAACTAAGGCAAACTTAAAACGCAACTAAGATTAAATCTTAAACTAAGGCAAATAAACTTAAAGTGCAATTAAGAAAAAGGCGGGAAAAATAAAGTTTAAAATGAAAAAGCAGAAAACTAAAAACTAAGATTTCCCTATCCGGAATAAACTCCTATTCGGAATAAATGCTATTCGAATATCTGTCACCTATTCGGAAAGATTAGCCCTATTCGGAATATTTGTCTACTCGGAATGATTGATCCTATGCGGAATAATCCTCTATTCGGAATATCTGTCCCTATTCGGAATATTCAGTCTATTCGGAAAGTCCAGCCTATTCGGAAAGTTCAGCCTATTCGAAAAGATCCTCCTATGCGGAAAATCAAGACCTATTCGCAATAAAAGTCTCTATTCTGAATGTTGCTTCAATTCGGAATACAAGCTTCTATGCGGAATCCCTATTCGGAATATAGAATATTCCGAATAAGCCTCACAGCAAACCCTTACTCTGAATATAAAGCCGCTATTCGGAATATAGATTATTCCGAATAGTCCTCCCAACAAAAGCTTACTCGGAATGTTACTGGGCTTGATCTCAGGGGAAGAACAGTAACCATAAAGCGAAGAACAAGGGATAAGAAAATAGCACGAATCTAAAAGAAACTCAACCAAATCAACAAAAAGATTAAACCAAACTAATAACAAAACATCTAATGAACATAAACAATCAATCCAAAATAACAAATCAAACAATAAAGATCAAGATAATCAAAACCCACTTAAATAAATCAATCAAAATTAAGAACATGAACATAAACCAATCAACACAAAGATTAAAGAAAGGTAGAATGCGATTAACAAGATAAAGATAAAGCTTGACAAGAATTAAAAAGAAAAACTTACTTGAATTAAATGGTAATTAAGGTGCAAGACAGGGTAATTAAAATGACAAGTATTTAAATTGACAAGGTAATTAAAGGTGGAAGGACTAATTGTCACTATTAGCCAACAAAAACAAATGCTTAACAATCTAAACTATTTATAGGGGAGGATTAAGGAAGCTTCCTCCCCTCCTTCATTTCTTGTTAATTACGGGATGAAGTCCCTCCTTCATTTAATCTTCATTAATTGCATCATTAGTCCTTTTCTTCTAATCTTTCTTTTAAATTTGGACTTTAAGGACTTGTGGCCCGGGATATCTTTTGAACTCGTCTTTAATTTCTTCAATAAAATAGACTTGAGTTTCTCGACTTTTGATAAACTTCCGTCTTTTGACTTTTTCTTCGATAAATCTTCAGAATTGGTCTTGGACTTCCGTTCTTTTTCCACTCTTGACTTCTCGACTCCGTCTTTCATTCTTTTCTTCAATAAAAGTCAGTAAATGCCCGTGAATGTCCGTGTTTTCTCCACTTTTCACCTTTTCATCCTAAATCACAACAAAAACAGAAACCACACATAATTCCGACATAAAATACACGTTTTGGTCCGGTTATTATTGTAATTAAGTGGTAGAAAAGATGGGTGTTTACACACCTATCAAATCCCCTACACTTGACCATTGCAATGTCCTCATGCAATGCATTAGTTACAAAGCATGTTTACACTTTTCATCATAGTCAATCCACGTTGGCCTTTATTAAAGAGATAGAAAATTATAAAAATGCAAAGCAAAGAAATTAAAAGCATACCTTGGGTTTTGAAAATGTCATGAATAATCATCATCCTCAACTTTTCACTTTCTCCAAACCAAGCTTAAAAACGAGATCATTGTTATTATAAGTTAGTAAACTAACACGAACTCATGTGGGCCAATTATTCACTTAGACTCCCTTATTCCTGTGGGTATCTCTTATATTTTATTATTTGTCTTGAATGATCACGAAGATGCATTGTTTGACTTATTTCGATAATTATTTAGTCTGAAAATAAAGTGCACGATTTAATCAATAGTTAGCTAAAGGACCAAATCTTTTAAAACTGCTTCTCGGGATATCAAAAAGTTCATATCTTGGCATAACTTGGTTCGTGATTTGAGACCTTTCTCGGGCCGATATTTGGCAGCGACTTCATACTTCAAATCTTGAGAGACGTTCATGAAATAATGGTCTTCTCTTCATAAATGGAATTTCTTCACTTGGAATTTTTGAGAGATTCTTCATATATGGACCACGACTTCTTCATTTTTCTCCAATCTTTATTTTGGATTTTGATATACAACGATCCGCCTCCTTTATTGACTTGGATCTATTTATCCTCATACCTTGTTAGGGTCTTTTCGGATACACTTCTCCATGACTTTTTGGGAGTTTTTGCTTTTCGTCGTGTGTCTCGATCCTTCATATTGACTTTCGATAAATGATTCTTCACATCACTTTTGGATCTTTAGCAACAAAACATAGCCCTCATGCCTTGTTAGGGCCTTTTCGGACTCGCCAATCTTCGCGTCCCGCTTCATAAGTTATGCCTTGGCTATGAACTCTCGTCATTACCGAGCAACTTTTAAACGATCTGGGGCTAGAAGCTAAGTAACTTTTCAAATCGTACAACCTTATTTATTAGCAGATAAATTTATTAGCAAGCGATGGGAGAATAGGCTTATAATTAACTCACATAAATTCACGAAAGAATACCGAACTTATAATTGGCTCTATCATCTCTCGTTCTCCACAGTTTAAAATCTCAAGTAATGAGACTCGTGGATGCTTAGCCTATTAAATCAAAGTTTTGGGTTTTCGAGTCGCCTATAGGATCTTGCAAATTCTTAGAATTTTTTTTTTTTTTTTCAAGTTTAGAAATCGCATCTTAAAGTTCCCTTGATAAACGACTCTCTAGGATCAATTATAGGAACTTGCGAAAAGTTCTTGTTCTTAACCCGTGAGAGTTAAGACTTTCGCGTTTTATAGCTCCCTATATAAAAGCCTAGCAAAACTTGACTTAAACATGTTAAGGATACTAGCTAGAGTAACTTAGATAAATAACTCGGGTTGAGTCAAAAGATTTACAACGTTTGAAAATTAAAACCACTTATTAAACATTTATTCTAGCAAAGAAAGAAAAATAACTATACAAAAGGAAAAACTAATAGGCCAAAATAGATCAAAAATTTTGAAAAATGTCGAAAAATTGATTTTCCGGTTAAAATGAGGACAAAAACAAGGAAAAGACCACTTAACTTCGATAGAAGTCCCCCCCTACACTTAAGATAAACATTGTCCTCAATGTTTAAGCATGTGGGAGTAAACTCCCCTACACTTAGGACATTGTGCACGTTATTTAAATCTCGCTAAGGAAAAGACAACTAAAGAGATTCCTATTTTAATATTGAGAAAATATAAAATAGTGAATCGAAAAGAGTTTAGGATAGAACCGGGATAAAGTAGAACACGGAATCACGGGTCGTCGAGAATCATCAAGAGTGGGTCATTGAAGTTCGAATCCCTGATTAAGAAGTGAGGAGAGGAAATAGCAATCCAAAGGGTCCCCCCTACACTTATGGTAAAGAAAGCGAAAAGATAGATGCATGGGTTGCCTCCCAAGAAGCGCTTGGTTTTTGTTTACCGAGTCGTGAGCCTGACTCGACCTTGATCATCAACGGAAGAAACATGAAACAAATCCACCAGGATCAAAAACATAGTTTTCATCCATCAATAAGCAAGAGCTTAAGGCGAACAAGGCAAGCCAAAAGAGAAGTGGCAGGGTTCCCTTAAGCAGTGATGGAGCATGATGGGAGCAAGTATGAAGCGGTGCGAGCATGTCTTCAATAATTCCAAAGATTTTTCCTTTTATTTCATCAGGTGGATACTGAGATGGCTCTAAGATTGCAATACCAGGGTCGAACACCTTTTCCTTTAAGGGAAAATAGCACTCAGGCTCAGCCGAGTGTGAAGAAGATCCGCAAAGAAGCACAACCTCGTCCTCAGAAGGGGGACAAAGAGGTGTTAAATCATACGTGCAACGGATTTCGGTGTCCACCGGTTTCTTCTCCTTAGACAAAATTTTCTTCAAATCCAAAGTAGGATCAAGACGATAAGATTCAAAGTCCAGAGGAGGTGCATCACTCTCATGCGGGAAGTATGTATTGAGAAACATAGAGAAGTCTTCCTCGAATGAGTAATCGTCCAAGGTAGGATCGAGTGATGGCGGAGGATCTTCATCATGTGAAGAATCGCTCGAAAGAGTATCGGCCTCATCAAAATCATCGAATGTGGGCAGCTCGGGATACTCAGAAGTACAATCAAAATCATCCGAGTCTGAGCTAGAATCATCATCATCATAAGCACCAAAGACCGGTGGTGAATCATAAATGGGAGAAGCGTCAAAAGTAGGGGGAGAATCATCCACATTATCTTCAAAGAGTGGATTATCAGTGGAAGACTCGAATAGAGGATTGTCATAGACGGTAAAGTCATCGAGCACATTTATCATATTCACTGATTCTCGGCCTCCAAAGGATTTGCCTGTAAGCTTCCCCATTTTAAAAACTTTTGAATCATCCCCGACTCGTAAGATTAACTCACCTTCGGCCACATCTATTAAAGCACGTTCGGTTCTCAAGAATGGCCGACCAAGTATTAAAGGAATACGAGGGTCCATTTCATAATCAACTACGACAAAGTCAACCGGAAAAGTAAATGTGCCAACTTTAAGAAACACATCTTCGGCTATACCAACGGGGTAAGCGAGAGTGCGATTTGCAAGTTCAAGAGTCATCTTAGTTGGAGTGAGGTCGGGCAATGATAGTGTTTTCCAAACACTTAGTGGCATCAAGTTAATACTAGCCCCGAGATCAGCAAGGGCAGTAAATTCTTCAGTTTTGTTGAACACGCAAGGCAACACCAAACGACCGGGATCTCCAAGCTTTTCCGGAAGTTCTCTAAGAAGAACTGCAGAGCAGTTTTCATTTAAGCGTGTGTTGGCGAGTTCAATCAGCTTCTCCTTCTTGCTAAGCAATTCCTTGAATGCTTTGACAAATTTGGGCATGTGGCAAAGTGCTTCAACAAGGCTAATGTTGATGGTCATTTTAGATAGCATATCCACATATTTTGATACTTGGCAGTCATTCTTGGTTAGATCATTGGTCTTGCCTATGCGAGAAGGGTATGGGATTCTAGGTTGATAAGGGTTAGGTGAAGGTGTAGTTGGTGAAGGTTGTGATGTTGAAGGGTCCTTCCGAGATACATCGTCATGACGAGGCGGAGACGGTAATGGTGTACTATCACTAAGTGTAAGAGGAGTAGGGATATATGGTGGTGGAGGAGGTGTAGATGATGGTGGTGAATCAGGTGGATTGACAATGGTAATTCCACTACGCGTAGTTATAGCACTCACATTAGCTCGCGGATTAGTGACGGTGTTTGAAGGTAGAGAACCCGAAGAAGAAGAAGGTTGAGCTTCGGGCAAGAAACTAGCCAACAGATTCTTCAATTCAGTTGTTTGAGTGATGAAAGAGGATTGAAGATTATCACGAACCTCGGTTCTGATGTCATTACCTTGCTTCAAGATATCTCCTTTCAAATTGATTATTTGGCTCTGTAGATTCTTGATTTTCTCACCTTGAGTTCTCATGATTGTGTCAACATCGGGATTAATGGGTGGGTGTTGTTGGGTGGGTGGTTGATAAGGGTTAGAAGCACGAGGTGGGATTTGGTTGCTTCTATTGTAGTTGTTGGCGGGATTTTGGTTTTGAGGAGAAAAACCGGGTGAAAGGTAATTGTTTGAACGGTAGCTCAGCAGATTTCTATCCCCTTGTTGTCTAGCTTGGTAATTTTCCGGTGAATAATTACCGTAAGCAGCATACACATTTTCCGGATTTCCTTGTGTCGAAGGACAATCGGTGTATGAGTGAGGACCGCCACATGTTTCACAAGGATTAGCAACTGCTTTAACTTGTTGTTGTTGTTGGTTTGAAGCGAGAAGCGTAATACTTTTGCTCATTTCAGCCATCATGCGGGTGAGTTCGGTCATCTCAGGATTTGCTGAGGTAGAAGAAACATTGACTCTCGTGTTGTTTCTAGAAGAAGCAGAGGAATCCCAGTTCTTATGATGAGTAGTCATGTTTTCAATTAACTCTCTACACTCCTCGGGTCTCCTTTTCATGAATGTGCCACCGGCGGCTGCATTGATCGTATCACGATCTCGAAAAGTCAATCCGTTGTAGAAAGTATCGATCAAGGTGACCGGAAGCATGTTAGTGGTTTGGACAACGGTCGATCAAGACATTATATCTCTCCCATGCATCAAAAAGAGATTCATCGGGATCTTGCATGAAACCGCTGATCTGATTGCGAAGGCTTGTGACCATGGATGGTGGAAAGTAGCGCGAAAGAAAGCGTTGAGTCATGTCATCCCAAGTGTGAATAGAATTCTTCGGGAGACGATCAAACCATTTCTCGGCATGATGTAATAGAGTGTGTGGAAAGAGTTGTAGGCGAAGTTCATCCATTGTGGCACCGGCCAACTTCATGCTTTGGGTGATTGTAATGAACTTGTCGAGGTGTTTGTTGGCATCATCATCAGGCAATCCTCTAAATGGGTTTGTTTGTACTTGCTGAATCATGTGGTGCTTCAACGAAAACTCAGGAGCGTTGATTTGCATCGGCGCAATCGGTCCTCCTCGCCCAAACATGGTTGGTTGACAAAGTTCCTCCATGGTCCGAAGATCGGGCTGTGGAAGAGCATTGTTGTTATTATTATTATTATTGAGGTGTGGTGGCATGTTGTTGTTGTTAACACCTGCCATATCTAAATCTTCTTGAGGCTCGGGCTCTTTATAATTAGAAGATCTAGTACGCATACACCTGAAAATGCAAAAGAAAACAAAACCAAACACAAAAACAATATATATACACAATAAAGATAAAATCTTTTTGGATTTTTGAAATTTTTAATTTTTATGGTTTTTTATCAATTTTAATTTTTATGATTTTTTGAATTTTTTAGGCAAGAAAAATAACGTTCACAAGTGAACGGATCCCAAAAAGCAACGTGTCTCTCACAAAAAACTGTTGATCTTTACGAAAAGAGCCGGCAGCGGCGCCATTTAATAACTCGATTTTACTCAGGTTAAAAATATTCGTTGTACCAATCTCTTCGAATTGAAAAACTTATGTTTAATGTGTGACTCAGTTGAACTTTGGTGGAACAAAGATGTGTCGTTGTAGTTTTGAAAATAAAAGGTGCAAAACAATTAAAATAAAGGTGCAATTAAAATAAATCTAAGTCTAATTAAAATAAATGGTGCAAGTAATTAAAAGCGAGACTAAAATTAAGGGGCAATAAAGTAAATAACGCAAACTTAAATCTAACTAAGGCAAACTTAAAACGCAACTAAGATTAAATCTTAAACTAAGGCAAATAAACTTAAAGTGCAATTAAGAAAAAGGCGGGAAAAATAAAGCTTAAAATGAAAAAGCAGAAAACTAAAAACTAAGATTTCCCTATCCGGAATAAACTCCTATTCGGAATAATTGCTATTCGGAATATCTGTCACCTATTCGGAAAGATTAGCCCTATTCGGAATATTTGTCTACTCGGAATGATTGATCCTATGCGGAATAATCCTCTATTCGGAATATCTGTCCCTATTCGGAATATTCAGTCTATTCGGAAAGTCCAGCCTATTCGGAAAGTTCAGCCTATTCGAAAAGATCCTCCTATGCGGAAAATCAAGACCTATTCGGAATAAAAGTCTCTATTCTGAATGTTGCTTCAATTCGGAATACAAGCTTCTATGCGGAATCCCTATTCGGAATATAGAATATTCCGAATAAGCCTCACAGCAAACCCTTACTCTGAATATAAAGCCGCTATTCGGAATATAGATTATTCCGAATAGTCCTCCCAACAAAAGCTTACTCGGAATGTTACTGGGCTTGATCTCAGGGGAAGAACAGTAACCATAAAGCGAAGAACAAGGGATAAGAAAATAGCACGAATCTAAAAGAAACTCAACCAAATCAACAAAAAGATTAAACCAAACTAATAACAAAACATCTAATGAACATAAACAATCAATCCAAAATAACAAATCAAACAATAAAGATCAAGATAATCAAAACCCACTTAAATAAATCAATCAAAATTAAGAACATGAACATAAACCAATCAACACAAAGATTAAAGAAAGGTAGAATGAGATTAACAAGATAAAGATAAAGCTTGACAAGAATTAAAAAGAAAAACTTACTTGAATTAAATGGTAATTAAGGTGCAAGACAAGGTAATTAAAATGACAAGTATTTAAATTGACAAGGTAATTAAAGGTGGAAGGACTAATTGTCACTATTAGCCAACAAAAACAAATGCTTAACAATCTAAACTATTTATAGGGGAGGATTAAGGAAGCTTCCTCCCCTCCTTCATTTCTTGTTAATTGCGGGATTAAGTCCCTCCTTCATTTAATCTTCATTAATTGCATCATTAGTCCTTTTCTTCTAATCTTTCTTTTAAATTTGGACTTTAAGGACTTGTGGCTCGGGATATCTTTTGAACTCGTCTTTAATTTCTTCAATAAAATAGACTTGAGTTTCTCGACTTTTGATAAACTTCCGTCTTTTGACTTTTTCTTCGATAAATCTTCAGAATTGGTCTTGGACTTCCGTTCTTTTTCCACTCTTGACTTCTCGACTCCGTCTTTCATTCTTTTCTTCAATAAAAGTCAGTAAATGCCCGTGAATGTCCGTGTTTTCTCCACTTTTCACCTTTTCATCCTAAATCACAACAAAAACACAAACCACGCATAATTCCGACATAAAAGACATAAAATACACGTTTTGGTCCGGTTATTATTGTAATTAAGTGGTAGAAAAGATGGGTGTTTACACACCTATCACGGTACTAACATACATGTACTATAAAAAAAACATACATGTACTATAAAAAAACATACATGTATTATTACAAAAAACATGTATGTATACAAAAACATACATGTACTATAAAAAACAAAAATATATTATTAAAAAACATACATGTTCACATAAAACATATATGTATACTAGAAACATGTATGTCTTAGTAAAATATAATTTATTTTTACAACTAAATGGTGATTCACCTACATGTATTATTACAGAAACATACATGTATCAGTATAAAAACATATATGTTTGCATAAACAATAAGCATAGATAAAAATTATTTTTTTCTCAAATGATTGCTTAACTGATGACCATCTTTGTCATACACATTACACAACCTTTTTTTTTATCTTTTCTAAGTATTATAAAATTATTGAATAGTATCAAACTTTATAATATGTGCTTTTAGTTCGAGTACATACATGCAACTAGAGCAGTTTCCTTGTCCATATATGTCTTGATAAACAATTGCACATGTCATTGATACAGTAATATTTAATTCACAAACAAACATTATCATATGATTTGTTCATATTTGAACTAAACATATTACTGTACGAAACTATAAAACGCATCATCCAAATCAATTCATTCTTATTACTTTTACATCTAAAATAGACTATCCATTTTTAACAAGACCTAGAATAATACGACCAATAATTATAAACGAGTCACCGAAAATAAAAATACAAATCTAACCTTATATCATGATGATGAGATCAATGGCAACAATTATTTTTATTTTGACTTCGATCATGAATGATTAGAAAATGAAAACCAAATTCAAACAAAAGATAAATCTTCACTTGATTGACAAAATGAAGGGGCGAAAAAATGAAAGAATGGATGGCGGTTTTAAGAATGAGTGGTGCTTTCCAGGTCATAGAAAAGGAGAGAGACAAGAACAATGTAAATGATCGTAAAGTCACGGATCAGTTGATTTTTTTTTCTTTTTCAAATGCCTGATTTACCCTTTATTTATTAATTGTTTCTCAAATAAGTTGTAGATATTTACAAACATGACATTTTGCATTGATATATTGTACATTGTGTAATATTAAGAGTAAAAAAGGTGGTTCTGACAGTTCTGACATTAAAAATGGTTTTGAAAAGAAAGTTACACTATATATATATATATATATATATATATATATATATATATATATATATATATATATATATATATATATATATATATATATATATATATAAGTTCACGTCAAAGATAATAGACGATGAATATGCTACGCAAGATTAATTATATCATGTTTAATAACTAATCATTGTTTCATATGCTTATTGAACATGACTAAATAATAAGTTTTCTTTTAGGTTGTTTTTTTGAATTAGGTTTTTATCGTTGCTATTGTGTTGATTTATACGCATAAATGATTTTTTAGGATTTTATATGATATTTTACCTTATTGTTAATGTTGTGTTTCTTGTTATTATTGTTTATTTAAAGCTTTTAACGTATCGGTTTATGGTATATTCGAAATCGACTTGTAAAAGCGAAGCTCGATAAATCATATAGAAACCGAAGAAACCGAAATATCAAACCGAAAGTAAATCGACAACCGAAAAACCAAACCGACAAAAAACCGAAACCGAATGGTTCTTAAAAATCAAAAACTAAAATTTGTTAGTTCGATTTTAGTTTTATACAAAAACCGAACCAAATCAAACCATGTTCACCCCTACTTAAAATGAGCCACATTTTTGCTTAGGTCACCTATATATAAAATAACAAAACGGTTGCATTACACATTTTTATTGATATTGATGAAAAAGTTGTGGGCTTAAATTCTTTTGAACATCTTGTTTTACACTCACACAAATATCTCTCTCTTCCCAGAAGATAATTAAAAGTCTAATATAAAAGTACTAAAAAAAAAAGAAACAAGCCCTAAAATATTTTAAGCTTTATTCTTGTTGTCCCAATAAAGAGAAACAAGTGGATGAGTATTAGGATGTACCTCTTTTCCTAGTTTTTGTTCTATTCGGTTTTAAATCATATAGCCTTTGAAAATCATTGTTTTGGTGTCCAACCCAATATTTTTTGTAATCTTTATAAAATCATCTCATTTTCAGTGTTGCATGCTGCCTCACTCAAACCTGGTGTATTACAGCTAGAAATAATAACAATAACAAGATCTTTTCTTAAAAGTTGTCTGGTGATGGGTAGTGAGCAAAGGTAGCCCAGTTAAATAAAATAACATTCACTTCATTTGGGTTAAATAAAATAATTAGGCGAAGGTTCGAAGAAAACATTCTTCCGCTTAGATGTCATTGCACGACTCGACCCACTAACCACTAACATTTGCCGTCCTAAAAAAAAAATAAAAAAATTACAACAATCTCACGACGTAGCTCAGTTAAAAAAAAAAAACATTTATTTACTCTTGGGTTAAATTACAATGCCCAATTAAAAGAAAAGCCCATGATAAACCACATCCCCGACTATAACTATCACATAGGCAAGCCCTAGATTGTTTAGAGAACAAGGTGTCGTGTATATCGTAGACGAATTTGAGACCAAGTTTGGAACTGGACTTGGGTTTATATAGTGCCCCAAATTTGATCAATGAATCGGAATACACCCAAAAAAAATCTATGAAACGCCTTTAAAAAATTTGTGCAACACCCAAAAAAAGAAATTATGGGTTCGCCCCTGCCTATGAAAGGCATAGTTATAATCGGGGATGTGGCTTATTGTGGGATTTTTTTTTTAACCGGGCATTCTAATTTAACCCAACAACAAATAAATGTAAGTATTAACTGAGCTACCTTGTGAGATTGTAATTTAACCCATATGAAGTGAATTTTATCTTATTTAACTGGGCTACCCTATTGGATTGTAATTCAAAATTCAACCCAACAGCAGATAAATGTTAAGGTTTGTTTACTTTTTTTAGTGATATCATATTAGCCACTTAACTAGCCTCTTAATTGGAAGAGGGAGGTTTTTTATGTGATTGTGTAACAAGAGATTCAAAAGGATTTTGGCTCATAACTTTTTCCACTAAAAGGCACAAAAAGAAAAAAAAAACACCCCTATGTTCGTTATATAATACTAGTACCTAGTTGAAAAGGCGTGATTCGGTCAGTCTCATGAGATAAGATTCGTGATTCATCGTGTCTCATAAAATGTAGTTATTGGATCGAGTTTCATATAATCAAATACGTAGTAATAAACATGTAAACGGATTATGTTTTCCCTGACTAGGATACATGGGGACAGGGGCGGATCCAGAACACTAAGTCATCAGGTGCATAATTCTTTTTACGTAACACACATATTTGACATCGGGTTCATTTTGAATAAATCGAGATTTTTAGTGAAAATTTACACTACGAAACAAATTTCTATCGGGTTCCCGGGAACCCCCTAGGTCCACCCCTGCATGAGGAGGACGCAGAGACAAGGCTAAAAAGAGGCAAAGTTTGATAATTTTAGAAACTAAACTGCAAATTGACGAGAAGCAGATTACAGAAAAAGTAAGATATTATAGAAATTTTATATTATATTTTTTTCGCTAGAGAAGCACACGCCCTTTGTGTCCCCCTCCTTGCCCCTAGAGTAGGAGTCTTTGATTCGGATATACGTGGTTTAGCCATGGTGTCACGGGATCATTTTTAACGTTTTATCTGACCACCACAAATGTGTACCTAGTAATACTAATTTAAGGGAATTGATTGACACACTTAACTCTTTTATATGGACATTCTAACGTACAATCTGTTAAAGTCAAAGTACAACTATTCGATGCACAATCTGAAGTGACCCAATAACTTTATGGAGTGTGCGAATTCTTAGCCCTAATTTAAATCCTATAAGTATAACTATCGTGTAGAGGTGGTAATTTTGAGATTCACTGGTTAAATTTAGGTCTTGTTAGGTAAATACCTTTTTTAGAGGATAGATCTGGTTCGATCTTCGTTAAAACTATAGATGGGTCTAAAGCATAAAAATAACGGAAAAATTGAGAGGAAACGTTCAAAAAGCGTAAAAAAAAGTACGAAAACGTAAAAACCCGTAAAAACGGAGGAATAAGTTTCAGAACTTAAAAAAGAACGAGAACATGAAAGAATGACGAAAACGTTCGAAAACGTTAAAAAACAGACAAAACGTCGCAAAAAAACAAACAAAAACGTGCGCAAACGTACCAAAACATAAAAAAAAAAGCCAGAAGAGATGGTGCGAAAACGTAAAAAACGGACAAAAATGTCCAAAAATGCAAATACACCAACGAATGCGTGCAAAACCGTAAAAAAAACCATCAATAACGTCTGAATCTATGCTTTTAGAAGTCCATCTAAGCGTAAACCCATCTAAACCCGCGCCAAAACCCAACCGAATCCATCTATTTGATACCTCTCCTGTCTCGTGAGAAAACATCATGCACCTTATCAATAAGCGCATTGACATGTCATGGCACAAGTAGTTAGCTAGTAAGTCGTGATCACGTCTCATCCAATATCAGTCTTTTAAACCAGTACTTTATGTAAACTCGCCGAATGTCAGAACGGATGTCCTCTCACATGGACGTCAGTTGACAGTCACATCTACCACACCGTACACTTACTGTATAAACATGCATTACAGGTGCTCTTATGTCTCTCTCTCGAGATCCAAAATGTTACAATAGCTAGTACAATAATAAGCTTTCAAATGACAAAACAAAACCTTAACAACCAAATGAATAATCCCATCTGTTACAAAAATATCAACTTGCTTCATTATGCTACCTTATTCCAGTCCGTAAGTAACACAGTTAAAATCAAATGATTTAAATGCAATCACACGTGCTAGCTCCAACGTAAGTAAAACCTGTTGAGTCACATAAACCGACGGATACGTGACATAAACTTACATAACTTGCATCATTCCAAAATTTCATACTACTACTAAAACAGTCTTAAATTTGTTACGAGAACAGTCATAACAGTTCACTTGAATTCAAATGAAGGCGGGCTTGGTGCATCAAAGCTCTCTAAAACCTGTGTCTTCGAGCTGTCACTTGGTCCTGTCTGTGCCTCCTTCCCGCCACCAAACAGCCCTCCAAACCATGACGATGAATCTGATGCCGTTGATGAGGATGAGGATGAGGATGTCATACCATCCAAGTTCACTTGATGACCCATTGGAAATGGTGACATGTTTGAAGGAGCTTCTTCCATTGGAAGCATTTGAGGGGCACTCATGATTTTATTCAGCATAATTCCTGCACCTTCAATCATAGCAAGTAATACCCCACCAAATATTGCCGAACGAGAAGCAGGGCCCAGTCCCTGACGCATCGAGAGAAACCCACCAGTGGCAGCACCGGCTATGATAGAGTTCCAAGGATCTTCTTTCTGGCGGACGTAAACCATTGTGCAATCAAAAGTTGAGAAAAGACCACCCCAAACGGCAAAACTGCCTCCCACACGAGGTGCATTCATTCGCACGGCTTGGGTCCCACCAATGAAACGTTCACCTTTTGGTGAGTTGTAAGTTCCTTTAAGAAAGTGGAAAGCTGCACCACCGACTGCACCCATGCCAAAAGCTCCACCAATGTCATCTAGTATACGGTCAGGACATGGTTCACGTGACGTCTCAGGGGTTCCCATCTGTCAACAAATTATGGTTAAATAACATAACATATTCTATTGACCAATATCAACCGGTTGCAAGTTTAAGTTCAAACATGGGCAATGTGTGTCAGTATTTTCAGTCCAAAAAAGTTAAAATTCCGATTGATTGATCAAATTTGGGGCAGTATATAAACCCATTTCCAGTTCCAAACTTGGTCTCAAATTCGTCTATGATATATGAAAACACAACAAAGTGATTCAGCAAAGAGACTGTTCGATCATTTTGCACCACACAAAGCCCTCTCGTTGTCCAGTATTGCCAATAATAAATTACTAATTACTACAGTAATGTATATAACCGCCAACGTATACATTTGGCAAAAGTTAATTACCCAATAATGCAACGACCTAATATTCAAAGAAGTGCTAGAGTGACAAAAGAATCCACAATACAGATCATGGAAGTTTAGCTTGGTTCTTAGTATAACAAGAATCATATCATAATCACGGTTACCCAAAAAAAAAAAAAAAAAAAAAAAAAAACAAGAATCATATCATGTTTACATGTAGAAAGTAACCTTTATATGGTTTACAACATATATTGATCTCTTATTCGTTTTCAGTCAGACCAGTCTATGGTCTTCAAGACCCGTTACAGAACCCTTTTAGTATATACAAAAAAGATTCTATAAAATGCTTATGACAAGGCTTTACAGTTTCGTCACTGGATTTTCCTATTCTATATATAGAAGTTCATAACTCCAGGTTCAGCATTAATACACTAGCAACCAAAACTTACTCGACAAAAGTGTGATTACATATAAGAAATAAAGTACATAATTTGCAAGGAATCTCAAATAATTGAGAAAATTATTGCATATGCAGTTCAGCTATCCAACTACAGCCAGCACTTCGATACTCTTAACTCAACATAGACAATAGACAGAAATTCAAAAAATCAAAGTTTTGGTAAGTCGGATTAAAATAACACCACAAAAGGGATTACTAATTATCTGATGACGGACGTCATCACAATTAAATACCCATTGTTCTTCCATATAATAACGTGGGTTCGATGTTAATTTCATTAGAGAATTAACTCTTAGTTCCAAGTAAACAGACACCTCTCACTGAATATAGAAACCCATGGCAAGCAACAAAGCAAGACATGATAGACCACCACAACAGTGCTCCCGGTGTGAGGTAACGTTTGACAAATGCTACATTTTAGAAACTTCTTAATTGTGATGCCTTGGTTTGTGATCAACTCATGTCCTTTTCCATGCATTTTCAGCAGTGAGTGACAACTTGTTTGACTGATCTTCTCCTGGATTGTACCGCCATTTTAGTTTGCAAAGCCCTCGATTTGCATACCATAATGGAGATGCAATCCTACGGAGAACATTAACTGAAGAAGGGGTCCCTTAAAGAAAATATCACATGGTCAAGATGTAACCCAGGTTTGCAAAGTTTTTCATTGTTTCCGGCATCACCATTGTCAAACATTACCCCAAATTGAGGCTTTCTTGTGGTGGTTTATTATAACTCTCTCTGTTCATCACTAACTCATGGGCTCTCATCAGTCATTATTGATAGTCATCTAACTCAAGGGTGTGAAAGACAAAACATAATTGCTTTAACTGATGGTTTAAGGTTTACTAGTGCTAGTGTTAATACGTCAAGTAATTATATAGCTTGTTTTATTTTATCTCCCATCGAGTAGGTGAGCTAGAGATATGCAGCTACTCATGAACCAAGGGTTATGTCTCTTCAATTGGTGGACCTATCCCCGATCATGTAATAACGAGCAACTAAGTAGAGCATATTTGAATCTATATTCTCAAACAAATCAAATTATTTTTCAAACTTAGAATAAACCACAACACTAAGTTTTAGACCGAGGTTTTCCGTGTTCATGAATTCATGTTACCCAGGAAGACCCCGACTCCTCGACTAACATGTGTGCAACTTAAATGGTGTAACTATATCCGCATGATTTTCTCCAACGCTTTTCCCTAGTCACCCCAAATGTGTACCTAGTGAGGTTTGAACCCTTGACCTCTTATGAGGAAATTTGGTGGTGCTAGAACACTAAAAACCATACATACCTAGGGGGTGTTTGTTTTGACTTATGGAATTATGTTTCAAAAGCTCACATTTTGTGGTTTGTTTTGAAACCTTTCGGCTTATAAAAATTTAATATACCATAATAAGCTTATATAAGCCAAAAAGTATCAAAGATAATCCACAAAAAGTGAGCTTAAAAAACATAAACCCAAAACCAAATAAGCGATAAAAAAAACAACCACCCGCCCTGGGGTTGTTTGTTTCGGTTTATATAGCCGGCTTATGGCTGAGGTTTTGGGTTTGTGTTTCATAAGCTCCCTTTTCGTGGATGGTTTTGAAACCTTTCAGCTTACACAAGTTTATCACGTCATAATAAACTTACATAAGGCAAAAAGTTCCAAAACTACCCACACAAAGTGAGCTTATAAACCATAAGCCCAAAACCAAATAAGCCATAAAACAAAACAAACAACTCAGTCCCCGGGGTGTTTGTTTAAGCTTATATGTGAGCTTACAACCTTATTTGTTTTTTCTCTTATATTTCATAAAAAGCTCACTTTTCAATCTTATTTTGAAACTTTTCAGCTTATATTAGTTTATTATATAAGTTTTTTATTATGTCATAATAAACTTGCATAAGCCGAAAAGTTTCAAAACAATCCACAAAAAGTATGCTTAAAAAACATATAACCAAATAAGCCACTTGACAAAACGAACACATCGGTCCCCAAGGTGTTTGTTTAAGCTTATATGTAGGCTGATGACTTTATTTACTTTTCCGCTTATATTTCATAAGCCTCAATTTTATGGCTTGTGTTGCAACTTATCGGCTTGTAAGCTTATTATGTCATAATAAATTTATCTAAGCTTTTAAGTTTCAAAACAAGCCACAAAAAGCCAGCTTAAAAAACATAAACCCGAAACCAAATAAGCCATAAAACAAAATAAACACCCCCGTCCCCGGGGTGTTTGTTTAAGCTTATATGTATTCTTATGACCTCATTTGGTTTTTCGTCATATATTTTATAAGCTCAACTTTCGTGTCTTATTTTGAAACTTTTTGGCTTAAATAAGTTTTATTATGAGTAATAAACTTACATAAGCTGTAAAGTTTCAAACAATCCACAAAAATCTTAAAAACATAAACCAAATAAGCCACAAGACAAGACAAAACAAACACCCCGGTCACAATTTTGTGGCTTGTTTTGAAACTTTATGGCTTATATCAGCTTATTAGGACATATTAAATTTATATAAGGCCGAAAGGTTTCAAAATAAGATACAAAAAGTGAGCTTATGAAACAGAAACCCAAAACCAAAAAAGCAACTATATAAGCCAAAACAAACACCCCGGGGACCGGACCGGGGTGTTTGTTTAGTCTTATGGCTTGTTTTGGGTTTATGTTTCAAAAGCTCACTTTTTGTATCTTATTTTGAAACCTTTCGGCTTATATAAATTTAATATGTCCTAATAAGCTGATATAAGCCAAAAAGTTGACACGAAAAGTGAGCTTATGAAATATAAGTGAAAAAATAAATAAGGTCATAAACCCACATATAAGCTCACTTTTCATGTCTTATTTTGAAACTTTCCGGCTTATACAAGTTTATCACCACTTAATAAGCTTCAAAAAAAGCCACAAAAAGCAACCTTAAAAAACATAAACCAACATAAACCAAGTAAGCCATAAGCCGTCTATATAAGCCGAAACAAAAGCCCCTAAAACAAAGAAACTATATAAATATAAACAAATCAAACAAATAATTTAATTATCATTTCAGATCATGGCTTAAAAAGAATAATAAATTCAAAAGATCCCCAAAATTAAATCATATAAAAATTAAAAATCAATAAGAATCAGATAAATTGGTTATTCAGTTATCAGCGTAATAAATTAGATTAAGAAACAAACAATTAAATTAAAGAGAATCGTATAAAAGATGATTTGGATTTTAAGGTTTAAGGTTTAAGGTTTACCTGTTCGTTGGTCGGCTGTACGGTTGATGTTTGTTGAAATGTGTTTTGGGGGAGGAGGAGGAACTATGTGGAAGGTGAGTAAACCCTTTATTCTTTTGTTTGTTTTTACATTTTTAGTCCCTATAGAATCATTGTTTTCCACACTTAGCTAAAAATCTATAAGCTAAGCCTTTGTAAAAGCCTTTGTAAACCCTGATAAGCCTGGTGAGTCTTTTTTTTTTCGTGGCCCATATCACCATGATTGTTATGAGTTAAAAAAAGTGGACATGTCAAATAAAGCATTAGACACGTAGAGTGGTGGTTGACCACTTGGTTGGTAAGTCTTTCACGCTAGACAGTAGTTGGCGTATCACTTCGTGCCCCACGCTATCCCGTCCAACTCAGTTGGTAGATTTTTTGATTTTTTTTTTTTTTGTAATAAAAGTAAGTATACGTGGACTCATTATACCACTTTGGCATCACTTTTTCTGATGACAACCACTCTACAAAAATTTGGTGCAAAAAATGTTTTGGTGCCAAAACCTTAAAATCTTACGTGACGCCTTTGAAACCACCTTTGAGGCCGAACCGCTCTTAGATAAATTATTGAGCAATGGTAACTCAAAAAAGGTGAAATGAACAAAGTTAGGGCCGGTTTGGTTGATGGTTTTTGTAGGTAAGGTTTAACTTTAGTATTAAAATTAGCTGTTTGGTTTATTATGTAAAGAAGAAATACGGGTCTAACTCCGTCTGACACTAACCCTATGCAAATGATAGGTTTAGCTTTTTTGAGTGGGCTCCAGTAAGTGTTTGTGTCTGTAGCTTCTTAATTAATATTTAGACTAACAAATTAAATTAATATATTATTGTATAAAATATAATTAAATTTGTAGGTCCCATTTTTATTATAATAAATTCAAAACCTATCTTAAATCCATCCTAAACAATCTATTTTATAAACTCACATTTAGGATGGCAACGGGGCGGGTTTGGGGCGGGGCGGCCATCCCCATCCCCAAACCCGATTAGTAAAGTTCTCCCTAAACCCACCCTGATCTCCATCGGGGATTTAATCGGGGTGCCCCGTTGGGGCATAATGCTCCCTCAAACCCGCCCCGTACTAATCGGGGATCTTATCAGATACCCTCTTTGGGTGAAATTTTCTATCAAAACCGCATCATTTTACATCTATTATTATTTTTAGACTCTTAGAAATAAGCTTGAAGTATTAAAAACTTACTAATTATATAGTAATGAATTACAAACAAGACTTATAAGGTTTAAAACAATACTATTATACATGAATAATGATATGTTACACCACAAAGAACTTATAATACATTAAACAAGTTTCTGTAATAACAATCTGCAATATTAAAAAAATAAAATACTAAAGAAATATTTATTATGACGTAAATGGTAAGAAAATAATATATAAAAATACTTATATTTGTATATGTGTATATTAATCGGGCGGGGCGGGTCGGGGACCTTATTCCCCCGTTTGCCCCAAACCCGATTAAAAATCCCCGTTCAAGCCCCAAACCCGCTCCATAACCCAATAAAGTTAACCCGGCACGCCCCAATTATTCCAGGTTCGGGTTTCCCCGTCGGGTTCGGGTTTTTTTGCCATCCCTACTCACATTTAAAGTGAAACCCGACATTTAACCAAACGGACCTTTAGAGTTTTAATAGTTTTTTAAACTTTGTATATTTATAAAGCTAGTTACAGTACATGTTTTTTTTTTGTCAGCTTTAGAAATTTAATTATTAAAGGCTTCAATTAGCCGCTAATTGTTAAATAATTTATGTTCTACGTTTTTTTTTTAATTTAATTTTTTCAAGCATATGATTTCTGAATGTTTAGACCGAAATATATTAAAGAAAATGCTAACTATAACTACGAGGCTTTTGATAACAACAATTTTTTTATTAAAAATAACAAAAATATAATTAAGCCCTATGAACATCCATTTAACTATTTACATTAGGCTACTCACAACGGTAAGCCAAATTGATCGATCGTACTCGGTCGCGATTCGGTCGCCCCGTTGTGACTAGTCGGTCGCGTTACTAGGTTGTGCTCAAATAGGTCTTACCCACGACCCAATAGAAAGAAAGTAACGTTGCTTGTCTGTGTTTGTGTGTAAAAAAAAGTTTTTTTTTTAAATTTTACCAACTACCTATATAAATACCCTATTTATTCAACAATTTTTCACACACATAACTTACAATTCTCCAAATTCAATTTTTTTACCATCTAAAATAATGAGTTCTCAAATGGCGTGGACTACCGAAGAGGAGGTAGCTTTGTGTAAAGCTTGGTTGGACGTTAAGCAGAATTTCGGTCATCGATCTAATAAATCGAATGGGTTTTGGGAGAGGGTACGAGAGTTATTTTATCAAGAAATGGGTGAGCGAAAAAGAGGTTATGACTCAATAATCGGCAAATGGAAAAATTCTATTCGTCCTAAAGTTGGTGAATTTTCTGCGATTTACAATTACGTCGTACGTAGACACCGGGTTGGGACTTCAGAAGGTACTCTTTATCAAGAAGCCGAAATTGAATATCACACTCTTCGTCATATGGATTTTGAATACAGTGAATGTTGGAAAATTTTGAAAGAAAATCCCGATTGGGAGCATCATTGAAATGCGACACTTCGATAATCGAAGAGTTTAAGTTTTTAAGTTTTACAACTTAAATATTATTATTATGTTTCGTAATGTTTTTTAATTTATGTAATGTTTTTTTTAAATAAATGTAATGTTTTTCTATAAAATTTATTGTGTTTAAAAAAAATTAACTAGGTCGCCTTATTGTGGTAAATAGGTAATAATAGGTCGCATGAGATAGAAAGATGAAAAACTAAGTCGTGACCCATAACAGTTGTGGGTAGCCTTAATGATTAATATTTATATTTTCACACCTGCATATATACTTTTACTCTTTGGTTTTTTATCATCCACTTAGGTATTATTTTTCAATCAAAAGTTGCTTTTAAGGATGTTTTTAAGGATTTCTTTGTGTTAAAGAAACTTTTAGAGAAAAACGAATGTAGTACGAAAATTGGAAAGGAAACAAGATACTTGCAGAAATCGAAAACATAATGACAATGTTCTTAGTGAAACTAAAAAGACCAACGAAGAGACTTTTAGAACTAGTTATTTCTTGTATTTTAGGCCACTCATAACATTGATTTGGTCTGGTCATCATTTTTCTTCACACCACAACTTTCTCTCTCCCAAGATTTACATGCGATTTGTTTCCACAACAAAGTGACTAAGTTTAATTTTTTTTAAATTCATTTATAAAATTAAGAAGTAGCTGACGTTCTTATTACTGAGTAAGATTAAATTCTTTAGTTATGACATGTTCATCGAATGAGTTATTTTCTTGAGTTGATTGTGTTAGAATGCTTAAACCCTCATGTCTGTGATATTATTGATCAACCAAATATATAGAGTACAAGACATCTGATGATACATAAAAACACAGGTCCCTATTAGGGCTTGGGCAATATGACCATTGCCACGCAAACGAGCACAATGCGTCAACCATCATTTTAGAGAGTAGGCTATTTGTATGGAAAGTTATGTGATCCCAAGCAACATCACGCTGAGGGGTACAAATGTTTATTGATAGTTTATCGGGTGACGATTTCCCTTAGATAACTTACATTATTTATGTAATTTTACGCCACGATTCCTAAATGGAACCGAGTAAATATTTAAAGGCTGAATAGGATCTGTTGTGGGTTTTTAATGTGTTCTATCATTAGAAATGATAGTAGTAGATATAGCTAAAGCTATTAGAGAGACATAGAAAGAAGTATGGAAATAGTGTGTTCTATCATTAGAAATGATAGTAGTAGATATAGCTAAAGTTATTAGAGAGACATAGAAAGAAGTATGGAAATAGTGTGTGTCAATATGAGCTTAGATGATGCCCTTTTATAGATTGCAAGATATATGAAAATGTAAAGAAGATAACATTGTAAGTTGGTTATAAAAGATATTATCATAGATCTTGTGCATATCACTTGTTTTGTTTCAATCTTTTAAGATCTGGTGTTATCCACAAGTTAAGTAGAATTTTATTGTACATTACTTTTTGCTTGTGCAATGTGTATTATAATATTTAATTGTCGAAGTCATTGTAAGCTTAGCATAGTTTTCTTATAGGATTGTTTTGTGACAGATTATTGTTTGAACAGGGGATACATTATCAAGCCCCTTAGTTCATGTATGTTAAGTAATTACATGCAACATATATGAACCTGTAATGATTCTCGTATTTCTTGTGTTTTACCATCGTGTCATTATAGCACGAGTTATTTGGCTTGGCGTCTTTGAAGCAAAGTCACTGCTTTGCGTGATAACATATTAGTATATCACGTCTTTGGAGAAGTTTTTCTGCTTTTGCGCGATATGCCTCCGCATCTTTGAGGTGGACATGCCACTTTTTATCCCTTTAATGACGGGATGATGTATTTGTCCGGACTTTTTCTTTGATATATAAGCTTTTCATGTTAGCTAATAGCTTTTATCCCCTTTAATGTCGGGATATAATTTTTTCGGCGAGTATGCCGCTTTTGCGTGTTGAGTTCACGACTTTAGAGTGGATGTTCCACTTTGCGCGATTGTTTTCTTTTCCAGATATCCCGTATGCGCGATGAGTTTATTTTGCTACTTGTTGATCCACATGATCCCACCGACCGGTCCTGGTCATAGTAAAGATCTGTTTGCTTTTTTGTTTGTTAGAGTCATATAGGACGTTAATGTAGGCAATAAAAGGGATATGTCAATTACCGAAGTAATTTTAATATTCACAAAAAAGACTTACAGATCGTTCCAACGAGTTTATGTCATATTATCACATGCAGTGATAATCGCATCAATTTATTGATCGTACTCTTAAGTACTGCACATATACTTCATTTTACTAAGTTTGAAGATTCACACTCCAAAATTTTTATTTATTTCATACTCCTTATTGTATGATCTGGGCTTCTACTCAAACTTGGCTTTTTCCATCCTCATTCACCTTATGGAATCACGATATTGATTTGCATTGTTTGCTTCTTCGGCCCTTATAAATCCGTTTATATATATGTATAGGTCTTCAAGTGACACAGGTGGTTGAGAAATTAATTCCTTAAATGCTCTACCTGCGCGAAGTCCGCTAATGAAAGCTCCGGTTGTGAGAACCCGTACTTTCTGAGCATTATTTTATTCTTTTTATTCGTGCTTCTTGAATTTTCAACGTATTACGTTTTCTTGTATTTCTATATGTAAATCCTGAGATTTTTAAATTATATTTTTCAAGTATTTTCTGATCATTGATAAGTATGGAATTATAAAATTTTTATTTTATTTTTCCATATTTAATTTGAATCAAAGTTTTTGATTTAAAATCACCCGCGTGCGTTTTACAAACGAGTTAATTCAAATCAATGAACAACGAGAATTCCTAGTGATCGCGATACCGACGGATGCCCAAAAGTTTACGTTTATTTATCGATTGTTTCGATAATTAATACTTTCGACGATTTCGTTTTAATTACGTATTAAGTCGTGTCGGGAAATCATATAATCATTTTTATGATGCATTGTAACTTTTGAAAAGTATTTTTACGAAACCCGAGCCCCGTAAATATTTTGAATATTTACCAATAACCATTTTCTACCCTTTAAAACTAATGATTTCTTTTAGGTCCAAATAAATGCAAACTTGGCAAGTTGGACCCTCCACCCTACTATATAAACCAATTTTTACTTTGATCTACCCTAAATTAAAACAATTCCCATTCCTAAAATGTTCTTGTGATTCCATTGATACTAAATTTTCACACATGCATTAACTTTTGAAGATTTTTATGATTCCATGGTTGGATTATGTTTAAATCACCATGCATGTGATGATCTTGGTAAGATCATCACTTTTGATCCTTAAAAGTTGTATTTTGATCTTGGGTTTTTGTTAGATTTTGCATGCAAGAGTTTTTAGGAGTGTTTGTTTGATGGGAATGATGGTATAGTGATCCTAGAGGTATGGGAATGAATGGTTTTGGTTAGAAAGTTGATTTGACTTGTTTCTAAAAGGGTATTTTGGGACAGCAGGACTTTAACTGATTTTTCGGGGGTTTAAGGTCTGAGAAAGGCTAAGATTATTTGATTATATTGTAGAGTTTTCTGAGACGCTCGTTTTGGTATAAGATAGAGCTTCTAAGTCATTACGAGTCAAAAGTTATGCTAGTTTTAGTTTTCGTGTACCGGGAGACGCAAGTCGGCACAATCCGAAATTGTGGCTGATTTTGGGTCGACTCTCGGGGTCTTTAGGTTTGGTTAGATAAATGTAACTACTGATTTTCAAAGTCTACAAACTTAGTTTGATGAGTCTAGTAGTGATTTCAAAAGATGGATTGTCGAATTAGTATTTTTAAAGTGCTCAAAACGATTTTACAAAACAAGTCACAAGTCTGTCCCTAATTTAGAGTCGAGTAAAATGTCGAGCTGATGGATTTTAAAGTTTGAACTTTGGCTCAAATTTTGGTGAGGTCTTATACAGGTTATAAGTGACCTTGACACCAATTTTCATCTAAAACGGACAAGTCTAGATAGGGTAGATCGGTGTGTACATTCGGAGTGTACTTGCTGATTTTAATTTTGACACATAGTTCAATGTTTGTGTTGCGTGAGTTTGAGTATTCACCATCGGACATGGTGACTTATTCAAGTGCTTAGTCATTATATAAATGACTTAGCTACTGGTCCAAATAAGGTTAAGGATAGTTTGACTTGCGTTTACTTGGCGTCTTATGACGGGTCGACTTCAAGTGTACAAATGTTTAAATGTGTAACGTTGGATAAATGGATTCATTTGGTTCGTGTCAATGGTTTTGAAACATGAATACTTTGAAAACATTTGAGTCATATTATATTTGGTATATATATCGATATTGAGTTCGAGTCTTAACGCGCGCCTTATTTTGATAGGTTGCGGTTTTCGTGTTTCCCTGGGCATCCATATCGTCGGTGATTGTCTCACTACCATTGTTTCTACTCAGTTGCTGAGTACCGTGATTGACTTACCTCGTAGATAAGGTGAGTTCATATCCCCTTTTTACTTGTACATGGTTTTTAAACATGGGGTGAGATTTTACATGGTGGAACACAACCATTTAAAAACTGTATGCTATCCAGAACTTGTATGCTATCCAGAACATGTATGATTTTCAGGTTTTCAATGTTATTATTGCT
The DNA here is from genome assembly GCA_025667525.1 of Glebionis coronaria. Classification (NCBI taxonomy): domain Eukaryota; kingdom Viridiplantae; phylum Streptophyta; class Magnoliopsida; order Asterales; family Asteraceae; genus Glebionis; species Glebionis coronaria. The sequence goes on along the minus strand of CM046878.1, from coordinate 23,291,327 downwards.
TTTTAGTATCTAGCCTTAAGTTTCCTCTCCTGGTCATGAACCGTTAATTTCGAGTACTAAGCGCGAATGTTGTGGGTGGATCCATCGGGATTGACTATCCCCGTCTCAAGTACCTTGACGAGCTGATATTTGTTTATTACTTGAGTATTTAGGCTGAATACTCCCTAGAGGAACTTACACTGAGTTAAGCTTCGGTTCATGAACTGAACAACAATAATAATGGTTTCGGACAATGGTTATTGTACATAACCATTTCCCCTATTTCTTGTTACAAATGAATTTTTGTGTTCCACACCTTTACTGCTAAACCTATGAATTTCACTCAACTTTGTGTTGACGATTTTACATGTTTAATCTCAGGTATTATTACTTAGCTTTGCTTGGATGGGAGCCCGCAGGATATTATCACAGCTTGGAGATTTCTGAGATGCTTTTGAAAGATTGGTTTTATATAAACTGTCAGAAGTTTATTCTATCTTTTGGGCAACATTATGTTATAAATCGAGACAAAATAATATAGTTTTCCGCTTCTAAAACTCTGGGACCTATGTTTAACTTTGATCATTTATGATGTAATATATATGCTTTTATTTCGTCAGCTTTGTGTCAACTGTAATTCATTGTTTCTTGTACTATGACGTGTTACCCCCTCGTTGCCTAGTTGTTCCATGTCAGATTCTGAGGGTCTCACATATTGGTATCAGAGTGATGGTTATAGGGAACTGAGTCATTTTCAAAAACTTAGTCTATAACCGAAAGTTTAAATATTTCATGTTTTAAGTGTCAACCACAGAATCTGTCAATGTTGTTCGATATCTGTGCGGGTAACTCTCTAATCCTTATTATTTACTTTTAATTATCGTTGTAGTATTTCATCTCTTGATTACATGTTGAAATATTACGTTACCCTGATGACGATAATTACTATGTTTTTTCAAAGCCTATGTGCTTCATGAATTATCATTGAATGTTACTGTGATTACATCTGCCTGTACTGTATTTCTTGAATTCTTGTTCTTGTGACTTGATCGTATTACAATGATTTTATATCATTATGACGTTACATACTTGTATTCAGAGCGCGTATGCTGCCGACTTTTCATACTCATTTTTCTGAGTACTATTGTTATTTCATTTATGCGTGATACGACTGACTTCATATACTCGTTCGTTTTGAATCATCTATTTTTTTCTCGACTCGCTGCTACATGTTATGCATACTCTCGTGATACCATTGTTCGGAATTGAGTAAGTGTTGTTTTCGATAAAACTCCTGATTTTCATTCTACTACCGTGCATGTTGCTTTCATTGTTTAATTTCTTTAAAATATCTATTTATATATCCAATTTGTTTGTCGACCATTTGTGATTGCATGTCTTGGAAAATAGTCTACAGACCATTGTGTAGCTCAATGTGTCTCCCAGAAAGACTAAAGGACATCGTGTGAGTTACATATCTCGAAGCATTCCTTGAATCAGTATTGAATAATATCGTGGGTTTTCGTAATCTTGATTGACCTTTATGTCACCGTTTTACACGACAATTGTACATGGACTACATCTTGTTCCATTGACCATTCTACGTTTCGACTTCGACTTACAACATCCGTTGTACCTTGAACACATGATCGTCATTTATTATGTGACGATTGTTTGGAATACGATCCTACTTGTATCCTCCCTTTTTCATTAAACCTCCTCGCCTCAGGAGTGTGACTTGTTAATATTTTGTTTCTTTCTCGGTATGTCTTGTAATTTTGGAAAATCACGCCGCCAGGAGACCTTCCTGCATTGCATCTTGCAGCCGAAGACACAGATGTCATGCGTCGTTTTTTTATCTCTTAGATTATCATTGGCATTCTTGAACCATTTCTATATTGTGTTTTCTTTACATGATTAATTATACAGTTTATTCTCTTTCGTCTTTATGGAATCCACAAGTCATGTGTGTACCTAAATTCTGAGTTATTATGAAATTTAGATTTAATTTCAAGAGGTGTCGAAGAATATACTTTGTACATAAACTTTACAGGGAATTTAACAGTGTCGAGAAAATATTTTTATAACCTTAGACATAAAATATATATTTCTACTTGTTGAGACGTCCGTTTAGGACATAAAATTTGACCAGTAACTTTAAAATCGAGCAATTTACGCTCATTTGAGATTGTAAAATTTAGTAAGTTATTTTCTGAATAATTCTAAAATATCATTTTGTTGACAGATTTAATGCAAGGGCATTTTCGTCCATTTTTATTCCGTTTCAAGTCTCGGGTAAAACTAGAAATTTATTCAAAACATTGTTTTACATCGAAATGCATTTGACTTTGAGTGTTAGAATATCGTTTAGTGAGTTAATTGGTCTAGTCAAACCGAAAAGTCAAAACTGATAGACTTTAAAAATATGATTTCAAGCGTTTTTGAGTTCGTTGAGCTCGTAAAATTTTTAACTAATGATATTTTGTAAACTAAAAACATTGATTGCGTTTGAACAAGTATAAAAATAGTAACTTTGAGCTCGGTCATACATAAATCCTGAACTTTTAGGAACCAAGTGGTTTGTTAAACTGATGCTCTACTTTCTTAAAAGTTTATTTTTGTCAAATAAATTACGATGTGCACACCTACGGATTCTTTATCCTTTCTTTTATATATGACTTATTTGTCATTGTATATTGTCTTTCTTTGCTTCTATCATACCACTAATTTGGACCGAGGTTGAAGTCCTTGCTTTCATATCGTTCGTTACCATCTTGACACGTGTCTCCTGACGATTCCTGCTAAACCTCTTGAAACCCTAGCACCTTGTAACCATTTCATTGATTGCCTTGAACTGCCCTTTATTACCCTCATGTAACCCACTCGCTATTTTACAAGTTACCATATAAACTCAAACAAATATTGTTTGCAAATCATTTTACAAAATGTTCCACTTGGGTATTATTAAAATACTAGAATGTTATCTTATAAAATTAATTTATATTAATTTTACAATGTATTTTCACAAATTGTTCTAATACGGTCTTATAAAGAACCCTTGTAACTATAAAAATTGTTGATTTAAACAGTTAGCCAGTAACTTATAGGCGAAAGGTTTCATATGTTATTTTGATTCCTGTTTTTACAAATGGTATTATATGCATATTTTAAATAATATGACCTGTGACGAAGCTGAGCATCGCATTGCTAGTCCTAAATTATGCATGGCCTAATCACCTATGCTTAATTTAGAAGGAGCCATGCAAGGCCGAATAGTAGTCACCTTAAATATTTAACCAAGAATCAACTTTTTAATATGTTCCTTAAAAAAAAGATAGATAAATAAAGTTTTGAAAACTTTTACTTCTTATGCGAGTATCAACAATTCACAACATACACATATAAACCCTTATCTTTCTTGAAACGAAGTACATGCCCCAAGCACAGATATCCTTACTCAACGAACTTTGTTTTACTTGTTACCTCATCATCCTCATGATAAAATTCTCGTTACCATTTGCCTAAATTCTTACCATTGATGTCAAACTTGAAAGTTTCAACGTTGTTATGCTTCTACATTGATCGACCTTCTCTATCTCTTTTAGTAGACCTTCGAAACGTATCTGGAAGCGAATAATAATTTATGACTAGACGTGAACGATGATTTCATGTAATTGTCATGATTGGTGTTAGACACTATCGTCTTGAAATTTATTTGTGTGAATCATGTGTCGATTTCGTCTTTCATTGCTAATGTTGTTCATTTTGCTGGAATTACTCGCAAGTAACTTCTCAAGAATTTTCTGTAATTCGAAAATTTATTGTGTGGCTTTTCTCTTTCGATCATTTATCGACCGCCGAGAACTTAATAAGCCGTTATTGGTGACACCAACTGCACTCAATAAGCGATGACTTGCTATAATCCTTTGTTTCTCATTATTTTTATTATTATCGACACGCATATTCTATCATGTTTGTTAGGAATTGATACGATTTTTGTTCTATTCCCTTGTGTTATTGCTCGCATACAGATTGTTGACCTTTATATGATTCATATTCGTTGTTGTCTTGTCAACTTTTGAAAAACCAGAAAATGTTACGAGTTTATCATTTGATACCTTAAACACTTTCTTGAATTTCTAAAAATTATTATTAATTTTTAAGAACGTTTTATACATTTTATCAAATGTTTAAATTACCAAAATAACTGTTTCAAGTTAAGTACCAGATCTATACATCCTCTTTGATAAATTTATAACTAGTATTTAAAAAGGATATCAAGCTGTATCTTTTAAAGTATTTGATTATATCGTACTTTACTGTCAACCTAAAGAAATTATTAAATTAAATTATAATTTCTAAACAATGTTTCTAAATAACTTGGAAAATCTGAAATTTCTCTAATGGTAACGATAAACCTATGTTTTAACGATAATTTCATGTAGTCACCCAAAAGTTCTTAAGCCGATCAGGATAACTATTTTGAACTGTCCTACTTTTGCTTTGAAAATCCTGATCAAGAAAAAGATATAGCAACATCATACTCACTAAATACAGATAGTTTGATTTTAAATCACTACACCTTGTAAATTTTCTTTTAATCAAGAAATTATTTAAACTGAGTTTTAAAGTAATCCCAAAATCCTCGACAACTGACTATGACAACTTTTATCTTAAATGATCATATGTTATTCATTTTTTTCCCTTCTATTCCGCTTGTGACTAGATTCTTACATTTTAAGATTGTCACGTTTTATAGTTGCACGATTGCGACCCCTTGTTGATTTACAATCTTTATTCATTTTATCGCACTTTGCCTGTTTAAGCGATTCTCGTGTTCATTCTTGTTAGTTTATCGCACGTATTTCCAACAATTCTATCTCTTGATGTATCCCCGTATTGAAAGATCGTTATTCTAATCCAAGACTAAAAAAGTTATACGAAAAGGAGTTAAGAAACTGAAGCATAGTGAATTCTAACCGTTAAGATTCGTCGTGGTACGGAAATTACCTGGGAAGCAATGAATTTTGTTCTACACTTTGTACCTCCTCTTGTTTGCATCTTCTACTGTTTTTAGGAGAACTCTGGGGACCAGAGTTCCTTTAGGGGGGAAGACTGTGAGAAATCGTACTTTCTGAGCATTATTTTATTCTTTTTATTCGTGCTTCTTGAATTTTCCAACGTATTACGTTTTCTTGTATTTCTATATGTAAATCCTGAGATTTTTAAATTATACTTTTCAAGTATTTTCTGATCATTGATAAATACTTTGTATGGAATTATAAAATTTTTATTTTATTTTTCCATATTTAATTTAAATCGAAGTTTTTGATTTAAAATCACCCGCGTGCGTTTTACAAACGAGTTTATTCAAATCAATGAACAACGAGAATTCCTAGTGATCGCGATACCGACGGATGCCCAAAAGTTTACGTTTATTTATCGATTGTTTCGATAATTAATACTTTCGACGATTTCGTTTTAATTACGTATTAAGTCGTGTCGGGAAATCATATAATCATTTTTATGATGCATTGTTACTTTTGAAAAGTATTTTTACGAAACCCGAGCCCCGTAAAATAACCATTTCTTACCCTTTAAAATTATTGATTTCTTTTATGTCCAAATGAATGCAAACTTGGCAAGTTGGACCCTCCACCCTACTATATAAACTATTTTTTTTTTCATTTCACTCATTTCATTCTCATCAAAACACACACACTAAAAAACTTTACTCCCTCCCCTTTCTTTCTTTTTTTAGCCGTGACCCAAAACACCCCTAATCATCAAATTATGTTGATTTTTACTTTGATCTAGCCTAAATTAAAACAAGTCCCATTCCTAAAATATTCTTGTGATTCCACTGATACTAAATTTTCACACATGCATCAACTTTTGAAGATTTTTATGATTCCATGGTTGGATTATGTTTAAATCACCATGCATGTGATGATCTTGGTAAGATCATCACTTTTTTATCCTTAAAGGTTGTATTTTGATCTTGGGTTTTTGTTAGATTTTGCATGCAAGTGTTTTTTGGAGTGTTTGTTTGATAGAAATGATGGTATAGTGATCCTAGAGGTATGGGAATGAATGGTTTTGGTTGGAAAATTGATTTGACTTGTATTCTAAAAGGGTATTTTGGGACAACAGGTCTTTAACTGATTTTTCGTGGGTTTAAGGTCTGATAAAAGCTAAGATTATTTGATTTTATTGTAGAGTTTTCTGAGACGCTCGTTTTGGTATAAGATAGAGCTTCTAATTCATTACGAGTCAAAAGTTATGCTAATTTTAGTTTTCGTGTACCGGGAGACGCAAGTCGGCACAATCCAAAATTGTGGCTGATTTTGGGTCGACTCTCGGGGACTTTAGGTTTGGTTAGATAAATGTAACTACTGAGTTTCAAAGTTTGCAAACTTAGTTTGATGAGTCTAGTAGTGATTTCAAAAGACGGATTGTCGAATTAGTATTTTTAAAGTGGTCCAAACGGTTTTATAAAACAAGTGCACAAGTCTGTCCCAAATTTGGAGTCAAGTAAAATGTCAAGCTGATGGATTTTAAAGTGTGAACTTTGGCTCAAATTTTGGTGAAATCTTATACAGGTTATAAGTGACCTTGACACCAATTTTAATATAAAACGGACAAGTCTAGATAGGGTAGATCGGTGTGTACATCCGGAGTGTACTTGCTGATTTTAATTTTGACACATAGTTCAATGTTTGTGTTGCGTGAGTTTGAGTATTCACCATCGGACATGGTGACTTATTCAAGTGCTTAGTCATTATATAAATGACTTAGCTACTGGTCCAAATAAGGTTAAGGATAGTTTGACTTGCGTTGACTTGGCGTCTTATGACGGGTCGACTTCAAGTGTACAAATGTTTAATGAGTAACGTTGGATAAATGGATTCATTTGGTTCGTGTCAATGGTTTTGAAACATGAATACTTTGAAAACATTTGAGTCATATTATATTTGGTATATATATCGATATTGAGTTCGAGTCTTAACGCACACCTTATTTTGATAACTTGCGGTTTTCGTGTTTCCCTGGGCATCCATATCGTCGGTGATCGTCTCACTACCATTGTTTTTACTAAGTTGCTGAGTACCGTGATTGACTTACCTCGTGGATAAGGTGAGTTCATAGCCCCTTTTTACTTGTACATGGTTTCTAAACACGGGGTGAGATTTTACATGGTGGAACACAACCATTTAAAAACTGTATGCTATCCAGAACTTGTATGTAAGAACCCGTACTTTCCCAGCATTATTTTATTCTTTTTATTCGTGTTTTTGAATTTTCCAACGTATTACGTTTTCTTATATGTAAATCCTGAGATTTTTAAATTATACTTTTTAAGTATTTTTCTGATCATCGATAAATACTTTGTATGGAATTATAAAATTTTTATTTTATTTTCCATATTTAATTTAAATCAAAGTTTTAATTTAAAACCACCCGCGTGCGTTTTACAACGAGTTTATTCAAAATCAATATGCAATGAGAATTCCTAGTGATCGCGATACCGACGGGATTCCCAAAAGTTTACGTTTATTTATCGATTGTTTCGATAATTAATACTTTTGATGATTTCGTTTTAATTACGTATTAAGTCGTGTCGAGAAATCATATAATCATTTTTAGGATGCATTGTAGCTTTTGAAAAGTATTTTTACGAAACCCGAGTACCGTAAATATTTTCAATATTTACCAATAACCATTTTCTACCCTTTAAAACTATTAATTATTTTATGTCCACAAGTTTCAAAATTGGCAAGATTGGTCCCTCCACTTAAACCACCGTATAAAAGGTTTTTTTTTTTTCCACCAACTAACACAACTCATAACTTAAAAAAAACACTCTCTCCTCCTCCTTCCATTTTGCCGCCACTCCACCACCACAAAACACCCTCATTTCATCATCATCCACCATGATTTAACAAAAACAAAGATTAGACCCATTCCTAAAATTCAATGGTGATTCTAATGATCCAAAAATTATACACATGCATCAAGGTTTTTATAAACTTATGATTTCATGGTCTTATGATGTTTTAATCATCATGCATGTGTTGTTTTTGGTAAGATTATGTTGTTTTGATCATAAAAAGTCTTGTTTTTAATCTTTGATTTTTGTTAGATTTTTCATACAGGTGTTTTTAGGAGTGTTTGGTTGATATGAATGATGGTATAGTGATCCTAGAGGTATGGGAATGAGTGGTTTTGGTTGAAAAATTTATTTGTCATGTTTTCTAAAAGGCTATTTTGGGACAGCAGGTATTAAACAGACTTTTAGTAGGTTTAAGTTCTGATAAAGGCTAAGATTATTTAATATTGTTGTATAGTTTTCAGAGACGGTCGTTTTGGTATAAGATAGAACTTCTAAGTCATTACAAGTCAAAAGTTATGCTAGTTTTAGTTTTCGTGTACCGGGAGACGCAAGTCGGCACAATCCAAAATTGTGGCTGATTTTAGGTCGACTCTCGGGGACTTTAGGCTTGGTCAGATAGTTGATACTACTGATTTTCAAAGTTTACAAACTGAGTTTGATGAGTCTAGTAGTGGTTTCAAAATACGGATTGTCGAGTTAGTACTTTTAAAGTGGTCCGAACGGTTTTACAAAACAAGTGCACAAATCTGTCCCAAATTTGGAGTCGAGTAAAGTGTCGAGCTGATGGATTTTAAAGTGTGAACTTTGGCTCAAACTTTGGTGAGGTTTTATACAGGTTATAAGTGACCTTGACACCAATTTTCATCTAAAACGGACAAGTCTAGATAGGGTAGATCGGTGTGTACATTCGGGGTGTACTTGCTGATTTTATTTTGGACACTTAGTTCAATGTTTGTGTTGCGTGAGTTTGAGTATTCACCATCGGACATGGTGACTTACTCAAGTCCTTAGCCATTATATAAATGACTTAGCTACTGGTCCGAATAAGGGTAAATAATAGTTGGCTTACGTTAACTTGACGTCGTATAACGAGTCATTTTCAAGTGTTCAAGTGTTTTAACGTGTAGTGTTGGAATAAATGGTTAGTATGAATTCATTTGGTTCGTGTCAATGGTTTTGAAACATGAATACTTTGAAAACATTTGAGTCATATTATATTTGGTACATATCGATACTTGAGTTCGAGTCTTAACGTGCGCGTCTTATTTTGATAGGTTGCGGTTTTCGTGTTTCCCGGGCATCCATATCGTCGGTGATCGTCTTACCATTACCGTTTCTACTCAGTTGCTGAGTACCGTGATTGACTTACCTTGTAACACCCCATTTTGATAAATGGAATGTCACGCGTAATTATGGCGTGTCATCAAAGCATGCAAGGTAATATGTAGTAAAACATACATGACCATAGGGAAAACCGGAATCAAACATCGGTTCCCAAACATAAGCCCAAAACATAACAAAGTAAATGAACTGAATGAAAGACTAAACAAGCATAAATATATGAAGGAAACAGGAGAAGAAGTCTATGGCAGCTTCCATCCTATGCATGTCCTCCAAATGCTCGAGTCTTGGGTACCTGCCGTTTTGGGACATGGAAAGGAAAGTAACGGCTGAGCAAAACGCTCAGTGCACGGATATACAATATAGCATGAAATAGGATAAGCATGTAACATATAACAGCGGAAGACTATGTTCTGAGTAAACTGGTTAAGTATTAAGAAAACTGGTTTTATAGTTTGAAAAGCCTTATGTTTACCTTATGAAAACTGTTTTAACATAAATATACCATAGCCCATATAGGTCATGAAAAGGTCACGTGCATGAATACTTGGAGGGGTGACCTCATCATGCTGATTAGAGGGGATGCCTCTAATTAATATACTGGTTTGGGTAGGAGGGATCAACTCCTTGTGAAGGATGCAAGGCACACACCACATTCACCATGATAAACTGAATAAAACATGTAACTAGGATGCACCCATACGCCCCACCTGATATAATAATATGGCCAAACTGAAAAGGGACGCCACGAGCAATCACTCCGCCGTGGGGAAGTCATAACATTGGTGCCTCCAATGTTATGGTTATGGTACCTCCATAACTAGGTGAAACTGGTCATGCTTGTATATGGCTATAGATTATGTTAATTAAACATAAGCAGTTCAAAACAATAAAACAAATACTGGGGAAAACAGTTGGCTGCATACGGGGAAATCCTAATAAGGAAAGAATGTCCATACTGAAAGGACGGGAATCCGTACCTCAAGTCCAGTGAATGAACGGAAGAAAGACTCCTACTTCTGGATCACTAACGCTACATGAATACACACGTGTATAAGTATCGATTCACTGATGACGTACTGGGTTTTATGTCTCATTATAGCTGATTTGGTATGTTTTAGGTCATGGTTCACTGTTTAAAGCCTTAAACTGTGTTTATCTTGTATTCTGATTTATCTGATTAAGTATTACTGGTGTTTCATGTATTAATATACTTACTGTGTAATAATAAGTAACTTTCCAAAAATAGCAGGTTTCCAAAAATAGAAAGTTTCCAAAAATAGAAAGTTTCCAAAAATAGAAAGTTTCCAAAAATAGAAAGTTACCAAAAATAGAAAGTTTCCAAAAATAGAAAGTTTCCAAAAATAGAAAGTTTCCAAAAATAGAAAGTTTCCAAAAATAGAATTTACTGCTTAAAATAGATTAGTTTCTAAAAATAGAAAGTTTCCAAAAATAGATCAGCTGCCTTAATTAAATAAGTTTCCATATATAGAAGGTTTCCATGATTAGATTAGCTGCCTGAAATAGATAGATTTCCATATATAGAAGGTTTCCATAATTAGATTTAAGCTGGTTACATAAGCTAACATATAAGTCTAAGTGTTTATAAGCTTGTTTCTTAAGTCATATGATATAGTGTATAGTTTAATTATTATTTCATGTATTTTAATTAAACTATAGGTTAAGCATTTTAATTAAAGTATAACATGTATTAATTAAAATGAAATAAAATACTTAGGTTAAAATGTGTATTATTACTATTAATAATATAACCTAAGTCATGTCTAAATTAATTAATTATAGGCATGTTTTAAATAATTAATTAATTATAACTTATAACATAAAAATACTTAGGTTAAATTAATGTCATGTTAAACTAATAATTAAAATAACCTAAGTCATGATTTAATTAATATTTCATGTTATTAATTAATTATATCCTAAGTTCATGATTCATAAAAATTAACATGTAACATAGATCATGATTTAACCAACGAACCATGAATCGGGCATGAATTCGACACCGTACCCCGAGCCAAACTCGGGGCACGTGTGCCTCCTTGCTGCCGTGGGTCCCACATGAGCCAACCAAGACCAAAAATGGTCTTGGTGGTGGCGGCTAAAAAGAAACCGAACCCTCCCCCGGGTTGATTAAACTAGGCGGCCAAAAACAAACACCCCCTTTTAACACCCTTTGATTTTAATTAACCCCAAAACATGTTAGATCTATGATTAATTACCATGTTTTAATAAGAAAACAATAACATGTTCATGAACATAACAAAGATTCAAAAGAATTAAAAAGAAGGGTTTAAAAAGATATACCACTATGTAGCTTGGAAAAGGATGAACAAACACGGATTAAAGTAATGATTTTTAAGATCAAAATCAACCAATCACCCTCCTATGGTGATCTTAGGGTGGCGGCATAAAGAGGAGCAAAAGAGGAGGAGAGAAACTTTTTTAGGGTTTTTGTTTATTTTCTTGAAAAAGTGAAAATGAAATGAAAAGTTACATAACCCCCCTTTTCTTGTAAAAAGTCCATGGGCTAAGCCCATTATGGTATATGTGCCGTGGGTATGGGGGCCCCACATGGGGTACCCGTACCTTTTCTCGTGTCCCGATGTTTCGTGTTCGTTCGTGGTTAAACGTGTTCGTGTCTGAAGCGTTTCTGTTTATTTTATCATGTAGTTATCGTAATCTTAACGCTCGTAATTATATTATAAGTATTTACGTAATTATTCTAGTTCGTATTTTAAATGGTGATCATGATTTAATTATGTTCACTTGATATATTTATTAACTGTTTATCATGAGTTCGTACGTAATCGATACTTATCCTGTCATACACGTATGCACTTGCTTGATTATTAGCACATGAATGTGATCCATACTAAATAAGGTAAGTTTTAATCTAGAACGTACGATCTTAAGGGAACTATTCATGGTAAAAGCATGCGGGTTTTACAATTCTTCCCCCTAAAAAGAATAATTCGTCCCCGAATTATAGATAAAGTAACTGGAAGCGAAACATACCCGAATCAAACTGGAAAGGTATGCAAAATAACGGAAATGAAGGTGACATGGTAGAAAGGACATGGTATGCAAAAGACATGGAACGTGACGTGACTGAAAGGACATATCAATCGATAAGAGAAAAATGGATAAGAAGTCCGGATGAACTTGTCCGTTTCCAAGTGGCCTCCCTCTTGGAACGGTTCCTTCAGAAGATCCTGACACTAATGATAAATCTTGGTCCTCCTGACCTTGACTTAGGATACGAATAAATTCTTGGTTATCAACGGAAGGTAGATCCCCTAAATTCGATCGAGGAAAAATAAGAGTTAACTTGCAAGGGTAGCTGAAACGTTACGATGCAAGACAATCTGACTTAACTGATAATTTGAAACGATGCACGAGACATAAAGAAACGTAGTACGTGAAAAATTTTGAACGTGATACGTGAAAAATTTTGAACGTGCTACGTGGAGATATGGCGAGTGTAGTATGAGTAAACATATCGTGATCCATGATACGTGTAACATATTTTGATCATGATATGAGGAACGTGGAATGAACATGACATGTGAGACATATCGTGATCATAGAATATGATGGCGGTAACGCCAAACGCTACAAGGTGAGACATGGAATATGACGTGAAACGTCTATCTGATGATGGAGAGTTATACTAAACTTGGGTCTGGTCTCACAAGTTCTTGCAAACTTCCCAGAATGAGAAAAGAAATGAACGTAAAATCGTAAGCCCGAAATACGATCATGAACGTGAATAGTGTCATGAACGTGAGCGCGAAAGCAAGTCGTGGAATTAGAATGAAGACGTGAAGTAAGTTAGGAGTACAATTACGAATCTTTGTCTGACCCGATAGCTGAGGGATTGCCAAGTGATCGGATGAGCCTTGGATGGAACATGTTTGTTCAATCTGTTGGTTCTGAAATCCGTACGGATGTAAGGATTCTGCAGACTTGATCAAACTGTTGACAATAACCCAGATAGCATCATGCTTCTTCTGAGTTTTCTGAAATCTGGTAACTAAAATCCATGGAGATCTTGTCCCTTTTCGATTCACAATTTCATATGATGAAAACATCCCAGTTTGTTGGTGTCCTATCTTAACCTGTTGGTATGTCAGGTACCTAGATATGAACGTAACTGTATCTTGCTTCTTAGAACTTGATACCTAGGAGTTTGCGAAACTCTGAGTCTCTGAATCAGACTTCTCCTAGCGTAGGATTTCCTAGAACACCTAATGTAGTGTAGGGTTCTCTCCTTTACGCATAAGTTGAGTCATGGTAAGATTAACCATAGAAACCCATGTGATTCAGTGTGTCACTGTAATCAAACAGAATTGATATTGGAAAATAATTTTCCAGGGTAGAATTTCTCTTGTCATAGAACTTGCAACATAGTGCAGATATGGTCTTCCTGATCTTCTCTAGGCTTAGAGGAAATCAGGTTATCCTCAATGAAAACGCTGATGAATTTGTTTAGGAGTTCATGGAACTCAATTTATTAAGTCCATAATGCGGTTGGAGCATTGATGAGACTAATTCAAAATCATACATTTAGCATGACCGAGTCGTGTACGAATAGCAGTCATGGACATATCCTGCTTTTCCACTCATCATTGTTGGCAGCATGATCGTGAGTTCGATCTTGGAAAAGTGATTAACACCATACGGTTTATTGGACATGTTGTCAATATGTGGAGGAGAATAACGGTCATGAATGGTGATTTGTTTAAGTCGACGGTAGTCGACACATAATCTCATGGTACCATCCTTCTCCTTGAAGGTTCTTCTGGAATGTAAGGAACAATTTTGGAATAATCCGTTGGTTATGCGTAAAAGGACCTTAGTAGTCGTGTGTTACTGACAGCTAGAAAATTTAGCAATTATGGCTAACAAAGCACGTACTTGAAAAGCATAGATAACTTGTACCGATTTTCCTGATGGAAAATCAAGCTGAAAGTATTCAGGAGCCTGAACATTACTGTACATATTTATGAATCATAGCATGGTGTGGTGTCCATAGTACATAATTAGGATAAAATTCATCTCGTGTCTGTCCGAGGAAATGCGTTAGCAGCTTGGATCTTATCATTAAGCTGAAGGAAAACCTTCGTATGCGTTGGAATACGAAAGGCGTCCTTCATGGTTATGAATATATGAACTATGGTGAAAGAATGAAAGTGACATCGGCAACGTGACAGTTCTCACTGATGCGCCGATAATGGTATTGAAATTCTTGTGGCCTGATTAATACATGGCACAACAACATAGATATACCCTTGGAGGGTACCCTGAATTTCTTAGAAATGTTCCATAATTAGACGTGAGTCATGTGTCTTGACTCGTGTCTTGAGAAATGTAAGCGTGGCATATGTCTTGACTGGTATCTTGACATGTGTCCTCAGAAAGTATACGTGAGACATGCGTCTTGACTGATGTCTTGACATGTGTCTCGAGATGTGAAACAATTAGAACTACAAATATTAGGTTAATATGCCAGAATTGGTGGATCGGTTGGACGACTGATCATTTGTATGTCTGATCACGTCCGTGGCCGGAGCCTCGGTTGTGATTTCTAGGATAGTTGCTGTCATAGTAGTGGTTACTATCATCTTGTCTGTCGGTTCCATGACGGTCATTCTCATGACAGTGACTCATGTAACTATTTAGCTGAGTGGCCGGCTGGTACTGGTTTGCACTCATATGGCTGAAATGACAGCCGAACGACGTGTGACATGTAATTATGAATTTGGGACAATGATTGATGGGAATTGTCTGATGGTGAAGCATCTTCTCGTCCAATTGCTTTGCTCCGACGCCTTTGTCTTCGTCTTTTAGGATCTCCAGGTTGTGAACAGCATCAGCATCAGCATCTCGTAGCGTCTCCCAACATCAGCAGCATCAACCTTCAGTAACATCTCCAAGCTATGAGCGGCATCGACAACCTTGTAGAATATCAGCAAGTGAACATACGCCTGAGATGATTTAGAATCGACTAGCGAATACTCGTGAAGTATTGCAAGTAGAATACACATGGATTAATACACATGAATTACGGTACGTGGAGTACACATGGAATGCACATGAAATGATCGGTATGGACTCGTTCATTTGTCATGATTTAAGGAAAGTAAACCGGTTAAACGGTTAAGAAAACCATCATGATAACCTGACAGTATTAGCATAGACATCATTCTGGTTGCATAGAGAAACGCTAAAGTGTGGTTACACAAAATTCAACGATGATTTGCCTGACAGCATGATCAATGGAAACCAACCATGACTATCATGAAAGCATGATTCAAGAAATCTAACAATGTCTTGCAGGACAACGTAAATAACAAAAGAGGCGTGAAACATAATCAACATGAAGACGGAATTATCATGAGGAAACATGAAACCATCTATTACGAAGAAGTATATAACATAATCAGCATGAAACTGAAGTTAACCATGACAGTATGAAGGCATACTTGACATAAAAACATAATAACTTATGATGGGACATGAAAAAAATTTTTTTATGCCAATTTAAATCATGAGAAAAATTTTATGCAAGAAAACAGTGCATGAATGCGTAATGTAGTTTATAAAACCTTTATATGTGCGAGGGAACGCCTATGGGTCGGTTCCAAAACAAAAGACATGGCGAGGGGACGCCTATGGGTCGGTCCCAAAGTTAAAAGTTTCGATAAAAACACATGCGACTAAATAGGGCCAGTCCTGTACCAACCATTACTTAGTCAAAATTTCTGCAACAGATGACATATGATATAAATGCATGAATGCATGGAACATAATAATTAAAAGTCATTGTCAAAACTTAACAGAAAAAAATTTTATGTGAAAATTATGAACTACTGGGGTCAGTCCACATCGTCACAGTTCACGAGGAACATCATGCATAGACAATGACACATAACTAAGTATGGATGACGGTTGTTCATTCCATATTAGTAAGACGATACTGGTGAAAACATCATGGTGAAAACAACAAGGTGCTGAAAACGTCATGGCTAAAACAAAAAGGTGCTGAAAACATAATGGTTAAAACAACAACGCGCTGAAACATCAATACGTGGAATAACAATCGTTGGCTTAGGAAGCTCCTGGTGACTACCCACTAGTCACAGGTCGAGTTTTAGAGCCTACAGGTCGAAGCCTTGGCTCTGGTACCATAATTGTAACATCCCATTTTGATAAATGGAATGTCACGCGTAATTATGGCGTGTCATCAAAGCATGCAAGGTAATATGTAGTAAAACATACATGACCATAGGGAAAACCGGAATCAAACATCGGTTCCCAAACATAAGCCCAAAACATAACAAAGTAAATGAACTGAATGAAAGACTAAACAAGCATAAATATATGAAGGAAACAGGAGAAGAAGTCTATGGCAGCTTCCATCCTATGCATGTCCTCCAAATGCTCGAGTCTTGGGTACCTGCCGTTTTGGGACATGGAAAGGAAAGTAACGGATGAGCAAAACGCTCAGTGCACGGATATACAATATAGCATGAAATAGGATAAGCATGTAACATATAACAGCGGAAGACTAAGTTCTGAGTAAACTGGTTAAGTATTAAGAAAACTGGTTTTATAGTTTGAAAAGCCTTATGTTTACCTTATGAAAACTGTTTTAACATAAATATACCATAGCCCATATAGGTCATGAAAAGGTCACGTGCATGAATACTTGGAGGGGTGACCTTATCATGCTGATTAGAGGGGATGCCTCTAATTAATATACTGGTTTGGATAGGAGGGATCAACTCCTTGTGAAGGATGCAAGGCACACACCACATTCACCATGATAAACTGAATAAAACATGTAACTAGGATGCACCCATACGCCCCACCTGATATAATAATATGGCCAAACTGAAAAGGGACGCCACGAGCAATCACTCCGCCGTGGGGAAGTCATAACATTGGTGCCTCCAATGTTATGGTTATGGTACCTCCATAACTAGGTGAAACTGGTCATGCTTGTATATGGCTATAGATTATGTTAATTAAACATAAGCAGTTCAAAACAATAAAACAAATACTGGGGAAAACAGTTGGCTGCATACGGGGAAATCCTAATAAGGAAAGAATGTCCATACTGAAAGGACGGGAATCCGTACCTCAAGTCCAGTGAATGAACGGAAGAAAGACTCCTACTTCTGGATCACTAACGCTACATGAATACACACGTGTATAAGTATCGATTCACTGATTACGTACTGGGTTTTATGTCTCATTATAGCTGATTTGGTATGTTTTAGGTCATGGTTTACTGTTTAAAGCCTTAAACTGTGTTTATCTTGTATTCTGATTTATCTGATTAAGTATTACTGGTGTTTCATGTATTAATATACTTACTGTGTAATAATAAGTAACTTTCCAAAAATAGCAGGTTTCCAAAAATAGAAAGTTTCCAAAAATAGAAAGTTTCCAAAAATAGAAAGTTTCCAAAAATAGAAAGTTACCAAAAATAGAAAGTTTCCAAAAATAGAAAGTTTCCAAAAATAGAAGGTTTCCAAAAATAGAAAGTTTCCAAAAATAGAAAGTTTCCAAAAATAGAATTTACTGCTTAAAATAGATTAGTTTCTAAAAATAGAAAGTTTCCAAAAATAGATCAGCTGCCTTAATTAAATAAGTTTCCATATATAGAAGGTTTCCATGATTAGATTAGCTGCCTGAAATAGATAGATTTCCATATATAGAAGGTTTCCATAATTAGATTTAAGCTGGTTACATAAGCTAACATATAAGTCTAAGTGTTTATAAGCTTGTTTCTTAAGTCATATAATATAGTGTATAGTTTAATTATTATTTCATGTATTTTAATTAAACTATAGGTTAAGCATTTTAATTAAAGTATAACATGTATTAATTAAAATGAAATAAAATACTTAGGTTAAAATGTGTATTATTACTATTAATAATATAACCTAAGTCATGTCTAAATTAATTAATTATAGGCATGTTTTAAATAATTAATTAATTATAACTTATAACATAAAAATACTTAGGTTAAATTAATGTCATGTTAAACTAATAATTAAAATAACCTAAGTCATGATTTAATTAATATTTCATGTTATTAATTAATTATATCCTAAGTTCATGATTCATAAAAATTAACATGTAACATAGATCATGATTTAACCAACGAACCATGAATCGGGCATGAATTCGACACCGTACCCTGAGCCAAACTCGGGGCACGTGTGCCTCCTTGCTGCCGTGGGTCCCACATGAGCCAACCAAGACCAAAAATGGTCTTGGTGGTGGCGGCTAAAAAGAAATCGAACCCTCCCCCGGGTTGATTAAACTAGGCGGCCAAAAACAAACACCCCCTTTTAACACCCTTTGATTTTAATTAACCCCAAAACATGTTAGATCTATGATTAATTACCATGTTTTAATAAGAAAACAATAACATGTTCATGAACATAACAAAGATTCAAAAGAATTAAAAAGAATTAAAAAGAAGGATTTAAAAAGATATACCACTATGTAGCTTGGAAAAGGATGAACAAACACGGATTAAAGTAATGATTTTTAAGATCAAAATCAACCAATCACCCTCCTATGGTGATCTTAGGGTGGCGGCATAAAGAGGAGCAAAAGAGGAGGAGAGAAACTTTTTTAGGGTTTTTGTTTATTTTCTTGAAAAAGTGAAAATGAAATGAAAAGTTACATAACCCCCATTTTCTTGTAAAAAGTCCATGGGCTAAGCCCATTATGGTATATGTGCCGTGGGTATGGGGGCCCCACATGGGGTACCCGTACCTTTTCTCGTGTCCCGATGTTTCGTGTTCGTTCGTGGTTAAACGTGTTCGTGTCTGAAGCGTTTCTGTTTATTTTATCATGTAGTTATCGTAATCTTAACGCTCATAATTATATTATAAGTATTTACGTAATTATTCTAGTTCGTATTTTAAATGGTGATCATGATTTAATTATGTTCACTTGATATATTTATTAACTGTTTATCATGAGTTCGTACGTAATCGATACTTATCCTGTCATACACGTATGCACTTGCTTGATTATTAGCACATGAATGTGATCCATACTAAATAAGGTAAGTTTTAATCTAGAACGTACGATCTTAAGGGAACTATTCATGGTAAAAGCATGCGGGTTTTACATACCTCGTGGCTAAGGTGAGTTCATAGTCCCTTTTTACTTGTACATGGTTTCTAAACACGGGGTGAGATTTTACATGGTGGAACACAACCAAATTAAAAACTGTATTGCTATCCAGAACTTGTATGCTATCCAGAACGTGTATGCTTTATAGATGATTTCAATGGCATTATTGCTTTTTAGACGTTATCCTTGAGTTTCCTCTCCTATCATGAACCGTTAATTGTCCCGTATGTTTTGCGCTAAGCGCGAATGTTGTGGGTGGATCCATCGGGATTGACAATCCCCGTCCCGATTACTTTGACGCACTAATATTCGTTTACACTTGAGTATTTAGGCTGAATACTCCCTAGAGGAACTTACATTTGAGTTAAGCTTCGGTTCATGAGACTAAACAGCAATAATATGCATCGTGACTACGTACAATGTACATAGTTAACCCCCCCCCATTACGTGTTTTACGAATTATATTGTGTTCCACACTTTTACTGCTAGTCCTATGAATATCACTCAACTTTATGTTGACGATTTTACATGTTTAATCTCAGGTATTATTACTTAGCTTTGCTTGGATGGGAGCCCGCAGGATATTATCGCAGCTTGGAGATTTCTGTGATGCTTTAAAAAGACTGTTTTTATTAAAAACTGTCAGAAGTTTATTCTATCTTTTGGGCAACTTTATGTTATAAATTGAGACGAAATAATATAATTATCCGCTTCTAAAACTATGGGACCTATGTTTAAAAACTCTGACCTTTTATGATGTAATGTACATGTTATTATTTCGTCAGCTTTGTATGAACTGTAATTCATTGTTTCTTGTACTATGACGTGTTACCTCCTCGTTGCCTAGTTGTTCCATGTCAGATTTTGGGGGTCTCACATAGTGGTATCAGAGCGATGGTTATAGGGAACTGAGTCGTTTTCAAAAACTTGGTCTATAACCGAAAGTTCAAATATTTCATGTTTTAAGTGTCAACCATAGAATCTGCCAATGTTGTTCGATATCTGCGCGGGTAACTCTCTAATCCTTATTATTTACTTTTAATTATCGTTTTAATATTTCATCTCTTGATTTAATTTTGAAATATTACTTCACTTTAATGACGATAATTACTATGTCTTTTCAAAGCCTTGTGCTTCATGGATTATCATTAGGTATTAGTGCGATTACATCTGCTCTTACTGTATTTATGGAATTCTTGTTCTTGTGAACTCATCTGGTTACGATGATTTTATATTGTTATGACGTTACATACTTGTATTCAGAGCGCGTATGCTGCCGACTTTTCATACTCATTTTTCTGAGTACTATTGCTATTTCATTTATGTGTGATACGACTGACTTCATATACTCGTTCATTTTGAATCATCTTTTTTTTTCGACTCGCTGCTACATGTTGTGCATACTCTCGTGATACCATTGTTCGAAATTGAAGAAGTGTTGTTTTCGACGAAACTTCTGATTTCCATTTTTACTACCGTGCATGTTGCTTCCATTGTCTATTTCCTTTAAAATATCTATATAGATACGCAGATTTTCTTTCCGACCGTTTGTGATTGAATGTCTAGTCTATAGACCATTGTGTAGCTCAATGTGTCTCCGGAAAAGACTAAAGGACACCGTGTGAGTCACACATCTCGAAGAATTCGTTGAATCAGTGCTGAATGATATCGTGAGTTCTTGTAATCTTGATTTACCTTTACGCCACCGTTTTACATGACACTTGTACATGGATTACATCTTATTTCATTGACCATTCTACGTTTCGACTTCGACTTACAACATCCGTTGTACTTTGAACACATGATCGTCATTTATTATGTGACGATTGTTTGGAATACGATCCTACTTGTATCCTCCCTTTTTCATTAAACCTCCTCGCCTCAGGAGTGTTATTGGTTAATATTTTGTTTCTTCTCGGTATGTCTTGTGATTTTGGAAAATCACGCCTCCAGGAGACCTTCCTGCCTTGCATCTTGCAATCGAAGAAACGGATGTTATGCATCTTTGTTGATTTCTTAGATTTTCGTTGGTATTCTTGAACCATTTCTATACTATGTTTTCTTTACATGATTAATTTTACAGTTTATTCTCTTTCGTCTTTATGGAATCCACTAGTTTTGTGTGTACATTAATTCTGGATTATTATGAAAATTGGATTTAATTTCAAGCTATGTCGAAAAATATACTTTGTATAGAAACTTTACATGAAGTTTAACAGTGTCGAGAAAATATTTTTATAACTTTAGACATAAAAATATATATATTTCTACTTGTTGAGACGTCCGTTTAGGACATAAAATTTGACCAGTAAACTTTAAAATCGAGCAAGTAACGCTCATTAGAGATTGTAAAATCTAAGAAGTTATTTTTTGAATAATTCTAAAATATCGTTTTGCTGACAGATTTAATGCTAGGGCATTTTCGTTCATTTTTAATCCGTTTCAAGTCTCGAGTAAAACTAGAAAGTTGTCTGAAACTTTGTTTTACACCGAATTAATCTAGACTTCGAGTCTTAAAATGTCATTTAGTAAATCAATTTGTCTAGTCAAACTCAAAAGTCAAACCCAAAAAGTCAAAGTTGAATAAAGAGGACAAAACTGATAAAAGTTAAAAAAAAAATATGGTCTAAAGCATTTTAAGTTCGTGTGAGCTCGTAAAATTGTAACTAATAACATTTTACAACCATAAAACATTGATTGTGTTTGAAAACGTTTACAAACAGTAACTTGAGCTCGGACATACATAAATCTTGAACTTTTAGGAACCAAGTGATTTGACAAACTGATGTTCTACTTTCTTAAAAGTGTATTATTTTTTGTCAAATAAATTACGATGTGCACATATGGATTCTTTATTCCTTTCTTTTATATATGACTTATTTGTCATTCTATACTGTCTTTCTTTGCTTCTATCGTACCACTGAATTAGACCGAGGTTGAAGTTCTTGCTTTTGTATCGTTCGTTACCATCTTGACACGTGTCTCTTAACGATTTCGGCTAAACCTCTTGAAACCTTATCACCTTGTAACCATTTCATTGACTGTCTTGAATTACTCCTTATTTCCCTCTTGTAACCCACTCGCTACTTTATAAACTATTGTCATGTTACCATATAACTCAAACAGATATTGTTTGTAAATCATTTTACAAAAGGTTTCATTTGGGCTTTCTTAAATAATTGAATGCTATCTTATAAAATTAATTTATATTAATTTTATAATGTATTCTCACAAATTGTTCTACCTTGGGTCTTGTAAAGAATCTTGTAACATTTCAATTATTGAATTAAATATCTAGCCTGTAACTTATTGACGAATAGTTTCATAAACTATTCTGATTTCTGTTTTTACAAATTTCATTATATACATATTTTAAACAATATGACCTGTAATACTGGTTTGACGAAGCTGAGCATTGCATTGCTAGTCCTAAATTATGCATGGCCTGATCACCTATGCCTAATTTAGAAGGAGCCATGCAAGGCCAAATAGTAGTCTCCCTAAATATTTGACCAACAATCAACTTTTTAATATGTTCCTTAAAAAGTTAGATAAAATAAAAGTTTTGAAAACTTTTACATCTTATGCGAGTAACAACAGTTCGCGACCTACACATATGAACCCTTATCTTTTCTTGAACAAAGTACATGCCTCAAGCACATATTTCTTTACTCAACAACCTTTGTTTCACTTGTTACCTCGTCTTCCTTCGTGATACAATTCGTGTTACTGCTTGTCTAATTTCCTACCATTGATACCAGACTTGAAAGTTTCAACGATTGTTATGCTTCTATGATCTACCATCTCTATCTATCTTGGTAGAACTACGAAACGTCTCTAGACGCGATTAATGATTTTTGACTGGACGTGAACGATGATCTCGTGTAATTGTCATGATGTGTGTTAGACTTTGTCGTCTTGAAATTCATTCGTGTGAATCATGTGTTGATTTCGCCTTTCATTGCTAATATTTTCAGTTTACTGAATTTAGTCTCAATTGACTTCTTAAGAATTTTCTTTGATTCGAAAATTCGTTGTGTGGCTTTTCCCTTTCGATCGTATTTCGACCACTGATAACTTAATAAGCCGTTATTGGTGACGCCAACCGCACTCGTGAGTTAATCTTGCTATAATCCTTGTTTCTTATTGTCCTTATCATCGATGCATCTATTCTATCATGTTCGTTAAAAGTTGATACGACTTCCGTTTTATTCCCTCGTGCTATTGCTTTTATACAAATTGTTGATCGATATTCGTTTCATAATCGTTTGCTATTTTGTCACTTTCTGAAAACCAGAAATTGTTACGTGTTTATCGTTTGATATCTTAAACACTTTCTTGAATTTCTAAAAATTATTATTAATTTTTAAGAACGTTTTATACATTTTATCAAATGTTTAAATTACCAAAATAACTATATCAAGTTAAGTACCGGATTTATACATCCTCTTTGGATAAATTTATAACTTATGTTTAAATAGTGTCAAGTTGTATCTTTTAAAGTAATTGATTTAATCATACTTTACTGTCAACCTAATGAAATTATTAAATTAATTTATAATTTCTAACAATGATTATAAATAACTTGGAAAATCTGATTATTCCTAATGGTAACGTTAAACCTGAGTTTTAACAATAATTTTATACAGTCACCCAAAAGTTCTTAAGCCGATCAGGATAACTATTTTGAACTGTTCTATTTTTTTTGCTTTGAAAATCCTGATCAAGAAAAAGATATAGCAACAGCTTACTCCCTAAATATAGATAGTTTGATTTTATATCACTATACCTTGTAAAATTTTCTTTTAATCAAGAAAATATTTAAACTGAGTTTTAAAGTAATACCAAAATACTAGACAACTGATTTTGACAGCTTGTATTTTGAATGATAATATATAATTTATTTCTCCTTTCTATTTCCGTTGTAACTAGATTCTTACATTTTAAGATTGTCACATTTTAAGATTGTCACATGGGCTTGGAAAGAAACATCTGTGTGTTGTTCCCTTTTTTGCATGTAATAATGGGCCAATCCTATAACACCATTTAGGCCAATGGGCTTGGAACTAATGAAACTATGAAAGGGGTTTAGGAGTAGATTGGTTATTTTTCAACCCTAAACAGTAATCTTTTTTTATTTTTTATTTTTTTTGGTACCGTGATTTCTGACTCATTGGCCGACTAATTCATGGGGTTTGAGCCCACCGCCACACAGACTCAAACCAGGTAAAGCCCTCCCTTTTCAGGAGGTTGGCGTGACCACTTCAAGATTGTTTGCACCTAGTGGGAATTGAACTTGAGACCTCACACACTTTGAAGTGATAGCCACAAATCTTTTTGCCACTAGGCCACCCTTGAGTAAACAGTAATCTTGAACAAAATTGTAACATAACTTACTGTATGAATCTTAAAAAATAGTTTGAACCATGTATATAAACTTGACAACGGAAATGGTGCGGGAATGTAATTATGTAACACCATTAGTCGTGGGCACAAAGGAAGTGATGTCGACTATACGTGACATAATCGAGAGGGAGCCGTTAGAGTGATGTTTTTTAGCTGAGTTATGTTTAAAGCATCGTTTTATCTTTGAACCTCCTTAAATTTGGTGACAACACGAGCTATACGAATGATAGTTATCGATAATCAACGTTATACAAGCATGTGTTTTTCCACTTATCCTCTGCATTATGGCCCTCTATGGGCGGCCGAGTCATTTTAAGGTTGTGTGTCGGGTGTTTTGTATTAAATAATTTCGTGTGATAGTGGCGTATGGTTTTTGTAATGTTATCCGTTATTCGCATTATAGTGAGTTGATCATGAGTCAATAAGTTATTGTAAAGAGATTAAAATGGCGTGACAGTGATGTTTTTTATTCTAAGTTGGTCATCATTACGGATAGCCTTAAGACCACGAGGCACGAGCTCCTCCGTGAATGATGACCGGTATATTGGCCAATGACGAACCCCACGATACACCATATACTCTACGAATTTCTTTTTATAACAACTTCTAGTTTTATAATCAAGTGACGTTATTATGTATGTATTTTTTATTGAATGAATAATCTAGGAAAATAAAGTAATGGTCCTGCTAAAGTAAAAAAAGCACATATGCCCAATTGGGGCTTTATTTTGGAATTTGGAGTCACATGAAATCCTACCAAAAACACGGATTTCTATAAAATTCCAACTTACCGTACTTGCCAACCAACCACAGCATAGCACTTTTACAATTATTTAATATTTTTATAAAATTTTGTTAATAACATTTTTGATTAAGATAATATAACAAATTTAATTAATTCGACCAAATATATATAAAAGTATACAATAATTTTGGGATAATAATAAAAAAAAGATTTTGGAATGAAAAGAGTATAAAGCAAAACTTCTTTTAGGTCCGTAACAACTAAAAGAGCGGTTCTGAAACCGCACGGAACTGAAAAACGTAAAATTTAGGAACCGAGAATCGAACTGAATACCATGTTTCGGTTTCGTTCGGTTCTCGGGTCCAGTTCGGGTATTTCGGGTCTTATCCGATTGGAACCGCAAAATTTTAAAAATACCTGAACATTCTGTATTTTTTATATGTTTACGCATATTTACTTCTAAACCAAAAAAATAATTAGCAACTATACTATAAGAAGATAAAAAATAATAGTTTTAATATAAAACTACTTCAAAAAATTCAATTCTCATTCAAATCGTTTGTATTCAACGACTTTTTCTTTGGTGTTTATACATTACAAAATATCATAGAATTTATTATGTATAAATATAAACATTATGTTGCAATAAATATGAACCTATATATTAAGATTTTCGATATGTGAAATATTACGTAAAAAACATAAAATTCTTATATACTTGAAATTCGAACGGTTCTTCGGGTCCGGAACCGAGAACAGCGAAACCGAACCGAAAACCAAAATTTGATAAATTTAGAAACCGAGAACCGAACCGCGGTTCTAAAATGCGGTGAGTTGGTTCCGGTTCGGTTCTCGATTCCAGTTCGGTTATCGGTCCATATGCTCACCCCTACAACCAAGTATGCTAAACATCTGATTAGATTAATTGATTAAAAAGAAAGAAATAATGATTATATGGAGAAGCACACTCTTTACTATAGCATGTTCAACACTGTACACTTAATTAGGTCGGTCGCATTGGTATATTAGATCGATCTACAAAAATCTTATCACATCAGTTTTCTTTCTCCAACGACATATACATAACTTTTTATCACTACAAAGTGACTTAAAAAAAAAATACATGCCCCACAAAATCACGTTTTTATTTAATTTACACACATAAACACTCACATGAACATGATCACAGGCTCGACCACTTCTTTCCTCCCAGGACCGAATAACTCGGTCTTTGCATTGACACATATTTCCACCCTAAAACACAACCGATTTAATAATCGATCGACCGAGTTAGTTTTCATCTACTGCGACCAACATTTTAAGCTAAACATGTTCGACTTATACGACCCATTAAATTACATTTTTGTCTAAACAAGTAAATAGGCTGACGAGTCAAATATGTTGGAAGCCGATGCAGCGGAGCAAGCAAAGAGGTCTTTGCTGTTCAACTCAGAAAACGTATATGTTAAACGGGTCTGACCTACTTGAATTGTACTGAATTTGTCCAACTTAAATCGGTTTGTTTTGTATATATGTAGTTTTTTTTAGAATGGTAAATGTTAATGGTTAGTGGGTCGAGTCGTGCAATGACATCCAAGCGAAATAGTGTCTTCTTCGAACCCTCGCTTAGTTAGGTTAAACTCATTATCCGCTTCGCATGAAAGGTCCTTGGCAGGTCTTGAACACAAGACCTCCAGGAAACGTTTTTCAAAGAAACTATTTAGTGGAACCTTGATAACCAACTGAGCTAAGCCAGTTGGTTGTTTTGTATATATGTAGTTAATTGCCTACATATGAAATAAGCTAGAATGTTACTAGAATCATTACTAGAGACGAAGGATTTTCATCACAAAAATATAAGATGTATTGTTGTTTTAGCTTTTTGTTAGTTTTTTGTATCATATTATGTAGTTAAAAGCCTATTCGGCAAGACTTTTTCGACAAAATTATTGACCTTTCTTATGTTTGGTTCACAAATAGATATATAAAACTAAGCATTTCTTGGACTAATTGGATTCTAAATCCTTAGTTAGCTTCTCAATTGTAATTTGTATTATTGTTCTATCTTCTTGCTAGTTTTTTTTTTATATATTATGCCGTTAAAAAAAAAAATCACGTTTAATTCGCAAACAGAATCCTTAGAAAATAAAGTTACTTGTGAACTCGATTCTCGTAGATTAGTGTGTCAAAAGTTCGGAATCTCGTCTGGTCTCATACTTGAATTGAACTTGATCTACCTCATGCTTTGTCATAGCTAGGCTCCTAGGATCCTAAACAAGACAATTCATTCATGTACCAAAGTCTTGTATTATTAATGATTAAAATCACAAATGACAAATACCTATTACCCCGTGACCCCTTCATTTTGTGTTCTAATGCAAATAGGCAAATTAATTCAGAAAACTAATCATACAATATTCTCTGTGCTCTAATGCAATTTCTGGTTAGGTTAAGTGCATTTGGAAAGCTTAATTTAACGAGCGTTTATAGTCCTAAAAGTTTGTGTTAAATGCATCTGGTCTATCAAAATATGTTTTTAGTATTATAGTTCTAAATTTTATATGCACTCGACGATATTTACTTATTTAGTCTTGGTTCCGTCTCTGATTACGAGATTGAGCGTTAATCATAAGAACACACGTTTATAAAATTATGAGTACAATAAGATGCATTTACTTCTGTGTTTGCTTATATGATATGAAATAGACAAGATGACGATGCCCTTTGACAAATTTTTTCAGAATGCATGTAGTAAAATGTATTGTTACGTATTCTTGCTTTAATAGTTTGACAAAACTAAACACATTTGTCAAAAATATGATGAAAAATGTTGACCAGGAATCATGAAATGGTGATACAATACTAAATGCATGCAACTATAAAAGTATATAAGTTTTTGAGCGTATATAAAACTATAGTACTTTAATGGGTGATGATTGGATAATTGGTTTTGTCATAAAGGGTATTGTTAAACAAGGGCTATTGAGCAAAGTTTAACGTGTATTTAATAAATATAAATTTTTTTAATTTATTAAAAATTGAAATAAATACATACTAAATAACCTGTAATCATGTTCAAATATATTATTTTACAAATTTATTTAATATATTTTTTTGTTAGTTAAAAAAGTTTGTGTCTATTAAATACAGGCTAAGCTCTGCTCAATGGACATTCTTTAACAAAACCCTTATATAAATACTTTTTGACTGAGGTCACAGGTCAAAATAATAATTGATAAAGTAATATTTCTATTTACTCATCAAAAGAAACGCTCATGATCAAATACGAATTCAAATAAATACCATAATACTCATACCTCATCTTTTGCATCGTTAGTCCTTTTGATTAACGACCTTTTGTACGAGTAATTATTTAATTTTCTTTTTATATATTTTGTAAATGTTATTTTTATTAAAAATTTTGATTTTCTATAAACACTTTTATTCCTTGTTACATGTTTTTTATACGTTTTTAGAAACGAGTTTATCCATTTTTATATACGTTCTTTTTACATAAAAGGTTATTTAACAACAAATAAAACGGCTTATAGAAAACTGAGGAATGTTAAATAAAAAGAAATTTATAAAACGATTAGAAAATAAAAAAAAATATATATTTTTGAGTTAATTACAAACGATTGTTACTCAAAAGGATTAACGATGCAAGAGTTGACGTATGATAATCGAACAAAATTTTAAAGTTGGATAGATATTATTACAAACTTGTGATAGTACTTGCATAAAACGCATAAATGGTCATATATATAAACAATGCTTTTATTTATTTGAGGAGTCCGGTTATTTAAGATACCTTGTATCCTTTGGATACAAGGGGACAAATCTGGACCGTCCATCTCATCTCATCCAACAACTCATATTAAAAACAAAAAAAAAAGCGGAGGGGTAGTTTCGTCATTTTACCCCTCCCACTAACACCACCTACCACTCTCACAAATCTGGGATCGATTTCTTCTTCTTCTTCTCTTTAAAACACACATAAACACACACACACACACACACACACACACACATATTTACATCTTAATTTATCAACACAAACATCAAATCCATCGATCATCACCATCACAAATCGATCATCCTCTTCATAAATAAGGTAAAGTTCATTCGATCTGTTTCGATTCATCTTTTTTAGCTTATTCGATCTGAATAAGCTTATAACTCATCTTATTTTTTATAGCTTATTTGATAAGTTACATGAATTTAACATGTCAAATGATAAGGTAACTTGATGCTTAATGTGAATAAGCTTATTGATAATCATCACCTTTATTATGATGAATTATAAGCTAACTTATTAGCTTATTTTCATGAATTATAAGGTTTTTTAGCTTAATCTCGCTGAACATATTTAGTGTAACCTGTTTGTGAAGTATCATATATGATATACTATATCATATATGATATAAGCTAAAATATCATATATGATGAGATATATCATATATGATAATGTGGTTGAAAATTGAGTTAACTCTTTTTTTAATGGATTAATCTGGCTGAACATATTTAGTATGACTTGCTAATGAAGTATCATATATGATATGCTATATCATATATGATATAAGCTAAATATCATATATGATCAAATATATCATATATGATTATGTGCTTGAAAATTGAATTAAATCTTCTTTTTTGTGTAGAGAAGGTTGTTTACAAGGCGTGTTGAACATTACAAGCATCCAAAAGGCCAAGAAGCTTAATGAATAAGCTCGTGAATTTTTCTTTTACGTTTATTGTTTGTTTTTTCTTGTAATCTCCTAATGGAGTTTTGAAGTATATGGACGATTTTGTAATCAATTGGTATCTCGTACAACATCTTGTTAATATGATTTAACTTTCTTGGTATTATGTCATGGTGGTTTTTATAAATTAAGTCATACGGAGTATATGATCATGCACTATCATATATGACACTCAAGAAAAACTTGGATTTATTAAATAAAGAATCTGATGAATTCATGATTACAACAAAGAGTATGCACAATTAATAATCAAACACTTGTTCATAACATAAAAATGTACTTTTGAACAGAATCATATATGATAATTCAAACCGAACGTAACCTAATGTAAAATCATATATGATATACCTCTGATATCATATATGATAACAATTTATACAAAATCAAAAAAATGGAAAAAAAAACAGATTATCAGATGATGAATTCATGAACAACGCCTACTCCGTCTTGATCCTTAAAACATATCCATGCACATCCTCTTGTTATAATCAACATCCCTCTCTGCTTTGCTCCAAAGCTGCCAATCGCACCATCTCTGTCTGACTGCATTTATAAAAGATAAAAAGAACATATTATGCAACATTTTAACACCAAAATAAATTACTCATATATATGATAGAAGACAAGTTTCAAGAGTTTATATTGATTTTCTAAAAAATACTCATACAGAATCTGTTTTTTCCTATGGTTTATTTGATATATCATATATGATAGTTATATCATATATGATATATCATCAGTTATCATATATGATATATCTATCATATATGAAAAGTGGTGATATATCATATATGATATATATATATCATACATGATATATCAAGCTTATTGCAGCCTACATCAGCAAACTTAATCCAACTTACATAAAATACCTTACGATTTGTCAACCTAAGCTAATAAGCTAGCTTATTCATAACTCTCGTGTAATTTGTAAGCTTATTCACATAACTCCTATCTAATTCTCAAGATTATTTATAACTCTCATCTAGTTAAAAATCTTATTCAAACAAATAAGCTTATTCACATAAATCACCTAATTAAAAGCTAATTAGAATAAATTGATCAAAATAAGAACTATCAATCGGCATATTTCGTTCAACAAAGCTAATGAAAATAAACTAATAAGCTTATTCAAAATCAAATAAGCTAAAAAAAATAAGCATAGATTATAAGAATACAAACCTGATATGAATTCATGTTAAGTTCGATCTAATTAATCGATTGTGATGGATTCATGATGATGTTGTGATTGTTCGCTTCAAATTTTAGAGAGAGAAAGTAGATCGGGGTAGAGAGAGAAGTGAAAGAACGGGTGTGTGTTTTTATGAGAAAGAAAGGAGAAAGTTGTGTAAATTGGGGATTTAATCTCAGCCCTTGAATAAGATGGAGATGGATGGTGGGGATGAGTCCCCTTGTATCCTAGAAAAACTTTGGTATCCAAAAGAACTTAAATCTTATTTGAGTGACTACAATTTATTACTACATCTTATACATGGCCATAGACATTATTTGTGTCACAACATCTATATACATAATTTATTTAAGAAGGTAACTATAAACAAACAAAACACAAAATAACACCCTATAGAGAAGAGGTTATGTCATCTTGTATCTTCGCATACAACAATCTTTTCTGATGATCGAGCTAACAATAGTGTGGTAACACCTTCTCGGTATCGATCCATTTAACTTCGTCGTTGTCGTAATACCATTCGCCAACTCCTTCCGCAATGGACTGCAAACAACAATAGAGATTAGTCCTCTGCGACGTGTAGCTAGATAGATCGATAGCCTAAAGTGAAAGACGTAAGGAAAAGATTTTACCTTATCATACAATTTCGATGCATAGTTTCCATACCAAGCTGATTGAGTTTCGGATTGGCAATGAGTGAAGCAAGTGTTGATAAACATTCCTCTAGATGTACTATTCGAAACGGGCCAAAGATCTCCTATAAATTCTGACCGAAAATCTGTAGCACAAGACACGGTAAAAACAAAGCTTAGCAAGGCTTGCTTGATCACATATAGCTAAACAATTGAAAGTTTAGATGCATAATTGGTACCTTCCAATCTTTTGAGTTGGGTTGTCGAGCATTGGCTCATATCTTTCTTGCACGCGGTATATTCACCTTTGGGGTCAGCTTCATATGATGCCAGAATGTTGGACACCTTAATAGAAGTTTAATTCAATATGTCCGATATGTTTGATTTGAAACAATGTATTATGATAGTTTCTTATGAAATATGGATATTGTACTAACCTGCCATGTATCGTAGGCCGAGTTCAGAACAAATACCGGAGTCTTAATATATTGTATAGCATACTGAGGGAAGTAACACTGCATTTCAAATCAAATATTGATTAATTAGTATGTCTCTACGACGAATGTGAGAAATGACCAAATTAACTGTGGGTGCTCGTACCAAACCAGCTTTCATACTCGATGTACATCCGGATGGTAAATGGTTTGCAGAACCCTGCAACAAAAAGCAAATCAGTTTTTTGTTCATAATACAATTATCGCGCACTCATTGAATCAGAAGGGAGGAGTAGAGTGTACATGTAATGTAACGACGTTGTCGTAGTATTGTTCAAAATGATATTCCCCCGACACATCTTTCCTGTTGACATTTAACGTGAAACGATTATATTTGTTGCGAAACTAGCTCTTTTCATTTTAGTCTGTTAAAACGAAAACAAAACACAATAGCTTACGCATGAGCAAAATAGCCACCATCCGCAACACATTTTACTCTAGTACTTGATGGGAAGTATCCCCGAAACCTGTCACAATTTAGTATCGCAGCCAATCCGCCAGCCGAGCACCCAGAGAGGATAGCCTATACATATATTGATATATGTTATGTTAGATTCATTAACAAAACGTTATAACATGTATTTTGATACACTTGATCGATATGGTACATTTTGTGCGTTGTCCATTCCAAGCCCCATGAGCTCGTCTAGGATAGCATTGAAGACCCGTGCGCCTCTAAAGTAAAGATTATTTGTCTGCATAAAAATAGTAAAAAATCAAAATTTACACTTCTGAGTTGTTCTGATCGATAAATGCTAGATGTTGTAACTTACGGAATCAACTTCTTCAACATCTCCGGTAAATGATGACCCGTCACAGTATCTCATGACAACCCGATTCCAATTATGGAAATCTGAAAACATAAAGTTTTTGTTGACATTAAAAACACAATTTAGCTTAAAAATGGGTACTATATATGATTTTCAGGTTCCATTAAGCATTTTTTCTTCAAAAATTGACAAAAAAAGAATAAAATCGAGCTACCGTAGATTCTTACAAGGATTTTGATCTTCTTGATTGCTCAAAATCCCGGAAAAGTACAATTCTTGCATCAATTTAGATGATCCTAATCCGTTGTCCATAGTTTTCCTGTAAACGCAATCTTCTACCGAGTGGCACCATCCTCCTCCCTGAATCAATACATCTCATGTCAATGTTAGCATATATGTTCCTATGCTCATCTTACTAAAAATAGAAAGTCACGACAGCTTAAACGAACCTGTATATGGACCAGCCAATTGTTAGCACCATCTCCTGACCCTTTATCGAACTGGTATGCAGGTGGGCTTCCATCCAAACATACTGCACCACCAACACAAACATCGATCATTCTTATATAAACATAAAACTACCGAAAAGGAATGTAAGTTTAACGAGATAACTCTTACCTGCTCCTTTGGCGACAGCACTCTCAATGATAGCTATCCCTCCTTCTGAACTTTCTATTAATAGAAACAACATTATGCACACTATTACTATGCATTTAAGCCATTCCTTTGGTCTTAATGTAACCATTTTTTATGTTTGTAACGAAAAGAAGCAAGATATACGTATGTGTGTTTTCTGAAACTCAACAAAGTTGTCAAATGT
Source organism: Glebionis coronaria (assembly GCA_025667525.1). Taxonomy (NCBI): domain Eukaryota; kingdom Viridiplantae; phylum Streptophyta; class Magnoliopsida; order Asterales; family Asteraceae; genus Glebionis; species Glebionis coronaria. Next base: position 23,257,106 of record CM046878.1, on the reverse strand, counting down.
TTTTGAGACAACAAAGGATGGGTCAAGTAATGTGGTATATGGAGGTACTTATAGAAAACCAGAAATGTGTAACTTATGTTTATGGTCCCTTGAGTTTTGATTTATACGCAATGGGATAAAAGATACGTACGTCGTCTTTTAGATAACGATATGAAGTAGATATAGACAAAAATTTAGCTCGAACGTGAGGCAAAAACTTGAGATATGCCGTGTTTGATAGATTCTAACTGAATCGCTTCTGGATCACTGAAGTTAGTTATCTTTAAATGGATTAGACGTTATTTCAGATAGCGATAGTACTTCGTTGGTTAGTTTACATCTTCATTTACTTAGTACCCTTTACTGTCGTCCGATACTTGTATCATACTTATGTCTCAGGATCGTAGCTCATTTGGTTTAGCCGATTTTGGAATGTGATCGATCAGAGTTATGATAAAAACGAAAAACCAGTATCCAAAACTGTAATAATTTTCGAAAATAAAATAAAACGAATCGAAGCAACATCATATATGGTGGATTTATATTCATCAATCCACTCTAAAACTATTTTCTACTTAGAAGCAACCAAGTATTTTATATGGCTGAATAGGTTTTAAAATGTCACTAAAACAAGATAAGGTATTAGTCATCACATTTTACTCTAAATGCTTTCTGCAATAACATGATTTAACATTATTTAGCTTCAAAAGATGAACATTTGTTCATGGTATAGGATTTTTTAAGCTTAGAAAAGACAATGTTGAAATAGTCTTTAGTTGCATAACCATTATGTAAATGGACTATGAGTCAAAATGGCTCAAGGCCATATATACCAAGTTAGTTTTCTGTCTATTCAATATGCAATATTAATAGAAAAACAATATATTAGTCTTTTATTTATTATTGCACTTACATACAAATCTGAGTTCAATTCCCTAAATTTATAGTACATATGCTAGTTTAGTCTATGAACACAACTTTGTTGGCAATTTTGTCTAAGGTTGTGCTAAGATCTTTTAATAACATTTTAATTTGAACTAGCAGATGTATTCAGATATTTAGATCAAAAAATGTATGTGTTTTTTTTTTTTCTGATCATTAAGAAGCAATAACAAATTTTTTTAATAAAAAAGAGGTGTATGAGTGTCTTAATACCTCTTAATGTCTCGTAGTAACATTTAATTACCTTTATAAAAACAAACACTTGTATATAAGTCAGATTAAGATATGTTACTACGAGACATTAAGAGGTATTAAGACACTCATACACTTCTATTTCATTAAGATTTTTTGTTACTGCTTTTTAATGATTAGAAAAAAACAACACATATATTTTTTGATCTAAATATCTGAATACGTCTGCTAGTTCAGATTAAAATGTTATTAAAAGATCTTAACACCACCTTAAACAAAATTGCCAACAAAGTTGTGTTCATAGACTAAACTAGCATATGGACTATAAATTTAGGGAATTGAACTCAGATTTGTATGTAAGTGCAATAAATTAGAATCAGATTTAGATTTTTCTGTCACGCATTTAAATTCAAATATACCAATCAAATTCAGATTTATAACATCTTAACAAACAGCCTTAAGATTGATTATAACATTATTTCCAACCATCTGCTATATGACAATTGTGTTACACATATCCGAACGCCTCCTCTAATGGATAAAAAGTTGGGGATCATCTCTTCACCGGTACACTATGAGAAATCCGAATGCCAGCTAGTGTATATATCGTTCGATCTGTCTATGTTTAGGATTCAAAATTATAAATAGAAAGTCCCCGCGATTTGAACAAGCTAGCATATACAGCTATGAACAAGCATACAATGATGAGTACGTAAAGCTAGCTAGCTAGTCTGGATATGGAGATATCGATCGAATTGCTGACGTTTCATCTAAATCCGTGTATCAAGCTTAAACGTTGGCGTGCTTCCATCCTTATAAATTGTAGTTTGAACATAAGACATCTTTCTTTCTAAAATAAGAAAGTTCTATCTCACAAGTTCAATAAATCAACATGAGTCTTTGCATATCGTTAGATGAGTTGTACGTAGTAATAAGTTTTATTTCAATATGACTGATAATGCATCTAGTTCCTAAAAATTGGTTTTGTAGTATTGTTAGTTTATTAGTGCGCCCGGTCATTTTGTGTTCTGTTCCTGTCCCTGATAATACCTTAGTTAGGCCTCGTAGATTTGACACAAAGATTCGTGCTCCTCAAAAACCTGAACTTACTCGTTTGCAAACGTAGTATTTGGTTTCAAAAAGTTCGATCATTATAGTTATAGAGTAATTATTGTAAGTATTTGTTTGGCAGTGAAACGTATGTTAGATTTGTCTTTCTCGTTGGAATAAAAACTTTTTGTCATTTGTTTATTTAAACCAAGCTGTATATGAACCAACCAATTCTTGACGCCATCTTTAGACTTCTATAATTAGAAATACGTATACAAATCCAAGACAGAGACAAGTTTAGCGTATTGATAGCCTAAAACCATCTTGCTTGATATGGACACATTCAAAAAAAAGTATGAAAAAGTACTAATAACTTGAAGATAAGAGTTTTCTTATACAAGTGAGATGGTTCTTCAACACTACGATTCAAAAAACTTATGATAATAATAACTATCTCGATTGAATATATTCTCAAAATAAACATATAAGTTTGTCAATTTACTTTTTTTTTAATCAACAATTCTATTTAAAATGAAACTTAAATTGACCTTATATGTTAAATTTGATAAGATGCTGTGTCAAAAATTCTCATACATGCATTCCACATGTTAGAATATGCAATGATGTACTAGCTAGATTAGTATTGATACTCTTTAGGGCAACATAACTGTTCACGTTGTGCACGTAAACAAAATAATAAACATCTTATATTTTAGAGCATTTCCAATGGAGAAAAGTTATAAAAAACTTTTCACTATTTTAAAAAGCCTTTGAAGGTGTTTTTTATCATTGAACCAAAAACTTTTTACAAGGGTTTACAAAAGGTTTATAGAATGACTTTGCATATACAAAGTCTTTCATACAAATCTTGTTTGTTAAATGTAACTTACATTTAATGTCTTAAATATAAAAAGCTTAAAAAGGTTTATTTCATTAGAGATCCTCTTAGAGAAATATGGATTCTATAGTAGGTTAATTTCCTGTTTTATTCGTGTAAAACTATGATCAAGCATATATTTTCTCTCAAACAAAAGAGTAGACCTTGTATATTAAAGAAATGGGCTATTTCAAAAAAAGAAATAAAAGGTATATGTCACTCAAAAAATATATATTTTTTAAAAAATTAGCCAATTATCTATATTCGATCTATTCGATTATCATTTAGAGATGACACTTAGCATTTAGGTTAATGATTAGGTAGTACATGTGGGTCCCAACTAGTACAATCAAATACACATGATGTAAGTGTACTTGTTATTCGACCATTAGTCCCATCATTTATTCGATCCATACTTTTTTAATTAAATAATAGGGTTTTCACACCCCATACCGGGACCACTGCACATTTTTTTTATCATTTCCAAAAGATGGTATACAAAAAAAGTAACAGTTTGATTTTAACTTCTAATAAAAATTACATGAGTTATAATTTGTGTATTCTGAAAAAGAAAATTAGATGGCGTTGATTTTGTACCAGATCTAGATTAGTTTTTATGCTATAAATTTCAGGTTTAGATATGTGTCAAGATTTAGATCTGGTAAGAGGTAGTCAGATCTAGCATAAGCAAAACTTACTTCGTTGTAGTGATGTTGGAATTAAAGATTCCGGCAGGCGGGGTATGATATTAAACGTTTTTTTAGAATCATGATATGGATTAGTTTCATGTTTATGCGGTGGTGAGAATTAATCTGGAAAAACAAGTTCCCTGTGAGAGAGAAAAAAAGTTACTGTAGAGATAGGAGAGAGATAGAAACCAGAAAAAAAAAAAAAAACTCAAATTCACATAAAAGGTTAAATTAAAATAAGATTTTTTTAATAAAAAAAGTACATGTTGAATAAAATTTTAGTCAAAGTCGAATAACAAAACTATTTGAGATTAATTTATTAAAAATTAATATTTCATTAAAATAGTACGGGTCGAATAACGGATGTGACTACTGGTCGAAAAACAAGTACACTTACATCGTGTGTACGTGCTTGTACTTGTGGGGGCCCACATGTACTACCCAATAGGGGTGTTCACGGGTCGGTTCGGTTAGTTGAAAGATTTTAACTGTCCGTTGCGGGGCGGGTAATTATATTTACTACCCGAAACCGACCCGCACAAGGCGGGTAACCGGACATGCGGGTACCCGAAGTAAGCGGTTCGGTTCGCGGTTAACCATCTTTTACTACCCGAAACCGACCCGCACAAGGCGGGTAATCGAATTTAACCGTATAATGAACAACGTGGTCTAAAACATAATATGCCATTTTAATAAAATCAAATGACATCGAGTAGATAAAAGTAATATAATCGGATTTGATCGTATAAAAGTTATTTCATTTATATATTATGATTACAATAAATTAATTTTCACACACACATTATTACATAAGCTTGCATTTGGAGCTAAAAAGTTTTTATAAAATAAGAGTAATGAAATAAATTGGTTCATTCTTGAACGACTACTTGAACATTTAGCAAAAAAACATGTATCATACGCACGGTTCGGTTCGTTTAACCGCGGATTCCTAAAAGTAAAAACCGAAACCGACCCGTGATGAGCGGGTTTATTCGGTTTCGGTTTTTTTCGGTTTCGATTTTTTCGGTTTCGGGTTTTTCGGTTTCGGATTCAGCGGTTCAGCTCGGTTCGTCGGTTTCTCGGTTTTTTGAACACCCCTACTACCCAATGATTAAACCCAATGTCAAGTGTCACCTTTAAGTGATAGTCGAATAGGGGTAATTACCTAAAGAAATAATGACTTGATATTTCATCTTCATTTTTTTAATATAGAAAATCGGATAGTCTTTTTTAATTTATTGAGTTTTTTTATAGTGGTATCTTTTAAAATTTACAACATCCACAAGTCACAACTCTGTAAGTACAACTATTTAAGAAGTATGATAATTTTATTTTCGTTTAAATGGGTTTATGTGTACACCTATAAATATAGTGATGGCTACACCCATGGGTATATTAAATGGGTTTCATGAGTTTACCCGTGACGGGTATACCCTACATGTCACCCACTCGTCACTCATTGATAGGGTTAAATTTGTAGCCACGACCCATCCATGGGTGAAAAATAACGGGATTCCTCACCCATTTATGTGTGGGTACCCGTAGGTTTTGGGTTTTTATCACCCGTTGACATCCCTAAACTAAATGGTAGTTAAATTTTGTTCCTCTTGGTTTTCTGGACATTTTGATAGGTCACGGCCTGAAACGGACTTATGATGCTCAATTTATGGCTCTTTTAAGAAAGCCATTTTCTTCCCACTATCTTGGGCTTCAAGAAACAAGTCAGCCCGTTTTTCAAGACTTGGGCCTCCATCGTTCCCCCATGGTTAGGAAAAAGTCATCCCCGAATTCCCAGCAGTATGATCATCAGAAGAATTGAATCACCATGATAAGGAAACAAGTGTTTCACATTAAAAACATCAGAACATCAAATATGGCTTGGTAACTTCAAACGATAAGCATTCAAGTTCATCTTCTCCACAATTTTCAGCGGACCGATCTTCTTAGCAGATAACTTATTATACTCACCAACTAGAAAACGATCCTTAGTCAAAAAAGCCCATACAAAGTATCTTACTTCAAAATCAACATGTCGCCTCTTTTGATCTGCATCTTGCTTGTACTTCGAATTAGCGTGAACCAAGTTGTCACGAACATATTTATGAACATCATGCAACCCTCAACAAAATCCTGCACTTTCTTTGGAATATACCTAGAAACCTAAGGAGTCATAAGATCAAGAGGACCATGTGGTTGAGCATAATAAAACACCTTGAATGGACTAAACCTAGTGCTCCGATTAACATCATGATTGAGCAAACTCAGCTTGACACTTCTGATCCCATGCCTTCAAATGATCACCTACCAAACACTTTAACAGATTACCAAGAGACATGTTAACAACTTCAGTTTGCCCATCAGTTTCAGGATGATAAGCACTAATAAAATTGAGTTGAGTTTCCACCATCTTCCACAAACTACGCCAAAAATGACTTAATAACCTAGTGTCCCGATCAGAAACAATGGAGGAAGGTAAACCATGTAAATGGTACACTTCCCTAAAGAAAAGTTGGGATACATTAACTGCATTTGTTGTCTTCTTGCAAGGATGAATGTACCATTTTAGAAAAACGATCAACAACAGCAAATATTGAATCATTACCCCATTTGATTACGAGGTAGCCCCAACAAAAAATCCATACTAATATCAACCCAAGGCTGCAACAGTCCTGCATTAGTAGTCATGCCCTTTGAAACTTGACAAATACGACACTTCTTGACGTAACGATTCACTTCCTTCATCATAGTAGGACAAAAATAAGAAGCTTGGACCAACTCTAAATTGCGATCATGACCAACATGCTCATCACCATGCAACTCCTTAATAATTTGCAAGCAAATACTAGAATCAAGAATACAAAGTCGATTTCCTTTGAATATGAACTCATCATGCATAATAGAATCTGTTTTCTCCTCAGATTGTACACCTTGAAAAACAACCAAAAAGTATGGATCCACAGTCACCATGTCATGAATGACATCAAGTCTTGGCACATCAACTTGCATGGTTACAAGTAAACTACTCCTCATGCATAAGGCATCAACAACACGATTGAAAACACACGTGTTGTGTTTCACCACAAAAGTAAACTTCTCAAGAAATGAAACCAATGCCCATGCTGATGGGATACCTTATCTTGAGTATGAATATGTCTCAAGGAATCATGATCAGTGAACAAAATAAACTCCTTATGAAACAAATAATGGTCCAATGCTTCACAACTTTCACCACTGCATAAAACTCCAAGTCATAAGTAGAGTTCCTAGACTTCGACCCTATCAACTTCTCACTAAAATAGACAACAAGTCTCCCACCTTGATTAAGAACTCCATAAATTGTAACCTTAAAACATCAGTATTAAGCTCAAAAACTTTAGTAAAATCAGGCAATACTAGGATTGGTGTTGTAGTAAGCTTTTCCTTGACAACCTGAAAAGCTTGCTCTGCTTCATCTGTCCACACAAATGACTTTCCCTTCATACAATCTGTCAAATGAGCCATAATAGAACTAAAATTAGAAATAAACCACCAATAGAAAGAAGCAAGACCATGGAAACTCCAAACTTCAGTAATGATAGTTGGAGTTGGCCACTCTTGGACAGTTGCTACCTTAGACTCATCCACCTGTATGCCATCACTAGAAACAACATACCCAAAAACAAAACTTCAGGGGTCATGAAGACACACTACTTCGTGGTTGCATAAAAATTGTCCTTTCGAAGCAAGGTCAAGACCCACCTCACATGAGTGACATGCTCATTATAAGAAGCACTATAACTAAGAATGTAATCAAAACAAACAACCACAAGCTTGCCAATAAAAGGCTTGAGTACTTGATTCATCACACACATAAATGTTCGTGGTACGTTTGAAAAAGAAAAAGGCATTACCAAACACTCATACAACCCTTCACGGATCTTAAAAGCGGTCTTCCACTCATCACCAGGTCTAAGACGAATATCGTAATACCCACTCTTCAAATCCACTTTCGTAAAAATAGTAGCACCACTAATCTGGTCAAGCAAACCATCAAGGCGAGGAATAGGAAACCTGTACTTCATAATCTTGTTGATGGCTCGACTATCAACACACATACACCATGCCCATCCTTCTTTGGAGTCAATATGGTAGAAACCATACAAGGGCTCCTAAACCTTTAGAAACCAACTCCTCAACTTGCCTATGCAACTCCTCATGCTCTCTTGGGCTCATCCTGTAATGTGGCATGTTAGGAAATTGTGACCCATGCTCTAGATCAATACTATGTTAAATGTCACACAATGGTGGTAATCCATCAGGGAAAACATCTGAAAAATTCTCAAGTAAAGGAATCATGGCTTCAAGAGTTTCACTGTCTTCAGCAACCTCATTCCCTATTAGCACAAAAACATCATCTCATGTCTCCAGCTCGTGTTCAAACTGCGAAAGAGTTAGTGAAGCATCAACAGGTTTATTAACTATTTTCCTGGATTTATTTGGCATCAAAGTAAACTTCACACCCGTAAATAGAAAACTATAAGTATTAGTTCTTCCATTGTGAGTTATATCACGATCATACTCCCAAGGTCTACCCAACTACAAGTTACAAGCATCCATGGGCACCACATCACACATATTATCCTTATAAGTTGTTCCTACTGAAAATGGAACTTGGACACGCTTGGAAACTTTTATCTCCCTACCTTTTTTAAGCCATTGTAACTTATAAGGTTTGGGACGATTTGTAGTTTTCAATCCGAATTTCTAGACTGCTTCTTCGGCTATCAAATTATTGTAACTACCCGAACCACATACAAAGGTTAAAATATTACCCATACTATTACAAGTTGAATTAAAGATGTTGTGTTTAAGCCAATCATCACCATCAGCTTTATGTGTTAATCAAGATCGCCTTACCACCAATTTCACCCCCACACACATACTACTTCACTCGAGGTTCTTCATCATAAATCAGGTCTACTTCATAATCACCATAAGAGACATCATCCTCGCCTTCAGTATCAACAAATAAGTGTCTTTTACTGGCTTTCTTACATTTCAACTGTCGATGACCAGGTTCACCATAATTAAAGCACTTCAACCCACTACTATCGGTCACTTTAGAAACTAGTCCAGTACGCCACCACCTGCTTTATCCCGACTAGGAGAAAAATGATAGGTCATGTTACTTGAACCATAAGCACTTGTTATGGATGGAGAGGACGAACTCCACACTCGTCGGTTCTGCTTTTCAAAAGCTAATGCATGCAAATATGCATCAGAAAGTGTAACTAGATCAAACGTGTGAACAAAATCCAAGATATGGACTCTGAAACCACCAATGTATCGAGAGACAAGCTGATCTTCCGTCTCTTGAATGTCATTTGCAATTAGTTGGTAAAATTCGGTTGTATAATCTTCAACAAATTTGGGCCCCTATTTCAGATTTTGTAAACAATGGTACATCAATCGCTGGTAATTATGAGGAATAAAATTATCCCTCATCCACTTCTTCATGTTCTGCCAACTTATGATCCTTGGCTTCCCAATTCTCTCACTCGCCAGTTTTAATTGTTACCACCACACGGATGCCCTACCACGTAGCTTGGTAGCGATCAAGGAAACCCTTATTCTTTTCAAGAACTTCTTTGAATTCAAATACTTCTTCAGCAGCAACAATCCAATCAATGAACCTTCCAGGATTCAAAGTATCCTCATTAAACTCAGGATTATTGACCCTCATTCTAGATTCCCAACTACTATTATCATCCCATTGATTTTGCCTTGGTTTCACTTCTAAATGTTCATAAGAAAACGAATCATCACCATCAGCAAATATGTTTTATGGATCTTCATCTTTAGTATCCCGACCGTTATGATCCTTATGCTTGTCCATCAACTGATTCATTCGATCAGTCAATTGGTCAACGAATTGATCAATTCGCTGCTCCATTCTTGCCATAACACGCTTCTCCAATTCTTATTCATACACATCTGAACTTTAAACCCGCATTTTGGAAATACGAAAATTCAGAAATTTCATTTCAATTTGAAATTTTGAGTTTCCTTTCATTTTGTAAACTTTCATTTCATTTAATTTCATATAATTTTGAATTTGTTTAATTAAGAAATTTGAATAGTTAAACCATAGGTTATGATTTTTGAAAAATTGTAAGGAAATAACCTAAGTATTTATTTTAAAAAGAAATATATATATATATATATATACTTTATTTTTAATACAAATTTTTCCCTTATATATATTTAATATATTATACTTTTTTCGTAATTTATGTAGAATATTCATTTAAATCTTCTATTTTTGAAGTTTTGGTTAAATTTAGAAAAAAGTGTAATTTTTAAGACATGTTTTTGTTAAATACATGTGTAGTCTTTTAAAAAGGTAAATAAAATATTTTGTCCCACATATATTTTATATTTGGATGGTTTGGGACAAAATAAAGCAAAAAAATGTCATTTGTATTTAGCTTGTGGTATTTTGAGGAATTATGTAAAAACACATTAAAACATGTTTCCTCTCAGTTAAATAATTTCCAAAACACAAATTCTTTCTCCTCTTATGCTATGAACGACTCATAATGCCCCATAAACACATTCTCCATTGAAAATTTCACTAAAACTCTCTTCTTGATCATCCATTAAAGAAACCATGAAGAAATCTTGAAGTTTTAGGCATTTTCTTGGTGTTTTTCATCCATCTTTCCTCAATACTTGATGATTTTTCCTATAGTTATTATCATATCATTATATTCATATTATGTAAGTGTTCTTATGATCCTTGTGTCACCATATGTTCTTCTATTTTCTATGTATTATTTAGGGTTTTAAAAACCCTAAAGACATGTTATGGGTGATTTAATGTTTAAAAACCTTTTGGTCTATTAGATCTTTTTAAATCAACCTTAAAAGGGTTTCTAATAATTTATTACAACATAATAAAATAGATCTAGATATCTTATGATGATCTAAATAGGTAAAACATAAGTTACAAAACGAGGGTTTTAGGCAGTCCGGTTTTTGGATCATCTTGTAAAGGCCATAGTATAAGTTTCGGGATATCTTTTTAAGTGATTCCAGAGTCTATGATTATGCTCTTTGAATATAGTTTTCAAATCTGGTCTTATATCAATGGTTAGGGTTCGGGAAATATGTTTAATAGTCGAATCTTTAAAAACAGTCCCTAAATAACGAGTTTTAAGAAAATGGGAAACTAGGGTTTTTGATCACCTATTGATTGGTGTATTTTGCATACACCTAATAGCATGTTAATTTAGCATAATTATATATTTATTTTTCGTTATACATGTACTTTTAATGTGTTCTGTGATTATGAAGGTTACGAGCGAAAGGGAATAAAATGGCCGCTTAATTAATTTTTTTGAAGAAAAGACATTGTGAGCGCCGATAAATGAAGAAGAAATATTGAAGAAAAAGATTTGAGCGCGTCGCAATATTTTCGGTCATCTTTTATTTGTCCGGGCTTCGTTTGAGCAATTCTTGGTGTGGGTTATTTTTAATTGGGACAAAGTTATTATATCCCAAAAGAATAAATATATAAAAAAAAAGTTGGGGCCCATTATTTTAACCGATAAAAAGGAATATATATTGATTGAAGGGTTTTTTGTGGGAGTCAGACACATTCTCTGAAAAAGAAATAAAAAAAGACGAAGGTGGGGCCGCAACATATACAGCCGATTATTCATTCAAGGACAAGGGAATTGGCAACTTGGGAGGACTTCACATCCGAATAGCAAAAGAAAAAAAAGAAGACAAGTTGTGTTTGCAAGTGGGGACATCAAAGAGTCAACCATCAAAGAAGATTCAAAAATAATAAAAAAAAATGATAGCTTTTGCTATTATTTCTCTCAAGCGGGTCGGGTACATTAGGATGTCCGGCTAATTTTGTTGTAATTCCTTCCGGTAACTTTATTTATGGTTTGATCATCACTTTTGGATTATCATATTTTTATTACATTGATTTATAATTTATTTATAAATTATTTTTATTGATTTAATATTATTTTTAATTATTTGTGTGAGACAAGTTATTGTTAGTTAACGGTTCATTCTTATTCTATTTAGTTAAAGAAAAAGATGGTCGTACAATCAACATAAGTTGTACCTAAATAAATTATTAGAACATAATTATTGGTTGGATTAATATAAGATTTATTATCGCAAATCATTGATAAACATAATAAATGCCGACATTAACTCATTCATATTAAGTCAAAATAATCTTTGTAAACGAGCTAAAAATTTTCGATAATCCATAAGTGTGATCAACCATAAATATTAGGCGCTGGAAGGGATTTCATTTTCTTTTAATTGTTTACATCCTTATTATATTTTTCTATCTTTATTATTAGTTTAATCAGTGTTTTAATTTTTAATCAGTATTTTTATTATTAAGAGTATTTTAGTCGTTAGATTTCAAAACCAAAACTTTTATTGATCAGTGATCACCCCAAAACTTAAACTAAAACCATATATTCCTCGTGGATTCGATACCCGCTTACCCTATCTAGTATAAGGTAATTAGGTTATGGGTTAAGTCCGTATATTACCAATATACTTTCCAGCTTTTACACATATAAGTAATCAACTGAAGTTATTACTAATATAGTCATTGAAACCGGGAAATACTTAACGATATAAGCATTATGACCTGCTAATTTTACACATAGATAAATAATTAATTATAAATTTCCACGTAGGTTTTTTTTACTTTTTACTTTTTGAACAAATTAACTGATTTGTAGGTGGTCATCTTCAACAAACCATATACCATATACAGGTGTGTATAATAAATTTGCAGGTGGTGCTAAACTGCTAATGAACATCGTGGTATCTATATCTCAAATCAACTAAATCCTATCTTAGATACTCCATTAACAAAAACGAAGCATCACTATAATCACAAAGTCATCTTCCTTTCACTCATTCATGATTTACCAAACTCCACCAAAAACATAAACACCATCAGATCTCACTCATAAACACAATCATTACAAACACAAAGTCATCTTCTTCACAGATCTTACTCATAATGATTAACAACATACAAGAACAACCACCGAACGACGGCCTCTACCGTCAGCATCTGTCACAACAGCCACCAACATAGATCTATGTGTCTTTTGATTTTGGTTTTCTTTTTTGATATGATGCCTCATGTTTGTTATAAGAACGGTTAATTCATGGCTGGATACAAAAAGAATAAGTTTGATTCTGTAATTTCTTAGGGGTTAAAATGCGGCGAGGACTTTTGATAATGGAGAAAAACTATACCTGTGACTTATTAATAAGGGGTTTGATATAGTGGAAGTGGAAATGATAAAGTGTGATAGTTAACCTTTCTGTTAAGGTTGTGAGAAATAATTAAAAAAAAAGTAAATTAATATCCATGTCATAATAAAAAAATAAAACTATGATGTGTCGGTTAATTTTGAGTTGCAAACGGTGAGTAGCCGGTCATCTTACCTATATCTTAACAAATTTTATAGTTTAAATGACTATATTAGTAATAAAATTAGTATATTACCTATATGTGTAAACGGTGAAAAGTACATTGCCAATATATGGACTTAACCCTTAGGTTATTTTTGACCAGCACTTCGACGTCGATAAAAAATTTGGTGCCGCTGCCAGGGAATAGTGAGCTTTTCGTTTAAGTTTTGTTAATATATTTTTTAAAATAAATAAAAAAATAAAAAAAGATTTTATTTTTCTTGTTTATTTGCTTGTTTGTTTTGTTTCTTGTGAGTGTGCAGGTTAGTGTATGCACACACGTAGATCGGGACGTACATCACTGTTATCTTACGATCCTGAGGTTGAGAAAAGTGCACGGTTGAGGAGGAAAACGTTTCGACAGTTTTCTACTAATCTTTATTTTACAGGTTTAGTAGAGCTTTTCGCTGAAGTGCCAGGTGATGACGATGTTGGCGGAGATGCTAGCGGAGATAGTAGCGGAGAAGAATCCCCACCATGGGGTGTTGATTCTTATTACAGGCCGGGGATCTTCGAGGATCCCTCGCCTATCGTCTATCTGAATCCGGCTAAAGGGGTTACAAGTAACTTCAAGATTCAGCCGAACCTCATGGCAATCTTGCCAGTGTTTAGAGGCCGTGAGGAGCCATACGCACATCTGCGAGAGTTCTTCTCAATTGCTGACACACATCAAGTTAATAATATTACCAAGGATGAGGTAAGACTTCGCCTTTTTCCTTTTTCTCTTAAAGATCAAGCTAAGGACTGGTTCTCATCTCTTGAGCCAAGTTGTATTAACTCATGGTTTGAAATGCAAGCTGTTTTTCTTGAGGAATTTTATTCTATAAGTAAAACTGCTGCCATTAGAAATAAGATTAAATCCTTTCGTCAAATCCCAAGCGAGCAGTTTCATGAAGCATTTAGTAGACTTAAGGATTTATTAAGAACATGCCCTCATCATGATGTTCCAAAATGGGAGCTTTTCAAAGTCTTATATGATGGGTTGGATTATAACAACCAACAATTTGTGATGGCCACTAGTGGGGGTATGTTTTTCTCGTGACCTATGGAGGAAGAATGAGAGTTTTTTGAAAAACTAAACAAAGGTTCTAAGACCCAAGCTTCAGTGGATCGAAACAACCACCCATCTTCCACCAATTCTGTGTCTAACCAACGTGGCACAAATTCTGAAATTAGCGAGTTAAGTAAGAAAGTTGATCTTTTGTTAAAAAATCTAGGAAAAGGTGTTCCAAATGTGTCTAATGTGTCGCATAGGGGGTGTTCAATGTGTGGTGATCCAAGTCATTCAGTCGATAATTGTCAAAGTTGGGGGCGCCACCAAATGAGGAGGTGAATGGAGTATATGGAGGTCGTCCACGAAATGACCCATTTTTCGAAAGTTACAATCCTGCCTGGCGCAATCACCCCAACTTCTGTTGGAAAGATGAAGACAATCGCCCTAATAATGCCCAACAACAACACTATGGTTATAAACCAAGGTATGAGGGTGGCGATTCATCTAACTTCCAACAAAATTCTTACTATCATAAGCCACAACAACAATATCCAAATCAGGGACAAGGGCAAGATGATAACCGTCTCTTGAACCTTGACTGAAAGTTTGATAGGCTTATGGATTCATTATCTACCAAAAATCTAGAGATCAACAGAAAATTTGAGGTCACCAATCAAAGACACGAGACCACTACCAAATATATTGCAACTCTTGAGAGACAAGTTGGTCAATTGGCGAATCAATTAAGCAAAAAAGATGAGGGAAAGCTACCGAGCTACCCCACCATGAATCCCGCACACAAGAAAAATGGAAATGAGCACGTGAATATGGTGACATCTCTTCGAAATGGAAAAATCTACAACAATGATAAAGGAATTCCAAATTCTCCCGATGTCGAGGATTTCGTTACTGATGACAAAATTATTGTTGAAGGTAAAAATTCTGATAATGTTAAGTCCGGTTCTGAGTTGGTAAATGATTTGTTAAATGATTTTCCTAAACCAATAACACAGAATCCTAAAGCTACTGAATCTTCCGAAGTTGGGGAGGGTGGTGTGTCCAACACACCTTACCCTACGGCTTTGGAGAAATCGACATCTGCAAGGTTAGCTAAAAAGGGTCCTCATGCTGAGGATATGTGGGAGAATTTCAAGCAAGTTAAGATTAATCTCCCCCTTATTGATTTATCAAGAAAATTCCTGCATATGCCAAGTTTTTAAAGGACTTGTGTACTCAAAAGAGGAAGCTGAAGGCGTCTTTGCCTAAAAAGATTGACCTAACTGAGCATGTTAGTGCGGTCTTATCTAGCTCTCTTCCTCCTAAATTCAAAGATCCTAGAGCACCATTGATTTCAGTTGTGGTGGGAAATATTGCCATTAAGAAGGCACTACTTGATCTTGGTGCCAGTATCAACATCCTTCCTGCTAGTTTGGTCGATAAGTATGACTTAGGAACTCTTCGTAAGACAGACACCATTATTTTCTTAGCCGATCGATCTACCGAAATTCCTAGAGGTATCTTAGAGGATGTTATTATGAAAGTTGATGACTTCTATTACCCTGTTGACTTCTTTGTTATGGACACCGTGTCACAATACAAGGATGTTCAACCAACTATTATCCTTGGGCACCCATTCTTAGCCACGATAGATGCTAGGATTAATTGTCGGACTGGCGCCATGGATATTGCATTTGGTAATAAGAAGATAAGATTGAATATGTTTAATTCTATGAATTCTCCTACGATGAATGAATGTTACCAAGTAGATGTGATCGATGAGGAAGTCCAAAAACATGCATCTCGTATGCTTAAGGATTATACTTTGGAATTATACTGGTGAGAATGAGGAGATTCTTAATGTTGCTGAAGTTCAAGAGATTCAAGAGTGTTTGGTCAGTTCCTTGGGTCATCAAAAACCACCTTGGTCTTATAAAGTGGAGCCCTTGCCTTCTACTTTTGACACGGCCACGAAGCCGTCTCTAGAGGTGCCTCTAACTCTTGAACTAAAACTTTTGCCATCCAATCTCAAATATGCTTTTCTCGGTCCTAATAATACTTTACCTGTTATTGTTGCTTCTAATCTTTCTGAATCACAAGAGGAAGCACTTCTAAAAGTGCTTTCTAAGTACAAAGCAGCAGTGGAATGGACAATTGTAGATTTGAAAGGAATCAACCCTTCATTATGCATGCATCAAATTCTTACGGACCCGGATATTAAGACATCAAGAGATGCGCAAAGGCGTCTGAATCCTAATATAAAAGAGGTAGTGAAGACGGAAGTTCTTAAATGGTTAGATGCTGGTATCATCTATCCCATCTCGGATAGTAAATGGGTAAGTCCCACTCAAACGGTGCCTAAAAAGGCCGGAATTACCATTGTGGAAACCGAGAGTGGGGAAAAACTCACAACCCGACCAGTTACTGGGTGGAGAGTGTGTATAGATTACCGTAAGTTGAATAATGCCACATCGAAAGATCATTTCCCACTACCCTGTTGATCCCAAAGTCAGATCTTAAACCTTAATAGCTTGTTTAAGGGTTGTGATAGAGAGAAAGAATTCAATCTAACACTAGAGAAACTTTGCAAAGCAAAGTAACTAAACAAGATGCGGAATGTAATGTTTAGCACAAGAACAAATGAGATTCAAACGTTACACTTTAATATATCAAAGATATACGAATACCCAAAGTGGTATTAGGGTTTACAAAACCTTAAAGTAATAATAATGAAAGACGAAATGAGAAAGACACACTTTGCATGCTAACCTAGTGAGTCCTTTTATAGATGCAAGGACCCACGTACAAGATCACTACTAACAAACTATGGAAAGTATTAAGGAATAATAACTGAAACGCGTAAAGATCTATTCCATGTTTATCTTGACGGCAGGGCCTTTGACTCCAGCAGGGGAACGGATCCCCCTGCCTTTGTTATTTAGCAGGGGGAACTTACTCTAGCAGGGGTATGAATAATCAACTAGCAGGGGAAACAAATAAGCATAGATTTATTCCCAACAATCCTCCCCTAAACTTGTGCTTTCCCCTAAAGACAAGTTTCTGAATAAATGCTAGTTGATGAGGATGCTTACAAACTCTCTGGCCAAATCTGACTATGAACCATTCTTACCAGATCATAAGCAACAGGCTTTTTGGCATCAACAATTAACTTAGCCTGTGCTAACTTCTTCAAGGTTTCCTGAGAGAAAGGATAATACCTGTGATTGAGTAAATAAACACTCACACCTTCCATTACTACCTCATAAACCCCAGAATTTGTAAACAGCTTCCAATACACCAAATCTCCTTTATTCACTGCATCAAATAGAGGATCAAATAATTCATGCTCATACATTCTATGCATGCACTCCCAGATTACCCAATCCTTCTCAACACCATCCATGGTAGGAGGTTTTGCAGCAAACGTCTTCTTCAATATTTTCCACAGATCTTCTAAGTCTTCACTATCCAAAATTTGAAACATGACATCTAGGCTTAGAAAAGTCTGTGCTGTATTGTCAGCCCTTGTAAGCTTCCACCAAGTTCTCCCTTTGTGTTCATAAACAGCATACTCTATAATAGCAAACTTCTTTCCAAGTTCACTAGGTGAGATTTCATCATTTTCTTGTAAAATCAGCTGTTTGTCAATTTCATCATTTGATGGCCCTTGAGACTCTTTAGTGATTATGCCCACTTGCTCCATTCTCTTGAGTCTCTTTGCTGCTCTTTGTGCATTAAGTACCAACTTCTCAAGTACTTCTGGAAGACTTTCACCTGCTTGGTGTGATTCCCCTGCTGGGGATGATGCACCTGCTTGTGTAGTCTCTCCAGCTTTTCTTTTCTTTGTTGCTCTAGCTTTCTGTAGCACTTCACTTTGTCTCCTAA
Organism: Glebionis coronaria; assembly: GCA_025667525.1. NCBI lineage: Eukaryota > Viridiplantae > Streptophyta > Magnoliopsida > Asterales > Asteraceae > Glebionis > Glebionis coronaria. The sequence goes on along the minus strand of CM046878.1, from coordinate 23,238,991 downwards.
GATACTCAGCTTCCTCAGGAGTGTTGATTGTCATCCAATCCTCCACATCATACAACTTTAGAACTGGTCTGACTGCTCTCTTTATGGCTTCAAAGCTCATATCTGTGAAGTCACCATCCTTCCACTTTCTATGCCTTTTAAGCAGAACTTTGTAGTGATCAAGTTGCCCTTTCTCTGATGTTCTATACTTCTCACTCTGAATTTGCATTGCCCTTCTTTCCAGATATTCAGTTTGAAATTTGTAAACAAGGCAAGTCAACTCATACCTGTCTTCCAAAGGAGCATTTTTCAACTCCTTCTCCCATTGATTAAGAAATTCTTCAACATGAGGTACCCTGTCATCTAGTTCCCTATGCATAATTTCAACTTGTTTTAGCATATCTTTGGGCCTCATCTTCTCCATCCTTTGATCCTGCATATCCATTTCCTCTTGTTGTAGCCTGAGAGCTACTTGTGCATCATGAGCTTCTTGGATCTTCTGCTGTTCAGGAGTCAGATGCTTGTATTTTCTCTTGGGCTGTTGCACCATGATTCCTTTTCCTTTATCTTTTGGATCCACTGCTGGTGCTGGTTTTGCTTTAGTTGCAGGTTCTTTGATTGTTATCCCCTTCTGAGCTGGTTGCTTTCTGTTCTTCCTAACAAATGTTTGAGTTATGTTCTTAGCAGAGGATAAACTTACAGCAGTGGGATCATCAATGGCAGGGGAAACTTTTGAAGCAGGGGCTTCTTCTTGATTGCCCATAGTGAGCAATGTTTGAGCGATATCTTTGGTTGCACTCCCCTTGTCACTTCCTTTATCAGCACTTTCCCTCTCTATTCCTTCCTTAGTACCTGTTATCTTTCCATGCTCCCTACCAGGATATGAATAATACTCAGTAGATCCTTCTTTGGTTGGAATTTCCTCCCCTTTGGAAGCATCCTCATCTGTGGAAAGAATCAGTCTGGGCTTTCTCCTCCCCTCAAGAGTAGCAAGTCTGGTTTCCAAATGAGAGATAACCAGACCTTGCTTTTTGACATCTTGTACAAGTTGTGCATTCTGCCTTTTCAGGCTCATGCACATTTTCGTCAATTCCAAGTTTGTCAAAGGTTTCATACTGCTCTCAATCCTAGAAGGGAATTTCTCCCCTTGTTGGATATCATGGAGTGGGGGAGAGGACTTATTGATGGTGTCACTATCCTGCTCACCCCTTGAGGATGAGACAGTAGTGGCAGCCAAACCCCCAGGTTGCTCCAAACTCTTGGAGACTCTCCTTTCTGCTGCTTGTGAAGATTCACCAGGCAAGGGAGACCTGGCAAACCTGGATTTAGAACGCCTTTCTTGGTGTGGATCAGCAGGTGGTAGGTTCTTGGCAGGGGATTCAGCAGGTGGATTTATGGCTGTTTGATGTTTGGCTTCTTCCCGTCTGTTTTGGTCTAGCATGATTGAAGTGAATGGAATATTTCTGCCAGAGAACAAAGGTGATGGTGCAAGTAATGTGGTGAAAAGTTTGGTTGTGTGTTTGGTTGCTGAAAAATAGTTTCTGTGTGTAATGGGACCATGATCACTCATATTCAGCAAAACTTCTATAAACCTTGGATACATACAAAACTTTGAGGTGCTTGAAACATTTTTCACCATGCCTTTAAAAATCATTTGAGAAAAACAATACTTCCTTCCTGTTGCAAAGCAGATCAGGGCAGAAGCTATCTCACTACCAACTTCATTAAAAGCAGTGGTTTTGGGTGACAAACATTGCATAATAGTATGAATCAAAAGTTTCCAATGAGGGGCAAACTGGCCTTTAGCAAATTTTAATTTTTGATTTTCAGAAAGTTTATACCCCAATTTTTCAAGACCTTCAAAAATTTCAGCCTCAGAAAAGTTGGTTATTCCATCCTCATCATCAAGGAGAAGATTCTCCCTAATGGAGGCAAGTGAGATTACCTTGGAATGACCATCAACTGTGCTTTGTATTATGACCTCTCCATTCACTGTTTTGGTCATGGCTTTAGACCAGAACTGTTGAATGTGTGAGGTATAAATGCGAGGATTGATGAGAAGGGCCACTTTGAAGTATGAGGACTTTAGAAAGGCCACAGCCTCAGCAAACTCGGCTGGTTCATCATGAAGCAAAGCAATTTGGTTATGATTAGGAGCAATTTTAAGAGTCATGATGAATTTGAAAAATAGTTTAAAGGTTTATAGAGATGGGAGGTAAGTGGGATTAGGTCGAAAAAGATTTGTGGACCTGCTGGTAAAGGGAATTAAGTTTATATAGGCGAATTGAAGAGCTGTGATTGGACCAAAATTTTCAAATTGCAAAAATATCAGGAATAAATCTTGATAAAAAATTAATATATTTGAAATAGAAGGAAAAGATTACCAATCAGCTAAGGAAGCGCCTTAAAAATCTTTTAAAAAGAATAAAATATTCCCTAACCAAAATTTAAGCAAGCAGGCCCAACGGCTATGAACAGGGTAACGGTATTGTCGGTCAAAGGTCAAACAGGGGAATGTTGTGAAGGCAGGGGAATAAAAAATAAAAGCAGGGGAAACTTTCCTAGAGGTATTAAACTAGTCATGAAGGGACTAATGCTAACTAGCTCTGCTCTAATGCACACACTTGTATACACAAGATAGATACATAGAATCTCAAGAGTCCTCTATTCAGCAATGGTCCCAATACAAAAAGTTAATACATAAGTCCCCCTACACCAGGTAATCCCAAAAAAAAACATGCATACCCCAGTCACCATCCCAACCTTGTCCCTTACCTATGGTCAGTTAGTCTTGGCAATGTGTGCCACACATCTATATTTTGAACAGCAAGCTGCTTGAATAAAGAAATGCAAACACACACTACAGTGCCTCAAGGTTTCAGAGTTTAGACAAGCTGTGCAGCAGGTCATCATTACCCTGAACCCCCACTCACCAATGGATATGATCTAAGATCATATATGAGCATTCTAAGAATACCCTGAATCCTAAAGGTTTGACCTAACCTCCCCTGAAACATAGAGTATATACCTGATCCACCAAGGAGAGTAGTATGCACCAATATGAACCTCTGCATTGTTAGTCTAAAACCACATAAAACCACTTTTGTAAACAGAACACACCCTGCTTAAGAGAAAAATTCTCTTGGCAGCGGAATAAACCCCAAGCAGGGGAATCAGTGTTAAAAAGCAGTGGAATGAAAGAAATGGTAAAATTGACTAACAATTATACAACAACAGCAATGAAGTAACCCTGATTACACATGACACAAATAGACATCAGATTTTAAGAAGTAACCATTCCAATACCTGCAACCAGATACTGAAACCTCCCTACCTCAAAAGCTTTTGTTAAAAGATCAGAAACATTAAGTTCTGTATCAATTTTCTCAGGGACAATCAGTCCTTTTTCAAAACAATCTCTGATAAAGTGATGTCTGATTTCAATGTGTTTGGTTTTGCTATGAAAAACAGGGTTCTTTATGATGCAAATAGTGCTGTTGTTGTCAATAAATATCTTGGTTTTAAGAAAGTTGTACCCATAATCAAGTAATTGATTTTGCACCCAAAGAACTTGACCACAGCATGCAGCAGCTGCTACATACTCAGCTTCAGTTGTGGATGTTGCCATGATAGTCTGCTTCTTACATTGCCAAGATATAAGCCTGCTCCCCAAAAATTGGCATCCCCCTGTTGTAGACTTCCTATCATTGTTGTCACCAGCATAATCACTATCTGAATAAGCTATCAGCTCAAATGGTGACTCCTTTGGATACCAGAGTCCTAGGGTGGGATGACATTTTAGATACCTAAAAATCCTTTTCACAGCAAATAAGTGACACTCTGTTGGTGACACCTGGTATCTTGCACATAAGCAGACAGCAAACATGATGTCAGGTCTTGAAGCAGTGAGATACATAAGAGACCCAATCATAGACCTGTAATTCCTGACATTAATAGGCTTGCCAGGACCATCCTTGCCCCATGGATGATCCTTGTCCATGGGAGTGGACACCTTCTTCCCATCAGACATGCCAAACTTCTTTACAATCTCAGCTACATATTTGTCTTGAGAGATAAATATCCCATCTTTCCGCTGCTGAACTTGTAACCCCAAAAAGAAGTTTAGTTCTCCCATAGCACTCATTTGAAACTTATCCTACATCAATTTGGCAAACTCTTTGCTAAGCATGGAGTTAGTTGATCCAAAAATGATGTCATCCACATAGACTTGTACTAGCAGAAGGTCACCCTTTTGTTTCTTTGTAAACAGGGTCTGATCAATCTTCCCCCTGCTGAATCCATTGTCTAGAAGATATTTGGAAAGAGTACTATACCAGGCTCTGGGAGCTTGGTGAAGGCCATACATGGCCTTTTTCACTTTGTATACTTTGTCAGGATGTTCTGGATCTTCAAACCCTGGTGGTTGCATGACATAGACTTCTTCATCAATGGTTCCATATAAGAATGCACTTTTCACATCCATCTGAAAAACAGTGAAGTCCATGAATGAGGCATAAGCAAGGAATAATCTAATAGCTTCAATCCTTGCTACTGGAGCAAACACCTCTTCATAGTCAATCCCTTCTTCCTGAGTATACCCTTGTGCTACTAACCTTGCCTTGTTCCTGACAACTATTCCCCTTTCATCCTTTTTGTTCCTGAGCACCCATTTGGTCCCAATAGGCCTTGCCCATTTGGGACAATCAACCAGAATCCAAACCTCTTGTATGTCAAATTGTAAGAGCTCCTCTTGCATAGCTTCAACCCAGCTTGGGTCATTTAAAGCTTGAAAAATCTTCTTTGGCTCTTCTTGTGACAAAAATGCAGTAAACAGACAACATTGCATGTTGTCATGATTGAACTTCATGGTGATGTTAGCAATGAAGCTGTGCTCCTTTGTTGTATACCTTGTATGTCTGGGAGCTTCAGGATCACCAATAATCTGAGAGATAGGATGATCTTTATTAATTCTATAGGTAGGCTGCATGATGACTTCTGTTTCATCTTCTTCCAAATCAGAATTGATGGGGCTGTTTTGATTAGGAAAGAAGTCCTCAAAGGAACTTCCAAATGTGACAGCATGACCTAAAGATGGGTGCTTGTGAGCAGAATGAAGCTCTGAATAACTAGGACCTCCACTCCTGATGATTCTGCTTCCACTGCTGGATATGATAGGACCATCATTTATGGGTGTAGTTGATGAGATGAGTGGGGATTCTCTTTCTGCATCAGAAGTCTCATTAGCATCATGATCCTTTGTGAGAGAGGAATCAATTCCTCTAGCAGGGGAATCCAGGATTCCACTGCTTTCAGCCATTCCACTGCCTTCAGACATAGCAGGGGATGAGATTGGCTGTTCTTTTCCTGAAGCAGAATTATCCTTTTGTTTATCAGCTTCACTAGGAAACAATGAGGGTACATTCATGTACCTCAGAGGTGATTTCTCAGCAGCAATTGTTTCTTGAGTACCTGAAATGTTAGTGTTCTGCAAGACAACAGGTACATAATTCATGGACTTAGAAAGTACATCTATATCAAAGAACCAGTCAGGACCTGTTTGAACATCTTCAGGTTTGTCTTCAAGAAAGTTCACATGAAGATTTTCTGTGATTTTGCTTGTCTTCTTGTTGAAGACCCTATATCCCTTACTGTTTAAAGAATAACCCACAAAATATCCATCATCACCCTTTTCACTAAACTTACCAAGATTGTCAATGGTGTTCAAGATGATAACATGACACCCAAAAGGTCTGAAAAAGTCAATTAAGGGAGGTCTTCCATTAAACAGCTGATAAGGGGTCTTGTTGTGTGCCTTGACCACCAAGGCCCTGTTTTGCACATAGCAAGCAGTGGATACAGCTTCAGCCCAAAAGATAACTGGAAGTTTGGAGTCAGACAGCATAGTTCTTGTAGCTTCAATGAGTGTCCTATTCCTTCTTTCTGCCACTCCATTCTGTTGAGGTGTTCTAGCAATGCTAAATTGCCTCTTGATGCCTTTGTTTATGCAGAAAGAATCCAGCTTGTGATTTCTGAACTCACCACCATTGTCTGATCTTATGGTAACTACCTTCATGCTTTTTGACAGTTCAATTTGATTGATGAACCCAATGAGTACATCAGCAGTGTCACTCTTTTCAAATAGAAAGAATGTCCATGTAAATCTTGAAAAATCATCAGTAATTACTAGGCAATACCATTTCTTCATTATACTTGCCACAGAAGTAGGACCAAAAAGATCCATATGCAATAGTTCCAATGGCTTGGTGGTGGACATACTTGTTTTTGACTTGCAAGATGCTCTGTGTTGCTTCCCTTTCAGACATGCTGCACAAGTATGTTCAGTGGCAAAAGACTTGGAGGGAAGACCATGAACCAGATTATGCTTTACTAGTTTGTTCATGTTCTTAAAATTAAGATGACCAAGTCTTCTATGCCATTTCTTACATTCATCTGCTGAAGCTTTGGCAATGAAACATGTTTCATTGTCTTGGAGAGAGATGTCCTTGAGATCAATTGTGTACATGTTCTTCTGTCTTGGTGTTCTGAGAACAATTGGAGTGTCTTGTGGCAAGACAAACTCCTTTCCTAATACCAAGCATTCAGTGTCAGTAAACAAGACAAAATTCTTGTTATCAGTCATCTGTGACACACTGAAGAGATTATACTTGAGCTCCTTCACCAAATACACATTGTCAAAAGTCATCCCATTGGTGACAATAGTTCCTTTTCCTGTTATAGTTCCATGCCCATCTCCAAAAGAAACACCATCATTGTCATGCAGGGGTACAAAGTTAGACAAATAAGCTTTGTGTCCAGTCATACTTCTTGAGCATCCACTGTCCCAGTATGCTCTATCATCCCTTGTCTTCTTTGTCACCTGCAAAAGGAAAAACAAATTAGTTTTTCTTGGGGACCCAAGCCATTACAGACTTGGATCTACCTCGTGTATCAATGTAAGATAGCTTATCAAAGACTAGAGATACACCATTAGATTGAGTACCCCTTTTGGGTGCCCAAACCCAACGAGCTGAGGCTTTCACAGCTTTTCCCCATCTTCCCATGTTCCTAGAATGCACACCTCTTCTAGCAGGGGATACCCCAGTTTTAGCAGGGGAATCCTTATGCTTGGCAGAGGGAACCCACCTTTTGTTTTGGCCTCTATTCATGTGTTGGTAAGGTCTTGGGCCAGTTTTATATGCAGTATAAGGTGTTGGGGTAGTCACAGACGTGTTGGGCTTTGGGTGAACATCATTTTCCTTTCTAAGGGCTGGAGCAACATATTTCTCAGCAACTCTATTTCTAAAGGCAGGGGCAACATACTTGGCAGGGGAAAAGGATTTTGCCCCTGCATTTAGAAGAATGGCTCTAGGTTGCATATCCTTTAAGGGATTTGCAGCCACCATCTCCATTGGTGCCTTACACTCTTGATAAGTGTGTTCAAAACTGCCACATGTGAAGCAGGGCTTGGTATTGATCACAAAGTCTTTTCTTAATTGATGAGACTTTTGGTCATTCCAATTCCTTTGATTACCTCTGACATTCCTGTACATACCAGCATATTTAATGATAGGTTTAGGAGACTGTGGTCTAGCCCTACTCTTAGAGTTTGGATTGCTGCTAGAAATTCCTTCTTTTGAAAATTTAACAGGGTTGTCAATTTGCTTTAAGCCAACCTGTTCCTGTTTAATATCCCTAATGACACTAGTTTTAACTAGAGACTCTTCTGTATCAGGATTATTAGGTATATAAGTACTCAAGTCAAACTCAATGTCATCCTGTTTTTCAAAACAAGGGAGACCAGTCCATGACAAGTCTTTTCTAGGATAGGGGGCATGGATGTTAGCAGGGGGTGGGGGTATAGTAGCATTCATGTTCTTAATTCCAAACCCTGTTTTGTCCTTAGGAGATTGACCAATTTCAAATGCCTTGGTTAAATCTTTTGAAGCTTTTCCAAATTTTTCAACAGTTTCCTCATCTATCTTTTGGTTAGCTTTAAAAATTTCAAGTTCAGCAGTTAAAACATTTATAGATTGGTTATTCTCCTTGGCATCTCTTTCTAGAATCACAATGTGATCCCTATATTCACTTTCTCTTTGCCTATACTCTCTTATGGTGGACTCTAGTTGTTCTAAAGCACGTTTGTAGTTATCAAGATCATTATCACAATTTATATAGTCAGCTTTTACCTTTCTGATTTGATCATTCAAAGATTCAGTATTTTTCCTACAAGCTTTAGTACAGTATGAGTCATCATATACCTCATTGTCAGAGCTAGAACTTGACATGGCCATAAGTGCAAAGTCTTCTTCCTTTTCCTCAGCCACCAAAGCTTGGTTTCTTTCCACACTTTCTGTCATAGCACTCCAGTCCCATCCATTAGCTCCATCTATCCCCTGCATTGCTACCATAGCATTAGCACCAGAATCCTCATCCTTTCTATGGCTATTTCCAGACTTAGGTCCTCTGCATTCCCTGGCAAAATGACCCTTCTTGCCACAATTGTAGCATTCAACTTTTGCTTTATCAAACCCAGCCACATCAGATGGATTAATTGTGATCTTCTTGCCATACTTCTTGTGGAACCTGTTGGCTCTCATGCTTAGCAAAGCCATATTCCACTTGATATCCAATTCTTCTAATGCTTGCTTGCTGATTTGATTCAGATCTTCATGTAACACTGTAGATCCTTGTGGACCTTGAGATGCTATGAAGGCACATGCAGTATCAAGGCTGAATGTAGCTGGTCTTTCTTCATCATAGGAAGGTCCAGACCTGGTAGCAGGGGAATAAGTAGCAGGGGCTACTTCTATTCCACTGTTCTTGGAGATTCCACTGCTTTGTGATATGAATGCCATGTTAGCAGGGGAATCAACGATTCCACTTGAGTTAGTGGGAATTGTCCCTTTTGACTTCATTTCATTGACAATAGGTTCAAAGACTTTTAAGTTATTGTATATATCATCAATATTCTTGTTGTCCAAGTCATCCTTATTCTGCCAGATTGCCTTATAGACAAACCATTCTTTCTGTAAGCTGTTAAGAAACCTGGTATTCACCTGCTCTTTTGTCACCTCAATGTCAAAGAATTCCAAGTGAGCCACCATGTCTTGAAGTCTATTGTAAATAGCTCCAATTGATTCATCACCAATTGCTTTGAAGGAAGCAAAATCATCCAGCATTTGGTTCTTCTTCTTCTTCTTTGTGGCTTCATTTCCTCCAAAGGTTGTGCCTATGGCTTCCCATAGTTCCTTAGCTGTTTTGTATTTCCTGAATCTGAGTTGATGTCTATCAGGTAGGGCCAACAGCAATGAGCTGTGAGCCCTGACATCATGCCTTCTAGCCAGTATTTCCTTATCACATAGAGCAGCAGATTTCTTCTTGTCCTTACCTTTGGAACTTTCACCTTCATCCTTGCCTTCTTCAACAGCCACCATTTTGTTGAATTGATCACCAAACTCTATGATCTCCCAGAGAACATAGTGTTCCATTTTCAGGTATTGTTGGATTCTGAATTCCCATAATTCAAAGTTTTCAGGATCCAACATGGGTAACTTGAGGTTATTGTGGTTGTTGCTATTTGTGGATGAATCTGAAGACATGTTTGCTATAAGGATTTTGTTCTTGATTTAGACAAAGTTTCTCAACAAGCTCTGATACCACTTGTTGATCCCAAAGTCAGATCTTAAACCTTAATAGCTTGTTTAAGGGTTGTGATAGAGAGAAAGAATTCAATCTAACACTAGAGAAACTTTGCAAAGCAAAGTAACTAAACAAGATGCGGAATGTAATGTTTAGCACAAGAACAAATGAGATTCAAACGTTACACTTTAATATATCAAAGATATACGAATACCCAAAGTGGTATTAGGGTTTACAAAACCTTAAAGTAATAATAATGAAAGACGAAATGAGAAAGACACACTTTGCATGCTAACCTAGTGAGTCCTTTTATAGATGCAAGGACCCACGTACAAGATCACTACTAACAAACTATGGAAAGTATTAAGGAATAATAACTGAAACGCGTAAAGATCTATTCCATGTTTATCTTGACGGCAGGGCCTTTGACTCCAGCAGGGGAACGGATCCCCCTGCCTTTGTTATTTAGCAGGGGGAACTTACTCTAGCAGGGGTATGAATAATCAACTAGCAGGGGAAACAAATAAGCATAGATTTATTCCCAACAAACTACCCTTCATTGATCAAATAGTTGAGAAGCTTTCTGGTAAGAAGTTCTATTGCTTTCTGGATGGGTACTCCGGTTATAATCAAATACCCATCCATCCTGATGACCAGGCCAAAACTACTTTTACGTGTCCTTATGGAACATTCGCATTTCGAAGAAGGCCTTTTTTCCTGTGCAATGCACCCGCTACCTTTAAGCGGTGCATGACGAGTATCTTTTCTGACATGGTTGGAGAATCTGTAGAGATATTTATGGATGATTTCTCCATCTTTGGTCAATCCTTTGAAAGTTGTCTTGATCAACTTGAAAGTATGTTAAAAAGATGCACCAAAACTAATCTGGTGCTTAGTTGGGAGAAGAGCCATTTCATGGTTCGAGAGGGAATTGTATTAGGGCATGTTGTGTCTGAAAAAGGATTTGAGGTTGACCGTGCCAAAGTTCAAGTAATTTCAACCCTTCCTCCTCCCACTACCATCAAAGGTGTGCGGTCTTTTCTTGGTCATGCCGGGTTCTATAGGTGATTTATTAAAGATTTTAGTACAATATCAAAGCCTCTTTCTAATCTACTCTTAAAAGATGCACAATATAATTTTAATGAATCATGTCTTAAAGCATTCAACATGCTTAAGCAAAAGCTTGTAGAAGCCCCTATTCTACAATCACCTGATTGGTGGAAGCCTTTCGAGATCATGTGTGATGCGAGTGATTATGCCGCTGGGGAGGTTTAGGGACAACGGGTGATAAGAAACCCGTTGTAAACTTTTATGCTAGTAAGACTTTTTCAGAAGTTCAAATGAATTACACTACTACTGAAAAAGAGTTGCTAGCCGTGGTTTTTGCTCTTGATAAGTTTAGGTCACATATTTGGGGGCATTCTAAGGTGATAGTATTTTCATATCATAGTGCCTTAAGACATTTGTTGACTAAGAAAGAGACAAAATCGAGGTTGTTTAGGTGGATTTTGCTTTTACAGGAATTTAATCTTGAAATTCGGGATAAAAAGGGGCCAGAAAATTTGGTTGCCGACCATTTGTCTAGAATTATCCCTCCGCCGTTCAACCCTTCTGATGTGATTAAGGATATCTTTTCGGATGAAAGCTTATTTGAGGTTTCTAAGGTTCCTTGGTACGCAAATATAGTCAATTATCTAGCTGTTAAAAATCTTCCGGATTTTTGGTCCAAACAACAAAGAAAATACTTCTTCTCTTAGTTGAAGCATTATTTTTGGGAGGATCCAGAGCTATATAATGTGTGTGCTGACCAAGTTGTTAGGAGATGTGTTCCTAATCATGAGCATATGGATATATTGGCTCATTGCCATTCTTATGCATATGGTGGACACTTTGGTGCTACGAAAACTGGGCATAAAGTCCTACAAAGCGATTTCTTTTGGCCGACTATATTCAAGGATGCCCAGTCTTTTGTGAAAGCATGTACTCGTTGCCAACAAGTTGGTGGGATTTTAAGGCTTGATCAAATGCCTATGAATCCCATACTTGTTGTTGAGATCTTTGACGTGTGTGGTATTGATTTTATGGGACCATTCCCCACTTCCTATGGCAATGTGTACATTATAGTGGCAGTTGATTATGTGTCTAAGTGGGTAGAGGCTGAGGCTACTAGAACCAATGACCATAGTGTAGTTCTTAAGTTTGTTAAGAAGAATATCTTTGCTAGAAAAGGAATTCCTAAGGCTATCATTAGTGATGGGGGTTCCCACTTTAAGAAGTTTAGATTTGGAAAATTATTGAAACACTATGGAGTTAATCATAAGATAGCTACCCCTTATCACCCACAGACTAGTGGAGAGGTGGAAGTATCTAATAGGGAGATTAAGCGAATTTTAGAAAAGATTGTTCGTAGTGATAGGAAAGATTGGTCCTTGAGGTTAGATGATGCCTTGTGGGCATATAGGACGGCTTTTAAGACTCCTATTGGTATGTCACCGTATAAGTTGGTATATGGTAAGGCGTGTCATTTACCGGTTGAGATAGAGCATAGGGCTGAATGGGCTATTAAGACCGCTAATCTGGATTTAGAGAAAGCGGGTAGTTCTAGGAAACTTCAGTTATCTGAACTAGATGAGATTAGATGTGATGCTTATGAGAGTTCTAGGATTTATAAGGATAAAACCAAAGCTTTTCAAGACCGACACATCACCAAAAAATCGTTCTTGGTTGGTCAAAAAGTTTGGTTATTCAATGCTAGACTTCAGCTTTTTCTTGGAAAGTTGAGAAGTAAATGGACGGGTCCATACATTGTGACTCACGTCTCTCCACATGGAGCCATTGAAATAAAAAATATGGTGGGTGGAGAGCCTTTTAAAGTTAATGGACATCGTTTGAAGCCGTATGTTGAGTTAGAGAGTGATCAGATGGAAATGGTTGATGTGGTTTACTTGGAACCACTCCAACCGTCTCAATAGCTCATATGAGTTATGTCTGGCTGAAGACGGTAAACTTAGCGCTTCGCTGGAGGCAACCCGTGGTTTGTGGTTTGTAGTGTGTGTATTTTCTTTTTCAATTTGTTGTCCCATGTTATTTGATGATTAAAGATAGAAAATAGATGAAAAAGAGATGAATTTCTAGAGAGAGAAAGTAGTGAGAGAAAGTAGAGAGAAGATATGATTAACAAGGTGAAATTAGATTAAGAAAAAATGAGAACTTCCACCCTCCTAACATGCTAGGAGGGTGCTTATATAGTCCACCCACATGCGGGCTCTCTAATGGACTATATAGTTTTGGGTCGGGCTTGAATAAATGCTTAGTACCTTGAAAGAGGCCTTTTAAGCTAGCCATCAAGCCCGTAATGTCACGACTATTTTAACTAACTATTACAACGTTCTAATAAATATTACAATATAAACCTATGACTGAACATTCTTGTTTGACTCAATATTTTGAGACTAACAATCTCCCCCAATGTGAGGTCATTCCTCTTCGATATTTGGAGTACAATGGAGATTATGAATTTCGTCATAAATGAATCTTGAACGTGTAATAGTAGTCTTGTTCCTTCATGCTGTGATCTTTGAGCCTTTATCGTTGTCTTTCGACTTTGTCTTTAAACTTGAGATCTTCAAATTATCCTTGACTTGTCTTTGCCATCTTGCGATCTTGTGTCTTTATCCACATGCTCATACTTTGCACAATCTTGAAAGCTTTCTAACAATCTCCCTTGAAAAGAGGTCATTCCTCTACATTAATTGATAAGGAAGATTTTGATCATCAGAGTTGCAGAAATCTTTAGTTTTCTTGATTGTTGAATATGTCTTTTAGGCATAAGTATGTGGTTTTGAATCTTCGACTTTGCTGAGTACACCTTAACGCCACCTTCTCGAGACAAAACTTAGACACGGACTGAATGGCTTTGACATTCGTCCTAAATCGGTAGCGTTTTACCTCCGGTCGGTGAAGACCATTACACGATATTAAATATCGTACCTGTGATTAGGTAGATTCAATTAAGAATCTCCTTGACAGGGTTTCGCGGCTGTACTATCCATTCTCTTTACTCGACCGTCTCAAAGCAAGACTGTGAACATAAAGAGTGAATCAATTGGATAAATATCCGCTTGATTAAAGTCGTCAATTCAAATTCCTGGAACAAGTTTGATTCATTAAGAATCTTACCATTGTTGCTTTCTAGTTGACACAAGCTTGATTCATAAACAATCTCGCAAGTTACCTACCGTAGCGCTGTTTGATGTTGACGCTAGAAGGATTTCCATTCGTCACTGTGAATATTAATGAATATCACTAAATGTTCTGGCAAGACCATAAAGATATTGCGTAAAAACCTGGAACGAGTTTGAATCCATAAAGAAACAAACCACTGTTGCTTTTCAATTTTACATATGCTCAACTCATAAAGAATCTTACACATGACCTACCGCAGTGCTGTTTGATGTTAATACTGGAAGGATTTCCACTCATCAGTGTGAATACTAAGTAGTATCACTCTGAGTGTTCTAGCAATATCGCAAGGATATAGCATAGGACTCTCTTGATCTTCATCCGTGTGTCCTAACGAGATTTGATTGATCTCTTGTCTCTAGACTCGATTTGTGCACTTTTAGTGGTCGGAGGCTGGAGCAAATGCCACCTATTCAATATTAACTATCTCGGAGGGAGAAAGTCAATAGAAGTCGTGTTGATCTATGTGACAATAAAACAAACTTCTTTTAAGAGAAGCCTGAGTCAGCTGGGGAAGGGTTGTGCATTACATCACTGGGTCCATGATGCATTGTCTTCATGATGTGTTAACCCGGTTTCTGCCTAAGTTGTATGGAGGGCTTATTTGTTTACACCCTTTATCCTTACATTTCTTTTTCATTCTTCAACCCCTTCAATGCTTACCAATACATCATTACTAGCACCTTATTGTGATTGTTCCAGTGCTAGCATCAGTACTTAGTCGGCATTCAGCTTCGTTCACATTCTACTCCATCTTTCCTAAGGACTTCTAATAATCTATTGGATTGTCCCTGGGAAGATCCCTCTGGTTTTGGTTGGATCATAGGACTTAAACTTAACCACCCTTTTGACACCAATAACGTCGTGGATTAAAGATGTTGTGGGTATTTGATCGTAACCATGAGTGCTTGAGTCTTTAGATCACATTTTAATCATATTTTTCCCCTATCTCTAATATATAAAATCGTTTGATATTAGAGATACCAAATTTGATTAAAATATATTTTGAAAAATAGTGTTGAAAAACTTTCGGGAGAAAAATGTGTCAAACTTATCAGGAATTTGGAACACTCCCCCTCAAAAATTGATCTAATCGAATTGTCATTGTGAGGATGTGATCCACATTTTACTTTTTCAGGATAGGAGTTGTTGAACACACAATTTTTGAAAGGTTTTGAATAATCATTGAAAGATTCTTGAAAAATTTGTGTTCAACGCTTTTTGAAAAACTCTATTTCTTTTTGGCAAAAAAGTTTTTCTAAAGCATAAACTTGAGTTCATACACATGTAAAGTCTTGACAAATCCACTCAAGTGTAAGAAGATTTAACTTCTTTTGGTGAGGGTAAGGGCACTAAAGCGTACACTCCCCCATGAATATAGATCCTGGTTGCAATCTGAAAGTGATTACAAGCCATTGTGTTGAGCTCAAAACGTTGAATGTTTTGTGACAAGCTCAACCCAAGATAGATTGCTCTACCCGTTGTTTGAAAAAATGTCCAAAATAGACATTTTCCTTCAAAAAACTAGAAATGACATGTTTTGAAAAATATTTACAACTTTCATTCGAGCTTTATGTACTCACCCGTGTCGTTATTCGCGACATTTCTAGGTACGTCCATATTATCTGTTAATGCAAGTGATGCCTAAAAACATTATTAGTGTTAACTAATCTTTCTTAGTTTTGATCACAACAAACTATACAACACATTTAGTGTAAAACATAAAACGAATTATTTAACTAACACTATCATCAAGGTAATAATCATATCACTAACCTTTCTTAATCATACTTAGTGATCATCAAAATGATTATCCTTAAAACTCACTTTTGTTAATATGACAAAAG
This sequence comes from Glebionis coronaria, assembly GCA_025667525.1. Classification (NCBI taxonomy): domain Eukaryota; kingdom Viridiplantae; phylum Streptophyta; class Magnoliopsida; order Asterales; family Asteraceae; genus Glebionis; species Glebionis coronaria. The sequence goes on along the minus strand of CM046878.1, from coordinate 23,223,284 downwards.
ACTTTTTAATAAACTTTCTTTTATAGAAAATGTTTTATTAAAATGGAAAATGTAAATTTGAAAATAGCATATTCCATATGCTATTAGAATATCCTTTGAAGGCTTAAAATACCTCAGATATTCCTACCCCACTAACAAACAAAAAACGGAGCGTACTCTACGAGCGGAACCTTAAGTAGCTAGGCGGTTCCCTAGCGATAAGGAACCGCCGGGCTAGATAAGGTACCGCGCCCAGATAGCCGTTGTACATTGTCTCCTTTAAATAGTGGATCAAATCTCATTTTCCAACAAGCCTCTTGAACGTTTTTCTCATCCCCCTTTCTCTTTTCTTGCATAATCATTAGTAAATGATCACTTAAAGTGTTAAGGATGTTTACATATGATGATCCTCTTGATCCCCTCCTTTACCTTGTCCAAAGAGAAGATCACTCACTCACTAGTGTTGTGATAAAGGTGAATCCATGAGCCAGTCATATTCATCATGATACCCTTTTTGTTTTATGTTAATCCATTGTATTTATGAATACTTGGACTAGTTGTGTTCATCCAAGTTATTTGTGAATACTTGGATTTGTTGTGTACATCCATTGCATATGTGTTTGCTTGGATTTATGTTGTGTAGATCCAAGCTACATGTGTACTTGGATATGTTTAGTTGAGTTGTAATAGATTGATTAGAAGTTCTCACTAAACTATAAAGTGATGTGGTTGTGTCTAGTAAGTTCTCACTTAACTTGAAAGTGATTAGTAGTTGTGTTGTGTGAAGTTCTCACTTAGCTTTAAAGTGAAGAGTCGTGAAGATTGGTTCTAGCTTTGGATTAGAACTCATCTAGCCTTGTGTCGTAAAATGGTGAAGTAGGCAACGTGGTGAAGATTGGTTCTACCTTGAGATTAGAACTCGACATCTAGCCTTGTGTCGTTAAATTGTGAAGTAGGCAACGTTGTGTAGATTGGTCCTAGCTAAAGATTAGGTCTCGACATTTAGCTTAGTGTCGGAAAATAATGTAAGCGACGATGTAAGGTTTTCTCCGCCAAGAAGGGAGCTTGTGGATATAGTGGAAATCTCGAGTAGGTGTACTCGAGGAGTGGAGTAGAAACGAGGATAGAGCCTCGTTGTCGAACCACTATAAATCTTGGTGTCTTCCCACTAGGTTGTCTCCTTCCTTACTCTTTACTTATTTCATTATCATTACACTTACCCATTATCTTTACTAGTGCATTTGAATTGAACCTAATCATTATGCAACTTAGCTTCAAGTAAAAGATAGTTTTGATACAAACCAAATTGAAAGTAATTTTAATTTGGTTGCCAATCGAAGAGAAACTATTCAACCCCCCCCCCCTTCTAGTTTCTACAATTGGTATCAGAGCGATGGCCACTCAAGATCTTTGAAGTATATTGTACTTTAAAACTTGGGTCGATCCATTGTCTCCTCAAATTAGAAGGTCAAGTTGTACTAAAGTTTCTCTTTGGTCAAAACTATTTTGTTTTTGAAAAATAGGTCTTTTAATTGGTAATATTGCATCCCTCTTAAGATTAGTAGTCTTTATGCATCTTAGATCTACTCTTGAAATGTATCTACTAGTTTGCATCTTGCTTTGTGTAGGTACTCATGAAGATCAATCATTTAATTGGTTGTGGATTGAGTTACTTGCACTTGTAGAAGACGCATCTTCATTGATCTTTAACATCCTTGAATGATGATACCAAGATGATTGGGAATGATACTAGTCCTTGAAGACTTAGTACTCATCATAGTCATTTTTGGGCATAGCATTGATTTCTTGATGGATTGCTCTTTGTGGCCAAGGTACGCTTTCGTTCTTCCACACGCCCTTTGATCATTCTTTTGATCATTGCTTGACTATGTGCTTGTTCTTGGCATCCTTGCCTCGACATTTGTTTGTGGTTTGTGATTCTTTTCTTTTATCCTCTCAAACCTTCATTGCTTGGATACTTGACTCACTATGGTGATGTAGAGTGAGTTAGTAGTAGCTTAAAGTATCAAGCATGATTTCCATGGTTTGCACCCATACGGTTAGTAGGCCCTTTGTGGGAGAGAAAGTGAATTAATACCTTGCTCATATTTTGGTCTAGACTAAGACTATTATTGAAAGTGATCTTAGTCTATACATGAATAATTGCTTTGTGTTTATTTATTACCAAAGCCGTTTAACGTTTCGCCGGAAAGGCACGTCTTAAACCACTATATATGACACAAGCTCTTCGTCTCCATGATTTGAAGATTGACATTAATCCCTTGAGCATTGATCTTAGTCTTGATTCACTTCCCTTGACTTCTCTCCACTTTGCTGTTTTGCTACGAGTAGTCGTTTGTCCGTTTCGGTTCTTTTCGAACTTGATTCAGCTCGTAATCCTTCATTAAAGCATATTGCCTAGTGTTATGATGATCCAATGTTATTCTAAAAGGTTTATGATATATTTTTAAGTATCTTAGAAAAACTTGGTTTTTAAAATTTTGCGAATTTCATTGATAAAAACCAGCCTCTGTAGGTGGTTCTTTATCTCTGGCGGTTCAAACCCGCGGTTCTCTATCGATAAGGAACCGCGGGCAGTAAAATCTGTCAGAGTGCCAGTTTGATTATTTTATTCTTTTTCAAACCAAACCCTCTCTCTCCCAAAAACACACAGCCGACGGTTTATCCTTTTTACACCATTGTTGAAGCTTCCAAAACCTTCAATCACTCAAATTAATTGATTCCAAGTTGTGGGTTTCACTCATCCTTCATCAAACATCAATTAATCGTAAGTACTTTCTTTCAATTTCATCTATTCTGTTCTAGGGTTCATCCTTTCATAATTGGGGATTTTTAAAATTGAAATTGAATAAAAACCTTAATAGGAATATGGGTTGAGATAGTTATTTTACTATGATTCCTTAGGTTCTCATTCATTAAGATTTCACTAAAATCCACTTATTGAACAAATCCAAATTTTGGCTAAATGATTTTGGTTAAAAGATGGAATTGAGATGAACCCATGAACAAATAGGTAGTTGCATTGTTAATGCTTACCCAAAAACCTTGTTTTGAAAAACCAATGTTCTAGTCCATTGTTAATCCAACATAGGTCATATGTTCTTGGTTAATAATGGAATTGACACATTGTGAACATGAGAATATTATGGATTCAATCCTTTGTATGTCAAGAAATTGATATAACACATTCTCATATTTTTGAATTTTGATTTTATTTTTCATATGAGTGATTGGAGAAATATTTTCTTGTGTTTATTTAGGTACTAATCATGCCTTCACAATACCAAAAGGATCATCAACTCACCAAACAATATATGCCAAACCTTTCCGACTTTTGTCACTCAACTCACCTTGCCCATACTTTTTCCTCCCTTCAATCTCGTTGCTTTCATGAGGGTAGAGTTGTCCAAAAGGATATCAAGGATTATGTCTACATCAAGTCCATGTTTGAAAACATTGGATTTGATTATTTGTTGAACATTAAGGAAGACATCTATCCTCGATTCCTATTGGAGTTCTTTAGCACATACTCCGTCATTGAAAACAACGATGGAATATTTGTTAGGTTCATCTTGAAAGATCAAATCATTCAATACTCTCTCGAAGTTTTTGGTCAAATTCTTGATGTCCTATTTGTAGGCACTTGTCGCTTCACGGATAAATGAAAGCTTAGTGCTCTCCTTGAATCCTACAATTGTCCTCCAAATGATCATGAGGAAATTGATCTTGACTTCATTGTTGACATTGTCTCCAAAAAGCGTAATCGACCCGTTAAGAGAAGCCTTCATACTAAGGTACGTTTGGTGAAACGTCACGAGGTTCTCTTAAGCGACCTTAATGATAATATGGTCCAATGGACCAATATCCTTAGGGAAAATGTGTTTTGTCTTGGTGGAAACCAGGATCATGTTCCGGTGTGTTTAGTGCATATGTTATATTGCATCTTTACCAACACCAACTACAATTTGGCATATTTTATCGCTCAACGGTTCAATTATGCTATTCACAAGCCTAAAACAAACTGATAGGTGTGTAAACACCCATCTTTTCTACCACTTAATTACAATAATAACCGGACCTAAACGTGTATTTTATGTCTTTTATGTCGGAATTATGCGTGGTTTGTGTTTTTGTTGTAATTTAGGATGAAAAGGTGAAAAGTGGAGAAAACACGGACATTCACGGGCATTTACGGACTTTTATTGAAGAAAAGGATGAAAGACGAAGTCAAGAAGTCAAGAGTGCAAAAAGAACGTAAGTCCACGACCAATTCTGAAGATTTATCGAAGAAAAAGTCAAAAGACGGAAGTTTATCAAAAGCCGAAGAATTCAAGTCTATTCTATTGAAGAATTTAAAGACGAGTTCGAAGAAATCCCGAAGCCAAAAGTCCCTTAAGTCCAAGTTTAAAGAAGATTAGAAGAAAAGGACTAATGACGCAATTAATGAAGATTAATAAAAGGAGGGACTTAAGCACGCAATTAAGAGAAAAGGAAAGAGGGGAGGAAGCTTCCTTAATCCTCCCCTATAAATAGTCATTAGATGTAAACATTTCATTTTGTTGGCTAAGGTGACAATTAGTCTTCCACAATTTTCTTATCTTGTCATTTACTTTCCTTGTCAATTTTAATACATGTTTTGCACTTAAATTATCCTTTTAATTCCAAGTAAGTTTTCAATTTGTGTTCTTTAAATTCTTGTCTTTACCTTTCTTTATCATTTGATCAAGTTCTTTTTATCTATCTCATTCTACTTTTCTTTCTTTTTGATTCGGTTACAAGTTCGGATTAAGCAAGATTTGCTTAATCCATTTGCTTATTTTAATTAAAGTCTCGTCTTTCCTTTCTCCTTTTAAGTCCTCATACGAAATAAGCCACGAGTTTGACAACCTTGTGTGCTTATTTGGTATTTTGCTTAAGTATTTTCAAAGTTTTCTTAAAAGTTTTGATTTTTAAGTTTTAATTTCATTTAAGTTCTTCTTTTTAATTTTGAAAGCTTTTAACTTTTTAGCTTATTGTCATGTTTTGATTCCATTTCATTCAAGTTCTTGGTCACGGCTTATTGGATATAGCTTATTAGGATTTGTGCTTATTACGAAATTGTGCTCCATCGGAAAGTGAGGGTTTACTAGACATTGCGACGGCTTGCTAACCACATTCCGATAGTGACAGTATTGGTCCAAGGGTTTTGCATTCCGATCCGGGATTGCGATAGTTGTATCATTACCTCGTTCCGATCTGGGGATTGCGATCGCATATTGCGATCGCTCTTTCCGACGGCTCTTGAGGCTTACTTAGACGAAGTGCTGCCCAATTTTCCTTAGCCACATTCCGATAGATTACACTCTGCATTCCGATAGGTGATATTCCGATCTGGAGGATTTCGATCTGAGACTTTGCGATCTGAACTTCATTCCGAACTGGGTTGTTTGGTTATTCCGATCTGAAAAGGTGACATATTCCGATCTGGGGTTTCAATCAATATTCCGACAGGGGGTGTGTTCATTCCGATGGTAAGGTTGATCGGAATATATTCCGATCTGGGTTAACTTTTATATTTTGTCTTGTTTAATTGTTAAGTTTTCTTTTTAATACTTGTCTAATTTTAATTTCCGCCACGCTTTAATTTTTAGTCATTTAATTAATTAATTTTCCGTCACGTTTTTAAATATCGCACATTTATTTTAATTAGATTTAGATTTATTTTCACGCTCTTTTAATACTTACCCTTTACTTTAACGACATTTACTTTTAAGTCTTGCACATTTAAATTTAAAAACAACCAAAAATATTTGTTTCCACAAAAATAAAACTGAGTCACATAGAGAACCTAGATCAATTCGATTAGACACACTTCAACGAACATAATTTTTAATTAGGTAAAAACCTAGTTATCAAATGGCGCCGCTGCCGGCTCTTTTCGTAAAGATCAACAGTTTTCTGTGAGAGACACGTTGCTTTTTGGGATCCGTTCACTTGTGAGCGTTATTTTTCTTGCCTAAAAAATTCAAAAAAAAAAAAATCATAAAAATTAGAAAATTGATAAAAATCCATAAAAATTAAAAATTTCAAAAATCCAAAAAGATTTTATCTTTATTGTGTATATATATTGTCTTTGCGTTTGGTTTCTTTTTCTTTTGCATTTTCAGGTGTATGCGTACTAGATCTTCTAATTATCAAGAGCCCGAGCCTCAAGAAGATTTAGATATGGCAGGTGTTAACAACAATAACATTCCACCGAACCTCAATAATAATAATAACAACAATGCTCTTCCACAGCCCGATCTTCGGACCATGGAGGAACTTTGCCAACCAACAATGTTTGGACGAGGAGGACCGATTGCGCCGATGCAAATCAACGCTCCTGAGTTTTCGTTGAAGCACCACATGATTCAGCAAGTACAAACAAACCCATTTAGAGGATTGCCTGATGATGATGCCAACAAACACCTCGACAAGTTCATTACAATCACCCAAAGCATGAAGTTGCCTGGGGCCACAATGGATGTACTCCGCCTACAACTCTTCCCACATACTTTATCGCATCATGACGAGAAATGGTTTGATCGTCTCCCGAAGAATTCTATTCACACTTGGGATGATATGACTCAACGCTTTTTGTCGCGCTACTTTCCACCATCCATGGTCACAAGCCTTCGCAATCAGATCAGCGGTTTCATGCAAGATCCCGGTGAATCTCTTTTTGACGCTTGGGAGAGATATAATGTCTTGATCGATAGATGTCCAAACCACAACATGCTCCCTGTAACCTTAATCGATACTTTCTACAACGGTTTGACTTTTCGAGATCGTGATACGATTAATGCAGCCGCCGGTGGCACATTCATGAAAAGGAGACCCGAGGAGTGTAGAGAGTTAATTGAAAACATGACTACTCATCATAAGAACTGGGATTCCTCTGCTTCTTCTAGGAACAACCCGAGAGTCAATGTTTCCTCCACCTCAGCAAACCCTGAGATGACCGAACTCACCCGCATGATGGCCGAAATGAGCAAAAGTATTACGCTTCTCGCTTCAAATGAACAACAACAACAACAAGTTAAAGCGGTTGCTAATCCTTGTGAAACATGTGGCGGTCCTCACTCATACACCGATTGTCCTTCGACACAAGGAAATCCGGAAAATGTGTATGCTGCTTACGGTAATTATTCACCGGAAAATTACCAAGCTAGACAACAAGGGGATAGAAATCTACTGAGTTACCGTTCCAACAATTACCTTTCACCCGGTTTTTCTCCTCAAAACCAAAACTCCGCCAACAACTACAATAGAAGCAACCAAATCCCACCAAGAGCTTCTAACCCTTATCAAACACCCACCCAACAACACCCACCCATTAATCCCGATGTTGACACCATCATGAGAACTCAAGGTGAGCAAATCAAGAATCTACAGAGCCAAATAATCATTTTGAAAGGAGACATCTTGAAGCAAGGTAATGACATCAGAACCGAGGTTCGTGATAATCTTCAATCCTCCTTCATCACTCAAACAACTAAATTAAAGAATCTGTTGGCTAGTTTCTTGCCCGAAGCTCAACCTTCTTCTTCGGGTTCTCTACCTTCAAACACCGTCACCAATCCGCGAGCTAATGTGAGTGCTATAACTACGCGTAGTGGAATTACCATTGTCAATCCACCTCCCCCACCACCATCATCTACACATCCTCCACCACCATATATCCCTACTCCTCCTACACCTAGTGTTAGTACACCATTACCGTCTCCGCCTCGTCATGACGATGTATCTCGGAAAGATCCTTCAACATCACAACCTTCACCACCCACACCTACACCATCTCCCTATCAACCCAGAATCCCATACCCTTCTCGCATAGGCAAGACCAATGAGCTAACCAAGAATGACTGTCAAGTATCGAAATATGTGGATATGCTATCTAAAATGACCATCAACATTAGCCTTGTTGAAGCACTTTGCCACATGCCGAAATTTGTCAAAGCATTCAAGGAATTGCTTAGCAAGAAGGAGAAGCTGATTGAACTCGCCAACACACGATTAAATGAAAACTGCTCTGCAGTCCTTCTTAGAGAACTTCCGGAAAAACTTGGAGATCCCGGTCGTTTTGTGTTGCCTTGCGTGTTCAACAAAACTGAAGAATTTACTGCCCTTGCTGATCTCGGGGCTAGTATAAATTTGATGCCACTGAGTGTTTGGAAAACACTATCATTACCCGACCTCATTCCAACAAAGATGACTCTCGAACTTGCAAATCGCACTCTCGCTTACCCCGTTGGTATAGCCGAAGACGTGTTTATCAAAGTTGGCACATTCACTTTCCCGGTCGATTTTGTCGTAGTTGATTATGAAATGGACCCTCGTATTCCTTTAATACTTGGTCGGCCATTCTTGAGAACCGGACGTGCTTTAGTAGATGTGGCCGAAGGTGAGTTAATCTTACGAGTCGGGGATGATTCTAAAGTTTTTAAAATGGGGAAGCTTACAGGCAAATCCTTTGGAGGACGAGAATCAGTGAATATGATAAATGTGCTCGATGACTTTACCGTCTATGACAATCCTCTATTCGATTCTTCCATCGATAATCCACTTTTTGACGATGATATGGATGATTCTTGCTCCACTTTGGACGCTTCTCCCATTTATGATTATCCACCGGTCTTTGATGCTTATGATGATTATGATTCTAGCTCAGATTCAGATGATTTTGATTGTACTTCTAAGTATCCCGAGCTGCCCACTTTCGATGATTTTGATGAGGCTGATACTCTCTCGAGCGATTCTTCACATGATGAAGATCCTCCGCCATCACTCGATCCTACTTTGGACGATTATTCATTTGAGGAAGATTTCTCTGAATTTCTCAACACATACTTCCCTCATGAGAGTGATGCTCCTCCTTTGGACTTTGAAGATTATCGTCTTGATCCTACTTTGGATTTGAAGAGCATTCTGTCAAAGGAGAAGAAACCGGTTGACACCAATATCCGTTGCACTTATGATTTGACACCTCTTTGTCCCCCTGCTGAGGACGAGGTTGTGCTTCTTTGCGGATCTTCTTCACACTCGGCTGAGCCTGAGTGCTATTTTCCCCTAAAGGAAAAGGTGTTCGACCCCGGTATTGAAGTCTTTAAGCCATCTCAGTATCCACCTGATGCAATAAAAGGAAAAATCTTTGGACATTTTGAAGACATGCTTGCACTTCACCCATGCTTCCACCGTGCTCCATCACTGCTTAAGGGAACCTTGCCACTTCTTCTTTGGCTTGCCTTGTTCGCCTTAAGCTTGTGTTATTTGATGGATGAAAACTATGTCTTCGATCCTGGTGGATATGTTTTATGCTTCTTCCGTTGATGATCAAGGTCGAGTCAGGCTCACGACTCGGTAAACAAAAACCAAGCGCTTCTTGGGAGGCAACCCATGCATCTATCTTTTCGCTTTCTTTATCATAAGTGTAGGGGGGACCCTTTGGTTTGCTATTTCCTCTCCTCACTTCTTAATCAGGGATTCGAGCTTCAATGATCCTCTCTTGATGATTCTTGACGACCCGTGATTCCGTGTTCTACTTCTTCCCGGTTTTATCCTAAACTCTTTTCGATTCACTATTTTATATATTTTCTCAATATTAAAATAGGAATCCCTTTAGTGGTCTTTTCCTTAGCGAGATTTAAACAACGTGCACAATGTCCTAAGTGTAGGGGAGTTTACTCCCACATGCTTAAACATTAAGGACAATGTTTATCTTAAGTGTAAGGGGGACTTCTATCGAAGTTAAGTGGTCTTTTCCTTGTATTTGTCCTCATTTTAACCGGAAAATCAATTTTTCGACATTTTTCAAAATTTTTGATCTATTTTGGCCTATTAGTTTTTACCATTGTATAGTTATTTTCTTTCCTTACTAGAATAAATGTTTAATAAGTGGTTTTAGTTTTCAAACGTTGTGAATCTTTTGACTCAACCCGAGTTTACTCTAGCTAGTATCCTTAACGTGTTTAAGTCAAGTTTTGCTAGGCTTTTATATAGGGAGCTATAAAACGCGAAAGTCTTAACTCTCACGGGTTAAGAACAAGAACTTTTCGCAAGTTCCTATAATTGATCCTAGAGAGTCGTTTATCAAGGGAACTTTAAAATGCGATTTCTAAAACTTGAAAAAGTCTAAGAATTTGAAAGATCCTATAGGCGACTCGAAAACCCAAAACTTTGATTTAATAGGCTAAGCATCCACGAGTCTCATTACTTGAGATTTTAAACTGTGGAGAACGAGAGATGATAGAGCCAATTATAAGTCCGGTATTCTTTCGTGAATTTATGTGAGTTAATTATGAGCCTATTCTCCCATCGCTTGCTAATAATTTATCTGCTAATAAATAAGGTTGCACGATTTGAAAAGTTACTTAGCTTCTAGCCCCAGATCGTTTAAAAGTTGCTCGGTATGGATTAGAGTTCATAGCCAAGGCATAACTTATTGAAGCGGGACGCGAAGATTGGCGAGTCCGAAAAGGCCCTAACAAGGCATGAGGGCTATATTTTGTTGCTAAAGATCCAAAGTGATGTGAAGAATCATTTATCGAAAATCAATATGAAGGATCGAGACACACGACGTAAAGCAAAACTCCCCAAAAGTCATGGAGAAGTGTATCCGAAAAGACCCTAACAAGGTATGAGGATAAATAGATCCAAGTCATAAAAGGAGGCGGATCGTTGTATATCAAAGTCCAAAATAAAGATTGGAGAAAAATGAAGAAGTCGTGGTCCAAGTATGAATCTCTCAAAACTTCAAGTGAAGAAATTCCTATATGAAGAGAAGACCATTATTTCATGAACGTCTCTCAAGATTTGAAGTATGAAGTCGCTGCCAAATATCGGTCCGAGAAAGGTCTCAAATCGCGAAGCGAGTTATGCCAAGATATGAACTTTATGAGGTCCCGAGAAGCAGTTTTAAAAGATTTGGTCCTTTAGCTAACTATTGATTAAATCGTTCACTTTATTTTCAGACTTAATAACTACCAAAATAAGTCAATAATGCATCCTCGTGATCATTCAAGACAACAATAAAATATAAGAGATACACCTAGGAATAAGGGAGTCTAAGTGAAGTAATTGGCCCACATGAGTTCGTGATAGTTTACTAACTTATAATAACAATGATCTCGTTTTTAAGCTTGGTTTGGAGAAAGTGAAAACTTGAGGATGATGATTATTCATGACATTTCCAAAACCCAAGGTATGCTTTTGATTTCTTTATTTTGTATGATTTTAATTTTATATTTCTTTAATAAAGGCCAACGTGGATTGATTATGATGAAAAGTGTAATCTTGCTTTGTAACTAATGCATTGCATGAGGACATTGCAATGGTCAAGTGTAGGGGATTTGATAGGTGTGTAAACACCCATCTTTTCTACCACTTAATTACAATAATAACCGGACCTAAACGTGTATTTTATGTCTTTTATGTCAGAATTATGCGTGGTTTGTGTTTTTGTTGTAATTTAGGATGAAAAGGTGAAAAGTGGAGAAAACACGGACATTCACGGGCATTTACGGACTTTTATTGAAGAAAAGGATGAAAGACGAAGTCAAGAAGTCAAGAGTGCAAAAAGAACGGAAGTCCACGACCAATTCTGAAGATTTATCGAAGAAAAAGTCAAAAGACGGAAGTTTATCAAAAGCCGAAGAATTCAAGTCTATTCTATTGAAGAATTCAAAGACGAGTTCGAAGAAATCCCGAAGCCAAAAGTCCCTTAAGTCCAAGTTTAAAGAAGATTAGAAGAAAAGGACTAATGACGCAATTAATGAAGATTAATAAAAGGAGGGACTTAAGCACGCAATTAAGAGAAAAGGAAAGAGGGGAGGAAGCTTCCTTAATCCTCCCCTATAAATAGTCATTAGATGTAAACATTTCATTTTGTTGGCTAAGGTGACAATTAGTCTTCCACAATTTTCTTATTTTGTCATTTACTTTCCTTGTCAATTTTAATACATGTTTTGCACTTAAATTATCCTTTTAATTCCAAGTAAGTTTTCAATTTGTGTTCTTTAAATTCTTGTCTTTACCTTTCTTTATCATTTGATCAAGTTCTTTTTATCTATCTCATTCTACTTTTCTTTCTTTTTGATTCGGTTACAAGTTCAGATTAAGCAAGATTTGCTTAATCCATTTGCTTATTTTAATTAAAGTCTCGTCTTTCCTTTCTCCTTTTAAGTCCTCATACGAAATAAGCCACGAGTTAGACAACCTTGTGTGCTTATTTGGTATTTTGCTTAAGTATTTTCAAAGTTTTCTTAAAAGTTTTGATTTTTAAGTTTTAATTTCATTTAAGTTCTTCTTTTTAATTTTGAAAGCTTTTAACTTTTTAGCTTATTGTCATGTTTTGATTCCATTTCATTCAAGTTCTTGGTCACGGCTTATTGGATATAGCTTATTAGGATTTGTGCTTATTACGAAATTGTGCTCCATCGGAAAGTGAGGGTTTACTAGACATTGCGACGGCTTGCTAACCACATTCCGATAGTGACAGTATTGGTCCAAGGGTTTTGCATTCCGATCCGGGATTGCGATAGTTGTATCATTACCTCGTTCCGATCTGGGGATTGCGATCGCATATTGCGATCGCTCTTTCCGACGGATCTTGAGGCTTACTTAGACGAAGTGCTGCCCAATTTTCCTTAGCCACATTCCGATAGATTGCACTCTGCATTCCGATAGGTGATATTCCGATCTGGAGGATTTCGATCTGAGACTTTGCGATCTGAACTTCATTCCGATCTGGGTTGTTTGGTTATTCCGATCTGAAAAGGTGACATATTCCGATCTGGGGTTTCAATCAATATTCCGACAGGGGGTGTGTTCATTCCGATGGTAAGGTTGATCGGAATATATTCCGATCTGGGTTAACTTTTATATTTTGTCTTGTTTAATTGTTAAGTTTTCATTTTAATACTTGTCTAATTTTAATTTCCGCCACACTTTAATTTTTAGTCATTTAATTAATTAATTTTCCGTCACGTTTTTAAATATCGCACATTTATTTTAATTAGATTTAGATTTATTTTCACGCTCTTTTAATACTTACCCTTTACTTTAACGACATTTACTTTTAAGTCTTGCACATTTAAATTTAAAAACAACCAAAAATATTTGTTTCCACCAAAATAAAACTGAATCACATAGAGAAACTAGATCAATTCGATTAGACACACTTCAACGAACATAATTTTTAATTAGGTAAAAACCTAGTTATCACAAACCTCCCTTACGCAATGCTTCTCACTCGCCTTTTTAAAAGGGTTGGCCATGATTTCCCAAATCTTGATCTTTCTCAGTTTCAACCGGTCAAACGGGTCATGCTACCTATTCAAGAGGTATATAAGAGAAAGACAAGATGTGATCGTAAATCCGACCAACAAGAGTTCAATGATGAGGACATGGACATGCCAACAAGTGATGGTGGTGGCATTGGCACAAGTGCTCCCATTGATTCTTCGAGCTCTTCTCACCACTCCACAAACTCATTCGTGGATGGTTTAGATGACATTGCTTCCCCACCTCACCATTCCTCTAGTGAAGTTCCTAATAATCTCAATTTAGAGGAACTTTACCGTCAAAATCTTCGAACCCGAGGTGATTTGCATGAACACCGGATTGAGTCAAGAAAGGGAATCAAGTACTTGGGGAATATGATCAAGGGATTGGGCAAGAAGAGAAGGTGAAAGCTTTGAAGTATTTCAAAGAATACATGTCGGTAAACATGTAATGTTGAACAATTTTTTTTTATCTTGGATGTGTATTAACTTATGCTACATGTTTGGATTACTATTTATTTTAATCCTAAATGTTGTTTATGCCATCATGTTTGTGATTTACATAGCTTTGTGCATCCTTTATGATAGTTAGCTTCTTAGATTTTGGTCAGTAGTTAACTTTGGCTTGTGAATCCTTTGGTAAAAATCTGGGTTAACCAAAATTTGGGATGTGAAATTTTTGAAACACCTCTGGTCGCGGTTCCATATCGACCAGCGGCTCCTTATCGATAAGGAACCGCCGGTTGTTGAGTCCATTGATCGTTGGGCTCAATGGTTATGAACCATTATATCTAGGTTGATCATCGTTCATATGATAACATAGCGGAAAAGAACAATGATCATGACAAGGTGTTTAGGCACAAAGACACGAATTAAAACAAATGGGGATGTTCATTATATTAATAACAAACATCCACTAGACGTGTATACATTGAATCCCACGTCTAGTGCGACACACACTTTAGGTTTACATTGTGAATGAAAGATATGATTAAAACCTATGACCCTTGGTTCCTTTTATAGTGTAAGGATTAGGGTTTACAAGAGATAAGAATGAATAAACAAGTAAATCTTCTATTTAAATAAACTTATGCAGAATATCTTTTGCATGTTTATCTAAATAGAAGCTTCCATTAGCTTCTTTTGTCTACGTTTTGTCAATGCTTGAATTGCATGTGACAATGCTTGGATTGCTCTTGACAATGCTTGATTCCATCAACGCCTAAATAACTCTTGTCAACGCTTGGAATGCTTTTGTCAACGCCTAGACAAATACTTCACGTTTTCTTCATTTTTGAGTTTCTGCCACATCAACTTTTTGACCCAACAATCTTCCCCTAGTTGATGGTGGCAAAACTTCTATGTGTATCTCTTGTAAGTTATACATGATCTTCAAATTGCTTCCCCTCAAGTGTAGCATGTATTTCTTCCCCTTTTTGTCACATCAACAAGGAAGTAAACAATGTTGCAATGTTGAAGATTCTCCAGAAGTAGGCTCTGTGTAATGATCCTGAAGAAAAATAAATAAAGTAGTCTTGATGCAGAAGTAGAATACCACAAACCTATGTTCCATGTCTTGTTTATCCATGTGATGAAGAACTTATACCAGATAGAGAAAATATAAGTAGACCTCGATCCCTTGTCAATATTCTCATCCTTTGTGAGACACTGAGCACGATAATGTAACTCCTTCAAGTGTTTATGACAAGTCTTCATCACCAACCATGTAAAGCACGAACAAGTTATTGTTAAAGTAAATGGCTGATGTCCACCACTTTAACAATATGATAAAACACAAACTCGCGAAAATCTCCTTCAATCATCAAACTTCCCATAAGAATTCTTCCCCTTAAGCTAACACCTCTTCATGACAAGTCAATATCTTCATATGTAAAAGCTGTTAGCGAATAACTCTTTCACAAGGCTATCCCGATTACATAATCCAATAAAATTCTTCATGAATTGTTGCTAACTTACTTAAAATCATTAATCCATTTAAATATATCCGAGCCATAAATATCAACTTGATATTCTGAATAAAACGGAGATTCCATGTACCTTTGTGTGTATAATCCTCCTTTTTGTATGCTTAAAAACGTACCAGTTTTCTCAAACAGCAGCTATCCATGTGTCGTCCAACATCTCTTGGTCAGATGTATTGTCCAATATCTGACAATACCTATCAGCATTGAAACTCATATATCGGACGACACTGTCAACACCATCAGTGTTGACTTATTCCTTGTCAGCGTCGAAACCCTTCCTGTCAGCGCCCAAATAACAAACGTCAGCGCCAACCTAAAATCCTGTCAGCGTTCATTCTTTTCAGCGTCAAAACTTTGTCAACGTTGCTCCAAGATTTTGTCAGCGTTGAGCTAACAAACAGCAACGTTATATATTACGTTAAAGATAATAAACTAATTATCTTTTAACTAATAAGAACGCATATCTCCACCAATGAGAAACAAATAGCCGTGTGAACACAAGTAGCTATCTTCAATCGTGTGAACACTCCTTATTCCACCAGTAAGAATCAAGTAATCGTGTGAACACTTAACTCTCCACCAATAGAAACGAAGGACTCACGGTAATATCATGGGATAGCATGTAGTGGAACCAAATTAGGGTTTTGTTTTGGGCCGTGTGAATGTAAAATATCCAAACCGTGTGAAACAAAAACTTCAACCAATAGGAATTTACAAACCGTGTGAATGCATTCTGTTCCTTCAATCAAAATCGAGCAACACATGAATAACCTTGGACTAGCATGTAGCAGATTCGAATCAGTAATGCGTATGTATTCATTGGCTCCGAACAGAAACTTCTTTGCACCTGTTACACCATGTCACCAACAGTAAAAAAAAACATCGATCTGGGGTTTAGAACTTTGTTTATCGAAACCCTAATTAGGGTTTGTGAATAACCTAAGATCATGTATCTTCACACGTTTTAACAGCCACCAATTTCAATTCTTCCTGCTTTTTAAGTAGATCTAGGGTTTGAAGAAACCCTAGTTCATGATTTCATGTGAAAACAGAAAACTGAAAATCTTCCATCAGCCAACTTCGACGCTTAATAACTTTTGCTTGGGGATAAAACTCGACAATCCCTCTGGTGGATGTTTAGATCTATGTATGTAGAACACACATCTAAAATTTCGTGACAATCCAACGGTTCAATCAAAAGTTATGACCTTCTGAATACTGCTGCGCACACAAAAACGTCCAGAAAAACTCCATACGAATTTTTCTTCTTCACCATACACGAACACCTCGTCGGACCTAGATATCAAGAGCCTTAGGCTCTGATACCAATTGTTGAGTCCATTGATCGTTGGGCTCAATGGTTATGAACCATTATATCTAGGTTGATCATCGTTCATATGATAACATAGCGGAAAAGAACAATGATCATGACAAGGTGTTTAGGCACAAAGACACGAATTAAAACAAATGGGGATGTTCATTATATTAATAACAAACATCCACTAGACGTGTATACATTGAATCCCACGTCTAGTGCGACACACACTTTAGGTTTACATTGTGAATGAAAGATATGATTAAAACCTATGACCCTTGGTTCCTTTTATAGTGTAAGGATTAGGGTTTACAAGAGATAAGAATGAATAAACAAGTAAATCTTCTATTTAAATAAACTTATGCAGAATATCTTTTGCATGTTTATCTAAATAGAAGCTTCCATTAGCTTCTTTTGTCTACGTTTTGTCAATGCTTGAATTGCATGTGACAATGCTTGGATTGCTCTTGACAATGCTTGATTCCATCAACGCCTAAATAACTCTTGTCAACGCTTGGAATGCTCTTGTCAACGCCTAGACAAATACTTCACGTTTTCTTCATTTTTGAGTTTCTGCCACATCAACTTTTTGACCCAACACCGGTCCTAGATAAGGAACTGCCGGCCACTGTGTCCGACAGAATCTTTTGCTTTACACTATTTTCTTCAATATGTGTAAACATTGCATGATTCTTTGCAAAAACCTGCACATTTCCTAAACTAGGTTACCTAAATTCATTATTCACCTAAAATGATTTTAACCCATTACTAGTTTGGATCATCCCCTCACCCATTTAAACCCACCTTGTTAGTCATGTTCTTCACACATCAAAACATCCTTCCCTAACCCTTAAACCACCCTTGTCAACCATGGTTTCTACAAAAACCTCAAACACTTCCAAAACCTCCACCCCAAGGAAAACACTTAAGATTAGGATTAAGTTACCCAAGCCTAACTCCTCACCCTTTCACACACCCAAAAATGAGATGGTTCCAATCCTCATTTCCTCATCACCTTCACCACCCCTTGCACCATTCAAGACAACCTCCACCTATGGTACTAACCACTCCATTGGTTCTACCTCCTCTTCATTCCACTCAAGAATGAATGAGCTCTCTTCACCCTTCACTCCAAGTGCACCCTTGGATGTGACTACACAACCCCAACCAATCCAAAGCATTCCTTTTGTGAATGACTTTGATGACACCTTGGTGACTTCACCATATATCCCTCCTAACTCACCCCTTTCACCAACCTTGGAGAACATACCTCCACACTCACCCATTTCTCCTTTGAAGAACATGCCTCCACACTCACCCACATCACCCTTGGAGACCATGCCTCCTCCACCTCCACCACACTCAAACATTCCAATTTTGGGTGTCTAACTTTCTCTCCTCTTGGGTGATCCTTACTATGGGTTTCAAGAGACTCATGGTCCTAATTGTCCATGTTGCCTCTATAACCACTACATCATCCATAACCTTAGGATGGAAATGTTTGGACTACATAGGAGGTTGCAAGAGTTCTTGCTTACCTTGTTCTCCATGCCTCCGCCTAGGAGATGAATGATGAGTTTTCTAAATAAATGTTTTTCAAGAAAACCAAGCCAAAGAAGACTACTCATCTAGATTTAATGTTAAACTAGATTTGTATTAGTTAGTTGTTTTTTCTTTTCATTTGTCATTGTATTTGCTTCCTTCATGAGTGTTTCATGAAGTTGATCTATGGATTTGTCTTTATGTGTTTCTATCCTTATGTGCACATTAATCAACTTTAATTTGAAATTAAAATTGAACCTAAATCTATCACAATCTCTAAAAACTTGACTAAAATTGGTTCAAAATGATATCTAAATATTTTGTCACCCTTTGTCAAGACATTCTTTGTGAATGTGTTGCTTTTATGCAACCCTAGCATAACTTAGTGCTAATAGAGGTAAAATTCCAAGATTTGTAACTTTTTGAAAAAGTCTTAGTTTTTCTCAAAAAACCTGGAAAAACTTGTTTTCAAGTCCACTGCATGCGGCTCCTTAAAGTCGCGCGGTTCCTTAAGTGATAAGGAACCGCCGGTCCCTATAAGGTACCGCGGACAGCAACTAGCTTTTGACTCGGTTTTGGTCAAAATTTAAAAAAAAACCCTATACCCTGTCAAGATTCCTTGTTTACTCAATTTGGCTAAACATTCCTTGACACTTCACATTTTGTATTCAAATTCTTACCTTGATTACATTCTACTTATACCCCAACCTTGAGATTTCACTCTCACACCTTCCAAACCTTGAGAATTCATTCTCACACATCTCCAACCTTGAGATTTCATTCTCACACCTTCCCAACCTTGAGATTTCATTCTCACACCTTCACAATGCCTAACTCCTCCATTCATAACCTTGCCATTTCTTTGTCACAACCCCACTCACCCAAAGCTTCCTCATCCAAGCTTTCAAAGAAACCGAAAATCTCGGTTCGACCTATTTGGATTAAGAAGAATGAACCATCTTCTTCCAAACCACCCAAAAACTCTACCTTCTCTCCAATCAAGTATTGGAATGAGAATTATACCATTAACCCCATCACCGGAGCAGAAGAAAATGTTCCCCCACCACCACAATCCTTCAACACCCCTCAAATCAATGACCTTTCAACCTTCCCAAACCTCACAAGGCATTGTGAAAACATTTCCTACCCTATTACCCCACCACCACCAAACCCTAGGTTTGATGCCCTACCCCCATCAACCGATTTTGTGTTGCATCATGGATCCTCGTGTGCTTGTTGTCGATTTCAACAAATTGAACTTGCTCATGTATATGAGAAGTTAAATTTCCTTGAATTCCTCCTCACTCGACCTCCTCTCCAAGTTTTCGTTCCGGTGGACAAAACTTCGAATGATGCATCATCGTCTTATTTTTCCAACTAAAGGACTAACTACTCTTAGAGTCTTTATTACTTTAGTTGTTTTAGATTCTTTTATATTTTTTAATCAATCTTGGAAAATTATCACTATTAGAATAGCTTATGCTTTGTGGTTTATTTTCCATATTTTTTTGCTTTAGATACTCATATTGTGTGTATGACTATCTACCTTGTTGTGTCTTTTCTTTTATGTAACCTTTGTGTTGTTTGTGTGTTATTTCCTTAGTTCCCTTTTGAGTTGATCATGGTTAATTTTTTCAATTGCTTATGGGTGATTCCATCAATTCTAAACTTTAACCCCTTGACAAGTTTATCATCTTCATTGGATTGAAGTTTGATTTTGTCAATTACCTTTTTAGACATACTTAGCAAAATACTTGCTTCTAATTTGAGATTTCTTCTCTCTCTCCCTCTCAAGTTACTTAGTAGGTAGTGATCATATATACATTGGTGTTTCTTTTCTTTCTACTAACCTTTGTGTAGCATGTCACCTTAGCTCATATACTTGGTGCCCCAAGCAAGGGGGAGCAACCACCAAGGGGGAGCTACTAGCAAAGTCCGGTTTACTTCAAAGACTTGTGCTAACCTTTTTGCTACGACAAAGGGGGAGAAATGATAGTGATAAACTCGTTAATAATTCGATATTTTGTGTTTCTACGTAAATGAGTTTATCGTTTGTCGTAATCAAAAAGGGGGAGATTGTTAATGCAAGTGATGCCTAAAAACATTATTAGTGTTAACTAATCTTTCTTAGTTTTGATCACAACAAACTATACAACACATTTAGTGTAAAACATAAAACGAATTATTTAACTAACACTATCATCAATGTAATAATCATATCACTAACCTTTCTTAATCATACTTAGTGATCATCAAAATGATTATCCTTAAAACTCACTTTTGTTAATATGACAAAAGACTTTTTAATAAACTTTATTTTTTAGAAAATGTTTTATTAAAATGGAAAATGTAAATTTGAAAATAGCATATTCCATATGCTATTAGAATATCCTTTGAAGGCTTAAAATACCTCAGATATTCCTACCCCACTAACAGATAAAAAACGGAGCGTACTCTACGGGCGGAACCTTAACTAGCTAAACGGTTCCCTAGCGATAAGGAACCGCCGGGCTAGATAAGGTACCGCGCCCAGATAGCCGTTGTACATTGTCTCCTTTAAATAGTGGATCAAATCTCATTTTCCAACAAGCCTCTTGGACGTTTTTCTCAGCCCCCTTTCTCTTTTCTAGCATAATCATTAGTAAATGATCACTTAAAGTGTTAAGGATGTTTACATATGATTATCCTCTTGATCCCCTCCTGTAACACCCCCACATTTGGTATGCGCAGCGGAACTACAACAATGGGTGCTACACAGTATTCATTGCACACAAGATATGTCAAACGACGCTAAAAAGACGTCGACTTAAAACTTGAAATTAAAATTGTTAGATAATACATGTCCACAGTTTTTCCAACCCCAAAATAGTGCACTGAGTTTAGCGTTTTCGGTCCCCATGAATCTCAACCCCAAAAACCTCAGTTTACAACCACATGACATTAAACATAAAAATTATTTAAGTAGAAAAGGAGGGAAAAACAAGCGGACACCAAGCCGTACACACAACATCCATCCCATGCATGCTCCATCCTACTTCTCAGCGGTTACCTGAAACACATGCCAAAAATTTGGTCAACGAAAACGTTGAGTGGAATTCATAGGTTTTACAATCCATTTGAACGTATATATAATAAAAACCATTCGTGATCATTTATAGTCTTGTCGATCAAACAAACTATAATCAGGATACTGACAATTGTGTTTAAGCTCATGACACTAATCCGTTAACTCAATCACCCGCGTAAATATACCGGCATGATTTAGATGAAACCAGTGCCCCTTCTAAAGGCATCAGTTGCAATTATACCTTATTTCTCATACAAAATAATCTACCGCAGAACTTACTATAAGTACAGCTTCTTGGCTAGCATTGGGTCGTTAACCCCGTAGTACTACAAATTGCATAAGCGGCTATTTCCCCCTACTCGAGGGCAAGACAATAGTTAATAGTTCATGAATTTAGGGACTTTTGCAACTTTGGTACTCAACACAATTTCTAAGGCAACTTTCGGGTCTAACAATCATTCATGATATACGTTCCTTTTAAAAACTAGCATGCATTTCCCTCGCGGGTAAAACAATTTGAAATAATATAAGCGAGGCTATAAATTCACACCTTAGATATTAAGTAGTCGGTAGTTCGAGGAGTGATCACTGACGATGTTACGGATGCCCGGGTAAATCAACACCTATCACAAATAACGCGTAATGAGTAATCTCATTTAAATACTTACGGTACTGTATAAAATACATATATACAAGTCACTTAAGACAAATATAACTCACGCCAAAAACAAAAACAACAAGTATCATGCATTTTATTCCATTCGTTCTTATAACCTACGTTGTCCATTTTTACCCATTCTCGCCGGTACTTGACTAAAGTACGGGCTGTTTTACCTTATTAAACCGTGCTTATAAAATTTGACAAAATTTCCAAAAATCCTATATGACCTGTAGATAACATGTTTTTAAGTCCAACAAAAGTTTTCACTTTTACGACCCGTTACGCAACTCATTTCCACGACTACATTTTACGGGCTGAAATTGCGCTTCGACCAATTTTGACCTCTTTGACCTATATGAAAAATACCTTTGACTTCTTTGACACCTAAGTCAACATATATACTCATTTGCACAGGTTAGGGACCAAATTTTGACCCTTGACCATTTACCAATTTATACTTGTGACCCTCGGGATTTGACTAAAACTTTGCACAAATTCGGATTGTGAAAGTCCTCGTCTCCCGGTACCCGATCTTTAAAATGTCATAACTTTTAGCTCGTTTTGAGTCACGGGCTCTACCTTATACCAAATTAAAGCTAGAAAGACCCTCTATCACTTCATTTAGTTTTCAAGACCTGGAACAAAAATAATTTTTATAAAATAGACCAAATGTTTCTGCCTAAAAATGACCATACCAAAAACATGCTTAGACTCGATTCCAAGACTTCTAACCAACACTAAACATCATCCTAAGCCTTCCCAAACATATCCTAACATCAAACTTCCATCCTACCCCTATTGATCAACCAATCTCAATATCAAGAATCAAAGAAAATGAACATGCAAGTAATAAAACCTATATGAATCATCCTAAAACAACAAACCAAACACAAATATAACATGCAAAATCAACAACCACCATGGCTCCCCAAACACCCCCTTTTGCCGTGGGGTTTGGGTGACCCAATCACCACAACCAAATTAATTTTGGTGGGTTTTCATGGTGTTTATACTTCCATAACACTAAATTATCAACATGCATTAGCTCTTTTAGCCTCAAAAACAAATTTGGATCATATGAAAAATCTTGAAAAATTTTTATCAATGCATGTTGGATTTGAGCACATGAATATGTGGGGAATGACCAAACTAAGCGTGGTCTAACCTTAGATTTTTGAAAAATCAAGTGGAAAATGATTTTTGGTGGATTTTTGGTGTTCTTGGGGGTGACCGTGGGTTTGAGAGAGAAGAGAGGGAGAGTGTTTGATTTTTTTCTTGTAAATTTTGTGTGTGTTTATGTGTTTGTCCATTTTGGCCCTTTTGATGGGTTAGGAGGGACCTAAATGCAATTTTGGGCTTCTTTTGTCCTTAAATAGAAAATGACCTCAAAACTTTGCGGGTTTGACTCATTTGTCAATTTTGAAAATTTTACGGGAGTCGGAAATCTTCCCGAATGCTCCAAAATATTTTTGGGATACTTTAAATGTACTTGGAAGGCTATAAAACTCACCCGACTCAACTTAACACGAACCGTAAATAAAATTCTCGAAAAATTACATTATCGATAAATCGTCAAAAATTATACGAAATTGGGCATCCCTCGGGATCGTAATCGTCATCGTCCTTCTTAAAACGTCAAACGTAAAAATTATAACCTCGAACATCGGCTTTAACCAAAATACTTATAAGTATAGAAATTATAATTTATTAAAAATTTCAAAAATTAGCGTAATTTAGGGTATCGTTAATGACCTCGATTCTAGGGTGTCACATCCACCCCTCCTTAAAGAGAGCGACGTCCCGGCGCTCGCCTCTTCTTGCACTCACATTTCGTCTTACTGGAACAGATGAGGGTACCTTTCCTTGAAAAAGTCCTCACGTTCCCAGGTGTATTCCGGTCCACGCTTAGAATTCCATCGGACCTTCACAATAGGAATCCTACTACGCTTCAACCGCTTGACCTCCCGGTCCATTATTTCCACAGGTTCTTCCACAAAGTGCATTTTGTCGTCTAGTCGAATCTCGTCCAAAGGAATCACCAATTCCTTGTCCGCCAAACTCTTCTTCAGGTTCGATACGTGAAACGTGTCATGAATAGCACTAAGCTCGGTCGGCAATTCTAATTTGTACGCTACTGGTCCAATTCGTTCAACGATCTTAAACGGTCCAATATACCTCGGACTCAACTTTCCTTTCTTTCCAAAACGAATTACACCCTTCCACGGCGATACCTTGAGCATAACCATATCTCCAACTTCAAACTCCAACGGTTTCCTTCGGTTATCGGCATAACTCTTCTGTCGGCTTCTCGCAGCAAGTAGTCGGTTCTTGATCTGCACGATCTTCTCTGTCGTTTCTAGTACCATTTCGGGTCCAGTCAATTGACTTTCCCCTACTTCACTCCAACACACGGGCGATCTACACTTCCTTCCATACAATGCTTCGAACGGTGCCGCTTTGATACTCGCATGATAACTATTATTGTACGAAAATTCCACCAGAGGCAAGTGGCGTTTCCAACTTCCTCCAAAATCAATCACGCATACTCGGAGCATGTCCTCCATCGTTTGAATCGTTCGTTCACTCTGGCCGTCAGTTTCCGGGTGATAAGCTGTGCTTAAACTCAGTTCAGTGCCCATCGCACGTTGAAGCGATCTCCAAAATTCCGACGTAAATCTACTGTCGCGATCCGAAATGATCGATAACGGCACTCCATGTCTACAGACGATCTCTTTCACGTACACGCTGGCGAGTCTTTCCATGCTGTCCGTCTTCTTCATAGGTAAGAAATGAGCAGATTTCGTCAATCTGTCCACAATTACCCATATCATATCGCATCCACTAGGAGTCCTAGGTAAACCCGTCACAAAATCCATTGCGATTTTCTCCCATTTCCATTCTGGGATCTCCGGTTGTACCAACAATCCAGATGGTTTCTTATGTTCTGCCTGAACCTTCGCGCAAGTCAAACACTTACTGACGTAACGAGCAATATCTGCCTTCATATTCGGCCACCAATAGACTTTCTTCAGGTCGTGGTACATCTTATCCGATCCAGGATGTATCGAATACTTCGACTTATGCGACTCATTCATAACCAATTCTCGAACTCCAGGCTTTCCTTCCTCAGATGAACACAATGGTAACCAAATCCGATTCTCAAAATATCTAAGTCCGTCAGACCTAATCACGAAAAGAGGTTTCAACATTCGTCCCAAATTCTCGGCTTCAACATTCCCTTTCATCAATCCTCTCTCCTGGGCCTTCAGTATGGTTTCGGTTAAGTCAACGCTCTCACTCATCACTAAAGCTCTAACTCTCAAAGGTTTCTCCCGTTCCTTCCTACTCAATGCATCCGCTACAACATTCGCCTTCCCAGGGTGGTAGCGAATTTCGCAGTCATAGTCACTCAATAGTTCAACCCATCGTCTTTGTCGCATATTCAACTCCTTTTGATCTAAAATGTGCTGCAAACTCTTGTGATCAGTGAATACAACACACTTTGTCCCATACAGATAGTGTCTCCACAACTTTAACGCAAAAACTACCGCTCCTAATTCCAAATCGTGCGTCGTGTAGTTCTCCTCGTTCTTCCTCAATTGCCTCGACGCGTAAGTTATCACCTTCTCATGTTGCATTAACACTGCTCCGTAACCCTTACGAGACGCATCACAATACACTACGAAATCTTCGGTTCCTTCAGGCAATGATAAAATCGGCGCGGAACATAACTTATCCTTGAGCGTTTCGAAAGCAAGCTCTTCCTCAATTCCCCATTCATACACCCTATTCTTCTCGGTAAGCCGCGTCAATGGTTTCGCAATCAACGAAAATCCTTCAATAAACCTTCTATAATACCCAGCTAAACCCAAAAATTGTCGAACTTCAGTCGGCGTCGTCGGTGCTGACCATTCCCTGATTGCTACGATCTTAGCAGGATCTACACGAACTCCCTCACTATCAATCACATGACCCAGAAACTGCACTGATTCCAACCAAAACTCACACTTAGAGAATTTTGCATACAGCTTCTCCTTCCTTAACAACTCCAAAATCTTTCTTAGGTGCTTCTCGTGCTCCTCCCTACTCTTAGAGTAAATAAGTATGTCGTCGATGAAAACAATAACAAACTTATCTAGATACGGCTTGCACACGCGATTCATAAGATCCATGAATACAGCAGGCGCGTTTGTCAACCCAAACGGCATCACTCGAAATTCAAAGTGTCCATACCGCGTACGAAAGGCAGTTACAGGAATATCCTCCTCTCTTACACGCAGTTGATGATACCCTGATCTTAAATCGATCTTTGAGTATACACTGGAACCTTGTAATTGATCGAACAAATCATCAATCCTCGGTAATGGGTACCGATTCTTAACCGTCAGCTTATTGAGTTCTCTATAGTCGATACACATCCTGAACGAACCATCCTTCTTCTTTACGAACAACACTGGCGCTCCCCAAGGTGATGAGCTCGGCCTAATAAATCCTTTGTCCATCAACTCCTTCAATTGATCCGATAACTCCTTTAACTCAGATGGTGCTAAGCGATATGGTGCACGTGCAACCGGCGCAGCTCCTGGCACTAAATCAATTCGAAACTCGACCTCACGGGTAGGCGGTAAACCTGGCAACTCGTCTGGAAAAACATCCGGATACTCGCAAATAACTGGTACCTCTTCGATCCTCGCCTCTACATCACCATCGCTCGAAACCTGTGCCAAAAACACATCGCATCCGCTCTCTACGTACTTCATCATCTTCAAACACGAAATCACCTTCAAACGAGAAGTGCATTCGTCTCCCTTTACCGTCAAAACCCTATTCCTCAGCGGAATCTGCACTAATCTCTCACCACAGACGATCGTAGCACTGTGCGCCATTAGCCAATCCATTCCCACAATCACGTCAAACGATCCTAGCTCTATAGGCATCAAGTCGATTTTAAAAGCGTAGTTTCCTAACTTCAAGGTACACCCTTTCAGTATAGAATTCGTACTAACAATTTTTCCATCGGCCAATTCAACATTATAACTAGTCGTTAACAACACCGGTTCTCTATCGATATGACGACTAAATCTAACGTCTACGAAACTCTTGTCGGAGCCAGAATCAAATAAAATACTAGCATAACAAGCGTCTAGCAAAAACGTACCGGTAACCACATTTGGACCTTGTGGTTTATCAGCAGTTCCCACTTGATACACAGCTGCCGCATTATTTCCTCCCCGTCTGTTCCCTGCCTTCGGGCAATTCGCTTGCACATGCCCTCTTTCTCCACAGCTATAACATCCTCTCATCCTGATAGCGTTAGCCCCAGTGGCTACTCCTCCCGTTCGACAACTAGCTGTCCTATGTCCTGCCTTTCCACACTTGCCGCATGCCGGCGGGCAATTTCCAACATGATACAAGTTGCACTTTCCACAATGGGGGTTCACTTTCACACCTCTAGGGTTCGTCACTGCCCTCATCCCTTCGTTCCTTCTCTGATTAAACTGCTGATTACGGTTCGGCCCATGGTTGTTTCGATTTCCACCTCGGTTCTGGCCTTGGGATTGATTACTTTGTGCCGCTTCCCATTTCCTTTTGTTGCCTTCAGCAATGTAGTTCTGCTTGTCCTGAAGCTTTACGTCCATCAAAGCGTGTGCCATTTGAACCGCTTCATCAAACGTTCCAGGTTTCGACGAAGTTGTTTCACCTTTGATGTTGCTAGATAAACCCTTTATATACTGCTTCATTTTCTTGGCATCATTGGCAAATATGTCCGGACACAAAAGACTTAACTCATTGAATCTCCTGGTGTAAGCAGCTATATCGTTGTTCTTCAAGGTCAAATGTCTCAATTCATCCTCCAATTGCCCCAATTCCTCCTCTGGGCAAAACTTCTTGGTCAACAAAGCTTTGGTCGCATTCCACGTTCTTGCATTTGCCACAGCCAATCCCACCGTAGCTACCTGAGTATTCCACCAACTTAACGCATCATCCAGAAACGTAGCAGCTGCAAACTTCACTTTATCTGCTTCTGCACAACCACTGATTTCAAACGTACTTTCAACTTTTTCCAACCATCGCCTAAGTTCTAGGGCTCCACCCGTTCCACGGAACTGCGTGGGACCGCACTTCATAAAGCTAGAATAGGTACACACTCTCGGGGCTGGTTGTCTCCCCGCGTTCCTTCCTGGATCCTGATTTCTCCCAGCTCGGTCCGCTTCCAACGCATTAGCTATTGCTTCCTGAATCATGTTGTTAACACGATCGGCAGTCAACTTTGGAGGCATTGTTTTATCGAATATCTCTTTCTGCAAGACAAGAAAAATAGGAAAAACAATGTAAGTATTCATATCAAGTTTCCCAGACATAAAATACATACAACGACACATCACTACGGAGTTACTAATATTCATCAATTCACACCACAAAAGATCAAATTTAAGACATATCACAGATCATGAAAGGTAACATAGATTGTATTGATAGTTAACCAAAATCGTGACAAGTAATGCCACTACAATCGTTCACCACAAAACATCAAGTACTTGAGTTTCTCGTCATAATACCATCATACAAAGGTCTAAAATAGTTCTATTACAATGATCAAAGAAAAATACAAAACAAGTAACTAGGCATGTGGTGATCCACACTGCCTCTTGGATGGCGGCTCGTCGTCGTCTTCCTCGGTTTCCTCATCACTCACGTCCTCATCCACATCATCCACTTTTCCCTTTCCTTTCTCATCCGGCCCACATTCTGTTTCCTTTCTCATCCCTGATGTGGATCCACACTCAATAGCTACCTGATTTCCCACCGAAATACAAGCACCTCCAGTAGGCGGCTGAACCATGAAGTCATTCGCCTCCATCTCCACATCGTCCACGAATCTCCAATCCGGGGGCAATGAATCCCTCACACGATGCTCCCAACTCTGCATCCTCGACAACCTCATCTGATCTTCCCTCACACGGTCAAGACTAGCACTTAAATTCGCAACCATTGATTTCAAACTGTTGATGGCACTTGTGTTCATCATCCCATCATACGCAATTCTTGAAGTCCTTTCCAACAGTCTTTCGTCCGCCTTGTCATTCTCGTCGAATCTACTGACCACCCTTGATTCCACTACATACCTCATGCACATCGATCCTTCCAAACCTCTCACAGTCCGTCGCACGTCATGATAATTCCTCGGTCCGGGACAGCAAATTCTTGGGATGCCTTGATGAAGAGAATTTGCGCTCATTGCACCTTCGGCTCTTCTGGGGATATCTGGTACACCAACCAGATGGGAAGTACGCATAGGCGTGGGGCAAGTAGTTCTCCTTGGGTCGGGGTCCTGGGCTCGTACATCGTTACCGTTATCGTTGGGCGGTACCTCGGCCATTCCTGCAATAACAGCGAATTTCGGAGGGTACATAAGTAATTTATACGATAATTATAAATATATGCATGCAAATGCAATGCAAAGGTGGTACATATGCCCGAAATGTAATAATATGATGCTCATGCATGATTAATACGAAAATTACGATGTCGGATATTTCACGTAAAATTTAACGTCTACATATAGTAATTCCATACTTATATAATAATTACCCACTTATATACTTTACTCAAAAGTATACGTCAAATGCTATAAATACAACAATAAATCTTACCGGAGCCATGCAG
Source organism: Glebionis coronaria (assembly GCA_025667525.1). Classification (NCBI taxonomy): domain Eukaryota; kingdom Viridiplantae; phylum Streptophyta; class Magnoliopsida; order Asterales; family Asteraceae; genus Glebionis; species Glebionis coronaria. The sequence continues at coordinate 23,193,748 of CM046878.1, read as the reverse complement.
GATAGTTGTGTGTGCATGGACCCTTTTCTTACGACACCAAAAGTTATAGTTTAGGATTTTCAAAAACGACCTAGTTCTCTATAACTCGTGGCTCTGATTACCAATCTATAACACCCCCACATTTGGTATGCGCAGCGGAACTACAACAATGGGTGCTACACAGTATTCATTGCACACAAGATATGTCAAACGACGCTAAAAAGACGTCGACTTAAAACTTGAAATTAAAATTGTTAGATAATACATGTCCACAGTTTTTCCAACCCCAAAATAGTGCACAGAGTTTAGCGTTTTCGGTCCCCATGAATCTCAACCCCAAAAACCTCAGTTTACAACCACATGACATTAAACATAAAAATTGTTTAAGTAGAAAAGGAGGGAAAAACAAGCGGACACCAAGCCGTACACACAACATCCATCCCATGCATGCTCCATCCTACTTCTCAGCGGTTACCTGAAACACATGCCAAAAATTTGGTCAACGAAAACGTTGAGTGGAATTCATAGGTTTTACAATCCATTTGAACGTATATATAATAAAAACCATTCGTGATCATTTATAGTCTTGTCGATCAAACAAACTATAATCAGGATACTGACAATTGTGTTTAAGCTCATGACACTAATCCGTTAACTCAATCACCCGCGTAAATATACCGGCATGATTTAGATGAAACCAGTGCCCCTTCTAAAGGCATCAGTTGCAATTATACCTTATTTCTCATACAAAATAATCTACCGCAGAACTTACTATAAGTACAGCTTCTCGGCTAGCATTGGGTCGTTAACCCCGTAGTACTACAAATTGCATAAGCGGCTATTTCCCCCTACTCGAGGGCAAGACAATAGTTAATAGTTCATGAATTTAGGGACTTTTGCAACTTTGGTACTCAACACAATTTCTAAGGCAACTTTCGGGTCTAACAATCATTCATGATATACGTTCCTTTTAAAAACTAGCATGCATTTCCCTCGCGGGTAAAACAATTTGAAATAATATAAGCGAGGCTATAAATTCACACCTTAGATATTAAGTAGTCGGTAGTTCGAGGAGTGATCACTGACGATATTACGGATGCCCGGGTAAATCAACACCTATCACAAATAACGCGTAATGAGTAATCTCATTTAAATACTTACGGTACTGTATAAAATACATATATACAAGTCACTTAAGACAAATATAACTCACGCCAAAAACAAAAACAACAAGTATCATGCATTTTATTCCATTCGTTCTTATAACCTACGTTGTCCATTTTTACCCATTCTCGCCGGTACTTGACTAAAGTACGGGCTGTTTTACCTTATTAAACCGTGCTTATAAAATTTGACAAAATTTCCAAAAATCCTATATGACCTGTAGATAACATGTTTTTAAGTCCAACAAAAGTTTTCACTTTTACGACCCGTTACGCAACTCATTTCCACGACTACATTTTACGGGCTGAAATTGCGCTTCGACCAATTTTGACCTCTTTGACCTATATGAAAAATACCTTTGACTTCTTTGACACCTAAGTCAACATATATACTCATTTGCACAGGTTAGGGACCAAATTTTGACCCTTGACCATTTACCAATTTATACTTGTGACCCTCGGGATTTGACTAAAACTTTGCACAAATTCGGATTGTGAAAGTCCTCGTCTCCCGGTACCCGATCTTTAAAATGTCATAACTTTTAGCTCGTTTTGAGTCACGGGCTCTACCTTATACCAAATTAAAGCTAGAAAGACCCTCTATCACTTCATTTAGTTTTCAAGACCTGGAACAAAAATAATTTTTATAAAATAGACCAAATGTTTCTGCCTAAAAATGACCATACCAAAAACATGCTTAGACTCGATTCCAAGACTTCTAACCAACACTAAACATCATCCTAAGCCTTCCCAAACATATCCTAACATCAAACTTCCATCCTACCCCTATTGATCAACCAATCTCAATATCAAGAATCAAAGAAAATGAACATGCAAGTAATAAAACCTATATGAATCATCCTAAAACAACAAACCAAACACAAATATAACATGCAAAATCAACAACCACCATGGCTCCCCAAACACCCCCTTTTGCCGTGGGGTTTGGGTGACCCAATCACCACAACCAAATTAATTTTGGTGGGTTTTCATGGTGTTTATACTTCCATAACACTAAATTATCAACATGCATTAGCTCTTTTAGCCTCAAAAACAAATTTGGATCATATGAAAAATCTTGAAAATTTTTTATCAATGCATGTTGGATTTGAGCACATGAATATGTGGGGAATGACCAAACTAAGCGTGGTCTAACCTTAGATTTTTGAAAAATCAAGTGGAAAATGATTTTTGGTGGATTTTTGGTGTTCTTGGGGGTGAGCGTGGGTTTGAGAGAGAAGAGAGGGAGAGTGTTTGATTTTTTTCTTGTAAATTTTGTGTGTGTTTATGTGTTTGTCCATTTTGGCCCTTTTGATGGGTTAGGAGGGACCTAAATGCAATTTTGGGCTTCTTTTGTCCTTAAATAGAAAATGACCTCAAAACTTTGCGGGTTTGACTCATTTGTCAATTTTGAAAATTTTACGGGAGTCGGAAATCTTCCCGAATGCTCCAAAATATTTTTGGGATACTTTAAATGTACTTGGAAGGCTATAAAACTCACCCGACTCAACTTAACACGAACCGTAAATAAAATTCTCGAAAAATTACATTATCGATAAATCGTCAAAAATTATACGAAATTGGGCATCCCTCGGGATCGTAATCGTCATCGTCCTTCTTAAAACGTCAAACGTAAAAATTATAACCTCGAACATCGGCTTTAACCAAAATACTTATAAGTATAGAAATTATAATTTATTAAAAATTTCAAAAATTAGCGTAATTTAGGGTATCGTTAATGACCTCGATTCTAGGGTGTCACACCTCCTTTATCTTGTCCAAAGAGAATATCACTCACTCACTAGTGTTGTGATAAAAGTGAATCCATGAGCCAGTCATATTCATCATGATACCCTTTTTGTTTTATGTTAATCCATTGTATTTATGAATACTTGGACTAGTTCTGTTCATCCAAGTTATTTGTGAATACTTGGATTTGTTGTGTACATCCATTGCATATGTGTTTGCTTGGATTTATGTTGTGTAGATCCAAGCTACATGTGTGTACTTGGATATGTTTAGTTGAGTTGTAATAGATTGATTAGAAGTTCTCACTAAACTATAAAGTGATGTGGTTGTGTCTAGTAAGTTCTCACTTAACTTGAAAGTGATTAGTAGTTGTGTTGTGTGAAGTTCTCACTTAGCTTCAAAGTGAAGAGTCGTGAAGATTGGTTCTAGCTTTGGATTAGAACTCGACATCTAGCGTTGTGTCGCAAAATGGTGAAGTAGGCAACGTCGTGAAGATTGGTTCTACCTTGAGATTAGAACTCGACATCTAGCCTTGTGTCGTTAAATTGTGAAGTAGGCAACGTTGTGTAGATTGGTCCTAGCTAAAGATTAGGTCTCGACATTTAGCTTAGTGTCAGAAAATAATGTAAGCGACGATGTAAGGTTTTCTCCGCCAAGAAGGGAGCTTGTGGATATAGTGGAAATCTCGAGTAGGTGTACTCGAGGAGTGGAGTAGAAACGAGGATAGAGCCTCATTGTCGAACCACTATAAATCTTGGTGTCTTCCCACTAGGTTGTCTCCTTCCTTACTCTTTACTTATTTCATTATCATTACACTTACCTATTATCTTTACTAGTGCATTTGAATTGAACCTAATCATTATGCAACTTAGCTTCAAGTAAAAGATAGTTTTGATACAAACCAAATTGAAAGTAATTTTAATTTGGTTGCCAATCGAAGAGAAACCATTCAACCCCCCCCCCCCTTCTAGTTTCTACATTATCGATACTGAAAGACATGTCGAGAAGAATCTTTTGGATTTTCAAAGATTTTTAATTTTGTATTTTGCTTTTTCATTAATATTTACATTTAGATGTTTGATAGATGAATCAAGAAGGCTTCTTTGCCTGAATCTCCAGTTCTGCTACAGTCAAACATCTCATACCAATTTTCCTAACTAGATACGCAAACCTCTCTTTCGAAAGAGCTTTTGTAAACAAGTTGGCTTTGGTAATCAGTTCCAACAAAGTATAATTCAACAATACCCCTTTCAACTTGTTCCTTAATGAAGTGATATCTGACGTCAACGTGCTTCGTGCTGGAATGCTGTACCGGATTGCAGGAGATGGCTATGGCAGACTTTGAGTCACAATACATAGGTACTTTATCAAAGTGGAAGCCATAATCCGTGAGTTGTGTTCTCATCCATAGAACTTGAGCACAACACGCAGATAGAGACACATACTCCGCTTCGGCTGATGACAGTGACGTGCAATCCTGCTTCTTGGAAGACCATCTCACAAGCTTATCTTGACCTAGAAATTGTGCACCACCAGAAGTACTTTTACGTGTATCAAGACACCCTGCATGATCAGAATCTGAATAGGCCGTTAGAAAGAAACCGGTTTCCCTCGGATACCAGAGTCCCAAGTGAATGGTATTCTTAAGGTACCGAAAGATCCGTTTAACCTCATTGAGGTGCTTTTCAGTGGGTCGTGCTTGATATCGTGCACAATAACACGTAGCATGAGATATATCTGGTCGGCTTGTTGTTAAGTACATGAGGGAGCCGATCATGGAACGATATTTCGTTTAATCTATGGCATCTCCCTCCAAATCAGCATATAGGGATGTGGTTGATAATGGTGTCCCAACGGGGTCACATGAGGTCATACCATGCTTTTTGATTATCTCTTGACAATACTTAGCTTGGTTAATGAAGATACCACTTGGGGATTGGTGAACTTGAATTCCTAGAAAGAATTTTAGTTCGCCCATCATAGACATTTCAAATTTGTTGTGCATTACTTTTTCAAACCGTTTTGAAAGTTTTGAGTTTGTAGACCCGAAAATAATGTCATCAACATAAATCTGCACAAGCAAAATGTCATCCCCATATTTATAAGTGAACAAAGTTAGATCAATGGAACCTTTCGAGAAACCTTTGGAGACTAGAAATTTCGAGATCTCGTCGTACCACGCCCTTGGAGCTTGCTTGAGTCCATAAAGTGCTTTGTGGAGATGATACACCTTGTCAGGATAATGAGGATTGACGAATCCTTCCGGTTGTGTGACATAGACTTCTTCCTTCAAATGACCGTTAAGAAACGCCGTCTTTACATCAGTTTGATACACGATGAAACCCTTATGTACAACATAAGCAAGGAAAATCCTGAACGCTTCCATACGAGCTACTGGTGCAAATGATTCTTCAAAATCAATACCCTCTTTCTGTCCATACCCCTTTAGCCACTAGCCTGGCTTTGTTCTTGATGATTGTGTTTTCTTCATCCATCTTGTTTTTCCAGACCCATCGAAGATTTAACAGAATTACATCGTATGGTCTGTCAACAAGTTCCTAGACTTTAAGTCTTTCAAATTGAAGAAGTTCATCTTGCATCGATGAAATCCAAGCATGATCAGCCATGACTTCTTTGATATTTGTTGGTTCAGCTGTACTCACGGTGAGTGCGAACATACAAACATCGCCATCGGTTTCAAGCTATCGTCTTGTACGAACGGGCTGTGAAGGGTTTCCAATTACTTGAACCAAAGGATGATCTCGGGTCCAATTAGGGATGGCAAAAGCAACCGAAACCGATGGGGAAAACCGAAAACCGAACCGAGTGGGTTGGGTTCGGAGTCGGGTTGGCGGGTTTGGATGCGGATTCGGGTTTATTCTATTTTTCGCGGGTACAGGTTCGGGTTCGGGTTTCAGTAATACCCGCCCGTTTACCCGTATACGTACCCGTTTACCAAAATACATACTGTTTTTTGCTATTTTATATAAGTTTTGAATTTGTGCGAAATAGTAGACAAATATTTTTAAACAAAAAAATGCTTATATTAGTTATATTTTATATGCGTTAAGATGTTTGTCATCAAGCATATTTGAGTTTGTAACTTTAAATAAAAACAATGATTTATTCGATCATTAAATCGCATGATATGATATTGAATTAGTATTTTTTTTATCTTCTAAAAACTTAATAAAGAAATATTAGAATATTATGATTGTTTTTCAATAGTTTTTCATAACTTTATACGCACAATTATGTCCAATGAAATTTAATTGTGGATACCCGATACCCGATACCCGCTGGTAAAAACCGAAAACCCGATGGGTAATATTAATCGGGTACCCGTCGGGTATTGGGGCGGATGCGGGTTTGGATATTATAAACGGGTGCGGGTACGGGTTCACTAAAACCCGACCCAAACCCGACCCGTTGCCATCCTTAGGTCCAATGATGTGTTGAAGGATGTCGTTGGTAGAACGTATGCATATTTGACGGATCAACATGGCGAGTAGAAGACTCTCCAGTTTCGTGTACCGGTGTACCTAATGGGTTGATAAATTCGTCTTCGTCAAATAATGCATTGTCTGCTTGATTTGTGTTCTCTGGAGCAATGCCAGTAGTTGTGGATGTTGTAGGATCGATTATTGAAGTGATATTCTGAGGAGGTAGATCTGCAACAACCCGTGTTGAAGTAGATAAAGTTGTATCCTTTTGTTGACGATGATCGGTATCATCATTCTTATCATGAGTGACATCAGAAAACATCGATACAACATGTTTCTCCCCCGTGAAATAGTCATCATACATTGGTCCATATAACATTTCCAACTCTTCAATTGTCGTGTTGACTGTCATATCTGCTTTTGGAACATTTTCTTGAACCAGCCTTGAACTTGACGGTACATTGTTGTGGTTGTTGATGCAAAAGTTGGGTGACCCTTGCTAGACCCGAATTAGGCTTAATTCGGGTTGGCTGGACTCCGGCTCCTGCACCAAGTGAATCGTTTGGTTGGGATCCTGCACACTAAACAACACGCGTTAGGCTTACCGTGGGAATGTTTCCCACGATTAGACTCCGGCGTGAGAGTAAGTAATCGATTAGGGTTTATGTGAGTTGAGAGTATAGAGCGTAATACCTTTGTAGAACCCTTGGGGGTTCCTTTTATAGGCAGTGGAACCCTAGTGGGCTGCCACTGATACTTCGGCCCAAGGAAAGGATAACTATCAGAATTAGAATGATTGTTATCTTCTAATTATAGCAGTGAATATCCTTCCCTTTTGGGGTAAACCTATTCCTAGACAGAATATGATTCTGTCTAACCCTATGTCGGCCGCACCGGGCCGTGGGCCGCACACATGTGTGCGGTCACTATTCATCCAAGCCCATAAGCCTGAATGATATTATCCCACCCATCTGTGATGGGCCGGATACGGGTAGTACCCGTGGGCCGGGTTCCTGACCCGGCTGGGGACTATACGTCATCATGTCCCCCCAGTCTAGTTGTTACAGCCGTAGGCGTAACCTCTAGACTATCAAGGTGCTCTCCGGACATACCAAGGAGGACCTAGGAAATGAGAAACATTGAAAATTTTGTTCTGGCCGCACGTGGCGACCCGTCGTAGGAATATATTTTGAATAGTACCTCAGCCGCACGTAACGGTCGAGACAATTTAAATGTAACATTAAATACGGTCTTATGTAAGAGCCGCATATCCCGACACAAGAATAAAAACATTAATGATAGTCAACTTTCCAGTCGCCTGCCTGCAAAAGTGTACCATTAATGCCCACCATTGAGCCACGTAAAACTGCCAAGAAGTGACCCGTGGGTCCCCCTCTGATTTTTCAGAAATGTCAGAAATCCTATCCGTTGGATAGGCGAGGTGGCCTACACGTGTCGAACATCCATGGTACCTCGGAAACCGAGGCAACCCTATATAAGAGTTGGTATGCGTGTTTGTTACACACACAACTCACCCCTTCTTCCGCCATTGTTATTATCAAGCTTATACCTCCAAAACTTTGCCTTCTTTTCCACGGACTTCCTTCGCCGCAGGTTAGATCATCACGCCCTTAAAAACCTTTTTATAAAACATGGTAAAGGACAACCCCTTATCACGGATGTCCTTAACGTGATGTCTGCGGAAAAATATATCGACTTCCTGTCGAAGTATTATATACCCGAAAGCGTACACCCCACCTATCCAGGTGAGGGTGAAGCGATTACGGATGCACCGGGGGGAAAATAGGCGTATACACACGCCTGTTTGACTCGGCCAACTACCGTATCCCCTTATCCAAGTTCCTGGTAGACCTTCTATTATATTATGACTTCCACATAACCCAACTTCACTGCATAGGGGCGTGTAAAATCAACCAGTTTGAAATTACATGCCATACCTGCGGAGTAACCCCAACCGTGAACCTTTTTAGGGATTTTTATTTCCCTCAGCTAGTGAATGGGTGGCTGTCGTTTAAAAAACGACCCGGGAATGCCCCTATGACGTATAGGAAGCCTCTAGACTCCCTTAAGAACTGGTACGACCATTACTTCTTTGTAGATGAGAAGGTGTTCCCTACTCCCTTCGTACTCAAAACCAATGCCCCTAAAGACTATCCGCCCAAAGCCAAAGATTATAGCAGCAAGGACCTAAAAATACTAGATACCCACCGCACAGAATTCCACAGAGGGTTGCCGGAACACTTTCTGTGCTTAGTAGGGATAAGCCGCCGCTACTTTGGGAGGGATGACTTATACCCTGCTTCCTGACGGAACAGGGAGAGGGTAGGTCTATTTTATATGTTGTAGATGTGAATTGTCATGTATATTTGTAGAACTTTTACTAACCCATGTATTTGTAAAATGTCCGCAGAGATGAACCTTCACGGACTAATCCGACAGGGCGACCCAATGAAGGTAGCGGAAGGATTCCGGCCTTTGAAGCCGAATGAGCTCCCCTTGCTGGAAGCGTTAGCTGACCGCACTATGCCGCTCGAAGAAACATCCGAGCCTAGATCAGATGAAGAAGAGCCCGCCATCGAGAAATCCCCATTGGATTTCCTCAATGAAGATGGCGAAGAACCATTGCTAGAGGGGGGCACCACCAACCAGGAAGAAGAGAATGACCCCAACGAAGACACTACTCAGGCATCTGGGTCCGCCCCGCTCACCTCTAGGAAGAGAAAGACCACCAGAAGGGTGGCAAAGAAGATAGGGGACGAGGCCGGAGCCGCGAATGCTCCTCCAAAGAAGCTGAGGAAGGATCATCCGCAGTACCAAGAGGGGAGTGGTACCGCGACCGCTCAGGCCGACCCCACCCCGAACATGGGAGGGCCAGTCTTGCGAGTCACCCCCGTGAGCGCCGTAGCTCCTACCGGCCCAGACCCTGCCATGGACACCTCGTAAGTACCCTTTTGAGTATGATTCGTGTCTTTAAATAATGCGTAGACTAATATTGTTATGTCAAATAACAGGGCTAATCCGGCGGCCGTAGCACAAGAGTAAGAAGTGGGGAGGAATCCATCCCCCGCACCAACCAACAAGCCCCCATCCCCTGCTGCCACACATGCCAAGGAGCCACACCCTGAGGGGCCAGAAGAAAGCCTGCGCTTAGCATGGAACCTGTCAAGTTTGACAAGGCTGGAGGCAGAGTCCGAGTGCTCAGAATTCATTGAACACATCACCCCGCCCGTCCTTGCACAAGATCTCGATGATTTGGATCATGAGGCCCTCCTTGAGCAGTTTGACGTGTCGTCCGCACACCAAGTAACGGTGGGAGCCGCGTTGAGACGCCGTCTAATCAAGGCCCTCACAAATGTGAATCGGGTAGATAAGAAGATAGCCCGTCGTGAGGCGATGGTCGTGAAGAACGAGAAGACCGTCGCATCATTGCAGGTGGCGCTGTTGACAGCCGAGGCGACGGTGAAAGAGCAGGCTCATCACGCCGACACCCGAGAGAAGCGCATTGCTGAGCTTGAAGCCCTTGTAGCCGCATCAAACGAGAAGGTAAACTTTCGAAATTTTGTACATACACTCATACTTTGGGTATGCATTTAACCCAAGAAAAGTATATATCCTTGTAATAACTCCAAATTTTATATGCAGGTGTCTGCGGCCGAAGCTGCTACCAAGGCCGTGACCGTGCAATCCTTCACATCGCCCAGGAACGTGATGCGCTGAAGGATGAGTTGACACGGACCCAGACCAACCTTGAAGAGCAGGCTGTCTCAGCTGATGAGGAGCTAAGCAAGATGGCTGTAAGTTGTGCTGAGAGAATATGTCCTCCCCTGCTATCCGCTATAGCCGGACGCAGGTGGATTATCGGGAAAGGACTACGACTTGCTGTGAGCAGGGCACTGGAAGCTCCACACCTATTGCAGGCATTTGTCGGGGTCGTATCCGATGGAATCGACCGTGGTAGACATGAGGGCTTGGTCAAAGCTGCAGAACTGATAGGAAAAAATGAAGACATCACACAGTATCCCTATCATAACCCTTCCGCTGCGGATAACATGATCGCGTCCATGAATGCCTTAGCGGAAATCCAACACCCTCTCCTGGACGAGCTTGAGACACTTAAGGACGCTCCAAACGAGGCAATAACGTCCCGGCTGAGCGCTGATCCCATTCCTTTGACCCTGGCCACTTATGATTCCGCATCCAAAACAACGAAAGGCGAGAAATTGCTTGTAGAAGCATTGGATGCTATTGCGGTCAAAGCCCGAGATGGGAAGGATGCTCGTGGGGAGGTCCTCCGTGCTCTAATTGAGGAAGGGAAGAAGGACATAGGGGAATTCCTACCCCCCTTGTAACTTATCAGTTGTAAACACTTGTAATTTTATTCGTCCGTGTATGTACACGGCTAAGACATATTTTGAAATGACTTGTCTTTTATTTAGAAGTCCGTTATGACCACGGCCATTTTGTTATTTTATTTTTGAAACTTGTGTATTTTCATTTTGTTTTGAACATTGTATTCGAATACCGCATGATACGTCACGTCTTACACACAAAAAAGGAAAATACATACAAGTCTATAATTTACTAGACATGCGACGTGCGTCTTTACTATGCAGAGTACTGCGTGAGTACGGCATATGAAACTTACCACAACGTCTTGTGAGTAAGGTGTCTAGTAAGGATACATGATCCGTGCGGCTGGGGTTGCATCCCTCTTTCGCGGCAAGTTGAATTAGTAGGTTCACTTAATCCTCTTACCCCGCCTGGAGGCGTATAGTACATGTACAGTAGTTTGAATGAATGCATATGAATGAAACATGTCATATTACAATACAAGTAAAATTCATACGACTAACAAAAAATCTAAAAAATGATTTGCACGAAACAAGCCGTGGAGCTAGCTAGGCACCACGGCATTTTATTAGAACGCTTACATTTTTGTTTGAACGATAATGACAAGTCCTAAAAAACAATAAAGGAAACTAAGCAAAACATAAGAAAAAACAGATAAACCGCATGGTTCTTTATTAAGGCCACATATAGCGAAGCACCCATGCGGAAGCCGTAGCTTTTTAAAGATAGCACCATTTGAGATTGGAGATGTTCCATGTGCGCTCTAGGTCGCGGCCATCCATGTCACGTAACTTGTACGCACCTCGTCCTAAGGCTTCCGTGACTTCATACGGTCCTTCCCACTTAGGGCCCAGCTTTCCTGTATTCTCCGCTCGACTTGCCTCGTTAGCACGGTAGACGTAATCTCCCGGACGGAAAGAAACACCCTTGACCCTGGCGTCATAATAAGCCTTCATCTTAGCCTTGGACTTAGCCTCATTGATAGCTGCTATCTCCCTCTTTTCTTCCAACAGATCCAGGTTGATTCGCAGCTGCTCGTCGTTCGTGACGACATTAACTTCCGCCGTGCGGATGGTAGGCATTCCTATTTCTGCTGGTATAACAGCTTCAGTGCTGTAAGCCAATGCAAATGGAGTATCTCCGTTGGCTGTTTTGATCATAGTTCTATGCGCCCATATCACATGTGGTAACTCATCGACGCATTTGGCACTTCGTTCATCCAAACGCGCCTTGATGCCATTTCCCAAGCTTCTATTTGCTCGTTCGACGAGGCCATTTGTCTGCGGATGCTTAACAGATGTGAAGCGCCGCTTGATGTTCAATGATGCACACCAGTCTTTGAATGGATTGTCCGTGAACTGTTTACCGTTATCCGAGATGATTTCTCCTGGTAGGCCAAAACGGCACACAATATGTTCCCAAACAAACTTTTTAACTTGTTTGCCTGTGATAGATTTGACTGCCTTGGCCTCTATCCATCGTGTGAAGTAGTCCATCGCGACAATCAAGAATTTAACCCCCCCCCCCCCCCCCCGCAGCTACAGGAAATGGTCCTACAATGTTGATTCCCCACTTATAGAATGGCCATGGGGACGTGATAGGTGTAAGCTCCTGCTGCGGGTGCCGCGGCACTGGCCTATGCACTTGGCAATCACTACACTTGCGAATCATGTCGCGCGTGTCTCTGTGCATGGTAGGCCAATAATATCCTGTCCGTAAGGCTCTAGCTACCACGGATCGTGGACCCGCATGCATGCCGCACAATCCTTCATGTATATCACTGATTACGTATGCGGCCTGACGTGGTCCAACACACCGCAGCCACGGCTGCAAGAAAGAGCGCTTGTAAAGGACGCCTTCTCGAAGTTCGAAATGCTGCGACTTCCTCCTAATGCGCCGTGCTGCTTTTTCCTCGTCTGGAAGGGTCTCGCTAGTCAAATAGTTGATAATCGGGGTCATCCATGTAGGTCCATCCTCCTCAACTATAGTAGCGACCTCCCCTTCCGTTATAGATTTCTCCTTGAGTATTTCCACCAAGACTTGTTTAGACAAGTGAGCGAAGCTTGTGGATGCGATCTTACTAAGAGCGTCCGCCTTCTTGTTCTCGCCCCTTGGCACCTGCTTGATGGAAAACTTACTGAAAACCGCGATTAGCGACTTGACTTTTTCCAAGTACCTGACCATGTTGTCCTCCTTAGCCACATATCCACCTAGAATATGGTTCGCGACAAGCCGTGAGTCCACGTAGGCCTCAAGGTTGCGAACTCCCATTCTAGCGGCGATTTTCAAACCCGCAATTAATGCTTCATATTCCGCTTCGTTGTTGGTGGCCGTGAACTCAAAACGGAGGGCATACGTGAATTCCATTCCTTCCGGATTTGTGAGAATGAGACCAGCTCCGGACCCGTCCGTACACGAAGATCCGTCCGTGAACAACACCCATGGTTCTGTTGGAGTCTCGTCTTGCTTAACGATTGGCCCTTCCTCATCCGGCTTCTCGATTAGGAAATCTGCCAAGATCTGGCCTTTCACAGCTATCCTTGGCCTATAAGATATATTGTGCTCCCCTAATAAGATGCTCCATTTCTGTAGCCTCCCTGCCACGTCCGGTCTAGAAATAACCTGCTTGATTGGCTGATCCGTAATGACTACAATTGGGTGCGCCTGAAAGTACCGGCGCAGCCGCTTTGTAGCAAACACTAGTGCTAACACCAATTTTCCATAGAGGAGTAATTCAGCTCCGGCCCTTGTAGTGTTCTACTTATAAAGTAGACCGGAGTTTGCACTGTATCTCTATCTGTCATAAGTACCGCGCTTATTGCGCCATGAGTGGCTGAGAGATACATAATGAGTTCCTCCTTTGGCCGGGGAGCTACTAGCATAGGGAGGGATGCAAGATGCTGCTTGAGTTGGCCGAAAGCTTCCTCGGCTTCCTTCGTCCACCGGAAGTCTCCCTTCCTAATGCACTTCTTGAGTGTCTTAAATAGGGGTAATGACTTCTCTGCGGATTTAGATAAGAACCTATTCAGCCCGGCTAGTTTCCCATTTAAGGATTGCACCTCCTTCCGTGTCTGGGGGGATGGCAGTTGTATTACTGCGTCCGTCTTCTCTGGGCAAGGTTTGATGCCGTTTGGATCAATCAAATATCCCAGTAACATTCCCTCCGTTGCCCCAAACGTACATTTCTTTGGATTTAACTTCATGTTAATCCTTCTCAATGTGTCGAATGTCTCTTGGACATCCCAGAGAAGTGCCTCCTCCGTGTGACTTTTTATAACCAAGTCATCCACGTAGACTTCCAAGTTACGACCTATCTGTGATTCAAAAGCTTTGTCCACCAGCCGTTGATATGTAGCACCGGCGTTCTTCAGTCCAAACGGCATTTTCGTATAGCAATATACGCCCTGGCTCGTATGGAACGCCGTTTTTTCTGCATCCTCCTCCGCCATCTGGATCTGGTGATACCCTTTATATGTGTCCAAGAAGCATTTAAAAGGATACCCACATAGGGATTCCACCTTCCAGTCAATTTCCGGTAACGGGTAACAATCGTGTGGGCAGGCCTTGTTTATATCCGTAAAATCCACACACATGCGCCAACTTCCGTCATGTTTCTTGACCATGACCGGATTGGATAACCACTCGTGGTAGTATACCTCGCGCATGATGCCTACGTCCACTAGTTTCCGTACTTCCTTCAATATCACTTGGCTGCGCTCAGGCGCCTGGCCGCGCTTCTTTTGCTTGACGGGTTGGTACCCTTGGCGGATCTGGAGCTTATGCTCTGCTATCGCACGTGGTACGCCTGTCATATGCTTTGGCTCCCATGTGAATATATCTAAGTTCGCACTTAAAAGAGAGCACATGGCCCTTTTGCCGCTTTCCGAGAGCGCCCCTCCTATGGATACCTCCTGTTCTGGATAGTCAGGGTGAATGGCTACCTTCCAATTGGGAGGTGGTGATCCATCCTTGGGTGGAACAGGTGGAGCCGGTGTTGTCATGGTGTGACACTCGGATGCCGGTACGATTGTGTTGTAGATGGTAACAATTCCCCCCTCAACGGGGAATTTGATCATTCCATGCGCCGTGGAGGGTACCGCTCGTATAGCCAAAATACCTGGTCTGCCTATGATCCCATTGTACGGAGAATGTGAGCGTATCACCATGAAGTTCATCCACGCCGTAGTGGAGTGTTCCTCATTCCCAATGGTTACAAGCAGCCGTAGTTGCCCTATTGGCCAGATAGTGTCTCCACTAAAGCCGGTGAGCGGCGCCGTGGCCGGTACTAATTGGCTTCTTATTTCTGGGCATAACTGCACAAATTAGTGTTCATACAGTACCTCTGCTGACGACCCTCCATCTACATACATGCGACGAACATTGTGTGTTCCAATGCTTATCTCAATAGTGAGAGGCGCATCGGTCACATCGCTCGCTGTGATGGGAGGGAACGAGATTTCCCTGCCGCGTGAAAATTTTTGGCCAACTTTCTGCCTCGTGCGGCGTTGTCTGGATTGGATCATGTATATAGTCGAAGGTTTGTCCTTTTGGGGATCCTTCTTATTGTACTTCTTGTTGTTGTCTTTTCCATCCTTCCAATCCTTAACTAGGTGCTTGAGTTTACCTGATTTGATCAGCGACTCAATATGCTTCTTGAGCTGGATACACTCCTCTGTATCGTGGCCTTTGTCATTATGGAACTCGCAGAAGCGATTTCCCTGCCGACGTTCCGGCGGAGTGGTCATTGGGGGAGGCCTTGGAAAGTTCGCCCCTTCCGTCAGCAAGATCTCCCGGTAGGACATCTTTAGGGGAGTGAACTTATCGTCCGACCGTCCTCCTTTGCTCTGGCTCTTATAGTCTGAGCCCTTGCTATTGTTCTGATTGCCTTGACCGCCCGACTGTCTCCGAGACTGGTCATTTGACCGGTACCTGATAACTCGGTTACTCAGGTTAAAAAGATTCTTTGTCATGTGTCTCTTCGAATTGAAAAACTTGTGTTTAATGTGTGACTCTGTTTTATTTTGGTGAAACAAAAATGTGTCGTTGTAGTTTTTAAAATAAAAGTGTGCGAATCTTTAAAGTAAAGGTGCTCTTAAAGTAAATCTAAGTCTAATTAAAGTAAAGGTTCAGGTATTTAAAAGCGTGACTAAAATTAAAAGGCCTAAAAGTAAATGACGTAAACTTAAATCTATCTAAGGCAAACTTAAACGTAACTAAAACTAGAACTTAAACTAAGGCAAAGCTAAATTAAATCTAAGGCAAATAAATTTAAAGTGCGAGTAAGGAAAAAGGCAGGAAAAATAAAGCTCGAAATTAATTAAAAACTGAAAATTTAAAACTGAAAATAACTCCTATTCGGAATAAAACTCTATCCGGAATATTGGGTCCTATTCGGAATACTGTCACTATGCGGAATAGAAGCTTACTCGGAATGAGTTTCCCTATGCGGAATACTAGCCTATGCTGAAAAATTGGTCCTATTCGGAAAGTTACCCTATGCGGAATAATGGGTCTTATGCGGAATAGTGTGACTATTCGGAATAATCACCCTTACTCGGAATAAGGACCCTTATGCGGAATCTTCAACTCTACCCGGAAAATCAACCCTATGCGGAATCCTTGGTCTATGCGGAATACCACAATATTTCGAATTAGCTGCTTTTTAAGACCTCTATTCAGAATATCGAATATTTCGAATAGACCACCTAAGAAACGCTCCGTTCGGAATACTGGGAAAACTCAGAAACAGGTATACAGTAACAGATAGAACCGAAGAACAAGGAACAAGATAACACACGAATTTAAACAAAACTAAAGCAAATCAAACACAAGATTAAATCAAACAAACAAATAAGCATATACTAATAACAAACAATCAATCCAAAACAATCAAACTCACAAAACTAATCAAAATAATCAAATCAACTTAAATAAAGCACAAAAATCAAGAACATGAACATAAACAAATCAACATAAAGATTAAAGAAAGGTAGAATGAGATTAACAAGATAAAGATAAAGATTAACAAGAATTAAAAGAAAAACTTACTTGAAATTAAATGATAATTAAGGTGCAAGACAAGGTAATTAAATGGACAAGTATTTAAATGACAAGGTAATTAAAAGTGGAAGAACTAATTGTCACTATTAGCCAACAAGAATGAAATGTAAATCATCCTTATCTATATATAGGGGAGGATTAGGAAGCTTCCTCCCCTCCTTCATTTTTTCATAATTGCATCATTAAGCCCTTAAGCATATAATCTTCATTAATTGCATGCTTAGTCCTTTTCTTCTAATCTTCTTTAAACTTGAACTTTAAGGACTTTTGGCTTCGGGATTTCCTTTGAACTCGTCTTTAAATTCTTCAATAAAATAGACTTTAATTCTTCGGCTTTTGATAAACTTCCGTCTTTTGACTTTTTCTTCGATAAATTTTCAGAATTGGTCTTGGACTTCCGTTCTTTTTGCACTCTTGACTTCTTGACTTCGTCTTTCATCCTTTTCTTCAATAAAAGTCCGTAAATGCCCGTGAATTTCCGTGTTTTCTCCACTTTTCACCTTTTCGTCCTAAATCACAACAAAATCACAAACCACGCATAATTACGACATAAAAGACATAAAATACACGTTTTGGTCCGGTTATTATTGTAATTAAGTGGTAGAAAAGATGGGTGTTTACACACCTATCAAATCCCCTACACTTGACCATTGCAATGTCCTCATGCAATGCATTAGTTACAAAGCAAGATCACACTTTTCATCATAATCAATCCACGTTGGCCTTTATTAAAGAGATAGAAAATTAAAGACATACAAAATAAAGAAATCAAAAGCATACCTTGGGTTTTGAAAATGTTATGAATAATCATCATCCTCAAGTTTTCACTTTCTCCAAACCAAGCTTAAAAACGAGATCATTGTTATTATAAGTTAGTAGACTAACACGAACTCATGTGGGCCAATTATTCACTTAGACTCCCTTATTCCTAGGTGTATCTCTTATATTTTATTGTTGTCTTGAATGATCACGAGGATGCATTGTTTGACTTATTTCGATAGTTTATTTAGTCTGAAAATAAAGTGAACGATTTAATCAATAGTTAGCTAAAGGAAAAAATCTTTTAAAACTTCTTCTCGGGACCTCATAAAGTTCATATCTTGGCATAACTCGTTTCGCGATTTGAGACCTCTCTCGGACCGATATTTGGCAGCGGCTTCATACTTCAAATCTTGAGAGACGTTCATGAAATTATGGTCTTCTCTTCATAATGGAATTTCTTTACTTGAAGTTTTGAGAGATTCATACTTGGACCACGACTTCTTCATTTTTCTCCAATCTTTATTTTGGACTTGATATACAACGATCCGCCTCCTTTTATGACTTGGATCTATTTATCCTCATACCTTGTTAGGGTCTTTTCGGATACACTTCTCCATGACTTTTGGGGAGTATTTGCTTTTCGTCGTGTGTCTCGATCCTTCATATTGATTTTCGATAAATGATTCTTCACATCACTTTGGATCTTTAGCAACAAAATATAGCCCTCATGCCTTGTTAGGGCCTTTTCGGACTCGCCAATCTTCGCATCCCGCTTCAATAAGTTATGCCTTGGCTATGAACTCTAATCCATACCGAGCAACTTTTAAACGATCTTGGGCTAGAAGCTAAGTAACTTTTCAAATCGTACAACCTTATTTATTAGCAGATAAATTATTAGCAAGCGATGGGAGAGTAGGCTCATAATTTACTCACATAAATTCACGAAAGAATACCGAACTTATAATTGGCTCTATCATCTCTCGTTCTCCACATTTTAAAATCTCAAGTAATGAGACTCGTGGATACTTAGCCTATTAAATCAAAGTTTTGGGTTTTCGAGTCGCCTATAGGATCTTGCAAATTCTTAGACTCTTTCAAGTTTAGAAATCGCGTTTTAAAGTTCCCTTGATAAACGACTCTCTAGGATCAATTATAGGAACTTGCGAAAAGTTCTTGTTCTTAACCCGTGGGAGTTAAGACTTTCGCGTTTTATAGCTCCCTATATAAAAGCCTAGCAAAACTTGACTTAAACATGTTAAGGATACTAGCTAGAGTAACTTAGATAAGTAAACTCGATTGAGTCAAAAGATTCACAACGTTTGAAAATTAAAACCACTTATTAAACATTTATTCTAATAAGGAAAGAAAATAACTATACAAAGGGAAAAACTAATAGGCCAAAATAGATCAAAAATTTTGAAAAATGTCGAAAAATTGATTTTCCGGTTAAAATGAGGACAAATACAAGGAAAAGACCACTTAACTTCGATAGAAGTCCCCCCTACACTTAAGATAAACATTGTCCTCAATGTTTAAGCATGTGGGAGTAAACTCCCCTACACTTAGGACATTGTGCACGTTGTTTAAATCTTGCTAAGGAAAAGACAACTAAAGAGATTCCTATTTTAATATTGAGAAAATATAAAATAGTGAATCGAAAAGAGTTTAGGATAGAACCGGGAAGAAGTAGAACACGGAATCACGGGTCGTCAAGAATCATCAAGAGTGGATCGTTGAAGCTCGAATCCCTGATTAAGAAGTGAGGAGAGGAAATAGCAATCCAAAGGGTCTCCCCTACACTTATGATAAAGAAAGCGAAAAGATAGATGCATGGGTTGCCTCCCAAGAAGCGCTTGGTTTTTGTTAACCGAGTCGTGAGCCTGACTCGACCTTGATCATCAACGGAAGAAGCATGAAACATATCTACCAGGATCAAAAACATAGTTTTCATCGAGCAAATAACACAAGCTTAAGGCGAACAAGGCAAGCCAAAGAAGAATAGGCAAGGTTCCCTTAAGCAGTGATGGAGCACGGTAGGAGCAAAGGTGAAGTGGTGCAAGCATGTCTTCAAGATTTCCAATGATTTTTCCTTTTATTTCATCAGGTGGATACTGAGATGGCTTAAAGACTTCAATACCGGGGTCGAACACCTTTTCCTTTAAGGGAAAATAGCACTCAGGCTCAGCCGAGTGTGAAGAAGATCCACAAAGAAGCACAACCTCGTCCTCAGAAGGGGGACAAAGAGGTGTCAAATCATATGTGCAACGGATTTCGGTGTCGACCGGTTTCTTCTCCTTTGAAAGAATGTGCTTCAAATCCAAAGTAGGATCAAGACGATAATCTTCAAAGTCCAAAGGAGGAGCATCACTCTCATGAGGGAAGTAAGTGTTGAGAAATTCAGAGAAATCTTCCTCAAATGAGTAATCGTCCAAAGTAGGATCGAGTGATGGCGGAGGATCTTCATCATGTGAAGAATCGCTCGAGAGAGTATCGGCCTCATCAAAATCATCGAAAGTGGGCAACTCGGGATACTCAGAAGTAAGGTCATCAAAATCATCCGAATCTGAGCTAGAATCATCATCATCATAAGCATCAAAGATCGGTGGCGAATCATAAATGGGAGAAGGTTCCAAAGTGGAGTGAGAATCATCCACATTATCTTCAAAGAGTGGATTATCGATAGAAGAATCGAATAGAGGATTGTCATAGACGGTAAAGTCATCGAGCACATTAATCATATTCACTGATTCTCGGCCTCCAAAGGATTTGCCTGTAAGCTTCCCCATTTTAAAAACTTTTGAATCATCCCCGACTCGTAAGATTAACTCACCTTCGGCCACATCTACTAAAGCTCGTCCGGTTCTCAAGAATGGCCGACCAAGTATTAAAGGAATACGAGGGTCCATTTCATAATCAACTATGACAAAATCGACCGGGAAAGTAAATGTGCCAACTTTGATAAACACGTCTTTGGCTATACCAACGGGGTAAGCGAGAGTGCGATTTGCAAGTTCGAGAGTCATCTTTGTTGGAATGAGGTCGGGCAATGATAGTGTTTTCCAAACACTCAGTGGCATCAGATTAATACTAGCCCCGAGATCAGCAAGGGCAGTAAATTCTTCAGTTTTGTTGAACACGCAAGGCAACACAAAACGACCGGGATCTCCAAGCTTTTCCGGTAATTCTTTAAGAATAACTGCTGAGCAGTTTTCATTTAAGCGTGTGTTGGCGAGTTCAATCAGCTTCTCCTTCTTGCTAAGCAATTCCTTGAATGCTTTGACAAATTTCGGCATGTGGCAAAGTGCTTCAACAAGGCTAATGTTGATGGTCATTTGAGATAGCATCTCCACATATTTCGATACTTGACAGTCATTCTTGGTTAGCTCGTTGGTCTTGCCTATACGAGAAGGGTATGGGATTCTAGGTTTATAGGTGGAAGGTGAAGGTGTAGTCGGTAAAGGTTGGGATGTTGAAGGGTCCTTCCGAGAGACATCGTCATGACGAGGCGGAGACGGTAATGGTGCACTAATACTAGGTGTAGGAGGAGTAGGGATACATGGTGGTGGAGGAGGTGTAGATGATGGGGGTGGGATTGGTGGTCCTACGATGGTGATTCCACTACGGGTAGTAATAACACTCACATTAGCTCGCGGATTAGTGACGGTGTTCGAAGGTAGAGAACTTGAAGTAGAAGGTTGAGTGGCGGGCAAGAAACTAGCCAACAGATTCTTTAATTCAGTCGTTTGAGTGCTAAAGGAGGATTGAATATTATCACAAACCTCGGTTCTAATGTCATTACCTTGCTTCAGGATATCTCCTTTCAAATTGATTATTTGGCTCTGTAGATTCTTGATTTGCTCACCTTGGGTTCTCATTGTGGCTTCAACATCGGAATTAATGGGTGGGGTTTGTTGGGTGGGTGGTTGATAAGGGTTAGAAGCTCTTGGTGGGATTTGGTTGCTTCTATTGGAGTTTTGGTTTTGAGGAGAAAAACCGGGTGAAAGGTAGTTGTTGGAACGGTAGCTCAGCAGATTTCTATCCCCTTGTTGTCTAGCTTGGTAATTTTCCGGTGAATAATTACCGTAAGCTGCATACGCATTTTCCGGATTTCCTTGTGTCGAAGGACAATCGGTGTATGAGTGAGGACCGCCACATGTTTCACAAGGATTAGCAACCGCTTTAACTTGTTGTTGTTGTTGGTTTGAAGCGAGAAGCGTAATACTTTTGCTCATTTCAGTCATCATGCGGGTGAGTTCGGTCATCTCAGGGTTTGCTGAGGTAGAAGAAACATTGACTCTCGGGTTGTTCCTTGAAGAAGCAGAGGAATCCTAGTTTTTGTGGTGAGTAGTCATGTTCTCAATTAACTCTCTACACTCCTCGGGTCTCCTTTTCATGAATGTGCCACCGACGGCTGCATTGATCGTATCATGATCTCGAAAAGTCAATCCGTTGTAGAAAGTATCGATTAAGGTCACAGGGAGCATATTGTGGTTTGGACATCTATCGATCAAGACATTATATCTCTCCCAAGCGTCAAAAAGAGATTCATCAGGGTCTTGCATGAAACCGCTGATCTGATTGCGAAGGCTTGTGACCATGGATGGTGGAAAGTAGCGCGACAAAAAGCGTTGAGTCATATCATCCCAAGTGTGAATAGAATTCTTCGGGAGACGATCAAACCATTTCTCGGCATGATGCGATAAAGTATGTGGGAAGAGTTGTAGGCGAAGTACATCCATTGTGGCACCAGGCAACTTCATGCTTTGGGTGATTGTAATGAACTTGTCGAGGTGTTTGTTGGCATCATCATCAGGCAATCCACGGAATGGGGTTGTTTGTACTTGCTGAATCATGTGGTGCTTCAACGAAAACTCAGGAGCGTTGATTTGCATCGGCGCAATCGGTCCTCCTCGTCCAAACATTGTTGGTTGGCAAAGTTCCTCCATGGTCCGCAGATCGGGCTGTGGGAGAACATTGTTGTTATTATTATTATTATTGAGGTGCGGTGGAATGTTGTTGTTGACACCTGACATAGCTAAATCTTCTTGAGGCTCGGGCTCTTGATAGTTAGAAGATCTAGTACGCATACACCTGAAAATGCAAAAGAAAACAAAACCAAACACAAAGACAATATATATACACAATAAAGATAAAATCTTTTTGGATTTTTGAAATTATTAATTTTTATGGATTTTTATCAATTTTTAATTTTTATGATTTTCTGAATTTTTTAGGCAAGAAAAATAACGCTCACAAGTGAACGGATCCCAAAAAGCAACGCGTCTCTCACAGAAAACCGTTAATCTTTACGAAAAGAGCCGGCAGCGGTGCCATTTGATAACTCGGTTACCCAGGTTAAAAAGATTCTTTGTCGTGTGTCTCTTCGAATTGAAAAACTTGTGTTTAATGTGTGACTCTGTTTTATTTTGGTGAAACAAAAATGTGTCGTTGTAGTTTTTAAAATAAAAGTGTGCGAAACTTTAAAGTAAAGGTGCTCTTAAAGTAAATCTAAGTCTAATCAAAATAATGGTGCAAGTATTTAAAAACGTGACTGAAATTAAAGGGCACTAAAGTAAATGACGTAAACTTAAATCTATCTAAGGCAAACTTAAACGCAACTAAAACTAAGGCAAAGCTAAATTAAATCTAAGGAAAATAAATTTAAAGTGCGAGTAAGGAAAAAGGCGGGAAAAATAAAGCTCGAAATTAATTAAAAACTGAAAATTTAAAACTGAAAATAACTCCTATTCGGAATAAAACTCTATCCGGAATATTGGGTCCTATTCGGAATACTGTCACTATGCGGAATAGAAGCTTACTCGGAATGAGTTTCCCTATGCCGAATACTAGCCTATGCTGAAAAATTGGTCCTATTCGGAAAGTTACCCTATTCGGAATAATGTCACCTATCCGAAATAAGTTCCCTATACGGAATAAACCTTCTATGCGGAATATCAGACTACTCGGAATAACCTTCCCTATGCGGAATCTCGAGCCTATTCGGAATATCGAGCTTTACTCGGAATAATCACCTTATGCGAAATATCAAATATTCCGCATGGACTAGCTTAGCAAAAACCTTGATACGGAATAAAGATTATTCCGAATAGAGTACTCTGAAAACCCTTTACCCGGAATAGTGAAGATCAGAACCTGGGAAGTTACAGTAACAAATTCCCGAAGAACAAGGAACAAGAAATATGCACGAATTTAACAAAAACTTAACCAAATCAACAAAAAAAGATTAAACCAAACTAATAACAAAACATCTATTAAGCATAAACAATCAATCCAAAACAACCAATCTAACAATAAAGATCAAGATAATCAAAACCCACTTAAATAAATCAACAAAAATTAAGAACATGAACATAAACAAATCAACACAAAGATTAAAGAAAGGTAGAATGAGATCAACAAGATAAAGATAAAGATTAACAAGAATTAAAAGAAAAACTTACTTGAAATTAAATAGTAATTAAGGTGCAAGACAAGGTAATTAAATTTGACAATAAAGTAAATGACAAGGTAAGTAAATGGTGGAAAAGCTAATTGTCACACTTAGCCAACAAGAATGAAATGTAAATCATCCTTATCTATATATAGGGGAGGATTAGGAAGCTTCCTCCCCTCCTTCATTTCTTCATAATTGCATCATTAAGCCCTTAAGCATATAATCTTCATTAATTGCATGCTTAGTCCTTTTCTTCTAATCTTCTTTAAACTTGAACTTTAAGGACTTTTGGCTTCGGGATTTCCTTTGAACTCGTCTTTAAATTCTTCAATAAAATAGACTTGAATTCTTCGGCTTTTGATAAACTTCCGTCTTTTGACTTTTTCTTCGATAAATTTTCAAAATTGGTCTTGGACTTCCGTTCTTTTTGCACTCTTGACTTCTTGACTTCGTCTTTCATCCTTTTCTTCAATAAAAGTCCGTAAATGCCCGTGAATTTCCGTGTTTTCTCCACTTTTCACGTTTTCGTCCTAAATCACAACAAAATCACAAACCACGCATAATTCCGACATAAAATACACGTTTTGGTCAGGTTATTATTGTAATTAAGTGGTAGAAAAGATGGGTGTTTACACACCTATCAGTACCCATTTCCTCTGGATGGGTAGGCCACGGCAACAGCTGTTTCTCCTTCTATGAAATTTCTGACCCTTTCCATGAGGTCATCATATTTCTCTGGACGCTTGTCATTGAGGCGCCTGATCAACTCCCTGTCTGTTATGGCGTGCATGTAGTCAGAGATTTTCAGGAGCTCCGGCATTGTTTTTGTGCACGTGCACTCATCATTGAAGCGTTCAGTGAAGGCTTCTGTGGACTCCCCCGACCGTTGTTTGACAGTTGCCAATGAGACCGGATCCCTATTATACTTCTTCCTCTGAGTATAATTGTTCTCGAACGCAGTGCGTAGTTCCGTGAAACTATCAATGCTCCGTGGAGGGAGTGCCTCAAACCAGTCACGGGCATTTCCGATCAAAGTTGAATTGAACATTTGGCACCATATAGGCATGGGCCATCGCTCAATTTTAGCCTGCATATCTAATATTTTAAGGTGATCAACCAGATCACCAGTCCCATCATAGGTCTTGACACACGCCAGCATGCGACGTTTGGTGTCCTCAGAATAGTTCCGTATGCGGAGGGTGAACGGGTCTTCCCTGGGATCCGCCCATGGCCGGGTGAGCCTAGGGTCATCCCATGGTTCACACCATGGACGCGAAAGATCCTCCGCTTCTGCATCTCGATAATAAGGGCTACCATAATACTCATCATTGTTTGGTGGTGGTGGAGGGGTGCGCCTAGGTCGGCGACGCTTAGGCGGATGGTCATCTGAGTCCTCTCCTGACGGGTCTGGAGATGGTGGTGGTGCCCCATCCTTTGGGTAGGGACCACTTTTTTGGGATGAACCGGAAGCCTTCTTCCCAGTGTTCATCCTGTCCCACACGCTCGTGCGACGAGCGGTTCTAGCCAACTCTTGATCTGGCCGCTCGGGTGAACCATCAGACTTATCTCCTCCTTCTCGAGACTGCATTAGTTCCTGTATGAGGCGATCTCCTATGCGCTCAAACACATTCCTGGGTTGAGGGGTTTCCTCAAAGATGCTATGCTCCTGAGGCCGAGCTCTCCTTTTCCTCTGATTTTGGGAAGAGGTGATTGGTCCGGTGTCACCAAAGTTGAGTCTGGATTGGAGGTTCCTCCCCAGATTCAACCTTGACGCGATCCCCGGGACGATCCTATCGAAGTTCTGCGTGAGAACTCGTGTAAGATCCTCCTCGCTGAGTGGTAGGACCTCTACTTCTTCCTCTACTGATGGTCTGCGCGGCTCCTTGTTGGGAGGGTTGGGCACACTCCCTGGGTCAGGATTGTCCAGTGTTGAAGTAGGTGGGGGTGTCATGGAGATCGTGCTCGTCACCCCCAAGGGCTGAAAGCCGCCACGGTTACCAGGTCCGCCTGCAAGGCGGCTAGGTGATTGATTGGGGATGAGTATCCCTTCCCCTTGGGACTTCCGATTTCCAGGATTCGTGTTCCTGGGATTGGCTTGCTGATGCCCCTTCGTCATTGGAAATTCAGAATGAGGTTTTGTTCTAGCTTAGTGTAATGGGTCCCACGGATGGCACCAACTTGTTGATGCAAAAGTTGGGTGACCCTTGCTAGACCCGAATTAGGCTTAATTCGGGTTGGCTGGACTCCGGCTCCTGCACCAAGTGAATCGTTTGGTTGGGATCCTGCACACTAAACAACATGCGTTAGGCTTACCGTGGGAATGTTTCCCACGATTAGACTCCGGCGTGAGAGTAAGTAATCGATTAGGGTTTATGTGAGTTGAGAGTATAGAGCGTAATACCTTTGTGGAACCCTTGGGGGTTCCTTTTATAGGCAGTGGAACCCTAGTGGGCTGCCACTGATACTTCGGCCCCAAGGAAAGGATAACTATCAGAATTAGAATGATTGTTATCTTCTAATTATAGCAGTGAATATCCTTCCCTTTTGGGGTAAACCTATTCCTAGACAGAATATGATTCTGTCTAACCCTATGTCGGCCGCACCGGGCCGTGGGCCACACACATGTGTGCGGTCACTGTTCATCCAAGACCATAAGCCTGAATGACATTATCCCACCCATCTGTGATGGGCCGGATACGGGTAGTACCCGTGGGCCGGGTTCCTGACCCGGCTGGGGACTATACGTCATCAGTGGTCTTGAGTTTCGAGTTCCGTGCGGTTGTGAACGGAAGTCGTTTGTCGTTGTGGATCGGGACTTAAACTGTTTTGTTCAAGTGCCATCTCTTGTAATTCATCAAATCGGATGTGAATAGTCTCGACTATCAATTTTGTTCTCTTGTTATACACTCTATATCCCTTAGACTGAGTTGCATATCCCACTAGAATACATGCATCACCTTTCTCTTTCATCGTGTCCAGATTTTCACCATCTCGAATAATGTAACACGTACATCCAAAAACATGAAGGTGTTTGAGTGAAGGTTTTCGATCATGAATTATGTGATATGGTGTCTTTTCGTGTCTTGGGATAATTAAGGATCGGTTTTGTGTGTAGCATGCAGTTGACACGACTTTGGCCCAAAAGTATAATGGTAGTTTTGAAGCGGATAATAATGTTCGAGCAGCCTCAACCAAAGTACGGTTATGTCTGTCAACAACACCGTTTTGTTCGGGTGTTCGAGCAATAGATGTTTCATGTTCAATTCCTTCGGCTTCAAAATAGTTCCTTAGAGTTGAACTCAAAAATTATATGCCTCTGTCAGTACGAATCACTTATATTTGAGCTTGAAGACCACGTTGTATCAGTTTTAGGAAGTTGATGAGAACTTCAGGTGTTTCATCCTTGGACCTCAAGAAGTAAGTCCATGTGTACCTTGAGTAATCATCGACAATGACCATAACATTTCTTTCCATTGATACTATGAACACGCATGGGACCACACAAATCTATATGAAGAAGATCTAACCGTCCATTAGAGCTTGGTGTAGTCTTTGTTTTGAAGCTACTTCGTTTAGCTTTACAAAGCTCACAAGAAGAACAAAGATGATTTTTGATGAATTTCAAGCTTGGAAGGCCTCTCACAATATCTTTCTTGGAAAGCAAGTTGATGGTATCAAAATTAATATGAGATAAACGTTGATGCCATAACCATGCCTGAGTCGTTGAAGATTTAGCCATGAAGCAAATTGGAGTTGTAGAAGTTGTGTCTTGAAGTGAAATAGTATAGAGATCAGTACCCCGTGTACCGGTAAGTAAGTCATTCCCATCATAATCACGAAAAAAACATGTCTTCTTCCTGAAAGCAACCTCCAAATCCGCATCACAGAATTGACCAACCGAGAAAAGACTGTGATTGAGCCCTTCGACATAGTATACCCTTTTTATCGTGATATTCCCTTGAACCAAATCTCTTTATCCTAGGATCGCTGCAAATTGATCATTTCCGAATCGGACCGTACCCCGGAATTTCTCCACGAAGTTAATTAGAAGCTTGAGATTCCCCGTCATGTGCTTCGTGCATCTGGAGTCCAGTATGAAGAGATTTATTTGTATCACCTGAAGAAGAGTTAGAACACGATGGAGCATTTGCTAAATTGGATACCACATTAGTTGTGATTTCAGATTCATTAGTGTCCTTAGCAACATTTGAAGGCATACTAACACTCGTTGTCACATTTTCTGTCCTAACTTTAGGCATCCATTTATATCCTGAAGGACATTGATTAGCAAACCACCATTTCCAAGACTTTCCAGCAGACTCATATAATTCCCTAATTCTGCTTCTAGGGTTCTTAGTGGTGGAGTCTGATGCATTACTTTTCTTAGTGGGGATTGCACCAGAATGGTTCACTTTACGCATGGGTTTACTAACACTAATAGGCATCACATCTTGCTTCTTAGTTCTAGTATCTACGCCTTTGACATTATTCATAGCACACATAGAATGATTAGAATTAGCACATTTTCCACATTTAACACAAACAAATTTCACATTCATAGCATTTAAATCATTCAAATCGTCATTACATGTGATTACAGACTTTTTATTCTTAAAAGCATTCAAATTCCTAGGGTGTTCTTCTACTTCCTTCATCTTCCCTTGACTCTTGTGTTTCCAGACCTTATCGTTCACTTGAGTGCGCTTAAGCTAAGGCCGGCTAACACTAGCAGTGGAAACTACTCCTATTGTAGAAGACACACGAGTATTAGTGTTTCTAGAAGTCTGAGGCGACTGACTAACTTTGTTTGTGGGTTTAGTGATCATTCTATACATCCCTGGTTTAATCACATTATTGTGTGATGAGACTGCTTTTATACATAGTCTCATCGTCCAAATAGGGCTTAAAATGCATTAAATATCATTAAAATACCCATATATATGCTTGTGTTTGTTGCTTGTGTATTTTAGGTACGGATATTGGGAAAATGACAAAAGATCACAAGAATCATACAAAAACGAACACGGGAAACGAAGCCGCACAATGAACCAAGCCCTAATGAAGACTTTCCCAAGATATACCCTTGAAGATTTGAAGAATTATGAAGAAGGGTCCTCCAATATGGAAGAATTGACACTTTATACCCTTGTATCTTCATAATTACAAGATTGGTCCCTAAAGTTTGTCAAAATTGCAAAAAGGGCCCTCCACTTTGAAGAATTGGCAAGTTTAGCCCCTCAACAAAGCTAAATTGTCAACCATTATCCTCCACAAAGTCAAACACATCATGATGTCCTTCAAAGTACAAGAAATTACAAGTTTGGTCCTTTGAAAATCCCAAAATTACAAAAAGGACCCTTAACTTTCAACATTTGGCGAGAATGGTCCCAAAATCATCAAGACTTGACAATTTTAGTCCTCCAAAATGTCAATTATACAAGTCTAGACCATTATCATTGAAGAAAATACCAAACCAGTCCTTCAAAATGGCAAGAAATACCCCTGAAAATACTTTGGAAAAGTATTTGGGGCAAAAGTGTGAAAAAGAAAACTTTGATAAAGAAGGAAATCCGGTTTTGGCTTAATAAACTTCAAGTGAAAAGAGAAAGGAAGACAAGGGGCTAAATCTGGCAGACAATGAAAGATACCTAGACCAACCATGCCTTGACACCTGTCCCACTCACACCTTTCAACCAATGGGAGCTCACTTCTTTGCCACCTCACAAATCCACTCAGCCTATTAAACTAATCATAACAGATTAGTTAATTTTGGCGCTTAACACCATGTTTAAACCCAAAAACAAATCAAACCATGCACTGTTTAACGTATGAACACAATTGGGTATTTTTGTTTAAGCAACAATTAAACCTCCATCATCTCCAGATTAGTGATTAGGGTAGTCCTAATCATAACCCAACTCTCAAAACCCTTGCCACATCACCCCATTGTCACATGATAAACCCTTGTCCCACCCTTTGAAGAAGATGCCAAAAACCCTGCCAACATCCAACGTCCAATATCCAAGCTTACTTTCTAAGCTTATTTGAGGCCTTTGGATGCAATTTCTACCTTGCCAGCTCCACAAACAGCCAAGAATCCATCACATGAGTCCAAGGTTTTCAAATTCTACAAGGGCATATTTGGAAGATCAAGCACTTAGGGTTCACGTTTTTATTCAGTAACTTAGTCTCATTGTAGCCTATATAAAGGCATAGGGGTCCAACATTCACGTTTGCTTTTGGTTTTTCTTAGTTCAACATCTTGTAAATCCTCTTTTCATTGAATGAAAGTGTGTTAAGTTTTGTTGAAGAAAGACCAAGTGCCACCTTTATTTTAGCTTGTTTATGTTATTTGTTCACTGATTTTGAATCTAAAAACCTGTTTTTAAGGAGAGTGCAAAAGTTTGCATTTTTCCTTCAAGCTTGATATTTTGCTAAGTTCTTGTTTCAACCTTGGAATTCTTGGGTTATAGGGCTGATCATAGCATCCTAATTGTGATAATTAAGGTGTGGTGAGGCTTATAACTTGGGGATAATCAAGTGTGGGGTAACAAGGTTCCATTAATCAAGGCTTTTTAAGTTTCTGATTTTGATATTGTGCTACTTACCTTGTTGAATCTTAGAAGGAGTGTTATTGGAAGCTTGTACTTGTTCTTGCTAGTACATAAGCTCATAAATTCGTGGGTGTGGATGTACATCCATGAGGTTTGCATACTTAATCCTAAAATCTGCTTAAATCTTGATTTTTGGTGATATTTGTATGTGACTTGTGTTCTTGTGAATTTTGTGGCTTAAAACTGCTTGAATCTGTTCATCTTAGTTATTGTTGTGTTAATTTGGGCTTGGGTGGTCTTGAATCTTGCTTTTGATTTGAAAAACTTGGTTTTGAAAAGTTAAAAGGGTGTTTGGGATTACCTGTTTGTGATTGCATCTTGGTATTGTGTTGTTAGAAGGTATTGTTTGTGCTTGGTATCTGATACATGCCTTGTTGAGAGTGTTTTGCTGCAAGTTTTTGGGTTTGAAACTTCAAATCAAACAATCTGCTATAACTTGGTGAATTTAACTGTTTTTTACCTAAGATTTTGGTGAAATCTAGTATTTGTGCATGCTTAGGGTTGAAAGTTGTTAAAACATCATTATTATAACTTATTTGATAGATATTGAGTGTTGAATCTGGCTTATTGGTCAAATACATCAGCAAAGTGTAAAACTGCATGTGTTAGTGTTCATCAGTAACATTCATAAGCTTGAAAATTGATATAGGCTTTAAGCCATTGCATGAAAACTGTTTAAACTTGTTCATTAGAGTTTATAATAGCTTGTGTATGCATTTGGTTGAATTTGGTTGGCTGATTATTGCTAAAACTGCTTATAAGTGCTCAACTGCTTATTTGTTCATGTCTATATCATATCTGGTGCTTTATTGATTAAACTATATCAATTGGGTGTTTGTGATTGTGATATTTTGATTGTTCTTGAATCCTTTTGATCCAAAGATCATTTGGGTGCCTTTGTGTAATCTGAATCTCCAAAAAAGTCACTAAAGACAAAAAGTCAAACAAGTCAAGCAGTGAGAAAAGTTCCCACTGCTCAACACCCAAAACTAGCCCCTACTAGTGTAAACTTGTACTCAGCTTATCAATAAGCTTTGCAACAACTTATTTTTTGTAATAGGTCTTCATTATTTGACCCATTTGACTAGACTAGAGCTTATCAGACTTTGACTTTGACTTTTTACTAGAAAACCAACTTATTTGACTTTTACATAAGTGCTTATTTGCTTTTTCCAGCTTATTGAGTCAGCTTATTTGAAAACTCTTTGTTGATTTTGCTTAATTAAGTCATTTAGAAGCTATAGAAACTTGAATCAGCACTTGAGGTGGCCTAGAACTCAAAAACGACTATTTTGTCGTTTTTTGTAGATTGCTTATTGCATTTTCAGGCTTATTCCTTGGGCTTATTTCAAATTTCTTTTTGCAGAAGTCTTATTTAGGACAAAAGAAGCTTGTGTGTTTAATTTCAGCTTATGGCATTGGCTTATAGCTTAATGGGCCAAAAAGCCCATTAAGAATAAGCTGTTTGGTATAAGCTAGCTTATTTCACACTTTCAGCTTTTGGGCCTTTGGAAAAAGTTGTTTAAAATCAAATTTTGAGTCAACCAGTGCTTTTTGGGCTTATTTTGAACACTTTTTTATATTGGGCCCAAATTTGGCCCAATAGTGGACTGTTTTGGGTTTAGCCCATTTTCTAGGCCCATTAAGGGTATTTAGGTAATTTCACTTTCATTTATGAGTTATTCAGATTAAATTAAGCTAGTTTGCAACTTTTTAGAATTTTTTATGATTTTTGGATTTTTAATAATATTTTAATATTATTTTATTGTTAAAAATTAAAAGTCTGATTTTCTAAGTTTTTATATTTTTCCTAGGTTCTAAACACTTAATTAGGAATTTTACAACTTTCCAAATATTTTTAGAGTCTTTTAATTATTTTCTATAATTAATTTAAGTTTTAATTGATTTTATTAGTTTTTAATTGTTTAAAAATATTTTTTAGAGGTTTTAAAATTTTGAAAATTACTTTTTAGCTTAATTAGGGTATTTTGAGGTTTACAAACTTTAAACTCTTGTTAGCGACTTTTTAATAATTAATTTTGATTTTTAGGGTTTTAATTAGCATTAAAAAGTCATTATCTAATTAATTAAAAGGTTTTGGCAAGTTTGGATTTTTTTTAAACTCTTAGAATATTATTGTGGATTTTTGGTAACTTTTAGGAATTTTTAGGGTAAAATTTTAATTTTAGTGCTTTTTTTACGGTTTTACGTGTACACCCTTTTCGACTTAGTTTAATCCGTCTTCGTAACCGTCATTCTCTTCTAATCTCATTTCTATTTTTCTTTCTCACAAGTATAATCACAAAGATAATCATTTCAACACACACACACTAAGCCTCCTTGAGAACGAACTCATTTTAGGGTCATTAATACACGGTTTTCCTAAATGGTCGTATTCATTACTTACCCTATTTGCACTCTTTTCCTAAAGAGTAGTAAAACCACTACATCATTTTTGGCGCCGCTGCCGGGGAGGCGTGTTGTGTTTTGATTTGAACAATTGTTGTTTTTTATATAGCCATAATAAGTATTTGTATTAGTAGCACTCTACTAATACGTATTATCGGTTTTTCGTTTTTGTGAACACTATTACTATATTGTATACGTAGAACAATAAATACACAAGTACTCCAAATACGTGAGAAATCACAACCTTGACTTGGGAGGTCATTACCCAATCATTGTATTCGAATCTCAAACCAAAGAAAAAAGGCAAAAATAGATAAATACTTCCGTGAAGCTCAATCTTGAAAAATACAAACTATAAGGTGGGTATAAGGCGGATATTATAAAATATATCCTAACGAAAAAGGCTCTTAAGTGCTTCGCGCCGCCTCGTTTCCCCGCTTGCTTGTGAGTATTTGATTTTGAGGGCTAATCGAGGGTTTTGCCGCCCAACGTATTACTAAGTACCATATATATTTTCTTGGTTTCTATTGATTAAACCCTCTTGAACGTTTTGGTGTTCCACCAACGTTCTAAAGTCATCGAAGGCGTTCACTTCACGTGATCGTTTTCATTCCTTGAGGCTTCTTTAATCAAGAGATTTGATTAAGGAGGAGATTTGTAGATTTGTGTCTACTT
This sequence comes from Glebionis coronaria, assembly GCA_025667525.1. Taxonomy (NCBI): domain Eukaryota; kingdom Viridiplantae; phylum Streptophyta; class Magnoliopsida; order Asterales; family Asteraceae; genus Glebionis; species Glebionis coronaria. The sequence goes on along the minus strand of CM046878.1, from coordinate 23,160,069 downwards.
AATACATTCCACAAGATCCAAAAAGGTTAATACAATCAAAAACCACAAAAAAAATTGAAAAATACAAAACACCAAAAAGAATCTTCTTTGCTCGTCCCCTCGTTGTACGTGACGTTTATGCTAACTCGTAATCAAGCAAGACGTGCACGTAAACGAAAGAACAAAACTCCCACTCCCAATCTTTATAGTGAGGAGTCTCCTATTGACGAACCTATTGTAAGAGAAGCACCAACCATGGAAAATCGAACTATGATGGAGTTACTTCAAGCACCCACCGAGGGTTATGGAGAGGCCATTGTGATTCCCGCTATCCTTGCGGAGAATTTTGAGGTGAAAACGGGTTTGTTGTCGATGATCCAAAACAACAAATTCCGTGGTGATGAGAAGGACAATCCACACAACCATATCCGCCAATTCAATCGTCTTACCGCCACTTGCAAGTTTAAGGATGTCTTGAATGACTCGATTAAGATGATGCTTTTTCCGTATTCCTTAGCGGGGCCCGCTAAAATTTGGTTAGAGAAAGAGCCACCCAATTCTATATTGACGTGGAAGGATCTCGTGTCTAAGTTTGTGAACCAATTTTTTCCGCCCTCTAAGACTACGCACTTGAAAAACGAGATTTCAAAGTTTTCACAAGAGTTTAATGAAAGTTTTTCAACGGCTTGGAATAGGTTTAAGGAAATGTTACATGAATGTCCTCATCACGGTTTTTCCGACTTGCATCAAATTGACACGTTTTACAATGGACTTAATGATCATGAAAGGGATTATTTGAACGCCGCCGCGGGTGGTCATTTTTTGTGTAAAACGGTTGAGGAAGCTTTGGTGATAATTGAGAATAGATCTAAGGTGTATAGTCCTCGTAGCACGTCTAGTGTTCGTAAGGCTTCGTCTTCGGCTTCACCTTCTTTGTCTACTACCATCGATGCTTGCCAAATTGAGGTGAACTTGGAAAACAAGATTTTTGATAAGCTAAAAGGACTTTTGATTGAGTTTAAAGTTGGTGAACAAAGTGCTCCCGCTACGGCTAAAGCGGTTGAGGTTTCATGCATGTATTGTGGTGGTGGTCATGATTTCTCCGAGTGCATTACCAACGGTGCTAACACTTCGAGTGCCTTCGCGGCCACGGGAAATTACAACCAAAACGGTCAAGTTTCCCGCTCTAATCAATTGACTCCACCGGGTTTTGGTTTAAATCAAAATGCTAACAACAACTATCGCAACAATCAAGTTGGTTTCAAAAACAATTTCAACAAGGGAAATTATGGTAATCAAGGGGCTAATAATCAAGTTTCAAACAAGAATCAAAATGATTTTCAAAACAACAACAAAGGTTTGCAAACATTGAAAGACCTTCCAAATGAGTTTGTTGAATACGCTAGTGGGAATGATGCTAGGTTTGACAATATTCAAAGAGAAATCATTAGCCTAAGATCCGAGTTTAAGAACGACTTGAAGAAAGAGTTGAAAAATGAGTTAGCTAATGAACTTAAAATCCACACCAACAAGATGGAAGGAAATGTCACAAGGTTACAACAAAACCAACAAAAAAAGGAACAAGGGCAACATGAGATTAAACAAGAGATGATTAAGGCCGAGAAGAGGCAATCCAATTTTGAAGATAAAATCTCGTCTATGTTTGAGCCAATAATGTGTAAACCGTCTTCGAGTAGTCTTCCTAGCAACACCGTATCCAACCCTAAGGGTGAGATGAAAGTGATTACCACACGTAGTGGTAAGACACTTAAGGAATCGACTCCTCAACCAATTGCTCCTACGGAGGAAGCAATTGAGGAAGAACCCGAGGTGGTGGTCCAAAAGGAGCATGTCCCAATCCCACGAAGTACCGCTCATGCCACACCGTAGGTTGACCCATTACCAACATTGGAACCCGAGATTCCAAAGGCTATTCCTACTATGCCTCAACCCACACCACCTTTGCCCTATCCATCGAGACTTAGGAAGGAGAAACGTCAAGAGCGCGAAAATTATCAATTTGAGATTTTTATGAAAATGTTTCGTGATTTGCACTTTAATGTGAGTTTCGCCGATGCTTTGGTCATGATGCCTTGATTTGCCGCTAAATTTAAGAGTATGTTGAACAACAAGGAGAAATTGCACCAATTGTCTAGTTGTTCGTCGATTTATCTTAATCGCATACCTCAAAAAGTCGGTGATCCCGGTAAATTCTTGATTCCATGTGCAATCCAAGATATGGAGGAATGCTTCGCCTTGGCCGATCTTGGTGCTAGCATTAACTTGATGCCACTTGCAATCTTCAAGTCGCTCAATCTTCCTAATCTTACTCCTTCACTAATGTCTATCGAGTTGGCCGACCATTCCACGATCCCCGCATGTGGTTTGGCGGAAGACGTTTTTGTGAAAGTGGGGAAGTTCTACTATCTCGTAGACTTTATCGTTGTTGATATCCCCACGGATCCTAAAGTTTCTCTCATTTTAGGTCGTTCGTTTTTAGATACGTCTATGGCTTTGATCGATGTTCATGCTAGAAAGATCACCTTACGTTTCAACGACGAGGAACTTGTTATAAACGCAACTCAAAACTCTCAAATTTCTCATGTTTATTCCGTTGCAACCATAAACCTCGTTGATACGATCGACGTGGTTTGCGAGGAATTTTCACAAGAAGTTCTAGGTTTTGGTGATGAAGAAACTAGTGGCAATCCCACTATGTTAGATCCAATTCTTGATAATTCGACACCAACCTTCACTCCATTTGAAGGTGGTGGTTTTACGTTGGAAGAATTCGATGTTCCACGTACTTGTAACGAAGACCTCGACAACGATGAGGACTTCTCGATTATCAAGGATTTCCTTAACGATTTCCCATTTCCTCCACCCGAGGAGGTTATGAGTATCGAGCCCAAATCTTCACTTGAGGAACCGTCTATCCTCGAGTTGAAAGATTTACCTCCTCATCTCGAATATGTCTATTTGGAGAAGGAAGACAAGTTGCCGGTTATTATTGCGAAGGAACTTTCGAATGATGAAAAAACCGCACTTGTCGATGTTCTAAAGGATCACAAAGGGGCAATTGCGTGGAAGTTATCCGACATTAAGGGAATCGATCCCAAGTTTTGTACTCACAAAATATTAATGGAAGAGGATTACAAGCCCGCAATCCAATGTCAAAGAAGGGTGAACCCCAAAATTCACGACGTCATCGAAAAGGAGGTCCTTAAACTCCTTGACGCGGGAATGATTTACCCTATTTCCGATAGCCCTTGGGTGAGTCCTATTCATTGTGTCCCTAAAAAGGGAGGGATGACCGGAGTGCCAAACGATGCCAACGAGTTGATTCCCACTAGACTCGTGACCGGATAGAGAGTGTGCATTGACTATTGAAAGTTGAATGAAGCCACTCGAAAAGACCCTTTTCCCTTGCCCTTCATGGACCAAATGTTGGAGCGTCTTGCGGGAAACGATTCTATTGCTTTCTAGATGGTTTTTCCGGTTACTTCCAAATTCCCATCGATCCTCGTGATCAAGAAAAAACTACGTTTACGTGTCCATATGGAACGTTTGCCTATCGTAGAATGCCATTCGGACTTTGCAATGCACCGGGAACCTTTCAAAGGTGCATGATGGCTATTTTTCATGACATGATCGAGAAGACGATGGAAGTCTTCATGGATGACTTTTCCGTGTTTGGTAATTCGTTCACTTCGTGTTTGTCGAACCTTGAGAGAATGTTGAAACGTTGTGAGGAAACCAACCTTGTGCTCAATTGGGAAAAGTGTCATTTTATGGTTAAGAGTGGAATCGTCTTAGGGCACAAGGTCTCGAAAGCGGGGATTGAGGTAGATCAAGCTAAGGTAGACGTCATCGCCAAATTACCTCATCCCAAAACCGTCAAGGGAGTTAGGAGTTTCCTAGGCCACGCGGGCTTTTATCGTCGATTCATCAAGGATTTTTCGAAGATTTCTCGACCCATTACATATCTTCTTGAAAAAGAGGCACGTTTTGTCTTTGACGAAGATTGTGTACGAGCCTTTGAAATCCTTAAGAGGAAACTTACCGAAGCTCCCATTCTTGTTGCTCCCAATTGGAACCTCCCCTTTGAGCTTATGTGTGATGCTAGTGATTACGCTATTGGGGCCGTTTTGGGGCAACGTCATGATAAGCACTTCTTGCCTATTCACTATGCTAGCAAGACGATGACCGAGGCTCAACTAAAATACACTACAACGGAAAAGGAATTCCTTGCCGTGGTTTATGCATTTGAGAAATTCCGACCTTATCTCGTCTTAGCTAAATGCATAGTGTATACGGATCATTCGGCTATCAAGTATCTCATGGCAAAGCAAGATGCTAAGCCTAGATTACTTCGTTGGATTCTCCTCCTTCAAGAATTTGATCACACCATCGTTGACAAAAAAGGAGCCGAGAATCTAGCGGCCGATCATCTTTCTCATTTGGAAGATCCTCACCAAAGTGTTTACGAGCCCAAGGAAATCACCGAAACATTTCCGCTCGAGACACTTGGTGTAATGAATTCTAAGCTTGATTCTTCCACCCCATGGTTTGCGGACTTTGCAAATTACCATGCGGGTAACTTCATCATCAAGGGTATGACGACTCAAGAAAAACGAAAATTCTTTCGTGACGTCAAGTTTTACTTTTGGAACGACCCTTACTTGTTTCGAACTTGTGCGGATCAAATCATCCGACGTGCCATGAGGGACCCACGGGTGGTCACCACGGTGCTAATCTCACGGCTAAGAAGGTGTTTGATGCCGGCTTCTTTTGGCCTACTATTTACCGAGATGCACCAGATCTTGTGAAGTCGTGTGATTCATGCCAACGACAAGGAAAAGCCTCACAAAAAGATGAAATGCCACAAAACATCATCCAAGTGTGTGAGATCTTTGACATTTGGGGTATAGACTTTATGGGGCCGTTCCCATCATCTCGTGGTAATAAGTACATTCTCGTTGTGGTTGACTACCTATCTAAGTGGGTGGAAGCTAAGGCTTTGCCCACCAATGATGCTCGTGTGGTAGTCAAGTTTTTGAAAAGCTTGTTTTCTCGGTTTGGAACCCCTCGTGCGATCATAAGCGATCGTGGGACCCATTTTTGTAACGACCAATTCGAAAGGGTCCTAAGGAAATATGGGGTTACACATCGGCTTTCTACGGCTTATCACCCACAAACGAGTGGGCAAGTCGAGGTTTCAAACCGAGCGTTGAAGAGGATTTTGGAGAGATCCGTTAGGGAAAACCGACAATCATGGTCGGATAAGTTGGACGATGCTTTATGGGCCTTTAGGACCGCTCATAAGACGCCCATTGGGTGCACTCCCTATAAGCTTGTGTATGGGAAAAATTGTCATTTGCCAATCGAATTGGAACACAAGGCTTATTAGGCCCTAAAGCATTGTAATGATGATATGGAGACCGCGGGAAAACACCGGAAAATGCAATTAAATGAATTGGATGAATTGAGGGACATTGCTTATGAAAATTCATTGATTTATAAAGAAAAAAACTAAAAATTTGCATGATTCTAAAATTAAAAACCAGGTTTTTAACATTGGGGATCAAGTTTTGCTTTTTAATTCTCGCTTGAAAATCTTTTTCGGTAAGTTGAAATCCCGTTGGTCCGGTCCATTCACCGTGACTCAAGTGTTTCCGTATAGGACCATCGAGCTAGCTCAAGATGATGGTCCTAACTTCAAGGTGAATGGACATAGGTTGAAGCACTATTTTGGCGGGGAAGTTCCATCCTTGAACTACCTCGACCAAGTCACTTTCCCCAATGATAATTAGTATTGAGGGGATCGAGTCGAGCTCATGACTCGGTAATCAAAAACGAGGTGCCTCGTGGTGGAGTCCCATGCTTATCCTATGTACATATTATCGCTTTCTAATGTAGTTAACGTGTGGGGATTTGTGCCCTTCCAACCTTTGTTTCGTGGTTGTTTGTGAATTGTGGACTTTAAATGATCATGATCTTCACGATTGGAGCCTCTCGTGTTCGTTTTATGGGAGCACTCGATCGTTTGCTTTGGAGACTTTCTCAATATCCATGATATATCCTTTTGATGTTCTAACCTTAGGTGTTTAGCACACTTCATAAACGGCTATTAATTTATTGGTTACACCCTTTCCATGCTAGATTAGGCATTCGACTACGTCTCTAGTATGGGGGTGTTTGCACCCCTAGACTCGAAACATTGAGGATAATGTTTAACTTTAGTATGGGGGGTGAATAGATACTTGCCTTGCCAAACCTTCACTCTTTCCAAAGTTTATCTTTTTGTTTATCGTTTTGTTGCAAAATAAGGATAAAAATGGCCAAATTTTAAAAAATTTCTCATGTTTTATAAGTGTTTGAAGACACGAATGTAGGTTTTCTGATGGCGAGAATAAGAGTAATTTTTGACTCGACCGTGCGTGTTGAGCACTTAGCTTTGATTCCTTAACTACACATTAGGCTAAGTCTCTTAAATGAGGACGAGAAATGATAGGGTTAATTATAAGTTACTATGCTAAACGTAGAGTACTCGTATTCTTTCAAAAACTCATGTGTTCTCGTTGTTTGCTTATTCTCCCTTCGCATGTAAATATTTTTTGCTTAATAAATATTGACTTAGCGATTTAGTTGGGATTGTTGGGTTTCTAGTCTTTTCTAGTAGCTTCCGTGTTATTAAATTGGGAAGACATTAAGGTATCGCCAGCGTCACAGTTTTGAAGTATTGGCACCCGAATAATCAAAAGCTTCACCCAATAATAAGATTTCAAGTGCTCACCTAAATCAAGCAAACAATTTGAAGCCCCACAAGGCCGAAAAATCTATGCAAAATTGAAAGTGAATCAAGCCTTAATCTTCGAAGCTTTAAAGATCCAAAATTCGCCTTAGCGTGAGGATATACGTCTTTGGCTAATAAAATTACCGATGAGGTGGATAATAAAAGGCAAGGCAAGACCGAAGTCATAATAAAAGCTTCATGGCGAAGTTGAATAAAAGATGGAGGTAAACCAAAGATAATAAGGCCCTTCCGTTAGGGGGCGTATAAAAGTCTTGGTAATAAGTCTCATGTTCAAAACCGTTATAAAACCGTGTTTTTCGATTCTTCTTGTCAACTTAATTTTTTGACATCGTTGTCTATTGGGAGGGGTTATTGATTTGATGGTCTTGGTTACACCGTTAGGACTCTATTTTTAGACCTAAATCTCTATTATCGCATAAGTCAAACAATGTATCATCGTGAAACATTCAAGACAAAATAAAATATAAGAGATACAACTTAGGAAATTGGGAGGATAAGTACGTGATTAGGGCATATGAGTAGTGTTAGCATTACTAACTTATAATGACAATGATCTCGTTGCACGCTTGGCATGGAATTGGGTTGAAAATCGAGGACGATGAAATTATTTCAAACGAAGCATTCACGTGTTCTTATTCTATGAACCTAAACGTCCCATTTTGCGATGAAAATCATACATTATGTCTAAAACACAAGTAGTAGTAGCAATAGTAGTAGTGTAGCTAGTTTATCGTTCAATAAAGTGAATAAAAATGAATTTTGGAGATGCTACGATACTTTATTATAGCATTGCGTGAGGGCACGACAATGGTTTAGTATGGGGGAGTGATGAGACTGCTTTTATACATAGTCTCATCGTCCAAATAGGGCTCAAAATGCTTTAAATATCATTAAAATACCCATATATATGCTTGTGTTTGTTGCTTGTGTATTTTAGGTACGAATATTGAGAAAATGACAAAAGATCACAAGAATCAGACAAAAACGAACACCGGAAACGAAGCTGCACAATGAACCAAGCCCTAATGAAGACTTTCCCAAGATATACCCTTGAAGATTTGAAGAATTATGAAGAAGGGTCCTCCAATATGGAAAAATTGACACTTTATACCCTTGTATCTTCATAATTACAAGATTGGTCCCTAAAGTTTGTCAAAATTTCAAAAAGGGCCCTCCACTTTGAAGAATTGGCAAGTTTAGCCCCTCAACAAAGCTAAATTGTCAACCATTATCCTCCACAAAGTCAAACACATCATGAAGTCCTTCAAAGTACAAGAAATTACAAGTTTGGTCCTTTGAAAATCCCAAAATTACAAAAAGGACCCTTAACTTTCAACATTTGGCAAGAATGGTCCCTCAATCATCAAGACTTGACAATTTTAGTCCTCCAAAATGTCAATTATACAAGTCTAGACCATTATCATTGAAGAAAATACCAAACCAGTCCTTCAAGAATGCAAAAATGGCAAGAAATACCCCTGAAAATACTTTGGAAAAGTATTTGGGGCAAAAGTGTGAAAAAGAAAACTTTGATAAAGAAGGAAATCCGGTTTTGGCTTAATAAACTTCAAGTGAAAAGAGAAAGGAAGACAAGGGGCTAAATCTGGCAGACAATGAAAGATACCTAGACCAACCATGCCTTGACACCTGTCCCACTCACACCTTTCAACCAATGGGAGCTCACTTCTTTGCCACCTCACAAATCCACTCAGCCTATTAAACTAATCACAACAGATTAGTTAATTTTGGCGCTTAACACCATGTTTAAACCCAAAAACAAATCAAACCATGCACTGTTTAACATATGAACACAATTGGGTATTTTTGTTTAAGCAACAATTAAACCTCCATCATCTCTAGATTAGTGATTAGGGTAGTCCTAATCATAACCCAACTCTCAAAACCCTTGCCACATCACCCCATTGTCACATGATAAACCCTTGTTCCACCCTTTGAAGAAGATGCTAAAAACCCTGCCAACATCCAACGTCCAATATCCAAGCTTACTTTCTAAGCTTATTTGAGGCCTTTGGATGCAATTTCTACCTTGCCAGCTCCACAAACAACCAAGAATCCATCACATGAGTCCAAGGTTTTCAAATTCTACAAGGGCATATTTGGAAGATCAAGCACTTAGGGTTCACGTTTTTATTCAGTAACTTAGTCTCATTGTAGCCTATATAAAGGCATAGGGGTCCAACATTCACGTTTGCTTTTGGTTTTTCCTAGTTTAACATCTTGTAAATCCTCTTTTCATTGAATGAAAGTGTGTTAAGTTTTGTTGAAGAAAGATCAAGTGCCACCTTTATTTTAGCTTGTTTATGTTATTTGTTCACTGATTTTGAATCTAAAAACCTGTTTTTAAGGAGAGTGCAAAAGTTTGCATTTTTCCTTCAAGCTTGATATTTTGCTAAGTTCTTGTTTCAACCTTGGAATTCTTGGGTTATAGGGCTGGTCATAGCATCCTAATTGTGATAATTAAGGTGTGGTGAGGCTTATAACTTGGGGATAATCAAGTGTGGGGTAACAAGGTTGCATTAATCAAGGCTTTTTAAGTTTCTGATTTTGATATTGTGCTACTTACCTTGTTGAATCTTAGCAGGAGTGTTATTGGAAGCTTGTACTTGTTCTTGCTAGTACATAAGCTCATAAATTCGTGGGTGTGGATGTACATCCATGCGGTTTGCATACTTAATCCTAAAATCTGCTTAAATCTTGATTTTTGGTGATATTTGTATGTGACTTGTGTTCTTGTGAATTTTGTGGCTTAAAACTGCTTGAATCTGTTCATCTTAGTTATTGTTGTGTTAATTTGGGCTTGGGTGGTCTTGAATCTTGCTTTTGATTTGAAAAACTTGGTTTTGAAAAGTTAAAAGGGTGTTTGGGATTACCTGTTTGTGATTGCATCTTGGTATTGTGTTGTTAGAAGGTATTGTCTGTGCTTGGTATCTGATATATGCCTTGTTGAGAGTGTTTTGCTGCAAGTTTTTGGGTTTGAAACTTCAAATCAAACAATCTGCTATAACTTGGTGAATTTAACTGTTTTTGACCTAAGATTTTGGTGAAATCTAGTATTTGTGCATGCTTAGGGTTGAAAGTTGTTAAAACATCATTATTGTAACTTATTTGATAGATATTGAGTGTTGAATCTGGCTTATTGGTCAAATACATCAGCAAAGTGTAAAACTACATGTGTTAGTGTTCATCAGTAACATTCATAAGCTTGAAACTTGATTTAGGCTTTAAGCCATTGCATGAAAACTATTTAAACTTGTTCATTAGAGTTTATAATAGCTTGTGTATGCATTTGGTTGAATTTGGTTGGCTGATTATTGCTAAAACTGCTTATAAGTGCTCAACTGCTTATTTGTTCATGTCTGTATCATATCTGGTGCTTTATTGATTAAAATGTATCAATTGGGTGTTTGTGATTGTGATATTTTGATTGTTCTTGACTCCTTTTGATCTAAAGATCATTTGGGTGCCTTTGTGTAATCTGAATCTCCAAAAAAGTCACTAAAGACAAAAAGTCAAACAAGTCAAGCAGTGGGAAAAGTTCCCACTGCTCAACACCCAAAACTAGCCCCTGCTAGTGTAAACTTGTACTCAGCTTATCAATAAGCTATTTTAGCTTATCCAGACTTGCAACAACTTATTTTTTGTAATAGGTCTTCATTATTTGACCCATTTGAGTAGACTGGAGCTTATCAGACTTTGACTTTGACTTTTTACTAGAAAACCAACTTATTTGACTTTTACATAAGTGCTTATTTGCTTTTTCCAGCTTATTGAGTCAGCTTATTTGAATACTCTTTGTTGATTTTGCTTAATTAAGTCATTTAGAAGCTATAGAAACTTGAATCAGCACTTGGGGTGGCCTAGAACTCAAAAACGACTATTTTGTCGTTTTCTGTAGATTTCTTATTGCATTTTTAGGCTTATTCCTTGGGCTTATTTCAAATTTATTTTTGCAAAAGTCTTATTTAGGACAAAAGAAGCTTGTGTGTTTAATTTCAGCTTATGGCATTGGCTTATAGCTTAATGGGCCAAAAAGCCCATTAAGAATAAGCTGTTTGGTATAAGCTAGCTTATTTCACACTTTCAGATTTGGGCCTTTGGAAAAAGTTGTTTAAAATCAAATTTTGAGTCAACCAGTGCTTTTTGGGCTTATTTTGAACACTTTTTTATATTGGGCCCAAATTTGGCCCAATAGTGGACTGTTTTGGGTTTAGCCCATTTTCTAGGCCCATTAAGGGTATTTTAGGTAATTTCACTTTCATTTCTGAGTTATTTAGGTTAAATTAAGCTAGTTTGCAAGTTTTTAGAATTTTTTATGATTTTTGTATTTTTAATAATATTTTAATATTATTTTATTGTTAAAAATTAAAAGTCTGATTTTGTAAGTTTTTATATTTTTCCTAGGTTATAAAAACTTAATTAGGAATTTTACAACTTTCTAAATATTTTTAGAGTCTTTTAATTATTTTCTATAATTAATTTAATTTTTAATTGATTTTAGTAGTTTTTAATTGTTTAAAAATAGTTTTTAGTGGTTTTAAAATTTTGAAAAATACTTTTTAGCTTAATTAGGGTTTTTTGAGGTTTAAAAACTTTAAAATCTTGTTTTGGACTTTTTAATAATTAATTTTGATTTTTAGGGCTTTAATTAGCATTAAAAAGTCATTATCTAATTAATTAAAAGGTTTTGGCAAGTTTGGATATTTTGTAAACTCTTAGAATATTATTGTGGATTTTTGGTATTTTTTAATAATTTTTAGGGTAAAATTTTAATTTTAGTGCTTTTTTTACGGTTTTACGTGTACACCCTTTTCGACTTAGTTTAATCCGTCTTCGTAACCGTCATTCTCTTCTAATCTCATTTCTATTTTTCTTTCTCACAAGTATAATCACAAAGATAATCATTTCAACACACACACACTAAGCCTCCTTGAGAACAAACTCATTTTAGGGTCATTAATACACGGTTTTCCTAAATCGTCGTATTCATTACTTACCCTATTTGCACTCTTTTCCTAAAGAGTAGTAAAACCACTACATCATTGTGCTTAACGCTTGGTGCTACAGTATTCCTTATGACTTGAGTATGTGGTAACCTTTCCGTTCCATCCATCTTGGGGGAAAACACAGGTTTTGCAAACGAGGAATTTGAGAAAGCCGATGGTTTTCCCAAGATAGAGGATCTATTCACTTTAGAGGCATTGGGTTGTCTAACAACAGGTTTCTTAACATTAGGTTCCACAACTTTCCACCCATCTTAGCAACGAGTTTCTACAACTCTGCTATTGCTATGTCTTTTTCTTGTAACTGAGCTTTCAAATCCGAAATATCAAGACTTTTTTCGTTTAATAATCGACATGACTCAGATAATTTTACTTCTAAAGGTGTATCATTTGAAAAACTGCCAACTTTCTTTTGCAAAGCAAGTTCAAGTGAGTGACAATGTTTTTGAAGGTAATCATATCTATGTTGAAGTAACGAAAACTCTTTTTTGTCAATTTTATTCGAAAGCTCAGTTTCAAGACGTTCACACTCTTTAACTTGATCAAGATATTTGCATGCAACATCAGAATATTCATCAATATCAGCACAAGATGTACCATAAGCACACATAATATCTTTTGAGAGGCATTCTTGCAAGAGTAGATCATAAGCTATAGAAAAATCGTCTCTTTCAGGTTGATGATCGTCAATTTCTTTTTCAAGAGATTCCACATATTTCAAATCGTCAAACATTTCTTGCTCTATTAACTTTTCAAATTTCAAAGCATGTTTCTTTGTTCTTTCCGCTAGAGGAATCAAAATAGTTTTCACGAGAACAGTTATATCGTGAGGAATTTCTTTATCACCTTTCAAAAGTTCACGGTTTTTCCAGTCATCATCAACAACCTTTTTGAAATTTTCAATGTTGCTCTTGAGAATACTAAGTGCTTGCTTACTCTTGCTTAAAGAAGCTTGATGCGGCAAGTACCTGATATATTTGAAACATTAGTTTTCTTAGTGGCGAATACTTGTCTCCATTTAATTCTTATTTGTTCACATTCATAAAATATTTGCTCACGAGACTGTTGTTTTTGTGGTTTGAAAATTTCATAAAGACTATTTTCATAAGCATAATTATATGGTTTCACAAAGTCTGTATTCACTAGTGATCTACCCTCTTCTTCAAAACATAGTGACTCATCACTAATAGGCCTAACAAGAAGACAATCAAGGTCGGTCCATTGGGACTCATCAAGATAGAGTCGCGGGTTCTCAGATTGAGCTTGCTCGAGGTACTTAGGACCAGCAAAACTAGCTTTACCCTTGATAATCGAACGGGGGTGCCAACATTCGCATGGTTTGAATAGATTGATTTGTTTTATAAACAATTTTCTTATAAAAATCAATTTGAACTTCAAGTTCCATGACTTTGTCGATGTCTTTTGCTTGTTTAATTTTGAAAGATTTTTGCAAGTTAGCAACCTCTTCCGTCTTCGCAGTGACTAGTTTAGTTTTATCCTCTTGAAGAAAACCAATCTTTTGAGTTAACTCATTCACTTTAGTGGTAGCAAGATAGGTTTTGTGTCGTTCCGTACTTAAAGAAGTGTTATAACTACGTTTCTCTTGTTCTAAAAGCTTAAAAGTTTCGTTGTATTTAGTTTCATAAACATCCTTTACAATAGTAACAACAGCCCCTTTGTACCTTGCAAGATCTTTGTTCTTTTGAATAAGCTCAGCTCTGCAGCTTGCAAGAAGCTTACTAGATTTTATAACTGTAGCTTTGCTTTCTTCAAAATTTTGAGTGAGCGTAGCATTTTCCTTCTTTAATTGCTTTTGAATTTTTCTAGTTTCTTTGACATCTTTTTGTAAAGAAGCAATTAAGTTAGCAAGCGCAATACGCTCCTCATCATCATCAAACTCATTTGCATGTTGATCATCCTCTAACTCATTATTGCACATGTCTGATGAATCGGGTGTGGTATTGCTATCAACCGTTTCCATCATACATGTGTCATTAATGGCTTTGGGTAGCTCATAATGCTCATGAATATTACCAAACACATTATATTCCTCTTCAGTGTGTACCTTATCGATTGGCTCAGTATCAAAGATAGGACCATTGTCATCTTCAGTGACGTTGAGAACTTCTTCAACCTTTGCCATGTACGAGTAATGTGCTTCAAGTTCTTGATCGGAGGCTTCATCATCAGTATCATCAAGCATTGCTACTTCCTCAGCCGACAGTTTAACCCCAGCTTCCATCTTCTTGCCAAGCAGTATCTTTTCCTTATGATAACCAGAATCCCTAACCCGTTTCAGCTTCCTACATTCCTTTGCCATATACCCATACCCTTGACAATTAAAGCACTGAATCCCACTTTGCTGAACCACTTGAGTACCAACAGTTTCCCTATTCCCAACAGCAGCAGCAATCCTCTGAGTATCATACTTAGCAGTTTGTCGATCATACCGTGCCGAACCCTCAACATGTGTTGGATTACGTCGATCATACCTAGGAGGACTTTCATCACGTTGACGTGTGTCATACCATCGAGGACTCTCAACATATTGGTTCCTTGTATTTGATGATGTTCGAAAATTGTTGTTGGTGGGTTTGAAGATTTTCTTGTATGTCTTTATAATGAAAGCAATTTGTTGTTTCATCTCCCTATCCTTCTGAGCTAGTTCTTCATCACTGTCCTCTTCAGATGATGGCTCAGGTGATGGTGATGGTGCTCTTGGTTCTTTGTCTCGTGATCTTGTGGGAGCAGAATACTTAAATAAAGTGGAGTATCTTGGTAAGGAGGATGTAGTGGTGTACCTTGGTGAGGAGGATGTAGTGGAGTATGACTTTGGAGCACGAGAGCGATGATCTTGGACGTGTTGAGTGGTAGACACCAAAGCAAGTGGATTAGCAGTCTTTGCTATCCTTTCAGTTCGAAGTTCATTCGCCTCATTTTGAAATTGTTTCAAAATGACAAAGAGTGTGTGATAGTTGACCTCGTCTAACTTACTCTGTTGTTTCACCAAAGATACGAACCGTGTCCACTCTGGTTGAAGTTGTTGTAGAAATTGCACATTGACTTGCATGGTGGAGATTTGCAAATTGTTTCTTGTCATATCATTCATCATCTTGTAGAACCTTGAGTAATATGAATCAATTGATTCCCCATCCAATAAAGTAAACTTACCAAAGTTACATAATAAGTTAGTTTTGACATCTTGCTTGTTAAGTGATTCTCCTTGTTGCAAGCGTTCAATGGCAAACCACATCTCTTTAGCAGTAGAGCATGCATCAACCGTTGAGTAAATATCATTCCTAATCCCACTGAGAATCTCTGCATCAATCCAAGCACGTTTCTCTTTCGAAGTGTTCTTATATGTTTCCTCAATTGTTTGCTCATCGGAACCGGTCGTCGAGTCGGTTGTTGGAATTGCAGGAATGGTTATTGTAGTGAGAGTATAGGGTCCTTCTTTGATGAAACGTCGAAGAACATCACCATTAGGTTTTGTGTCAAGATATCGAAGGAATCGTGATTTCCATTGTGCATATCTACCAGTCACAAGCATTGGTGGTCTCTCTTTGTTTCCCGCCACCATGATGTTGTTGTTTGTCACGCGATACTCTTGAGTAGAATCCATTTCAAGAAACTTGAAATTGTTGAAGTGAAAACGGATCTTAATTAGATGTGTTGTGATTGTTTATGTCGAAGAAAAATGTTAAAATCCCCTAAAAATTGTCTTCACAAGAAACCAAAAATTCTAAGGCGAAAAATCATACTTTTGTAAAAACTTCTATTTTCGGAATATTGGAGATTTTCGGAATAAGTGACTTTTTCGGATAATTGACCCTTCTTCGGAATAATGGTTCTTCTTCGGATAAAGGAACTTTTTCGGATAAAGGACACCTTTTCGGAATAAGTGGTGGATTTCGGATAAATGAAGATTTTCGGAAAAATGGATATTTTCGGATAACTGGTTATTTTCGGATAATATATGAATTTTCGGAAAAATCAGTTTTCTTCGGATAAATGAATGTTTTCGGAATAAATGATGTTTTCAGATAAATTGTTTTTTCGGAAAAATGGGTCTTTTTCTGAATATTGGTGATTTTCGAAATAAGTTGCTTCTGATAAACTAACCTTTTTCCGGAATATCTAATCTTCGGATAATTCTTCGGAATAACAACTTATCTTCGGATAATTCTTCGGAATAACAACTTATCTTCGGATAATTCTTCGGAATAACAACTTATCTTCGGAATAGTAAACCCTTTTCCGAATAACACTTTTTCGGAATATCAAAACCCTTTTCTGAAAATTGTTTTTGGCCAACAAAAACCACTGTTCTTCGAATCTAACCCCAAAAACAATCCAAACACCTAAAAAACTCGCGATTTTAACCACAAAACTTAACCAAATCCCTACCAAATCTATGTAAGTGATTTATTTCAAGATTTAGAACCCGAAAACACTAAAAAAATTAATTCGCGATGATTTTTTTGATAAATCAACCGAATCAGTCACTAAAAGCAACAACCAAACACAATCTACCCCGTGGCGATTGATACCAAATGTTGTCCCATGTTATTTGATGATTAAAGATAGAAAATAGATGAAAGAGAGATGAATTTTTAGAGAGAGAAAGTAGTGAGAGAAAGTAGAGAGAAGAAATGATTAACAAGGTGAAATTACATTAAGAAAAAATGAGAACTTCCACCCTCCTAACATGCTAGGAGGGTGCTTATATAGTCCACCCACATGCGGGCTCTCTAATGGACTATATAGTTTTGGGTCGGGCTTGAATAAATGCTTAGTATCTTGAAAGAGGCCTTTTAAGCTAGCCATCAAGCCCGTAATGTCACGACTATTTTAACTAACTATCACAACGTTCTAATAAATATTACAATATAAACCTATGACCGAACATTCTTGTTTGACTCAATATTTTGAGGCTAACACAATTTATTATCTTATTTTTGTGTGTGTTTAAAACTTTGTGGGTGTGTTCACTACAAAACCTCACGAGACAAAACTCGTCCAGTCGGGCTACCGAGTGGTTTAAAAGCTTGTTGCATACGCTAAATGAAACCGTGATTCCTACGAAAGTGAGTTAGGTTTTTGTTTTTGTGTGAGTTTGTCAAATTGATTTTTAACCAAAATTTCAATTTAAAGTTTTTGCATTAGGGGCAATGCAATGCTTTAAGTTGAGGGGGTGGCACATGTGTTACATGTTTTTGTTTGAAATTTTGGTCAAAATGGATTAAAATGTGATTTTTGGGAAAAATTGAAAATTTTAAAAAAATTTAATCACATTATAAGAGTCTTGTGCTAATTAGGTTTGGAAGTTTCTTCTACATATATTTTTGTTGAGTGTTTGCAGATTCTTAAGATTAGCTTGTGGATGATTTATTGGAGCAAGATAGAGGATTTGGCCATAATTATCAGGTGCACCCGATTCCATTGTATAATTTGGTTACTAAATTGATTTGATTGTTTGCATGTAGTTAGGCATATGTATAACTTAGATGATCAAACCACACCGGTTGAATTCCCTCTACTTACCTTTGCTTAGATCGAGTAGAAAGTTTGAATAAAATAATATGAAATATAGTAATGTAATCGTTGGGTTAAGACATTTGAAATTGATCTTATTCGGCTCGCCGCCCGCGCACGGTGGCCTTAGAAAAGAGTTGGAGAACTGTCATAATTATTGGTGGTAGTCATATGTTGGGCTTGCCTATCTGATTCGTCACCCGCGCAAGGTGATACTTTAGTTGTTAGCATGGGTCAGACGCCAATTTTTATGATGGATAGCATTGCACTTAGCTGAGACAATTTTATGTGAAATAACCCAATCCTTGTATTGTTGTAATAAAATTAGGAAGATTAGTTTAATTTAGTGCATTGATTAATTAGACTATGTGGTAGATAATTCCATCATGTGATGTACCAGTAGACACGAAGTATAGTTGTTCCCATTTAATTACCACGAAAAATTAATCGGTTCCCATGTGCCAATGTGTCTTAGTATGCACCTATAGGATATATATTCATTTTTCTGAATGATTGGTCTTTATATCAACCTTAAAAGGAGTGTATAAAGCGTTCGGGATGACTTGTATAAGAAACGGTCCGGGATGGCTAAAAAAAGAGCTTATGTGCGATGTGAAAAAAAGAGTGAAAAAAATAGAAAAAAATTTGTGAAAAAAAGGAAAAAGAAAAAAAAGAAGGTGAAAGTATATAAGCTAAAGTATGATGGCTTATGATGTGCTCTTATGGTATAAAAACTCCAGTGTTATAAAAGGTGTAAGATATTCTCACCTCTTGTTTTAGATTAATGTTTAGATTGATTATAGGTGTGCATTAGGTACGTTGGACACATGGTTAATTATATGAAACATAAAGTAAATGGAATCAATGGGAATGGTTATGCTAAGTGTTTAAGAAGGAAAAAAATATTGGTAATCATTTTGGATTATTTGTCATGTAGGGTGGTTATTAGTGTACTAGGTTGAATTTGATCTTTTTGATGAAATTTCAATAGTATGATTAAAAATGATAAAATGAACATGCTTGTATATTTTTATTTTACTTTTACTCTGAGACAGAGTAAAGGTTAAATGTGAGGGGGTTTGATTGGTGTATTTTGCATACACCTAATAGCATGTTAATTTAGCATAATTATACATTTATTTTTCGTTATACATGTACTTTTAATGTGTTCTGTGATTATGTAGGTTACGAGCGAAATGAAATAAAATGGACGCTTAATTAATTTTTTGGAGAAAAGACATTGTGAGCGCCGATAAATGAAGAAGAAATATTGAAAAAAAAAGATTTAAGCGCGTCGGAATATTTTCGGTCATCTTTATTTGTCCGGGCTTCGTTTTAGCAATTCTTGGTGTTGGGTTATTTTTAATTGGGCCAAAGTTATTATATCCCAAAAGAATAAATATATTAAAAAAATTGGGGCCCATTATTTTAACCGACTAAAAGGAATATATATTGATTGAAGGGTTTTTTGTGTGAGTCGACACATTCTCTGAAAAAGAAATAGAAAAAGACGAAGGTGGGGCCGCAACATATACAACCGATTATTCTTTCAAGGACAAGGGAATTGGCAACTTGGGAGGACTTCACATCCGAATAGCAAAAGAAAAAAAAAGAAGACAAGTTGTGTTTGCAAGTGGGGACATCAAGGAGTCAACCATCAAAGAAGATTTAAAAACAATAAAAAATGATAGCTTTTGCTATTATTTTTCTCAAGCGGGTCGGGTACATCACGATGTCCGGCTAATTTTGTTGTAATTCCTTCCGGTAACTTTATTTATGGTTTGATCGTCACTTTTGGATTATCACATTTTTATTACATTGATTTATAAATTATTTTTATTGATTTAATATTATGTTTAATTATTTGTGCGAGACAATTTATTGTTAGTTAACGGTTCATTCTTATTCTATTTTAGTTAAAGAAAAAGATGGTCGTATAATCAACATAAGTTGTACCTAAATAAATTATTAGAACATAATTATTGGTTGGATTAATATAAGATTTATTATCGCGAATCATTGATAAACATAATAAATGCCGACATTAATTCATTCATATTAAGTCGAAATAATCTTTGTAAACGAGCTAAAAAATTTCAATAATCCATAAGTGTGATCAACCATAAATATTAGGAGATGAGAGGGACTGCATTTTTATTTTAATTTTTTACATCCTTATTATATTTTTTTAGCTTTATTATTAGTTTAATAAGTGTTTTAATTTTTAATCAGCATTTTTATTATCAAGAGTATTTTAGTTGTTAGATTTCAAAACCAAAACTTTTATTAATCAGTGATCAGCCCAAAACTTAAACTAAAACCACATATTCCTCGTGGATTCGATACCCGCTTACCCTATCTAGTATAAGGTAATTAGCTTATTTTTTAGCGGCACTTCGACGTCGATCACCTATCTATGGAAAGTTGCAATTTTATTTATATGATCAGTAGGTATGATATGTTTATATGTATATTGTAGCTCCGGTGACACGGGATTAGGGCTCGTTACGTTTCGTGCGGATCTTTTGTGTTAATTATTCTAAAGTACGGATATTCGGTTCTTTTAGTAAGAACACTTCTTGTAATAACCCAAACCTAACGTCATCATTTTACCCTAACTATGTAACTTATTTTGAATTCCTAAGTAATGGTAAGTATTGTTATGCTGGACGGTTTATGTCGAAACCGGTAATATGTGGCTTTATTTGAATGTTGTGACAATTGGAGAGAACTGTTAGTGATCGCGATGCTGATGGATGCCCAAATTTTTATGTTTATTATCGATCGTTTCGATATTTGAGATTTTCGAATTTTTCATTTTATTTGCGTATTAAGTCGAGTCAGAACCTTACTATTACTTTTTGTGTGCGTTAAATCTTTGAAAAAGTATTTTTATTGAACGATATTTTAATTTTTATAAATCCGCAATGAAGCCCGACTCTTGTAAATTTATACAAAATCGACTAGGTATCATTCCCGCTCTTTAAAAGATACTTTGCAACAAAGGCCAAAATAAGATTGAAATTACACTTTCTTCCCTCCCTTGCATATAAAAGGAAAAACTCCACACAAACACTTCATTTCAACACTATAAAATTCTCTCCTCCCCTCCTTTTCTCTCAAAACCTACGGCCAAACACCACCACCAACAAACCACCACCAAAAATCATTTTTGGGGAAATCTAATCAAAGACCTATGTTTATATCATTAAGATAAGTAAATTCCACCAAAAATTTACAACATGCAAGAACATTTTTTTCAAGATTTAATTATTGATATATTTTAATAAAAACTACGATTTGATCTAATTAATTTCGTAGGTTTGTGTTTGATTGTGTTTAGTAACATAATATTGAAATATTGGAGCTTGGAATTCATTTCCTTGGTGTTCTTCAGCCCCAAAACCCACGGCACCAAGGGGGTGTTTGGTTTTCTTGGACTTTGATCTTTATTTCTTGTGGGTATGTGTTTATATCCATGTTTCTTTTGTTTTTAATTTATTTAATCATATGATTTTTAAATGGATTATTATTAGAGATTGTCCATACAAGTGATTAAGTTTGTTAGGTATGTTTTAGGATGTTTGTATAGTGTTATAATAAGTTTAGGGATTGATAAAATTGCTTGGAAAGATAATTTGTTATGGTTTTGAAAGAGGTGTTTTAGACCAGCAGGTTTGAAGGAGTTTTTCGTGGTCTTAAGTCTAAGTCAAGGTTTATATTATAGGATATATTTGTAGTGGTTGTCGAGATGGTCGTTTCGATATAAGATAGAGCTTCTAACTCATAAAGAGGAGGAAGTTATGATATTTTGATTTTTCGTGTACCGGGAGATGCATATCGACACAATACGAAATTGTAGTCGATATTGGGTCAAATCTCGGGGACTATAAGTTGAGTTTTAAAAATTATTAGATGCTGATTTTAGGCCCTAAACTTATTATTTCGAATCTATTTTCAAAGTCAATTGTCGGTTTTGTAAATGGTTTTGGTTAAAGAGGTCTGAATGACTTTGTGAGTCAAGTGTACAAATCTGCCCGATTTTCAAGTTCGAAGATGTGTTGAGCAGCGAGACTTAAAAGTAAAATCTTTTTATAAAATTTTTGGAGTGCTTTCTACAGGTTGTATGTGAGTTCTACAGAAAGTTTCATAAAAATTCATGTTGTTTAAGTAGGGGAAAACAGCCCGTACATTCGGTATGTACCGGCAGAATGGTTTTTGGAACGTTTGTTTTAATAACGTAGTATAATAGAAGCATCTAGTAAATATCACTTGTGTGTATTATTGGTATGTGTTTAAAGAGGTTTTGAGTGAGTTTAATTTTTTATACCAAGTATATTTTGGTACTTGAGTACGTTGATTTATTTCGCACCTTGTTCGCTAGGTGTTGGTTTTGAATTTCACGGGCATCCTTATCGTCGGAAATCGTAATCTCTACTACTAGCTTCGCGTATCATCTAAAGTGAGTCTATAGCCTCGCTTTTATACTATATTATAAATGATTTTAACCCGCGAGGGGGAATACATGCTATTTGAAATAAATGGAACACAAGTCATGATTGATTGTTTGGAACCGAATGATTGTTTGGATTGGAATGTTGCCTTGATTGTATTGAGTAATAATTGCTAAAGACCCTAATTTACATGAACAATTAACTATTGTCCAACCCTTATGGGGGATGGAAATAGCCACTTATATAATTAATAGTACTACGATGTTGACGACCCTATCCAAGACGAGAGCTAGTACGTTGAGTACCCTCTGTGGACGGATAACTTGTGTTAAGAAAAAAGTATATTTGGAACGAATAACTAAGAGGGGCAATGGTTTCACTTAAATCACGCCGGAAAATTGGCGCGGGTGATTAGTTTATGGTGTCGGTGTCATGAGCTTAAATACAATCACTTAATTTTTGCGGTAATGTAAATTGTTGGAATGATAGGTTGTATGTGTTACAATGCTATTGAACATGATTGGTTTTTATACTTGTGTTCAAATGATGATTTGCAAAACATATAGATTCGCTCAACCTTTGTGTTGACCCTTATAAGCATGTATTTCAGGTAATCAAGATTGATAGCAGCGGAGCATGCGAGGAGGGAGTTGGTGCTTACTTGTCTAAACTTTGATTATTTTCATCCTTTTCAAATGAATAATTTATTTAAATTGTTTTGATGAGAATGTTGTGTTGGTAACGGTTTTTGGGATGAAAAATATTTTAGACAATGTTGTATATTATTTTA
Source organism: Glebionis coronaria (assembly GCA_025667525.1). Taxonomy (NCBI): domain Eukaryota; kingdom Viridiplantae; phylum Streptophyta; class Magnoliopsida; order Asterales; family Asteraceae; genus Glebionis; species Glebionis coronaria. The sequence goes on along the minus strand of CM046878.1, from coordinate 23,137,473 downwards.
ACGTCTATTTTGAGGTAGTTGTCTATGATTGTGTGCGATGTGTTATAAGTAGCGCCCAATAGTGGTATTCCGTTACGTGGTAATTTGGGGGTGTTACAAATTGGTAATCAGAGCCACAAGTTATAGAGAACTAGGTCGATTTTAAAAATCCTAAACTATAACTTTGTTGTATTCAAAAAAGTTTTAAGCACTCAACTACTCCGCATGGATCCGGTAAGGCTATTCTTGCATTACTATATGATTGATTGTGATAATCTGATCCTATGTGTATGTAGGAATGGTAGTATGTATATGTATTAATATACTATGACATTTAAAGGCATTGTGCGTGAAGCAATGGTCCTTGAATGATTGTCGTACATGTTATAATACGGTTTTGTGTAAAATTTAGCCTCACCGCCAATCACCGATCTTGATAATTATGTATTATCTGAATACGAGTGTGAAACTCGTTTGATACTTTGAGTATGTATATATTGTTTCGTAATCTATCGCATATCGACTTGTTTAAGCTCGATTCTTTTCCTCGTACTGCGGTGTGCCATTTTAGGACATCTCCTTTCGAAACGTAATTGATTGATGTGATATTCGTGTTTTGATTACTTCTTATGATTTTGAAGTATCAATTCTCTGAGGAAACGCCTTCTACGTAATGCGACGTTTTGTTTGATTGTATATGATTACGTTTTATTGGTGAAAAGGAGGATGCCAATGTTGGACTTAAGATATATATATCCTAATCAAATATATATAGTTTGGGTACAACAAAGATATGCCCATAGTAGTCATTCGGTTGAGTGACTTAATACCTTGTATCTAAATGGAATGTGACATTTAGATATAGAGATTTTAACTCGCCCAACTATGAGCTGTTTAAGGTTGTATTATTTAAATGGATTGGGACATTTGAATAAGAAAGTTTTAAACCACTGGACCTTAGATTGTTTGTGTTTTCCTTATTCAGATGGAATGGGACGTTTGAATACGGAAATCATGAAGTAAGTTGTTGACACCTTGTATTTACTATGATATGTAATTTGGATTTGATATCGTGTTGAGAGGTAGTAATACTTGAGTAGGATGAATTATAATCGTCTTGTTGAAATAGATTGGGACGCCTTTTTATTTGAACAAGAAAGTTATAAGTTCCCAAACCGTAAATTTATAAACTCTTGTATACATGGAAGGGGACGCCTTTTGATGTAGACAATGAGTTATAAATGAGTGGGCTCAAGTATGCCTGGCTCGATTTGTGGTTGTTTGGTGTGCGTACGTCTTTCTTCGAATCATGTTTCGTTGGTATAAATCGTTCAGTGTCGTCGTCATTATGGTTATTATCGATATCGTTATGTACGAGTAAACCGTTAGACTTCACTCGAGTTATGATTTATTTCTATGGACCATTTCTAATGTGTCTCGATGATCGCGAGCTTTATAAGCTAATCGTTAAGAACGGTTGACCGTTCCGAGAATAGATGACTTGTTTAAGCGTCACCAAGATCTATGTGTGTACTTGTGGATTGGCTGAGGATCAAGTTATCAACGACAACTTATCGTGGATGTGGAGATTTTGTAATTTTACTTGACGCTATCGAAGGGTCTTCGAAGACTTTTCTTGATGACTAAACTCTTGGGGGCTTGTATGACGAATTAGACGACGAATATGATGCATCACTTTGAGAACTGGCACAGCAGTTAGTGGGACACCTTTGTATGATGAGCACTGGAGTAGAAGTTATTTGGACGCATTTGTATGATGAGCACTGGAGTAGAAGTTAGTGGGACGCTTTTGTATGTTGAGCATTGGAGCAGAAGTTAATGGTAAACCCGATATGTTGTGAATCTTTGCCAAAGGACCGATTTCTAAATGATTGGAATTAATAAGTTCGTTATCACCTCGAGGAATATGTTGTAGCCGACATCGCAAGTGAGAACACTTTGGAAATTGAGAATCGAGCATCGCATTAATGGAGGGGTTAGATGGTTGTGTTTTGGAAATTGAGTTGTTGTTATCAAGGGTTCGTTCAAGGTTTTTCTCGATGATCAACGGTGAATATCTATATTTGATGTCTATGTTCGACCTTTGCTTTTAGGTACTTATATGGTATGCGATCTAGTCGTATGATCGTAAGTTGTCCGAACTTGAGACGACATTGTCCAATGACGTCCAATCATGGAGATACGCACCATGTAATATCTTTTTAACCTTCAACAACGATGCTTATTGAGACTTTGACTACGCGTGGGCGAAAGTGAGATGGTGTTCTTGTATTATATTCTATGTATGGATCCGAGTGTGAGCGCCCTCCGATGACAAAACTATTTTCCTGTTATTTTTGGATGTGCATCCATGGCTATCCGGCTAGTGGATATCCTTTAATTTGCAACCTTCCGATTGACTGGACTTACCCGAAAATCCTGTCAGCTATTCTTATTCTTCATGGCTTGGCTGTTTAGTAAGCATGAGTTAACTTGATTGAATTTATTGATTTGGTGTGGTTTGGCTTTTTTTTTGCAACAGGTCGTGACTTGATTTTACGTCCCTAGTGATGTCTTTTGTGTTTGATTTAGATTGTAATGCGTCCGATAGAGTAATGTATACGCCGAATGATTCCCGTATCGATGAACTCGCTTTTGATGAAGTAGGTTGGCACGTTCGAGATTACGCAATAAGGGGATTTTGTACGACTAGTACTAATCATCTCGTCTCAATTTTTGGGAACGTTTTCGATGGAGTTTTGTGCGACCCATGCGACTTTCTTTTATGAGTAATCATTTTTGTGAGGATCGTGGATGATGGTTTAGATCGCTAGATTGTTGGCACGAAGTAGAGGTAGGACAATTGATTAGAGCTGAAATGATTTGGGAGACTATGGAAAAAGATCGTATGGATTGAGAATCGCTTGTTAACCATGAGAGATCGTTAGAAGAGCTGTGCCAATAACCGTAGGAAGCCGTTGGAATTTGAAGTTAGAAACATGTTAATGATTAAGGTATCACCTTGGAAAGGTGTAATTCATTTTGGGAAAACGATGGGAAATTGAGTCCAATGTTCATTAGGCCATTTAAGATCATCCATCGAATTGGACCGGTTGTTTATAAATTAGAGTTGTCGGATGAACTTCGTACGATTCGTGTAATTTTCATGTATCGAGCTTGAAGAAGTGTTTGGAGAATAAGGATTTATTCTCCCCTTTTGGTGAGATACAACTTGATGACAAGTTGAGTTTTGTAGAAGAACCAGTGGAGATCGTGGATCAAGAGGTTAGGCGTTTGAAGTAGAGTAAGATTCCCATTATGAAGATGCGACCAAATTGAAGATATGGATAGAAGTTCACGTGGGAACGTGAGAATTTATTTATAAGAAGTGCCCTTGTTTTTCCTAGGAGTGCGCAATACGAGTATGAGGTGAGGCGAGCGCCGGGACGTCGCTCCTTTAAGGAGGTGAGAATGTAATAACCCGAACTTAACGTCATCATTTTACCTTAACTATGTAACTTATTTTGAATTCCTAAGTAATAGTAAGTATTGTTATGTTGGACGGTTTATGTCGAAACCGGTAATATGTGGCTTTATTTGAATGTTGTGACGATTGGAGAGAAACGTTAGTGATCGCGATGCCGATGGATGCCCAAATTTTTATGTTTATTATCGATCGTTTCGATATTTTAGATTTTCGAAGTTTTCATTTTATTTGCGTATTAAGTCGAGTCGGAACCTTACTATTACTTTTTGTGTGCGTTAAATATTTGAAAAAGTATTTTTATTGAACGAGATTTTAATTTTTATGAATCCGGAATGAAGCCCGACTCTCTTAAATTTATAAAAACAGACTAGGTACCATTCCCGTCTTTAAAAGTTACTTTGCAACAAAGGCCAAAATAAGATTGAAATTACACTTTCTACCCTCCCTTGCATATAAAAGGAAAAACTTCACACACACACACACTTCATTTCAACACTATAAAATTTTCTCTCCTCCCCTCCTTTTCTCTCAAAACCTACGGCCAAACACCACCACCATCAAACCACCACCAAAAATCATTTTTGGAGAAATCTAATCAAATACCCATATTTATATCATCAAGATAAGTAAATCCCACCACAAATTTACAACATGCAATAACATTTTTTTTCAAGATTTAATTATTGATATATTTTAATAAAAACTATAATTTGATCTAATTAATTTCGGGGGTTTGTGTTTTATTGTGTTTATGAACATAATATTGAAATATTGGAGCTTGGAATTCATTTCCTTGGTGTTCTTCAGCCCCAAAACCCACGGCACCAAGGGAGTGTTTGGTTTTCTTGGAATTTGATCTTTATTTCTTGTGGGTATGTGTTTATATCCATGTTTCTTTTGTTTTTAATTTATTTAATCATAATATTTTTAAATGAGTCTTTATTAGAGATTGTTCATACAAGTGATTAAGTGTGTTAGGGATGTTTTAGGATGTTTGTATAGTGTTATAATAAGTTTAGGGATTGATAAAATTGATTGGAAAGATGATTTGTTATGGTTTTGAAAGAGGTGTTTTAGACTAGCAGGTTTGAAGGAGTTTTTTGTGGTCTTAAGTCTAAGTCAAGGTTTATATTAATGGATATATTTGTAGTGGACGTCGATACGGTCATTTTGATATAAGATAGAGCTTCTAACTCATTACGAGGAGGAAGTTATGATATTTTGATTTTCGTGTACCGGGAGATGCATATCGACACAATACGAAATTGTAGTCGATATTGGGTCAAATTTTGGGGAATATAAGTTGAGTTTAAAAAATGATTAGAGGCTGATTTTAAGCCCTAAACTTCTCATTTTGAGTCTATTTTCAAAGTCAATTGTCGGTTTTGTAAATGGTTTTGGTTAAAGAGGTCTAAATGACTTTGTGAGTCAAGTGTAAAAATCTGCCCGATTTTTCAGGTTCGAAGATGTGTTGAGCAGCGAGACTTAAAAGTAAAATATTTTTATAAATTTTTTAGAGTGCTTTCTACAGGTTGTATGCGAGTTCTACATCCAGTTTCATTAAAATTCATGTTGTTTAAGTAGGGGAAAACAGCCCGTACATTCGGTATGTACCGGCAGAATGGTTTTTGGAACGTTTGTTTTAATAACGTAGTATAATAGAAGCATCTAGTAAATATCACTTGTGTGTATTATTGGTATGTGTTTAAATAGGTTTTGAGTGAGTTTAATTGTTTATACTAAGTACATTTTGGTACTTGAGTACGGTGATTTATTTCGCGCCTTGTTCGCTAGGTGTTGGTTTTGAATTTCGCGGGCATCCTTATCGTCGAAAATCGTCATCTCTACTACTAGCTTCGCGTATCATCTAAGGTGAGTCTATAGCCTCGCTTTTATACTATCTTATAAATGATTTTAACCCGCGAGGGGGAATACATGCTATTTGAAATAAATAGAACACAAGTGATGATTGATTGTTTGGAACCGAATGATTGTTTGGATTGGAATGTTGCCTTGATTGTATAGAGTACTAGTTGCTAAAGACCCTAATTTCATGAACCGATAACTATTGTCCAATCCTTGTGGGGGATGGAAATAGCCCGATCCTATCTGAGACGAGAGCTAGTATGTTGAGTACCATCTGCAGACGGATAACTTGTGTTAAGAAAAAGGTATATCTGCAACGAATACCTAAGAGGGGCAATGGTTTCACATAAATCACGCCGGCAAATTGGCGCTGGTGATTAGTTTATGGGCGGTGTCATGAGCTTAAATACAATCACTTAACTTTTGCGGTGATGTAAATTGTTGGAATGATAGATTGTACGCGTTACAATGCTATTGAATGATCATGATTGGTTTTTATACTTGTGTTCAAATGATGATTTGCAAAACCTATAGATTCGCTCAACCTTTGTGTTGACCCTTTTAAGCATGTATTTCAGGTAATAAAGATTGATAGCAGTGGAGCATGCGAGGAGGGAGTTGGTGCTTACTTGTCTAAACTTTGATTATTTTCATCCTTTTCGAATGAATAACTTATTTAAAGTGTTTTGATGAGAATGTTGTGTTGGTAACGGTTTTTGGGACCAAACGCTACTCTAATGGTATCTTTTGGGATGGAAAATATTTTAGACAATGTTGTATATTATTTTAACGTTTTTTGAGGTAGTTGTCGATGATTGTGTGCGATGTGTTATGAGTAGCACCCCATAGTGATATTCCGCTACATGGTAATTTGGGGGTCTTACACTTCTTTTACTCTTTTGTAAACTTTTCCTTTTGATCATACCTTAAGCCATTGCTATGTTCCCTATATCATTAGTTGTTGTTTTGACATGATTCATGATTCCTTTTGTTTCGTTATGATCCCTTTATTTGATATGCCTTCATATGTTTGTTTTTGACCAATTTTGATATATGCTTTGATATGCCTTTTGATTATGAACCCCTTATGCCCAAGCCATTTTTGTAACTAGTCATGGAGGTACCATGACCATGTCGATTGATGCACCAACGACATGACACCATCTGGGCGATGTGATTAGATCCCGACGTTCCCTTTTGATGTCCATTTTGCTATATATTATGTGAGTGCGTATGCTATGTTGGTGATTTTAGTGTTATCAACTATTTTAGTTAATCGGGATTTACTAGAGATCAATGAGATTTCATATTTGGCTCTGATGCGTTCGATACACTAGGTATATTTAAAAAGAATTGCAAATACAAATCCTAGACAAGAAGCCAAAAACTTGATATGCAATCTTTCCACACATTGGGTTTTAAATTTATAAACAAGAATTACCGATATTAATTAGGAACACAAATTCGAGCAAGTATACTCTAGTCATGTTGCAATTAGGTTGGTAAGTCAAGGTCGTCCCATGGGACTTGGTTATACTCAAGTGTAGTTGTTTGTAACAATGGTAAGTATGATTGTCACGGTCACACCACCATGAGAATCGTTTAAAGGCACAAGCACACAAAGAACATATATGCATGGACATTAGGATGCTTAGTTTGTAAAACATATTAAAGGTAATCCTTTCGACCTATAGAACCAATAATAAGACACTAGTGCTTTATAAATCAAGTATACATAAGTCTCAATCAAGTGGTCACTCATGAGCCTTATGCCTAAACCAATAACAACAAGAATTCGTTCGGCCCATAGACTTGGTGTTATCAATTTGATAAGTTCCATTTACTTGAAAGATGATTAAAATAATATATTCAAAAGACTCCTTTCGACCTATAATCTAGATTAAACCTTTACAAAATGTTTATTAAGTCTCTTGCACAATCTTCACAAGCAAAAGACCAAATCATTTGTCGATTAATGAATTGACATCAACCATATTGAGAATAATCTCGACATATAGACTCAACAATGATTAACCAAATTGACAAACAAGAACAAGCTCCAATTCAACCAAATATAATGTTATCACCATAATCCAATACAAACACTAATAGAATCCAAATATCCATATATCACAAGTTTTCATATAAACAATACAAGTATCAACACATTCACAATATCACATAAGAATCACCATGAACATGAACATAAACTTTATTGAATAATAAAAAAGGAGTTACCCAACATTAGAATCCATAGCTACAAAGTATCTAAATGATTCTAACCAATAGAACAACCAAATTACAATGCATCACCCATAACCTTCTTAGACATTAACCTCTTGGTGCGAGTATAGAGCCTTTTGGGGTGTTTGGGAATGAGGATTGTTGAAGATTGAGTTGTTTATGGTGTGGTTTTCTTCTCTACAACTTCCATGGCTTATTACATGATCATGGTTATCAATTCCACCCCTCAACCGCTTGGGTGAGGGGTGATATCAAAATCACAGAAATATGGGATAGATGATGATTGAAGGAATGATGAGATGGAGATTTATGATGAACACTACCCCATGGGTTTATTTATAAGTGAATTATCCTTGGCCACCAAGTAGTTTTCTTGGAGCCAAAGATGAGTAATGTTCCAGAGAATGGAGTAATGAAGAGAAAATGATCGGTCTTTAGGTGTTATGGACTTAATTGGAGTGTTTAAGGTAACTTGGAGAAGTGGAAGATATGTTTATTGTGACTTCTCCAAAATCTGTCTGGGCAACTTGCCGGCGGCAGCAGAAGTGTTGTCGGTGGCAACTGGGCATTGATTTGCCGGTGGTGGCAACTGAGAGACGTTTTGCCGGTGGCAGCAGAAGTGTTGCCGGTGGCAACTGGGCCAACTTTCCCACTTTTCCCTTCTAGTCCTTCCTCTTTGTTTCTTCCACCTTTCTTTCTTCCAAACGTTCCAAGACTCTTTATCATTGTATTATTTATCATACGAGAGCTACACTTTCATGTCTCGTTCATCTTTTCACCTCCAATTCACGTCTTTTCTTCATTTCTCGTGATGTAACCATTGATGAACCTACAATATCAAATAAGCTTCATTAAGTATCATGTGTTCATAATAATCATACAAATATATGCATAAACACCACGAATACGCTCATATAAATATGTTAGATTTGAGCGTTATCAAATCCCCTCACACTTAAGTTCTGCTCGTCCTCGCGCAAGAAAAAGAAAAACTTTGCTTGCCCTCAAGCAAATAAAATAAAACTAAGGTTATAAACAAAATGTAATTTCTAAAAGATAAGAAATTTTTAAAATTCTATGAAAAAGTGAAAATATTTTTGATTTTTTTTAGAAATGGCTAAAGGTGCAAACCCCCTCACACTTAAGAGGTTGCTTGTCCTCAAGGAAGTAAAAAAAATTATTTTTAGGATTTTTTTATTTTTTTATTATATATACACGAAATTGCTAAATGTACAAACCCCCTCACACTTAAGAGGTTGCTTGTCCTCAAGCAAATAAAGAAAAATATTTACCACATGGAGCATAAAATGGTTTAGAAAAACAAAAGAAATTCTACAACGTACAAACAAGACTAAACCGAATGGCATGAGCACCAAGTGTACACATCTAAAGAGGACTTTTATTCGGGTTACAAGGCTAAGGGTTAATGGATATGGATAAGACATGAGAATTTTTATAAGAGGTGTATAAAGAATATACAAGTCTAAGTCCCATGTTGCTAGTTACCGGACATATCACAAGCCCAAAAATGATCATAGCTACGAGCTTTATTCAACGCATATATCACGTCTTAGCACATTGGCTAATCGATATCTAAACATACTTCATCTTCCTTCATCTTCGTAATATTGTCATCACTTTTTTTTACCTTTTTTTCGATGACTTATTTTTTTTTCATCCTCCTCTTTTTTTCATTTCTTTTTTTTTTCAACATACATCACATGCTCCCCTCACACTTCGCTTTAGCACACACCACAAAAAAATACAAATAAGAAAGACGTCTCCTTCATCTTTGTTGGAATGACACACACATAACGAAGTGTGGCAACTATAAATCATCAAAAACGATCTACCATACCATGCAACTAGAAACCCATTTGGACTTCGACATGGGTTAGGCTAAGGTGTGAGGTTAAATATATTTTTTTCTTTTTAGTGAATTTAACAAAAATGAAAAGATTGACTCAACGGGTGTTCTAAGGGTATCTAGCACTAGAAGAGAGTGCTAACCGAATGGTTAATATGAGAGGTTAGCTAATCGATGAAACTAGCTAAAGAGAAAATTGGAAAAAGCTATTTGGGTTTTATTCCTAAGGTTGCCTCTTTATCACGCATATACACTTATATCACACAAGTGTGATCTCACTAAAACTTATTTTATTTTTTATTTTATTTTTATTATTATTTTTTTATATTTTTTTATTTTCACCATGTGGATCATTATTGAAATATATTTACGACAAGCGTGTGAAAACATTTAGATCCTAAGGGCAAACAAGTATACAAATTCTCCCCTTTATTTATTCCTTTTTTAGATATTTTTTTATAATTAGCCCAAAAATTTATATTTTGAAAATTCGGTTTCGTTTTCCCTTTTATTTCCCCTCACACTTAAGTTTTTTATTGTACTCAATGTGAAAAATAAAATTCAAAGCATGAAAAGTAGGGTAAATAAATAAATAGTCCAAGAGAAACGAAACTTCTCGGGCTAAGAAATTGCAAATTGATCTCCATATGATAAGATGCCAAGTAAGGAAGATCAAGCGATTTTGTCTCCAACACGCGTATACACATACAATCCATCAACACAATCAATCCATCCTCCATAAGCTTTATTGAATCTGCAAAATAAACTAAACTACAAAACACGTTAATTTATTAACCACACTTTCGTAGGCAACACGATTGCATTTAGCGTATGCAACAAGCCTTTAAACCCCTCGGTATCCCGAGTGGACGAGTTATAGTCTCGTGAGGGTTTCCAGCGAACACACCCACAAAGTTCATACATGAACCACATGAACTTAAACAAACACAAACCAGCATGCATGCAAACAAAAAGAAACAAACACACAAAACAACAAACTCAAACAAGAACAAACATTATGCATATAAACATCACACATATGACAAATAAAAATAATCTAAACACTTAAAAACATAAAACGACTCAACAAAAGTTAAATAAGAAAAACTATTTTTTTATTAATGGCAAACTTGCCGACCGGCACCATGGTTTTGCCGGCGGCAAGTGGAAACAGAATGCAAAATGCCGGCCGGCACCTTGGGGTTGCCGGCGGCAAGTTCAAAAAGATTTTTTTTATAATTTAAAGATGAGAAAAAAAATCTTTATTTGGTGCCATGGAAATACTAATAAAGATTAAAAACGAAAAAGGAACAACTAAAAAAAATGAGATTTGAGAACTAATTGGATGCCTATGAGTTTGCATATTTTTTTACTTTATTATTATTATTTTTTCACAAAAACTTACTTTAAAACTTCTCCAACTCGCAAAAATATTTAGGGAACGAGTAGGATACGTCATAGGAAATAAGAATATGATTAGTTGACGTTTTTTTTTATCATGACTCAAACATTTTACTACTCACAAAAATTTCCGGGAAACAAATAGTATAAGTTTCTAGCAATGGTTTTCATAATTTTTTTCTTTATTTTATTAAACACAACCAATAAAATGTACACAAACTCTCAACACCAACATATTTCTCAAATCTAAAAATAAAACCTATTTAATTTTTTTAACTAAATGAAACAAAACATATAATAGAGGTTTTGTACCAAATCTATTAAACCTGGTGGTTTTCTAGACTCCGGGTTCTATCCACGGGGTTTGGGAATTAACCGGGGCGAATAGAAATACGAACAAGTTACAAAATGAATAAAACGGGGTGGTTGAGCGGGATATAAGCTTTATTAAGACTTGGTTTAAAACTCGAAAAAAGGTATGTTAAACAAGTTAAAAACACAATTAGGAATGATTTTGAGGAAAGCCTAGTTTCATTAAAAGAAAATGAAAAGGAAATTTTTTAATATTTATTTATTATTATTATTTTTTTCGACTTGCCGCCCGGCAGGGTTTTTTGCCGCCGGCAAGGGGGTAACGGTGGCCAAAATGCCGCCCGGCAAGGCTTTTTGCCGCCCGACAAGGCAAAAAAAAATTCTTTTTTTTTTTTTTTTACAAACTTCCTTATAGCTTAAAAACAAAAACTTTTTGTAAAGACACTTTTATAGAAATCATTAAAACATATAAAATATAGCTTAATCCAAACACACCCTTAAAAACAATAAGACACCTTATACATGAAAAAGTGAAATAAGCTCAAAAACTAAAAGGGAATTACTAATAAGATACAAAGACATGTAAAAACACTTAGCACATCATATTCTAAAAACAAAATAAGACACAACACAATACACATCTAACACATAACATAAAACAAATGACAAAAACTAGATTTCTAACTTTTTTTCATGTATTTTCCATTTATTTTCAAAACAATTTTTTCGATTTTTTTATTTTAAAACATATGACTAAAGGTATCAAATACCATTTATTTTGACTAAAGGAGAATTTTTGTAATGATCAAAATCGTTAGAAAATGATTAATCCAAACGACCCCTTAAACTAGCAAAATAAGAACAAAAAATATGCATATAATGGGAAAATGCAAACAAGCACACAAACACATAAGCAAACAAGCACATAAAAACACTTATACACATGACACATAACAAGACACAAACTCACAAAATAAGAAAAACACAAACAAAGAAAATTCATGTGGTCAAGTAGTTCTAGCCATAGACTAGAGTGATTTGGGACAAGGTTTTTGGGTTTTGAGAACAAGCACTTTCAACACATTTAGCAAGCAATCATTGAAACAAGCATTTATAGAACACAAGAGAGGAAATCCCAACACCAAAAGCATGAATTTGGTGCCAAGATCATTTAAGCAATTTTATGAGAATTAAGAGGTTTTGATAAAAGCGTGCTCTAACCTTTGTCAATGGCTAGAGCAATCATTCAAGAGCAACAAACTAACAAAGAAATTTATAGCAATTCAAAGTCTCCAATTGAGTAATCAACCACCAACCGAATTCCTCTTATGCGAAATTTGTCCCCCCTATGCGGATAAATGAGGTATAACAACTCTTTCGGGTTATGTATTAATTTAGTAACAAAACGATTCATGAAACAAGCAAGCAAACAAACAAACTAACAAGCGAGTACAAACTAGCAAGTCCCCGGCAGCGGCGTCAAAAACTTGATGCGTTCGATACACTAGGTATATTTAAAAAGAATTGCAAATACAAATCCTAGACAAGAAGCCAAAAACTTGATATGCAATCTTTCCACACATTCGGTTTTAAATTTATAAACAAGAATTACCGATATTAATTAGGAACACAAATTCGAGCAAGTATACTCTAGTCATGTTGCAATTAGGTTGGTAAGTCAAGGTCGTCCCATGGGACATGGTTATACTCAAGTGTAGTTGTTTGTAACAATGGTAAGTATGATTGTCACGATCACACCACCATGAGAATCGTTTAAAGGCACAAGCACAAAAAGAACATACATGTAAAGTCAAATGATCACATGGACATTAGGATGCTTAGTTTGGAAAACATATTAAAGGTAATCCTTTCGACCTATAGAACCAATAATAAGACACTAGTGCTTTATAAATCAAGTATACATAAGTCTCTATCAAGTGGTCACTCATGAGCCTTATGCCTAAACCAATAACAACAAGAATTCTTTCGGCCCATAGACTTGGTGTTATCAATTTGATAAGTTCCATTTACTTGAAAGATGATTAAAACAATATATTCAAAAGACTCCTTTCGACCTATAATCTAGATTAAACATTTACTTGTTATGTTTATTAAGTATCTTGCACAATCTTCACAAGCCACAAGACCAAATCATTTGTCGATTAATGAATTGACATCAACCATATTGAGAATAATTTCGACATATAGACTCAACAGTGATTAACCAAATTGACAAACAAGAACAAGCTCCAATTCAACCAAATATAATGTTATCACCATAATCCAATACAAACACTAATAGAATCCAAACATCCATATATCACAAGTTTTCATATAAACAATACAAGTATCAACACATTCACAATATCACATAAGAATCACCATGAACATGAACATAAACTTTATTGAATAATAAAGAAGGAGTTACCCAACATTAGAATCCATAGCTACAAAGTATCCAAATGATTCTAACCAATAGAACGACCAAATTACAATGCATCTCCCATAACCTTCTTGGACATTAACCTCTTGGTGCGAGTATAGAGCCTTTTGGGGTGTTTGAGAATGAGGATTGTTGGAGATTGAGTTGTTTATGGTGTGGTTTTCTTCTTTACAACTTCCATGGCTTATTACATGATCATGGTTATCAATTCTACCCCTCACCGCTTGGGTGAGGGGTGATATCAAAATCACATAAATATGGGACAGATGATGATTGAAGGAATGATGAGATGGAGATATATGATGAACACTACCCCATGGGTTTTATTTATAAGTGAATTATCCTTGGCCACCAAGTAGTTTTCTTGGAGCCAAAGGTGAGTAATGTTCCAGGGAATGGAGTAATGAAGAGAAAATGATCGGTCTTTAGGTGTTATGGACTTAATTGGAGTGTTTAAGGTAACTTGGAGAAGTGGAAGATATGTTTATTGTGACTTCTCCAAAATCTGTCTGGAGAACTTGCCGGCGGCAGCAGAAGTGTTGCCGGTGGCAACTGGGCATTGATTTGCATGTGGTGACAACTGAGAGACGTTTTGCCAGTGGCAGCAGAAGTGTTGTCGGTGGCAACTGGGCCAACTTTCCCACTTTTCCCTTCTAGTCCTTCCTCTTTGTTTCTTCCACCTTTCTTTCTTCCAAACTTTCCAAGACTCTTTATCATTGTATTATTTATCATACGAGAGCTACACTTTCATGTCTCGTTCATCTTTTCACCTCCAATTCACGTCTTTTCTTCATTTCTCGTGATGTAACCATTGATGAACCTACAATAGCAAATAAGCTTCATTAAGTATCATATGTTCATGATAATCATAAAAATATATGCATAAACACCACGAATACGCTCATATAAATATGTTAGATTTGAGCGTTATCAGGCTCTGACGCGCGTTAGGGAAAGTGCGGAGTGCACACTCGTTGAGCTAATATGTTATCACCCACGACGAAAATGCATGGGTCAAGGGGCAGAGCTCCTTACTTTCCCGCTAAAACCCAACAGTTGTGACCCTTGGAATTAACTGTATTCCAACCATTGTTAACTGTCTGTAACCGTCATTTTCTGTCTGTTCATTAACAGACATTGATTTCATATGAACATAACGAAAAATCTCACAATTATCTTTGTTCCTGCTTTGATCTCTTGTGCCTAGAATCAAAGTTTTTCTACTTGAATTATCCCGATAAGGATTTCGTGTAACCAGACACCAATATGGTCGAAATACTTTATACGAAAAGTGAACATAACACGATTCAAGTTAGATATCCAGGATTATCACACCATTGTACAAACACCCTATTTACCTACATGCTAGTCATGAGCTAGTGTACGTGCTATTCTGTTTTGCATGGGGCGTATGGATGCATCCTAGGCTATGGTAAGTATGAAAATGAATTAGTGAATGGATGGTATTAGAGCCACAACTAAGTTGTTCGGGATGGTGGGGCAAACCTTATCGAGGATGATGAGTCCCTAAGGGGGGGTTGTGACACCCTAGGCTAATCCCACATCGGCTATGGCTAGGAGAGATCTTGGTTCATAAGATAACATTCGCCTTACCATGACATAATCGCGTTTTGTGGTCTACTGCAAGTGGGGTTCTTAGGAACTGTGCAGTTAAGCGTGCTCATATGAGATTAGTACTGGCTTGGATGACCAGCCGGGAAGTACTCACATGAGGGCCACAAAGCAAAGCCGTGAGCCTGTGGGCAAAGCAGATAATATTGTGGTTTGAGTAGGCGGGATGTTACATGAACATTCATAGTTCTTCTTGGAGGCATCTTAATTAGGAACTTTAGATCTTAATACCAACCGGTGTAGACTAAAAACAAGATAAATAAATTGGATATGTTGATTCTAATGAATACCAAAAGTAATTCTTCCAAAAATCATTGATTCTAATGAATACCGATTATTAGGGTAAAAACTTAACAAACAACGACCAATGGTTTAACTTTTATTAAACTGGTAAATGTCTTGACAAAAAAACAACAAATTGTTTAAATAAAGATAGAAAACAAAGAAACCCTAAAACACCAAAGGGTTGGACCTAACCCAAATACAAAGTCCAACAGAAAATATAAAAAAAAACATAAAAATGTAAACAACTCATAGTAAAAAGGTTTTTCAGGCCTCGAAAAATCCGTAGCCAGCTAAAAGGTAGTTAGAGCTGCGTTCCTCTCGTTTTTCTGGATGTTTTGACAGGCCACGGATAAACAGACTTATGATGCTCAAGTTATATTTGTTTTAAGAAATCCCTCTTTTTTACACGATCTTATACTTCCAAAAATAAGTCAGTTCATTTTTTTAAACTTAGGTTCCATCATCTTGTGATCATGATATGATTACATACTTCGTTCTAATAGATGTGGGATAGTTAAAACAATCAAGATCATTTTAGTAAGGGTAATGATTTGCACACTCTAAAATTTGATTGGGACACTCTAAACTGTGTATTGAACACTTGTACTGTTACTTTAACAGTACATTTGAGTGTCTCAATAAAAAATTGAAGTGTGCAAATCAATTCTCTTTTAGTAAGCAAAGACTAAGACATATTTTAGTGTAATATACGGATATATGAAAAAATTTCGTATGTTTATTATTTTGTAATTGTGATATTATTAGGTTATAAAGTGTAAGGGGTATTTGTTAATTTTTAAAAATTTATTGATATAATATGAAAATTATAATTTTAATTTAAAACCATCAAATTTATTTAAAATTTAACAACTAAAGTTTGATTTATTATCTATTTTTAAGTTATTTTTCACAAATTTGACACTTGTAATTTTATTTCTTTTCTTTCTCTATCAAATTTTTTTTATCATTTTGTTAAAAACTTTTACTAAATAAAAGAAATTTTAAATTAAAAAAAACTAAAAATAAAAAAAAAGATCAAATTAAGAGATTATTATTAAAAAGATATTCTTTTTTTAAATAAAAAAGTTTACTAAATAAAAAATAGTTTAAAAATTAAAATTTATTAAAATCTGAGTCTTATGAAATATCATGTGGATTAACGGAAACTTTTGAGCTATAAAGCCCAGTGTAAAATAAAAGAACAGCCCAAGATTATAAGCTACTAAGTCTAAATAAGGCCCAAACAAAGTTACTAGCAAGAGGCTCCGCCCAGTATAAGAATCAGTTCATCAGAACCGCCAGTACGAAAGTGATAACCCGATTCGCGAGACAAAGCAAAATCCGGTTCAATAATAGAGAACTGGGGGTCAATAAGAGGAGTCCTTGATAGGTGGACCCCCGCGAATTGCCATCTGTTGAAACACTTTTTTTATCCTTTCTTTTTTCACATTGTAGTTTTACATTGATTAATAAACGATGGATTATTATTTGGATAGAGCAATTATTTTACACATTTTTAGATGTGTATTTAATGAGGTTTATTCATACATGGGTTACGTTTGGTAAAAATAGTTGTAAGCTGTTGTGTAAGTTGTTTAATAAAAAATTGTTAATATAAATTATAAACTGTATTTAATTAATATACGTGTTTGACATATTAGCTGTAACTGTAAAATTCAAAATGTAAAATGACTTAAAATAAACTTATTTAAATAAATTATAATATGATTGCAACGTATATCAGTAATTTACGTTTTAGCAGTTTTTTACAATTTAGAAAAAATTTATAAACCAGTTTTTTATTTAAGTGCTACTTGTCTAAAATAAAAAAAACTAACAGTTAATAAAAATTATTGTGTTGAACAAAACTATAACATTATTTTTTTAATAAAAAGATAATAGCTCTAAAAAACTTCAAAACAACTTTTAAAAATTGAGTTATCAAATAATTCGGTCAAAATATTGAATCATCATATTATGAGTTTAGCTGGTTTGACAAATGAATCAACTCGGTTTTATTAAAAAGAGATAAACATTATTTACAATAATACAAATAAATTATATTTATACCAAGAAATATCTCATATATTAAGGTCAAAACTATTTACTAACAAATATTTTTTTCATTCTATTTTTATTGTTGATGTTTTTTTTAATGTTTCAATTTAATTTTTCACTACTAATAATATATATATATATGATAATTTGATCAAGTTTGTTATAGTATATTACTTTTTTCTGAAATTATTATTACAAAACTTTAAAAGAAAATTTAACTAATTAGTTAAAGCAAAAATTGTTATTTTATCAAAAAGTAAAAAAAAAGTTAGTAATAAATTCACTTCTTAAACTGCGTGATTTTTTCAGGGACAATAATTTAGGACGAAATGAGTATAATATATGAAAACATAATTATGTCGCGAATATATATAATTAACATGTTTTAATTGTAAAAGAACACGAACAAAAACCAAAACTCGATTGGGTCTTTAAAACCGGGTTAACACGTGTCATTTCATACCCGACGTGTTAAACCAAGTTTCGAATATATAAATCTAATTTAATTTGATTCGTTTTTTCGACCAAAACCAATTCAACCACATGAAATGATAATGTCGAACCGAGTTTTAATTCATTCACTATTAACTTTTTTTCCGTATTTACCAGTTTTATAAACCACTAAGACCTATTATTGATGATACTCAATTTTGCGTCATAAAGTAAACAAAGATTTCATCATCAATACCAATAATGATTTTATTGTAGTTGTAAATTTGATTTCGAGCCATTGAAAAAAAGGGTGTAATAAGTTACTACTTTACTCGTTAGGCTGGTAGGAGTGGGAGATATCCCACCCGTGACTTGGCTATAGTCACGCGCAGCCCTCACCCCACATATCATCACCCGCGCGCGAGTTGTTTCCTAACCACAAAAAAACCGGGGCGAACTCACCCAGTTGAGTTTTATACCATTGGGCCCCACCTTTAAATATAACCGTTTTTTTAAATAAAAAGAAAAAAAAATTACCCAAAATTTACTAATAAATACCCCAGCATCTTCTTCATTTCTCACACACAAAAAATCAAACATCTCATCTTCATCTCCATCTTTATCGCAATAAAAAATGGCATGCTCATTCCCACATACCGAAGTCGAGATTAAGGCTATGATTCAGAGATAAATAATTCAACAACAACGTCGTTACGATGAGCTTACGAAGTTAGGTGATGATTTCGATGTTGCGTCCGAAGAAAATACGAAATTGCGCACGAAATGTGGGATCTGCCGTGATCTCTCCCCACAAAAGCGTCAGTTACTCGACACATATTTTAGAGATCAATCTTATATCGATTTCACCTTCCGGAGATCTATGTTTAGAAAGTCGATAAAATTGCAGGCTAGAATAGAAGAAAACACTAAATGGTTGAATAACTTGGGTTCTTCGTCCCAATCTGAAACAACTCATATCGGTTCTTCGTCGCAACAACACCGAAGCAGAAATAAGTCGCCCGATCTACCCTTTCCAATTCCAAACGACTCAGATGATAGAATGACTGACAATGAGATGTATTAAGAATACCTAGATCAAAAAGTGTTGAGACAAACTCAGGAAGAAGAAGAAAGGGAAAGAAGGGAGCTGGAGGCACAAATTATGGCGGAAGAAGAAGAAGAAGAAACAATGCGTTGGGAGTTACCTTGTCAGTTTTCGGATTCAGATCCGGGAACTGACTAATCGTATTATGTATTTTTAAATCTATATTTTTTAAAATGTTGTTTTTAAATTTCCTATATATCGTCTTTTAATTTCGTACTGTGTTTTAATTTTCTATATACCCGTGTTTTAATAAAATGTATGAATAAAAAATATTTAATAAAAAGATGAGGTGATGTGGAGTGAGTTTGGCTGAGTTTGGGTGAGTGTCATTACCTCATGTGGTGAGTTTGGGTGAGTTTTGGTGAGTTTAGTAAAAAACTGACGTAGCGCTGAGGTGGAGGTGAGTGGGTTTCACCCCACTCCCACTAGTCTTATGTTAATTTAGAATTATGAATAATTAAATAAATAAATATATAAAACCGGTGTTAAAATTATGTGAAATTAATTTATTTTAACCGTAAAATCTATACTCTATTTGACTATTTTATGAGTCGGAAAGTAAGGAGGTGAATGAAGATTTATAATATATTAACGGAGAATTTTGAGCCGAACCTAAAGCCCATTTTAAAATAAAAGAGCAGCCCAAGATTCTAAACTACTAAGCCTAAAACACTAGCCCAAACCCAGTTACTAGCAAAGCTGAGGTTCCGCCCACTACAATAGCCAGTTCATCATTCATAAGCTCCAGTTCAAAGCTAATAACCGGTTGGAGAGATATTTTGAAACCCCAGTTCATAACAAAGAGAACTGGGACAATAAGAAGGTTCCTTTATAACAGTTGGCCCCCGCGAGTTCGTTGAGCAACCTAAATCGTTGGGAAGGGGCGTTTATACTTTATTTTCTTTACAATAATAATACAAGGATTAATTTTATGTATATCTTTACTAACCAATACTCACGGAGTACAAGTTAAGTGTAAGGTTATTTTCAGAACCAAATAAATGTACAGAACTGCGAGAATCGTATTTATACTCTTGAAAATGCATATATATTTTCATTATTATGTTTAAATTAACATTTAATAATTGTTTTATTGGTTATACATCCGTGATGATCGATATGAATATTGCACATGTGTTTTCATATTATCCAACGAAAAGATTGTTCTAATACATACAAAACAAATACATGTGTATGGTCCTAGGATACATGTTCCTAGTGACCTACGACAATGAAAATTTATATATTTCTACCCGATGAATATACATGCGCATTTTAAGAGTAAAAAAATGGTTCTCATAGTTCTGTACATTTATTTGATTCTGAAAAAAACTACTCTACAAGTTAATGTGTATTAAATAAATATAAATTTTTTAAATTAACATATAATAGGATTAATTTTATGTATATTTTTGCTAACCAATACTCACTGGGTAGAAGTTAATATGTATTAAATAAATATAAAAATTTTAAATTAACATATAGATTTTTTTTAACGGCAGTTTGGTGCAGCGGAGTATTTTGCGTGCCACCGAGGCACCAAGTCTCTCGACCCGAGTTCGAATCATCTCACGAAGAGAATATCTACCCCATGCTAGCCATCTAGTTTCCCATTAAGGGGCTTCAAGGCATTGTAATGGGATTCAAATCCGGCTGTCAATTCTGGAAAAATTCCCATATGGGGAATGACAGGAGTCGGACCCCTGACCTCCACACATAGAGAGTATAACCAAATGCATCCATCAAACTGAGCTACACTTCATTTACAAATTAACATATAGATGCATTAAATAAACATTAAATAAACTAAAAAATCATTATATTTGAATCTGATTTTCAATAAAATTAATGTGTATTTAATACATTTAAATGTTAATTTTGAAAATTTGTGTATTTAATATACACTAACTTTTGTTCAGTGAATATTGATTAACAAAACCCTTTTATGTATACTTAATTTAAACTTACTAAAGTCATATTTATATTTTAAAAAATTATAATATTATATTTATCTATTTTAAATATTATAATGGTTATATTCATCAAAATTATTATAAAATCAGTTAAAAAGTAATTTTACATTCTTAAAAT
This sequence comes from Glebionis coronaria, assembly GCA_025667525.1. Taxonomy (NCBI): domain Eukaryota; kingdom Viridiplantae; phylum Streptophyta; class Magnoliopsida; order Asterales; family Asteraceae; genus Glebionis; species Glebionis coronaria. Next base: position 23,116,271 of record CM046878.1, on the reverse strand, counting down.
CCCATTATACCTCTAATTATATCCTTAATAAGAGGGGGGAATCATGTTCCCCAATGAACAGTTCCCCCCTCACAGAAAACGTTTTTTTTAATCTCCTTCTCACACACACAGAAACACAACACATACACAACACATACTCTCCTCCTACTGTAGATCCATTAATTGTTCTTCCATTAATTGTTCTTCAACGTTTTGTGGCGAATTAAATTAATCCAATTAACCGTTTGTGGCCAGTCACTCCAATTATTGCCTTAAAAAATCCAATTCATCCACGTTGCCCAATTAATTTCCTTAAAAGATGATCCTGGCCGTTGGTTTTTCGTTTTAACGGGTTACGGAGTTAATTGTTGGCCTCAACCGTTGATTGGTCGTTGTCGTTTTCCGTTTTGGGTTAGTTGTGGTGAGAAAATGATCTTACGGTTGCTATTATTCCAAGAAGTTATTGGGCAAAACGGGGTTAGTTTAGGCTGCCCCGTGTCTTCAACTGTAGCATGCATATATATCTCACGTTCTCCAAGTTTTTTGATCAAGAGTTACATTATTGTTCACGTGGTGTTCTTGGTGTGTCTAGAATCTGCTTTCCTTCTGCCATTTTCGGGTGCCTTTGTTTTACAGAAAATCATTGGTTAGTGTTCTTATTCCCTTTCTCCTACCTTTTATTAGGCTATGGGGTTGTTTCTTTTCGCTTATATAGCATAAGCTCATTTAGGCTTATATAACATAATCTTCAATTTACTGCCTTATTTAGAGACTTATTGGCTTATATAAATTTATAACGATATAATAAACTTATATAAGCTGCAAATGAAGTCTAGCTCAGTTGGATGGATGCATTTGGTTATAGTCTCCATGTGGGGGAGGTCAGGGGTTCGACTCCTGTCATTCCCCATGTGGGGGATTTTCCCAGAATTGGCAGCCGGGTTTGAATCCCATCGCAATGCCTTGAAGCCCCTTAATGGGAAACTGGATGGCTAGCATGGGGGTTGTATTCTCTTCGTGAGATGATTCGAACTCGGGTTGAGAGACTTGGTGCCTCGGTGGCACGCAAGATACTCCGCTGCACCAAACTGCCGTTCAAAAAAAAACTTATATAAGCTAATGATTATTCAAATAAGCTTCAAAAATTGAGGTTTATGAAATATAAGCCGAAATATGGCTTATTTTCGGCTTATATAACATAATTCAATGCTGTGGCTTATTTAGAGACTTATTGGCTTATATAAATTTATAACGATATAATAAACTTATATAAGCTAATAATTCTTCAAATAAGCTTAAAAAATTGAGGTTTATGAAATATAAGCTGGAATATTGCTTATTTCCGGTTTATGTAACATAAGCCCTAATTTTGTCGATGATTTAGAGATTTAGGGGCTTATATAAGCTTATCATGATATAATAAACTTATATAAGCCCATAAGTATCCAAATAAGCCACAAAAGTATGGCTTATGTTATATAAGCCGAAATGGGCTTATGGAGTATAAGCCAAACCAAACACCCCCTAAAAGGTACAATTTTTTTTGGCTCATTTGTTTAGTTGTTATGCACCCTATCTGCCAGCCTAAAATGTCTGTTCGCTGCTTTGTTTTGTTGTTAGTTTATACACGGTATCTTGCAGTTGTTCTTCATTGTTAATGTTTGTTAGTTAGTATATTATTAGCTTAGAGATTAGCTACTCTTTATTGCCTATTGCTTGCGTCATGAAAGTGGTGCCTTTTTTTAAAAAAAACTGTTTTCGAACTCAATGATGTCTCCCGTATGTTTGCTGCCAGTTGTGTAGCCCTGTGTTGCCTCAGGGTAAATACGCGTGTGTATGTTGTTTTACCATTGTAGACCGTCACGGTGTTCATAACAGTATCTTTGCTTCTTTTTATTTCGGGCCATGCTCAGCACAATGTCTGATCCATCGGGTTCAGATTCATCCAACGTTAGTTTGTGTCTCGTATGTGGTAACGCGGGGTTTGGGATTGTGTGTTCTGCGTGTTTGGCCCGTGCCCGTACAGACACCGTTGTGAGCTCCCTTATCACAGGTCCGTTACCCGTGCCATACGTTTTCATATAGACCTAATACCTCCGCGAATGTATGTTCCTAAAACAAACACTTCTTTCCCCCTTTTGGCAGAGGCATACCGTAGGTATATGGACGAACGTGCTCTGAAACTCCTGCCTCAGCCACGCTTATGAGCTGATATTACGGGAACCCCCCTGTCTGATACTTTGCTATTCACTTCTGACCAACCGCAATTGCCTGCCATAGGTAATTACTTAACACCCTAAACATTCTGTGCTCACCACATATCATTTTAACTTATCTGTCTGTTTGTTCAGCAACGTCGCCTACACGTGAAATAGAACCTGCAGCACGGCAGGTCCTTCCACAAACTTCGCCTGCTGGCGACCCTGTAAACCAGCTAGGTATTCGTCGTACGGGTCTTTACATAGGTCCGCGTCGGCGCTTGGTTTTCCCTCCAAGTGCATCTGGCCAACATCCCACACCAAACGGTAATCGTTTGTTTCTATACATACACTTTACCGCGCTAACACACGTTATACTCCTTCCATAATATGCGTTCCATTCTCGCTGCGTCTATCTCAGGTCAGTTGCCCGAACTTGGTACAACCAACGAACAGTCTGCTGGCCGTGTTCCGGGTGCTGTTTATCACCCAAACCCAACATCCTCACGCGCCTCGCATAATGAAGCATCTACCAGCACTGCACCACCTGTCTCGCAAGTTAGCCCATCGGTTACACCTACAAATGGTGCTACGTCATCAACGAGTACCCCAGGTATACAGTTGCTTCAAACTGCTTCTACCATTTATATGGTTACCCTTGCGTAATTTACCTTCCGATTCATTATCTTCTTTCAGCCTCTCCTGTTTACCGCGATCTTGGTGACTGCACGTACGAATGTCAATTCTGTCGTGCACTTTTCTGGTATGGTGAACGCTTAAAGTCAACACGTTACATGAGACGGCTAGAATATCATACCTGTTGTGGTGGGGGGAAAATGTATTTGCCACCAACACGCCCACCACCTCAGTCTATACAACAACTCTTCAGTCAACGACATTTCATGGAGAACATACGGGCGTATAACCAAATGTTTGGTATGACTTCCTTGGGAGCAACAATTGATGAATCTGTCAACCGTTCGGTGGGCCCTTACGTGTTAAAAATTTCTGGCCAAGTATACCATCGGCTAGGATCTCTGGTCCCCGAACCAGGCAAACCACCACGGTTCCTACAGCTCTACATATATGATACACAAAATGAAGTCGCTAACCGGATGGTCCTTTTGGAGGCCTAGCAGATGGCTCTTTGAACCCTTTGATTGTCCAGCATCTGATAGAGGTTCTCAATAGCACAAACGCTCTGGTACAGCTGTTTAGGACAGCAAGGGATAAGTGTCTTGACGGCAGTATTCCTGAATTCAAAATCCATTTATACAACACTGGAGATGCTCGCGGTTACGAACTACCTACATCACGGGATATTGGTGGCATTGTATTTAACGTTGGGCAGGATACCAGGACTGATTACGATGTCATTATTGAGCACATGGGTGGGCCCCTCAAGCGTATCAATAAACTCCATAAATCCTATATGTCTCTCCAATACCCGCTTCTGTTTATATTTGGCGAACCAGGGTATCATAAAAAGCTGATTGTCATGCCACGTGACGGTCATGGTGAAGGGACTACCATCTCTATGAATCGCTATTACAAATACCAGCTTCACCAACGCGCATGTCAATATGGTTTGCTCTTTAGAGGTGGCAGACTATTTCAACAGTATGTGGTTGGTGTGTATTGTGCTTTAGAAATGGCGAGGCTTGATTTCATCCGTACCCATCAAAATGATATCCGATCTGATTATCTTGCCGGCTTATACGATTCTTTGAATAGAGGTGATCGTGAGGGTATCCAATGTGTAAGAACATCATCCTGCCAATGTCTTTCATGGGAGGCCCTCGGTAAATGTACAACCACTACCTTGACGCACTCGCGTTGTGCAGGGCGTTAGGGAATCCTCAGATTTTATCACATTCACGTGCAATGCAAAATGGCCCCGAATGAACCGGTTCATGGCTGATTACCCGCTGTTGTCAACGTCGGACAGACCCGATGCTGTATGCAGGGTCTTCGAACAGAAAGTAACCGACTTCGTTAAATTCTTAAAAGAGGTCCAGCCTTTCGGGGCAGTAACAGGAGGTATGGACGACATTTTTCCCTGCCTGTTCCCAATTGCTAATTCCTGTGTTTCCTAACAACCTTTACTTCTCTTATCAGTTTTGTACACAATCGAGTTCCAAAAAAGGGGCCTTCCGCACTGCCACACGCTGGTTTGGCTACATGAGAAAGACAGAATTATTGACCCAGCGCAACTAGACCAATTTGTTAGTGCTGAACTCCCTGATCCTGACAGCGATCCTGAGGCTTTTGCAATAGTTTCTGACCTCATGCTCCATGGCCCGTGTGGTCCACCAAACATGGCCTCACCCTGCATGAAGGATGGCTCTTGCAGTAAACGTTTCCCAAAAAAATACAATGAACGTACCTACTTCGATGATGCAGGCTACGTTCATTATCGAAGGCGAGACAACGGCATACATGTCACAAAGAAAGGTGTCCAGCTAGACAATGCATACGTGGTGCCGTTTAATAGGACACTGTCTATCGCATTCAATGCTCATATCAACGTCGAATATTGTGGATGGAGTATGCTGATAAAATATCTTTTCAAATACATCTCAAAAGGACCTGATCGGATCTTTGCTAGAGTGTCTCCTCCTATTGGAGAGGCGTCAACTTCAACGGCTCCTGCACCAGCGGCTAGGGATGAGATCCAGATTTTGTTGATGGCCGTTTCATATGTCCCCATGAAGCTTGCTGGCGCATCTTCGATTTCCCTATACACAGCAGGGAACCCGCTGTTCAGATATTGGCCGTCCACCTAGAAAACATGCAACTAATAAATTTTCAGGAAAGGGACGATATCGCATGTATTGTTAATCTTCCTCACAAAAAAAAACAACGCTAACAGAGTGGTACGCGTACAATGCGCGCTACGAGGATGGCCGGCATCTCACATATCTAAAATTTCCAACAGAATTTGTGTGGTACGCAGACTCCAAAAGTTGGCGTCGTAGGGTTGTCCGTACAAAACACTCATTTGGAAGGCTTGCATTTGTACACCCAAGTGCTGGAGAGTTGTTTTATTTTAGGATGCTATTGTAGCACATAAAAGGCTGTAGGTCACCTGTCGAAGTCCGCACTATTAACAATGAAGTGTATCCAACATATCGTGCTGCCTGCGATGCATTGGGCCTCCTTGGTGATGATCGTGAATGGGACATCGCTCTAGAAGAGGCTGCTGGCAGCGCGACCTCCGCAGAAATACGAACCCTATTTGCACAGATGCTTTTGTTCTGCGAGATAGCTGACCCTCGCAAACTATGGGACAAACACTGGATTTCCATGTCCGACGATATATCCACTCGGGTTTCAGCCCAAACAGGGATACCCCGCCTTTTCGTCAATGATACTGAGAAGAAAGGATACATACTTTTCGACATTATATGTATCCTAAGTGACTACGGTCGGACATTACGTGAGTTCGGCCTTCCAGACCCTCCACAGTCACTCCTAGACGATCTTAAAAACAAGTTGCTGATGGAAGAAAAAGGATATAACCGACAGTTGTTGATGGAAGAAACTATGCAAGCATTATCAAAATTAAACACCGCTCAAAGGAAGATATTTGACTCAGTTGTTGTTGCATCGACAGAAAACAGGCAAGAATTGATCTTTGTGTATGGCCACGGCGGAACAGGTAAAACGTTTCTTTGGAAAACGCTTACGGGCGCCCTACGATCACAAGGGAAAATTGTTTTAACTGTTGCTTCATCAGGCATTGCATCACTCCTTCTGCCGGCTGGCAGAACAGCACACTCTCGGTTTAAAATACCTCTGGAGTTAACTGATGAGTCGACGTGTCACGTTAAAAAAAACACACAGCTTGGTCGCCTATTGACTGACACAGATGCTATAATATGGGACGAAGCACCAATGAATAACCGTCGCTGCTTTGAAGCATTGGACAGGTCCCTTCGAGATCTTATGGGTACGCCAGGGTGTGTTTTTGGTGGCAAGACAGTCATTCTCGGCGGTGATTTTCGCCAAACCCTTCCTGTTAAGAAGGGCGCATCGATGCTTGAGCTTATAACCTTATCCGTTGCCCATTCAGACCTATGGTGCCACTTCAAAGTACACACACTCATAGAGAATATGCGCCTTATGCGAGGGGGTCTGACTCCATCTCAGCGGGAAACCGCACAAGAATTTGCCGCGTGGCTACTTGCAGTTGGAAATGGTGAGGTTGGAGAACCAGATAACGAAGAACCACAAAGCGCATCCTGGATATCCATCCCGCCCCAGTTCTGTGTGCCTGATGACGCTGGAACAGGACTTGAAAGTCTGATCGGATTTATTTACGATGACGAAACCCTACAAAGGCCCACTGTAACCAGTTTCCAAGAAAAGGCGATTGTTTTCCCAAAGAATGACACAGCTGATATTATCAACGAAAGAATACTCTCACAGATCCCTGGAGAAACATTTACGTATCTAAGTGATGACCAAGCATATCCAACAGGAGGCAATACATCTGAAACAGACATGTTATACCCACCAGAGTTTTTAAATACGTTGCAATTCCCGGGGTTTCCACCTCATGAGTTACAATTGAAGATAGGGTGTCCTATCATGTTGCTTAGGAACACGAACTTGGCAGGCGGGCTATGCAACGGTACACGGATGATTGACAAGTCCCTGGGATACTAGTTAATCCAGGCTCAAATTATAACCGGTACACGGGTTGGAGAAAAAGTATATATACATAGAATCCCGTTGGCACACCATGATCCTAACATGTCTTTCACATTTAAACGGAAACAGTTTCCAGTTAAGTTATGTTAAGCTATGACTATAAACAAAAGCCAAGGTCAGTCGCTATCTAAGATAGGTGTATATCTGCCCGAGCCCGTGTTTAGCCATGGCCAGTTGTATGTTGCTCTCTCGAGAGCCACTTCACCGAATGGGCTAAAAATCCTTATTCAGAATACTGGCAACAAACCTTACAAATGTACAAAAAACATTGTGTACAAAGAATTCCTGAAACAGATATAAACAACACGATTATAGGAAACCACATATACCATACACTTCACCCATACGTTGCTATACTTGCTAACATCCTACTTGCTAACATGCTTTGTTTGTGCTTACTATCCTATGTGCGTGTAAAAATAATTGCTGTCACCCACATGCGTTTTCCTATATTGTCTGCTACATATTTTTGTTTTTACCAATACATTAAAAGATACATGAAATTTACCTTAGAATCAGATACATAATACCATTTCTTTTTTTTACTGGCTGCTGCTCTGAGGTGATTCTTTTTATATAGCTCCTTACGAACCATAGTTTGCCCTAAAATTTTTTTTGCTCAGTTATCGTGCAAGTTGTCTAACGTGTTATATTCTTTAAATGCAGTTAGCCATTTCGTTTGGCTGGTACAAGCAGCACTGCGTTAGTTGTCACCCCGACACCTATTTCAGAACTTGCTCCTGGAAAAAGAGGATGTGTTCTCGAAGCAAAAGTATATCGGAAATGGATGGCCAGAAGCATCCCAACCGAAAACGACCCAGTCATGAAAGATCTTAATTTCTGCTGCATGTTCATTGACAAACAGGTAACTTTTTCATCCCTAGGACAACAACAAAACAATGAACTACGGAATTGTTAGCGTCTTACATTTTCATCATGTACGTGCAGGGGGACGCTATAAATGCAATTATGGATGCCTCGAATGCCACATACTTTGATTCGTTACTCACTTATGAGAAAGTTTATCGTATCAGCGGGTTTTTTTGCGAAAAACAAATACATACCAGCAAACGCTTCAAAGGGAAACCACTCTGCGGTTTGGAAAAATCACAAAATTCGAGCACCTAGAAGGCCATGAACAAGATTACCCACTACATTACTTTGACTTTGTTCCGTACAACCAACTCAATACAAGGTTGCCGATCAAACGTGAACGAACCAAAATGGTTTACCCACCTTTGGCAGGTACCAATACCACCTTTCCTTTCTTTCTTCTTATTAGTAATTACTAACATTTTTTCGTTAAATGGCCCAAGATTACTTAGGTTGCATCCGTTCGATTGGGGATCTGCCTACACAAGGCAAAATTCGCCGTAAGATTGACATAGAGAACATAGAGTAAGGGTCATGTGTTTTTTTTTGGTCTTGCATACTATCATTTGTCTGTTCTTACAACCATCTAACTTTGCATTTTCGCCTTTGGCAACCCGAACAGTGGGGCTGTTATTGAGTTAACTCTATGGGATACACTTGCCATACACTTCGACAAAGAGACATATGAGAAGCTCGAGCCCCCTGTCATGCTTGCGATTACATCCTGCCGCGTTGGCACTTACAAAGGTTCGTTACAACATAAATAACAATTCTAACAAAACTAATATCGTCTGCATTAAGAAACATTTTACTATTACAGGCACACTCGAGATCTCATCGTCACTTGCTACATTCTATTACATCAATCCTAGAACACCCGAGGTTGACGAGGCCCGAGCCACGTACGTATCTCTGAACACATTATTATTTTGTAACAATCATAGATCTAACAAGTGTTACAACCGCATGTTTATCGAACGTTTCAAAACAACGCCAATGCTACAGGTTACCAAATACCACTTCAAGGATTCTGGTACCGAGAGAAAGGCCAACCCCCAAACATTGTCTGCTTTGATCCTCCAAAATCCAGCCGGCTACAAGGTATATCCAACTCCTGATCCATGCATTATTAATAAAAACAACCTACAAACCCATCCTAACAGATGACCTTTTTAGGGAATCCAATTCACGGTAAATGCGACAATCAGTACAGTCTTTCAGAACAGGAACTGGTATTATGTGATATGCAAGAAATATGGTAAACGTCCAACGGAATTTGGTGACATGTAAATGTGTGAAGACGACGGGGAAGTGGAAAGCCCTGATTTCAGGTGGCCAAAATTAACCTAACTTACAATATCCGTGAAACTGTTATCGTTTCTGTTTAGTTAACTTTATCGATATCAAAAAACAATACGCAAGTACAGCTTCAAAACATCCGTTCACGATGGGACCGCAAAAGCCTACTTCACTTTCTTTACAGACTCTGGCCTCCAGATTACAGGCCATGAATGTGCTGAACTCGCTGCCAAATATCGAGGCATGGACACAAACACCATTCCTAGCGAAATCAGCTCCATCGTTGGAAGGACCGAGAAATTTGTCATACGGTTTTCTCCCGGGACAAAGAAAGGTTCAGCAGAATTCAGCGTTGACAAACTATCAACCAAAGTACCCTTGCTTGAGAATGCCGACCAAACAACACTTGGAAACACGTCTGCCGCTTTGCCTATGTCAGTTGAACCCCAAAGTCCACCCGTTCCAGAGACTATCGAACAGACACCGCCATATGAGACCGATGCATTACCTTATGGTATGTTCCCTTCGCATCAACATTCTTACTGCATCCTTCCACTTTATCTTTATAACCTTATAATAACACAGCAGGGAAAGAAGACATATACGAGGAACAGAAAGCTTCCATTGGGCCCAATACTACAATACACAGCCCACCATCTACCCCTGCTCAGCCCATGAAAGCCATTGAACCAGGTATGTTTCTCTCAGGCGGATTTTAAAAAACACCCCTATTTTAGTTTTATTGAATTATTAGAACAACATTTTAAAATTAACACCTTCAAACTGACAATACATTGCCCGCAAAGCGCACAAACCGCGCTTCACGTACGAAACAAATAAGCACACGGGCCAACACAAACTACCCATACTTATTATACATACATGCTCTCTAGGAGCTTTAATATGACGTCATGCCAAACGAATACAGAAACCTAAAAAAAACGTGGGCCATCGCCAGAAACAACCCACTTTATTAACATTGCACACAATCACACCATCACACACAAGAGATTTTCAACCAATTCCAGTTAGGGTCCTCAGTTAGCCCCGTTACCAGTCAACCTTCGCAGGTATGTTTCTTTTCCGCGTAGTCGCTTTGCGGACGCCTCAACCTCTGCCTTCAGTTTATCACGGAAACGACACTCCGTGTCCATAGTTTTGTTGAGGTACGCGACCATTTGTTCAACAACCCGGCCACCTCTGACTGTCCTCAGCTCCTGGCATAAATGCTCACGACCCATAATCCTCACGTTCAAATCCTCATACATACTTTCAACCTGCGCCTTCCAAGCTGTCTCATCAGCGATGTCATTGGAAACATAGCATACAAACATAGCAGTCCAGTCGCTCGACTGGGCTTCAGCCTGAAGCCCAGCACACCTACGGAGATCAGACATGTCTTTTCTTCTTTCTTTCCTAATACAGGAACTGCTACAAATGTGAAGAAACCAAACCAAGTGTTTCCCCCTTAAATACAAAGACATTCACCCATTTCTACAGCTATTTTACACAACCCACTCATCTTTTTATCACCTCCAACATTTCCCACCAACAACATACAGTATGGCCACTCACCATTTACATGGTCATCTTTTGTCCTTTCCAAAAGTGGTCAGCAAAAGTAAACCCTCAAAAAAACCATATCCACATTTGTGCTGGTAAAAAAATACCTTTATATGGACAAGCAAAAAAACAGCAAAACACAGTAACAGCACTCACCATTTACATGGTCATATGCCACTCTTTCCAAAAGTAGGATAAAAAGGTTGAGCGAAAAAAAAAGCTTCTTGATATGACCAAACACGCATGCCTGAACCAATATTAACATCTCTTACTGTTCGTAACCCCTTTTGTCTTTTCAGCCATTGTATTTGTTTGATATTCACTAAAGTTACTTTATTTCACAAGATATATGCACAAACACATAATACATTCAACTAAAAACATACATTGAACTAAAATACGCCCAACTGGGACTTACAACATTCCGCATTACAAAGCCAGGTTCGATGACGCGTTCTAAGACACAACAAATACACACAACAACAAACAAAAAACACAAAACAGAAACGACCGGCACCATTCTGGAGGAGAGGTAGAAACATGAACCACCTGCCCCACACACGAGTCACAGTTGCCATTTATTCAAATTTAGAAAACACACAACACTGACTACCCGTCCACATGAACGCTTCCCACCGCTCACAGGCCACGCATGAAGAGCTCCATGTCATGCACACGCGCATCTGACGCGTCCATCAATCCTTGCAGACGTAAGAGCTCTTCCTGATCACGTTCTTGCATGTCCAGCAAAAGACAGACCATTCGCCTCACAAGGCCGCTTGGGGAAGTGCAGGACAGCTCGCTTATAAATCCATCCCTTGCTGTGATTGCAGTCCTCTTTTGTGCATACATAGACTCAAGATTTCTCCTCCAAACATTCTCCTGTTGCACACGATCATGCAGATAGTGATAGAAACAACTTGGAAAGTCATCCGAACCACATTGCTGTTGCAAAACTTCTAAAATTTGTCTCCAAGCTATTTTTTTTACACCTTATTAGTTGCTATATTTTGTGACCTATGTTTCCAATACCTACACTTAACACTTATATAGAGGCTCCAACCAACTGTTGACATAGAACTTTGGATGCCATACAATATTTTAATCTACATAAACATATAGTAACCAACCATTCCTGGCACCTTTATCATAACAACAGCTTTAAGTGTTATATTACAAGCCACACACACCCCAACTCACCCATGCTGCATGTGCATCCACAGTAAAGAGAGTTGATAGATGTTTGACTGGATTGTAACCACAAACCAAGTCTGCCAACCACAACTATCATTTAGTGTTCAAAAAAGACTTCCTGTACATGACAATACAATTCATATACACATTATGCCATTTATTTAAAAAACAGTTAATAGCTTAATACTCAGTACTTACAGCTAACTGATTATTATGTTTACCAAACAGGTACCCCAGCAACCCCTGTTGTTTGCAAAGTCGCGGAAACAATTCTCGAAAGCTTCAAGGCTGCCGAACCTTCAACGAAAACAAGCTCTTCGAAAAGAACTTTGTTCACAGACGTAGAACACCCATCAAAGAAAGGAAAAGAAAATTAGAACACCAACACCAACCACAACCGCTGAAGACTCTTTTGTCAAAAAACCCTTGCTATGCAGACTTTTGTAGTTTATCTATTACATGACTGCCTACTTCACCAGCAATGTGTGTAATATGTAACCAGTCAACTCTCTTTTGGGCAGCACACTTATATTTTGCAAACTGTTAACATGTATCTAATTTATAACCAACCCACTTCTGGCCATGGTATGCTTTTAATGTTTCATAGAACTGTTAAGTTTCTTTTTCCAGCAACGTTACCCAGCAACAAACGCAGATGACTACGCATATATGAAAAGACCATGGCACCCTACCCACCAACGCCCAGCTCTCGCCGCGGCGGAGCGCGGGCTAAGACCCTAGTAATGTTATAATATTATAAAATCAGTTAAAAATATCATTTGATTTGATATATGACGAATCAAATATGTTAAATTGGCGTCAACAGAATGACAGGTTCATTTCTAATAATTCTGTTTGACATAATAATTTTTTTTAATTTGTTAGTTTTTTATTTTAAACAAATAACTCTTATATAAAAAGTTGATTCATAATAATTTTTTAAATTGTCAAGCACTGTTAAAACTGTAAATTACTGATATACCCTTCAAACATATTGTAATTTATTTAAAAATATATCATTATAAGTCATTTTACATCTTAATTTTACAGTTAACAACTAATATACTAAACATCTTATTAAAAACATACAATTTATATCTCATGTTAACAAATTTTTAATAAATAATTTACAACTTACTAAACAAATTACAACTTATAAACCAATTGGCTTAGCTCAGTTGGCCACTAATGTTCCACTAAATAGTTTCTTTAAGGAAAGATTCCTAAAAATCTTGGGTTCAAGACCACCGGAATTAAAAGGGTTACAAAATTTTCAAACTCGTAAACGAGCTAAAGCCCAAATAACATATTATACTTTGATTCCATAAGCAAAGTAAAATAATAAACGATACATAAAATAAATGCTTGATCATGATAGATTTCAAAATGTGATTTCAAACACTTATATTTGCATTGTGCTTTTCTTGTGTCTCTTAATACTTAACTAGACGAGTACCCGCGCATAGCGGCGAAAATTGTATAGCAACATACTATTAACGATATGAGGCATTGCGGTAAATATTTCGTTTATCACTTAAAATAAAACTTGAAAATATCAAAATGTAATTGAAAATGTATGTAGCATCCGATAATTTAACTCGAGAAAAAAAAATCTTAACATGTACAGTATTAGACATATAACTGCATGTTATTTACCATGAATATATTTATCTAAAGTGTACGACTTGTTTATTCATCCTATGCACAATTAGTTACACAAGCTCACTAAACCTTGTTTACACATACTCTTGGTATTACCCCTTGCTGATTAAGAAACAACAAAAACAACTAAACTTATCAAGTTTAAGTAAAACCAGATAAGTAGTCAATAACAAAGCTTTTCGATCGAATTATTCAAAAATTGCTTGTCCTGAACACCCTCCTATCATTTTTAGCAACTACTGTATTATTATTGTGTGAACATATTGATGAAATTATCCTTCAACACTTACTGACCATACTTTTGCTACTTGAATCCATCGTCTAATTTATCAACTTCACTCCACATATGAACCACAACCTTTGGTTCAGTAATCTTCACTCGAGAGTCGAGACATGCTTATTTGGTCCACATACCCTACTTCTAACTTCCTGCGCATGCACTCCATCACAAAAGTCTAGTTAGTAAATGCTAGGGAGTACTAAATTAACCTAAATTTCCTTTCTTCAGATTTGCAACACCATCTTTGACTCGTTGCAAGTCGGATTGGAAGTGCCTCTTAAGTGAATATTTGTTGAAACTTTGAATATAGTACTCGTATCGACGATTTTGTTAGCCCACCATTGGAGATAGATTTGGACATTTGTTGGAGTAGAGCCCATAGCTTGCTCTGACCCCTCGGAGCAAATAAAACAATATTGCATGTAGATTGATTTGATATGCGTTTTTTGTATCTCTTGATTTCAGTACCATATATATCAGCATCTCTTATAGGGTTAGATCTGATTTTCTTGTTCAATGCTGCAGGTGCACATACGTGCTATATTTGATCTACTGGTCACTTCTTTTAGCATATCATACAACATAAACTACACACATTACCTATAAATAATATCAAAACATCATTATCATTATCATTATTTTACTTACTGTTCTAGCTTTCAAGATCCATAGTAGAATTAACAACATCAAATAGAAGCACTTAACAATAGCAACATGTCAAATACTACAATCCATACCATTAAACATATAATGTATGCATGTATAGATAGTTCTCTAATTAAGACCAAACCCACCAGCCCAGAGCGTCGTTTTCCTCGTGATAGTGGTGATCTGCAGTTGCAAACATATACGGGAAATTGATATGCCCGCCATCACAACCGTGATCCTCTTCTGACAGATCCATAGGTGGTACATATTCATGAGGGTAGTCATCATCAGGAAAATACGAATCACCACTGTCTACAAGCTGTGGACCATCAAAATCATCAACCATTGCACTACCACCGCTACATGTACTAAAGTTAAACAACATAATATGACATAATATGTATATGTTAAACAACATGTGTATACATTACAATCAATATAGCGATCATGCAAGTAGGGGTGAAAGGGTGGTGTTGTCGAACCTCTCCTGATGCTAGTCTCCGCCATGTAACCAGTTACACAGATGCTTGAGATTGTGGTATATGAGATTCGTCTATTTCGTTAGTAGCATATAAAAAGAAGACAAGTGTATGATATTTAAGACACATGAATCATACAAGTTGGTTATATGGATAGTACAATTAAACCACTGAGAACAACACCATCTATTTATAAAAACCACCATAACCACTGGTTGAAACCACCGAGAGGTGGTGGCTGTCTCGGCATATGGCGACTGTTCTAGTGGCGAAAGTAGGTAAAGAGAGGGAAAGGGATGAGGTTATATTTCGTTTATGGGGATGACCTTTTTATAATCAGTAGGTTTGGGGTGTTGATTTAGGTTTAGTAACGAGTTGTCAAAGTTGAATACAGCCGTGTATGCCCTTGCATTTATGATTCAATATACTGTCAGCCCTTATCACACGATATTTCCTTGTTGGAGAAGATATCACACGCTTCATATTGGTTGTTGACATATGTGATTTAATTTTCATTATGGTCTAGGATGTTTTCTTTAAATATCACACGATATCTCTGCCATATATTTTGTAAATACGAAGTAAATAAATAACAGTTATTCAAACCTTCTAAACTTAAGTAAGTCAAATGTGAAATCGTAATGTAGAGTAATCAATTTGTTGTAGTTAGTGAGTTTTTCAACATTTCCATAATTATGATTTTTTTCGATATTTTACAAAGCTTCTACAACACACTACATTTAATTTTTCAACAATTCTTTTTTTAGAGTGTTTTTCAACATTCAAGGTTTAGGGGTAAATGCTTTATATGTAGTAGAGATAGAGATATCGATGTTTTAAAATTCGGTTTTTAAATTGACTCGGTTAAGTTATCGGGTCCGGGTTAATCTGGGTTAACCTAGTTTTCTAAAAAAGAAAATCGTATTTTTAATAATTAACAAAAATTATATATATAAACCATAAAAACTTCCGTATATTGAAGATATAAATTGTTTACCAACCAATATAATATGTAAAAATAAAATTTCGTCGTAAATACGTAAAACTTACATACTCTTTTGAAAAAAACTCAAAAAAATCGAAACACGACCGGGTCTCGAGAACCGAGTTGACCCCGGTTACCCCAAACCCGACGGATCTAACGGGGTTTCGAAAATGTGAAACCCGAGTCAATATGACCCTTTTTTGGCCGAAACCAGTTCAACCGAGTCGACTCAGATCTGAAAACATTGCTTAATACACCAACGTTGAAATCATCCGAATAACCAAATTATTATTGTGAAATTAGACCAAAATGCAAATTGCATGAAAAAGAACTCATTCTAAGTTTATTTAATTTAAAGTAATAGTTTTAATTTTAATTTAAGGCCATAATTTCTTTTTGTTGCAATGTTGAACAATTAGTAAATTTTCAGATTGAAAATCATACTAAAATACCAAACACCCTCGTCACAATACATCATTTATACGAATTAATACATGAAATTCAAACATAAACTTAGAGCTTGTTTGTTTGATTTTTTTCATTTAATCCTGTAAAATTAAAGTATATGTGTGGATATATGTTGTCTGTTTGTAAAATGATATATGACTGTTTGTTTTGTTGGAAAAGTGTATGAATTAAAGAAAATAAGTATTGAAGAGTGGGCGAGCAATAATGTAAACTTATAAAAATAAGTGATGACTTAATATAAAGACCCTCTAATATATGCTTTTTTCTAAAAAATCATGTATTAATAATTTTTAGCCTAAAATAAACAGGCTCAAAAAACTTAATTCAATAGCCAATTTTTTTTTTATTTGTTCAAAAAAAAAAGACTAGCCAATTTCTCAATTAAAACCATTAAATTTTTATCAAACACTACCTTAACTTTAATAAGAACTAATTTGAAAACTAATAACAAACTTTAAAACAAGCGAAGATATTTTAACTAATTTAATGACTTAAACATCCTTTATTAAAAATAAATTACTCTACAAATCTTAAAAATTCTAGAAGTTTTTAACCAACTAAAATGCTATTCAAAGGTTACCAAAAAATTAAAAAAATATATATTTTTGACATTTTTACTATTTTTATTATAAAACTAAAGCCAAACAGTTTAATAAAGGGAAAAAGACATAATCAGCTTTTGATTTATTTAAAATAGTAAAATGTGACTAAAAATACTAAAAAATTATGACAAAATGAAAATAGTTTTTGAAATTTTATGCTAAAAGGATGAATTTTTATGAAGGATTTTATATATTTAGACTAAATAATAACACAAAACTATTTTTTAAATAGTAAAACGTGACTAAAATCTTAAAAAATTTATGATAAAAAGAAAGTAATTTTTAAAATCTTATATAAAAATAATCAATTTATAAATATATTTTTAATATATTTAGGCTAAATATAAACGCAAAACTTATATGAAAAAAGAAAGACGTAACTTTTCACTTAACTAACATGTAAAAAGATCCTTCAATTACACGGTATGATAAGTTAAATATCTTAACTTGAGGAAAAAAAAGTAATACCGTTAATGGATATTAGACATATAATAAGTACTTTCTATGTGATTTGCCTAATGCCTAGAATAAAATCTTTCAATTAATCAAATTATTTCGGTTTGATTTAATCTAATTTAAATTCAATTCAATTCAATTTCTAATTTTACTCAATATTTTTTAGGCGAAATATAATAAAAAGATACTCATTTTATGTTAAAATTCAATTAAAGGTATTCAACTTTTATATCTCAATTTAAGATACAGATTTTTTTGACAATGTTGGTATAATTAACAAATTTGGAGGTCATATATTAACCATCGTTTACTTTATTATTGCATCGTTAGTCATTTATATTATTGACATTTTATAATCAACTCAAAATTCGTTTTTCTACAGTTTTTTTACTGCTTTCTACATTTTTCATCTGATTTTTACCCTTTTTTTCGATTAAACCTTTTTGGTCCGTTTTTTTGTCGTATTCGTTTGTTTTGCCGTTTTCGACCTTTTGTAGCATGTTTGATATCGTTTTCGACCGTTTTTTACTTCTGTCTATTTCTGATCGTTATCGCCTACTTTTTTACGAACAAAACAAGTAAAAAAACGAACAAAATTGGTGAGAAATGATAAAAAAGACTGAAAACGGACGAAAACAATTAAAATCCGTAAAATCGACACAAACGGTCAGAAGGACTCGAAAATGTAAAAAATGGACGAAACGATCTAAAACGGTAAAAAAAGGACGAATGTTGTAAAAACGGACCAAAACGAATAAAAACTGAACAAAAAAAGTAAAAATCGGACGAAAATGGTAGAAAACGGTCTAAAACTGTCATTAAACAATATATGAGTTTATTATAAAGTGTTATTAGTATAAAGAACTAACGATACAATAATAAAGTAAACGATCGTTAATATAACATTTAAATTTGTTAATTGTCCCAACATAGCAAAAAATAAAAATAAAAATAATGATACCTTAATTGAAAAAAAAGTTAAAATTTTAAATTGAATTTTAACCTAGGATAAAGACCTTTTTATGTTATTTACCTTATTTGTTTATAAATGAGCTAACGAACAAAATAAAACCAAACAACCTAATAATCAAACCAACGAACACCATGAATAATTTTGAACACCCTGGTCTATCTTTTCTTAGCTTATATGCGGGATAAACAAAATCTATCCATTATTCCATTTGGTTTTCAACCCATTTTAAGGTACATGGATAATTTTGATGGTCATGTTCGATGACTCATTCTAATTTTTACTTCTTTTTTTTTTAAAAAAAAAAATCGTGGCATGTCATTTAATATTATTGTTAATATCTCTAGAAAGTGATGGATAAATAGTCATGGGAACTTGGAGGTTTCAGCGATGGTTCACTTATTAAACATAGGGCCCTTAAACAACATATGCTAGATACCAATTCTTTAGAAAGTTGGAAAAAAATAAATACCACACATGTGAATGGGACCTAACTTAAGAAAAAGAGAAGTACGACACGACATTGTTATGATATTATTATGTCATGGTTATTTAATACTATAAGGTTCTTTTCTTAAGAACAAAACTTAACATGATCGATCATATTGTGTCTCACAAACGAAAGAATTTGTTAAGCAGTCAAATAAGTAAATGATATAGGGTATGTTTGGTATTCTTAGCAGTTGGATTTGATTGATTGAGCGAGTTGCCGAAGTTGAATGTTAGAGAATATAGCTTAAGCTTATTTTTATATGTTAGTTTAACTAGCGTTATATTTAGGGGTTTGTTTTTTCAACGTTTTCTATCAAGCTTTCTCAATCAGACGAAACTTATTAAGCAGTCAAATAAGTAAATGATGTAGGCTGATGCTGAATGCTAAAGCATAACTTGAGCTTATTGTTACATGTCAGTTTAACTAGCATTATATTTAGGGTTTATTTTTCCAACGTTCTTTATCATGATCTGTCAATCAAATGAGACTTATTTTTAATAAAAAATTATTTAAAATAAAAAATAATAAACTTATTTTACGATAAGCTCTTATAAGCTTAGACGTCAAACATAACCATAGTGTGGTAAAAGTAAATCCGAAATATTTGGAAACTAGTCCGAAATATTTGGAAACTAAAGTACTAAGTATGTTTTAGACATATGTTTTTAATAATTATAACTTTTTTTCTAGTGAATTATACTTGTCAAACACTCAAATTTGCCAACTTGTTTAGAACTTGACCAAAGACTTTTCAAAGTTGATGAGTAGACTTCTCGACATTTCTTTGCTCTTTCATGGATAATATCAATATCCTAAGACATATAAAACCACGAGTACCATAATTAACTTCTTCAACAACAAAACATCGAACTTCGATACACTAGCAACTTTACTCTCTTCATACTTCGAAATGAACCGAAATAGTACTCTCGTAGTAACAAAAGCGGCGTCCCAGATGCTATTAAAGTATCTAGGACCCCGTTTATATTCTACTACAAGTTTGGCACGTTCAACCATCATTGAACCCGCTAAGACTCCCATGAATAACACCATGGGAGTCGCTCGGGATTTTAACATGCATGCTCGCAACTGGAGCACACAAGCATCGTCTTCTGATTCATCAGGGTCAGAGAAAAAAGACGACAGTGAAAAGAAGGTAACTGTCTCGAGCTATTGGGGCGTAACTCCACCGTTGATCACAAAGGCTGATGGTTCCGCTTGGAAATGGAACTGTTTTAGGGTATGTATGAACTCGGTCTTAAACGTGTATATATATTTTCTTACGTAAAACACTAAATAAACAATGTTTCTTATTTTTTTCGATATAGCCATGGGAAGCATACCAAGCAGATACATCTATTGATGTCAAGAAGCACCACACGCCAGTCACCTGGAATGATAAATTTGCGTATTGGATTGTTCAAGCATGCAAATATCCTGCACATTTATACTTTCAGGTACGCGTATACAAATAATACATCGTAGTAATGTTATTACCCTTAAATCAACAAATGTGTTTTTTCATAAGATTAGCTTCGCAAGCCTAAAGTGGCTAGTGACGTAGCTTTTTGCCCGTTTATCATCTAATATTATGTAAATTATTCATAATTTCTTAAATGATTTCACAATAATTGTAACAGAGAAAACACATACACCACGCCGTACTACTAGAAACTGTAGCCGCGGTACCTGGCATGGTTGGAGGCATGTTACTACACACCAAATCGCTACGTCGATTCGAGCAAAGTGGTGGCTGGATCAAAGCCCTATTAGAAGAAGCCGAAAATGAGAGAATGCATCTCATGACCTTCATTGACATTTACAGACCGAAATGGCATGAACGAGCCCTAGTTTTCGCCGTCCAAGGAGTATTCTTCAACGCATATTTCCTAGCCTATTTAGCCTCGCCCAAGCTAGCTCATAGGATCACCGGCTACCTTGAGGAAGAGGCGGTGAGCTCGTATACTGAGTTTTTGAACGATTTAGAGAACGGAAAAATGGAAGATATTCCAGCACCAGCTATTGCTATTGATTATTGGTGCTTACCACAAAACTCGACACTGAAAGACGTGGTTAGAGTTATTCGAGCGGATGAAGCACATCATCGCGATATTAACCATTTCGCATCGGTAAGTTGTCCCTAAATCTTATTAATTTGTCGCTAGATACAATCTTTTGGTCGCTATTTGGTTACTGACTATATATAGTTTTTGTTTTCCAGGATATTCATTGTCAAGGACATGAGCTGAAGGATTATGCAGCACCAATTGGGTACCACTAAATTAAGATTGTCTCATGTACCGAAGTAATTTAACAAAGATATTTTGAATTTATTTTACAATGCATATAGTTCTATGTAAACATTTTTGTAATATATTAATGGACTCGATTGAAACGAATTTTCTTGTAATATATTAATTAATGGACTTGATAAATGTAAAAGCATCGAAGGGTCAGTTTACCGCTGTGTTTTTTTAAGATAAGAAAATGGAAAAAAATAGAAATAAAGTGTTTTATCAAGTGAAACATTTTATTTTTATTTTCTTTCAAATTCAACAAAATAATACTATACTTCACTTTTATTTTCTTTTTTTTTCCTTAATAAATGATTTGAAAACACAACTATTTTCATTTTACTTTCATTTTTTTTTTTTAATGAAGACTAAATTACACGGATGGTTCCTGTGGTTTATACAAAATTGCAACTTTCGTCCCTCGAGTTTCAAAGTTTTATAGGTCGTTCTTAACTCTGAAACTAGTAACACCATTCGTCCCTCCACTAACTGACCGTTAGTTAGTCAAACAAAAACATCCATGTGCCTTGCAAGTGATGGGCAGTTTGGTCTTTTAACACACATACATGGACTACCCATGAAATAAATTTGTTAGAATTTTTAAAATTCAAAAAAAAAAATTTAAAAAGAAAATATATTTTTAAAATTCGAAAAAAAATTTAAAATTTCGAAAAAATATATTTATAATTCGAAAAAATATTTAAAATTTGAAAAACAAAAAAGAATATATTTAAAATTCGAAAAAATATTTAAAATTTCAAAAATATTCGACAAACAAATCAAAAATATATTAAAATTCAAAAAAATAATTTTTAAATAAGAAAGTATATTTTAAAATTCAAAAAAATATTAAAAATTTCGAAAAAAAAATTATAACTCGAAAAAATGTTTAAAATTCGAAAAACAAATAAAAAAATATATTTAAAATTTAAAAAACAAATACAATTTTATTTTTAAAATTCGAAAAAATAATTTAAAAAGTCAAAAATTATTTCCAAAAAATTTTAAAATTTCGACAAAACTTAAAGACATTTCGAAATTGTTTTTAAAAAAATAATTTTTGAATTTTTTTTTCAAATAGTTTTAAGAAAAATATTTCTTGAAATTTCTTTAAAGTTCTATGAAATTTTTAAGATAAATTATTTGAAACTTTATTTTTTTTAAATATTTTTTGATAAATTTTTGAAACTTTTTTTACGAAATTTTAGATATTAAATTTTTAAGTTTTTTCGGAAGCAAGGTTATTTCAAAATTTTAGAAGAGTATTATCAAAAAACTTTAATACTTCAAAAAAATATTCTAAAAAGCAAGGTTATTTGGAAAAAATTTAAAAATTTAATATTTAAAATTTGGAGAAAAAAGTTCGAAAAATTTATCAAAAAACATTTTTTTAATTTTTCTTTAAAATATTTAAAAATAAAGTTTCGAATAATTTTTCTTAATACTTTAAAAAATTTCGCAAAATATTTTTTCTTAAAATTATTTAAAAAACAAATTTAAAAAAATTATTTAAAAAAAAAACATTTCTAAAACGTTTTTAAGTTTTGTAGAAATTTTCAAATTTTTTGGAAATAATTTTTGAATTTTTAAATTACTTTTTCGAATTTTAAATATATTTTTTTATTTATTTTTCGAATTCCAAATATTTTTTCGAATTATAAATATTTCTTTTTGAAATTTTAAACATTTTTTTGAATTTTAAAAATATATTTCTTATTTAAGAAATATTTTTTCGAATTTTAAATATTTTTTTCGGAATTCTAAACATTTTTTCGAATTTTAAAATATATTTTCTTAATTAAAAAATATTTTTTTTTGATTTTTAAATATATTATTTATTTGTTTGTCGAATATTTTTGAATTTTAAATATTTTTTTTGTTTTTTGAATTTTAAATATTTTTCAAATTATAAATATTTTTTTTCGAAATTTTAATTTTTTTTTCGAATTTTAAAAATATATTTTCTTATTTAAAAAATATTTTATTGAATTTTAAAAATTCTAACAAATTTATTTCATGGGTAGTCCTTGCATGTGTGTCAAAAGACCAAACTGCCCATCACATGCAAGACACATGGGTGTTTTTGTTTGACTAACTAACGGTCAGTTAGTGGAGGGACCAATGGTGTGACTAGTTTCAGAGTTAAGGACGACCCATGAAACTTTGAAACTCGAGGGACGAAAGTTGCAATTTCGTACAAACCACAGGGACCATCCGTGTAATTTAGTCTTTAATGGAAGATCTCGAGAACACAAGGTACATCTTTGTAAAATATGTCGTACTTTTTGAAAGTTGTTACACGTTAAACTATTTGCTTTTGCATTGGAAGACTTCCATGACTTGTGTAGGTGTTACAAATTTATCCCGATATATATATATATATATATATATATATATATATATATATATATATATATATATATATATATATATATATATATATATATATATATATATATATATATATATATATATATATATATATATATATATATATATATATATATATATATATATATATATATATATATATATATATATATATATAGTTAGGTTAATGTAGTGTAGTTGTTTATAATTGTTAAAATGAGAAGTATTTTAGACCATTAGATGTAGTTTTTTTGTGTAAGATCATCCTGAGACTTGATTAATGGCTTTTTTGTAATTACTATTTTTAAAAAGGGCATTGCGTATGACTGTTTATAAAAACAAAAACAATGTTTAGTAAGTGTATACAATGACTTTTATTAGTCAAACCCCTTACTAAATTAACACACCCCTCATACTCGCATCCATCTTTATACTGTTTATCCCAACATTTAATTATTAAGATCATCATTATCTCAACCACCGAAAAATCATATTGGTATTCAATTCTGGCGATTTTTATAAGTGTATCAATAAATAATATTGATTACTAGACAAATCCCTTTCATTGTTGCTACATAGGAGCAAACAAATATTGTTTAATGTACATTCAGTAATATATTCTGCTGTCGTAAACCCGGTTTTGCTGATAAAGTGAAATGGGTGAAACACATGTCAACAAACAAGTGCGGGCGTAAAAGGTGTTTGAATTTGAGCAATGGAACTATCCATTGATATACTTAATATATGAACAAGTATTTGTGAGTTATATGGAAATAGTGAATTTATATCAGTCTAATGCAGAGTTTAGTGACGAGATATGGTTTGGTATACCAATGAAGGCATTTGTTGTACCAAAACCTTGTGAAATTTTTTGTACCAAAAGCTTGTGAAATTGTTGTTGTGTAATCTTGTTTGGTGATACACAAAAAACCGTGCATTTTTTGGGATAAATATTTGTCCAAAATACTGTCTCACAAAGTGAGTACTGTTCAACTATATAAGCTACTTAGAAATTGCAAACCAGGATATTGATTTTACTTTTATTTTAACAAACCTGGTAATAATGTATCGTCAAACATTTAAGCATTGAATATGGGCAACCCCTAGTAATTCCTGAGATGCTAAAGTCTTTAACGGTTGCAGATGATGTATGGGTGTCCGTTAGAGTGTACGAGTTGATACACAAGAATGTTAAAACATAAAATCCATGTATATTTTAAAAAAAGTTATGTGCCTGGCTAGAAACATAACGTAAAAAAGAAACTGAATATAATTAAAAATCTCATAATCCAAACACATCAATAAAATTCATGCCGCATATTAAAATAATAAGCAGACTTATTACACAAACAAAAACATAAACATAAAAAGTAACAACATAATTTTAAAAGAAGCATAAAATGTAATTATTATGGAGTGTAATAAGAGTCATCTGTTTGTCGATCCGATGACGTATCCTTTTCCGTTAAACCGTTGTTTGAAGCATCTTTTTTGGTGGGAAATTTTGTGAATCATGAAACCCATAAGTCTTACACGTCCTACAAAAACGAGGACTTCTGTTTGAGTTGATCATAGCTACCTCGGCTTGTGATTGAAGGCGTTTTGATGATTGTTCACCTTCATTGCGTACAATAGTAGGCGGCTTGATGATCATGTTTGGAGGTTCCTTGCACCAAGAGCAGCTGCATAAACTGCATTTTTGTTTAATTCTGAGAGATCTGGTACATCGAGCTTTATTTCCCCAGCAAATCTGCAAGACCGTCATTGTAAATGGACAGCTTTTTAATGTCATTAACTAGACAGCTCACAGAGTTTCGAAATGTTATAAACATACTAACATATTAAAATTATCTTAATTACTAAAACAACAAATTAAATTGATCAGTATTAACAAAATTAACATTGAACATAACAACCGAATGATTATCCAACTAAATCCGATAAAGCTAATAGATACATTTTTTACAATCCACATCCCCCGTACAATGTATCACCCATTAACTAATATATCCAATCACGCACATTTGCTAAATACTTCTTTTACAAACATTTAACATAATCAATTGAAAATAAATAATAAAATGGGTTAATATTACCTTCAACAATGTCAGCTAGACATTATTATCTCCTGATAACTAGATGAACGCATATTTGTAATGGATAAAATCGATTGAATTATGTCGTGACTGATAGAAAATGGACATTCTTATATAGTAATTATAAGAATAATAACTGAAGTGATATCAAGGGTTTGTTTAATAAAATGAATTCTAAAGGAATGTTAATGATGGAGGCAAATCAGTAGTGATAATGTAACAGACGATAATAAAATATGAAAAGATTGTCTAATCTACCCTTATTAATATAGATAAAGAATAACTAATACAGAAAAAAAATAATTGTATTTTCTATTTTCTTTTAATGCTATTGATATCATCTTGATAAAAACAACAAATCCAATGGTATAAAACACTTTTCACTTTAACAATTATAAACCACTAAACCATTTTAACCAAAATCTATATATATATATATATATATATATATATATATATATATATATATATATATATATATATATATATATATATATATATATATATATATATATATATATATATATATATATATATATATATATATATATATATATATATATATATATATATATATATATATATATATATATATATATATATATATATATATAGGGGAGAGTTGAAATAAAAAGACTTTTTTTGGTGAGAAGGATAAGAAGGATTTTTAGCCAATCATTTAAAATCAGTGGATAAGATCAATCCATATTCTTAACTAACTAACTAACTAACTAACTAACCACCAAAACACGATTTTAAGAAAGTCTTAAAAAAATTCTGAAAAAATTCTAAATGGTCGGATTTGTTGGTGCCTAAAAAAGTTGTGAATAAACGTTTTTTAATTTTGAGTTTTTTACGTTTTTCTGATGCACAAAAAATAAAATTTGATGCACAAACACGTGAATTTTGGTGTACAAAATTTTTTCATTCAAAAAATTTTCAATTTATTATAGTTTGATGCGGAATCATATTTTAAAGCAAAAAGTCAAAAGAAGTTGGGCATCAAAATGAATTCTTGATGCACAAAAACCTAAAAAACGTAAAAGAAAACGTTTTTGTGCATCAAAATTCCGTTTTTGTGCATTAAAAAAGCGTAAAAAACTTCAAATTAAAAAAACTTTTTTCACAAAAGTTTTTTGCACCAACATACCCGATCTACTAGAATTTTTTCATAATTTTTGAAGAACTTTAAAAAAAAACACGTTTAGATGGTTAGTTAGTTAGTTTGTTAGGATTTTGATTTAATCTCATCCATTGATTTTAAATCAATGGCTGAAAATCCTTCTTATCCTTCTCACAAAAAAAGTCTTTTTATTTGATCTCTCCCCTATATATATATATATATATATATATATATATATATATATATATATATTATATATATATATATATATATATATATATATATATATATATATATATATATATATATATATATATATATATATATATATATATATATATATATATATATATATATATATATATATATATATATATATATATATATATATATATATATATATATATATATATATATATATATATATATATATATATATATATATATATATATATATATAATATATATATATATATAGACTCGCTTGATCTGAATTTGACTTCAAAGATCAAAGATCTGAATTTGACTTCAAAGACTTATGTAGGTGTTACAAATAATACTATACTTCACATATATATATATATATATATATATATATATATATATATATATATATATATAATATATATATATACTAGCGTCGTAACCCGCCCAACGGGCGGGTCGTTTTTTTTTCTTGTGCGTTTTTAGTTTCTTGAATTTTTAATTTAACCTTTAGTATATTTTAGTTATAGTTTACGCTTAAGCAACGTTTATTTCTGGTCAAAAGGCGGGGTTGTTTTTTTATATGAACGAACCACTGACGATGAACCCGTGACCCGGTGACTCAATCAGGTTGACACAATGATCGATCTCGTTACCCGGTGACTTGACCGGGGTGACCCGGTGGTGAAACTGTAACTTGATATATTTACTATAATATGATTCTTAAATTTATATTAAAAATAAATATTTTTAAAAGATTTAAAATTCAATCTTAATTTAAAAAAAATATATTTTGTAAATTAATAAAATAAATTCTATGTCTAAACCTCACAAACACGCATTAATGAAAACAAAAATCTTTACACTTGGATAAACCATAAAAGAAATACCAAATTTTATAAAAACAACGTTATATTATTTTCCTATAGCAATTGTTACTTTGGGTCTTTAAATATATTTTTACCCGACTGCAATTTTTGTTTTTAATTAGTATTACTCCATGACAATTTTTAAATGTGTAAACCTTTACACTCGGATAATTATTGAGTTGTGAAAATTAATACGGAATTTAGACAATAAAAATTTTTGAATCTTAAAAAGAAAAACTAATAAAAATATTTCAAAAATTAAAAACAAAAAATAAAGGGGCTGTTTAGTTGTGGAAAACTTTTCATAATTTTCTGCTTTTAAATTTCTAGAGAAGGAAAAAGTTTTCGTTTCTAGGGTAGAGTTAAAAATCTTGAACACCCGTTTAGATGGCATATTTCATTTTCTAAAAAAGAGAACAATGTTTAGACGAAACTATATTCTATCATTTTTTTCATGATCAAGCTTTTTCACTTTTTTGCTAGTTTTTTATGTTTTAATCCGTTTTTTTCGGTCTTCTGTTTTCACGTTTTAGTAAGTTCTTTTACGCTTTCATCAAGTTTTTTTTTATGTTTTCATCAACTTTTTTGTTTCATCATTATTATTACGTTTTCTTCTGATTTTTTATGGTTTCATCATGCTTTTACGTTTTCGCCCGATTTTTTTACGTTTTCGTCAGCGTTTTTACGTTTTTCTCAGCAGTTTAATGCTTTCATCAGTAATTTTACATTTTCGTTAGTAATTTTACGTTTTAGTCATTAATTTTACGTTATCGTCCGCATTTTTACGTTTTCTTCAATATTTATATCTTTTCGTTAGTATTTTTACGTTTTCTTTCAATTTTTTACGTTTTCGTCAGTATTTTAATATTTTTGTCTGTATTTTAATGTTGCATCCGTTTTTTTACGTTTTCATCAGCGTCTTTTATGTTTTCATCAGCGTTTTTCACGTTTTGCTTAGAATGTTTTGCACATTTTGGACGACAACGTAAAAATAATGACAAAAATGTAAAAATACAGATTTAAATGTAAAATTACTGACAAAAACGTAAAAATACTAATGAAAAACGTAAAAAACGCTGATGAAAACATAAAAAGTTAGACTAAAACAAAAAAAAAATCAGTCGAAAACAATGAACTCGGACGAAAATGTAAAAAACCTGACTTAAACGTAAATAAATCGGGAAAACGTAAAAAAGCTGACAAAACGTAAAAAATCGGAAAATAGCGTATAAAAATCGGACGATAACATAGAAAACCAGACAAAAACGTAAAATACCGACGGAAATGTAAAAAATCGGAAGAAAAAGTAACAAATCAGACGAAAAAGTAAAAATTCGGACGAAAACGTATATATTATGACATAAGCGTAAATAATCTAACAAAACGTAAAAATATTGACGAAAACGTAAAAGTTCGAACGAAAACGTAATAATAATGACGAAAACTTAAAATTACTGATGAAAATGTTAAAATAGTAACGAAAACATACTAAATTGAAGAAAAAAACTTAAAAAAACTTAAAAAAAACTTAAAAAAACTTAAAAAAACTTATGAAAACGTAAATATACTGATGAAAACGTAAAAAACTGACAAGAACGTGAAAAACTAACCAAAACGTAAAAATAAGTGACGAAGACATAAAAAAACTTACAAAAATGTAAAAAAGTGGCGAAAACGTGAAAAATGAAGAGACGTAAAGAAAAGTGACAAAAACGTGAGAAACTGTCGAAACGATAAAAAATGTGAACATGTTTTATTTGTATTTGAGAAAAGAAAATGAAAACGGTAAAATGGGGTTTTCTAGTTTCTATAAAAAAATTAGAAATGGAAATTTCATGATTTTTGGAAAATATTGAAAAAAAGTTGAAATAAACATGTTTTTAATCTGAAAGTTAGAAAAAAAAAAAATGAAACTTAAAAATAAAACCAATAATAATATTTCAAAAATTAAAAACAAAAAATAAAGGTATTCAGTTTTAGTGAGTTTAAGTATATGGGTTAGTAACAATTAAACAAAAACCTTACTATAGCAAGTTGGTAAGTTTGATTACCCCTAAACGAAAGGTCATATGTTCAATTCTTGCAAATGGCATATTTTTTTAATAAAAAAAAGAAATAAGCAAAAACAGCGTTTCGAAATCGCAGGTTTCAAAAATGCGTTGTTTCGAAAACGCAATTTCCAAAACAGCGTTTCCAAAGCGCAGTTTCAGAAAAGTTCCAAAAGAACGTTTCCAAAACACAGTTTCAGAAAATTGCGATTTCAAATCACAAAAAAATGGAAAATGGAGATTCTAGGAATTTCTTAAATCCTATTGGTTTAAAGATGTGACTGGGATATGACTGGATTAAAAAGTGTGGTTTCAAATCATAATTATACCTATATATAATATAAAGATATATATATATATATATATATATATATATATATATATATATATATATATATATATATATATATATATATATATATATATATATATATATATATATATATATATATATATATATATATATATATATATATATATATATATATATATATATATATATATATATATATATATATATATATATATATATATATATATATATATATATATATATATATATATATATATATATATATATATATATATATATATATATATATATATATATATATATATATATATATATATATATATATATATATAGGGTGAGGTTATTTTCAGAACCAAATAAATATACAGAACTGCGAGAACCACCTTTTTACTCTTAAAATGCACATGTATATATATCGCGTTAGTTTATTAGGTAGAAATACATGAATTTTCATTGTCGTAGGGTGATCTGGGAATGCATGCATAGGATGTATGACCATGAACTGTTTGATCCCATATTTGATGCAGTAAATGGGGGAAATTTGTTGTATTGGAAGTTGTTTACCAATTCTGGGGTTTACGAGATAGTCATGGAAGGTGTAAGTGTTTATTTGCTTAATCATCGTTATTATCCTTTCACTCAAGAGACCTTGAAGAAACTGGCACAGGCTGATTTGATTGTAGATGCTAAAGCACCTGTTGCTTATGATTTGGTAAGGATGATGTGCAGTCAACTTTGGCTAGGAACTTTGTAAGCATCCTCATCAACTAGTATTTATTCAGAAACTTGACTTTAGGTGAAAGCACAAGTTTAGGGGAGGATTGTTGGGAATAAATATAAGTGTATTAGTTACCCTGCTAGTTGGTCAGAGTTTCCCCTGCTAGAGTAAGTTCCCCCTGCTAAATAACAAAGGCAGAGGGATTGGTTCCCCTGCCGAAGTCAAAGACCCTGCTGCTAGAGATAAACTTGGAAGAGATTATAACGCGTTTCAGTTACTATTCCGAGATACTTTCCAAGTTTGTTAGTAGTGATCTTGTACGTGAGTCCTTGTACTATAAAAGGACCTACTAGGTTATCATGCAATGTATGTCTTTCTCTGTTAGTTTTCATTTCATACTTTAAGGTTTTTGTAACCCTAATACCACTATTGGGTATTCGTATATCTATGATATATTAAAGTTTAACGTTTGTTTTAAACATTTGTTCTTGTGCTAAACACTACATTCCGCATCTTGTTTAGTTACTTTGTATTGCAAAGTTTCTCTAGTGTTAGATTGAATCTATTCTCTCTTTCACAACCCTTAAACAAGCTAAGGTTTAAGATCTGAGTTTGGGATCAACAATGTATGTTTTTTTATGCGGACATGTATGTTTTTGATGCGGACAAAAATATGTTTTTGAGGCGGACATGTATGTTTTGAGGCGGACATATATGTTTTTTAGAAGGACATGTATGTTTTTTAGGCGGACATGTATGTTTATATGTATGTTTTTTAGGCGGACATGTATGTTTTTGGAGGCGGACATATATGGTTTTGAGACGGACATGTTTGGTTTTGAGGTGGACATGTATGTTTTTAGAGGCGGACATGTATGTTTTTGAGGCGGACATGTATGTTTTATGTATGTTTTTAGAGGTGGATAATTTATAGATTTTGCTAGTAGAAAAGTTCGTTTTCTCGGTATCTTCTCGAATTGATTAAGGTTTAAGTGTGACTCAGTTGTTCTTGGTAACGAAAAGGGAAGTTGGATATCTATTCTACTTGAAAAGGTAAATGCGAAGCAAAAATAAATCAAAGAAAAATAATAAAGGGGCAATGCAAATGATAAAATGTAAATTAAAGCGAAACAATAAATAAAAATAAAACTAAAAGACAAAATTAAATAAAGACTGAAAAATAAAATGCACGAAGTAATAAAAATAAGCTAAAAGTAATCACCAGAAAACTGTCACTTTTCTGAAAAATAGAAAAAAATAAAAGTTACAAAACTAAGAGAACTATTCATTCGGAAAAACTAGCTTCATCCGGAATAAATGTTTATCCGGAATAAAATCATTCATCCGGAATAAAGCTTTCGTCCGGAATAAACCCTTCATGCGGAATAATCACTGATCCGGAATAACAAGCTGACTCGGAATAAATTGCTTGATCCGGAATGTTGGTTCATTCGGAATAAATGATGTGGTTCGGAAAAATTCTTTATTCGGAAAAATAAGCTCATGCGGAAAAACAGGTGATTCGGAATAAACTAGTTCATTCGGAAAATATACTGACTCGGAATAAAATGCTCATGCGGAAAAATTGGTTCATGCGGAATAATTTGTTTACTCGGAATAACTGCTTATGCGGAAAAAGCTGCTTGACTCGGAATAATATTGATGATTCGGAAAAATTCTGGGAAACTAAATTCGCGAAGAACAGGGGAAAAATAAGGATACGAATCTAACCAAAACTAACCAAACAATACCAAAAGATTAAACCAAAATAACCACAAATGATTAACTAACAATAACCAATCAAAACAAATCAAAAAAACTAAAAAATAAAACCAAATCAATCAAAACCCACTTGATTAAAACTATGAAAAACTCAAGAACATAAACATAAACATAAACATGAAGATTAAATCAACACAAGAAAGGTAGATGAGAGATTAACAAGAAAAGTAAAGATTCAATAACAATTAAATAAAACTTACTTGGAATTAAAGGTGCAAGACATGAAAGTAAATTGACAAGAAATTAAAGTGCAAAAATAAAAATGGAAGAGCTAGTTTGTCAATCTAGCCAACAACTAACAAATGAAAAATGAATCTCTAATAATAGGAGGAGGGGTGGCTTATGTTGGAAGCTTCCTCTTTCTCTCTTTCTTTCTTTTTAGTCCTTGGTCTTCTAAATTCTTCGACTTTTTAAACTTTGTCTCGGGATTACTTTAAACTCGTCTTGTAATTTCTTCATAAATTAGACTTGATTTCATCAACTTTATTAAACTTCCGTCTTTAGACTTTTTCTTCGATAAATATTCAGAATAGGCCTTGGACTTCCGTTCTTTTTGCACTCTTGATCTCTTGACTTGTCTTTTGTCTTTTTCTTCAATAAAAGCCCGTGTTTTCTTCCTTTTTCATCTTTTGGTCCTAAAACACAACAAAAACACAAACCACGCATAATTCTGACATTTACGACATAAAATACATGTTATGGTCTCGTTTCATTATAATTAAGTGGTAAAAGGATGGGTGTTTTCACACCTATCAAATCCTTTACACTTGACCATTGCAATGTCCTCATGCAATGCATTAATTACAAAGCAAGATTACACTTTTCATCACAATCAATCCACATTGGCCTTTATTAAAGAGATAGAAAATAACAAAACAAGTAAAGAAATCAAAGACTTACCTTAGGGTTTTGGAATTTCATGAATGATTATCATCCTCAAGTTTCATGTTCCCCATACCAAGCTTAAAAACGAGATCATTGTTATTATAAGTTAGCAAACTAACATGAACTCATGTGGGCCAATTATTTACTTAGACTCCCTTAATCCTAGGTGTATCTCTTATATTTTATTATTGTCTTGAATGATCATGAGGATGCATTGTTGACTTATTTCGATAGTTATTAAGGCTGAAAATAAAGTGGAACGATTTAATCAATAGTTAGCTAAAGGAAAAAATCTTTTAAAACTGCTTCTCGGGACCTCATAAAGTTCATATCTTGGCATAACTCGCTTCACGATTTAAGACCTTTCTCGGACCGATATTTGGCAGTGAATTCATACTTCAAATCTTGAGAGACGTTCATGAAATAATGGTCTTCTCTTCATAATAGGAATTTCTTCACTTGAAGTTTTGAGAGATTCTTCATACTTGGACCACGACTTCTTTATTTTTCTCCAATCTTTATTTGGGATTTTGATATACAACGATCCGCCTCCTTTTAGGACTTGGATCTATTTATCCTCATACCTTGTTAGGGTCTTTTTGGATAGACTTCCCCATGATCTTTAGGGGAGTATTTGCTTTTCGTCGTATGTCTCGATCCTTCATATTGATTCTTGATAAATGATTCTTCACATCACTTGGGATCTTTAGCAACAAAATGTAGCCCTCATGCCTTGTTAGGGCCTTTTCGGACTCGCCAATCTTCGCGTCCCGCTTCAATAAGTTATGCCTTGGCTATGAACTCTAATTAATACCGAGCAACTTTTAAACGATCTTGGGCTAGAAGCTAAGTAACTTTTTAAATCGTACGACCTTACTTATTGCAGATAAATTTATTAACAAGCGATGGGAGAATAGGCTTATAATCAACTCACATAAATTCACGGAAGAATACCAAACTTATAATTGACTCTATCATCTCTCGTTCTCTACAATTTAAAATCTCAAGGAATGAGACTCGTGGATGCTTAGCCAATTAAATCAAAGTTTTGGGTTTTCGAGTCATCTATAGGATCTTGCAAATTCTTAGACTTTTTCAAGTTTAGAATTCGCATTTTAAAGTTCCCTTGATAAACGACTCTCTAGGATCAATTATAGGAACTTGCGAAAAGTTCTTGTTCTTAACCCGTGAAAGTTAAGACTTTCACGTTTTAAAGCTCCCTATATAAAAGCCTAGCAAAACTTGACTTAAACACGTTAAGGATACTAGCTAGAGTAAACTTAGATAAGTAAACTCGAGTTGAGTTAAAAGATTCACAACGTTGAAAATTAAAACCACTTTATTAAAATTTATTCTAGTAAAGAAAGAAAATAGCTATACAAAGGTAAAACTACTAGGCCAAAATAGATCAAAAACTTTGAAAAATGTCGAAAAATCAATTTTCCGGTTAAAATGAGGACACATATGTTAGCCTCAAAATATTGAGCCAAACAAGAATGCTCGGTCATATGTTTATTATGTATCGTATTTTAGAACGTTGTAATAGGTAGTATATTAGTCGTGTTACACGGGCTTAACTTTAGGCTAAAGTTCATTAATAAGTAACTAAAGCCCAAAAGGAAAGCCCGGCCCAAACCATATAGTCCATTAAGAAGCCCGCATGTGGGTAGACTATATATACTACCCTCCTAGCATGTTAGGAGGGTTGGTGATTCATTTTCTTCTTAATCTAATAGTTCACAAATTCACACACTTCTCTCTCTTTTCTCTCACTACTTTCTCTCTCTAAAATTCTTCTCATTTCTTCCTTTCTTTCTTTAATTCGTGATTATAACATCATATATTAGGGACAACAATTGGTATCAATCGCCATGGGGTAGTTTTGTGATTGGTTGTTGTGTTTTTCATATGATCCGTTTGATTTGATCCATTTTTCTTCCTCGAATTCAAGATTTTTCTTGTTTTTGATTGTGTTTCTTAATCGTATAACTTCTTTAATCTTGTTGTAGAGATTTGGTTGTTTTGGTTTGGTTAAAAACACGATCTTGTTGCCTAAAAGTTGCTAAAATCGTTGCCTAAAAAGTTGGAAAAAAGGTCCCTTATTGCGACAGCTTGAATTTCGGAAAAGGAGAGTACGATTTCGATCACAATAACCCTAGGGTTTTACTTTGCGATCAGTATTGCGATAGCCCCCTTATTCCGACGCTTATTGCGATCGTTATTGCGACGGATTTAAGGCAAATCTTGAAACGTTACTCTGCCCACATTGCGACAGCCACATTCCGATCTGGGATTTCGATAGGTACACATTGCGATCTGAACATTCCGATCTGAAGGATTTCGACAAGTACACATTCCGATCTAAGTATTCCGACAGGTGCACATTGCGATCTAAAGGACATTCCGATCTAAGCAACATTCCGATGGGCATTCCGATGGCACATTCCGATGACATGTTTAGCTAAATTTTGTTTGAGTATTTTTTAGATTTAGCCACCATCTAGACTAGTTTCAGCACGTAGTTTACACGAAGATTAAAAAAAATTAAAAAAAAAAACAAAAAAAAAAAAAGAGTTAAAATTTTTAGGTCAAGTAAAATCAAATTTTTTCCATACTAGTTTTAGGACATTTCTAGCTCAATTTCAAAATTTGGTGATTACAAATTTTTTAGGTCTACCGTTTTGTCGGACTGAGGAATTTATTGTCGGGCTGAGAAAAAAATCGCAATTTTCGGAATTTCAACAACCAAACAATCACAACACAACTACTTAAGATCCACATTTGATTCATCATTTCAGAGAATATTGAGATGGATTCTACTGCCGAATATCGTGTGACGAACAACAACATAATGGTGGCAGGTAACAAAGAAAGACCACCAATGCTTGTGTCAGGTCGATACGATCAATGGCAATCCCGTTTTATACGTTACCTTGACACAAAACCTAACGGTGATGCTTTAAGGCAATGTATTTTGGAAGGACCCTATAAACTCTCAAGGATTCAAGTTCCTGCAGTACCAGCCACAGACACAAGTGACGCACAACCCGCATATGAACGTGATGAAAAGAGGACCGACCTCACCCCAGAGAACCGTGCGTGGTTTGATGCAGAAAAGGAAGCAATCTACTTAATTCTCAGTGGCATTGGAGATGAGATTTACTCTACGGTTGACGCATGTCCTACTGCTCAAGAAATGTGGACGGCCATTGAAAGATTGCAACAAGGTGAATCACTTAACAAACAAGATGTGAAAACTAAGATGTTTTGGAACTTTGGCAAGTTTACATCAAAGGATGGGGAATCAATTGATTCTTATTACTCCCGGTTCTACAAGATGATGAATGATATGACCCGAAACAACTTGCAAGTTTCCACCATGCAAGTCAATGTCCAATTTCTACAGCAACTTCAACCAGAGTGGACACGGTTTGTCACCTTGGTCAAACAACAACAAAAGTTAGACGAAGTTTCATATCACAAGCTCTTTGACATCTTGAAACAATTTCAAAATGAGGCAAATGAACTTCGAGCTGAACGAGTTGCAAAGATTTCCAATCCACTTGCTTTGGTGTCTACCACTCAACATTACCCAGATTATCACTCCCGTACTTCAAAGACCTACTCTACTCAATCATCATCACCACGATCATCCATTGTCTCCAAGTCACATGTTCCAACACGATCCCGAGGCAAAGAAGTTGCAAGAGCACCATCACCCATACCTGAGCAATCATCCGAAGAAGACAGTGATGAAGAAGTAGCTCAAAGGGATAGGGAATTCAAGCAACAAATGGCTTTCGTTATGAAGCAATATAAGAAAATCTACAAACCCACCAACAACAACCTTCGAATATCTTCAAACTCGAGGAACACCCATGCACAGAGTCCTCCAAGGTATGACACACGAAGACGTGTTGAGAGTCCTCCAAAGTATGATCGACAACCTAAGTATGATAATCAGAGGGTGGCTACTGTTGTTGGAAATAGGGAAACTGTTGGTACTCAAGTTGTGCAACAAAGTGGGATTCAGTGTTTTAACTGTAGAGGTTTTGGGCATTTGGCTAAGGAATGCAGGCAGCCAAAGA
Organism: Glebionis coronaria; assembly: GCA_025667525.1. NCBI lineage: Eukaryota > Viridiplantae > Streptophyta > Magnoliopsida > Asterales > Asteraceae > Glebionis > Glebionis coronaria. The sequence goes on along the minus strand of CM046878.1, from coordinate 23,078,616 downwards.
GGGTTAAAGATTATGGTTATCATAAGGAAAAGATGCTGTTGTGCAAGAAAATGGAAGCTGGAATCAAGTTATCAGCTGAGGAAGGAGAAATGCTTGACGACACAGATGATGAACTCTCCGACCAAGAACTCGAGGCACATTATTCATACATGGCAAAGATTCATGAGGTCCTTAACGTCACTGAAGATGACAATGGTCCTATCTTGATACCGAGCTAATTGATAAGGTACAAGATGATGCTGAATATAATGTGTTTGGTGATACACATGAGCATAGTGATCTACCAACAACAATTACTGACACGTGTATGATGGAAAAAGGTTGATAGCAATACCACACCCGATTCATCAGACATGTGCAATAATGAGTTTGAGGATGATCAACATGCAAATGAGTATGATGACGAGGAGCGTGTCGCGCTTGCTAATTTAATTGCTAGTTTACAAAAAGATGTCAATGAAAATAGAAAGAATCAAAAGCAATTAAAGAAGGCAAACGCAGCGCTCACTCAAAACTTTGAAGAATGCAAAGCCGCTCTTATAAAATCTAGTGAGACTATTGATAGTTATAGGGTTGAGCTTCTTCAAAAGACCAACGAGCTTGAGGGGTACAAAAGTCGTGTCATCAACGTTAAAAAGGAAGATTTTGAAAATAAATACAATGAAGCTCTTGCTTTGTTAACTAAAGAAAAACGTCAATTTAATGTTTTATTAAGTGATGAACGTCAAAAAACGTATCTTGCCACAACAAAAGTTAATGAACTTGAACAGAGGCTTTCTATGAACACCACCGATTCTGCTAAAATTCTTGACGAGAAGAAACAAGAGGTTGAAACATTAAAACAAGATTTCAAAAATAGACAAAGCAAAGATACTGAAAAAGTAAAGGATCTCGAAGAACAAGTCGATTTTTTGAAAAAAGTTGTTTATAATACACATGACTCTATTCAAACCGTAAGAATGATAGCACCTCGGTCGTTTTTCAAGGGTCAACCTAGCTTTGCCACCCCCAAGTACCTCGAACAAGCTCAAGCTGCAAACCCCCATTTATATCTTGACGAGTCCGAATGGACCAATCATGATTGCCCTGTAGCTAACCTCGATAGTGAAGAGACGTCCCTTTGGGATGAGGAGAGTAGATCACCGGTCAATAAAGATTTTGTGAAACCATATAACTATGCTTATGAAAACAGTCTTTATGGTCTTTTCACTCCACAAAAACAGAAGTCTCGTGAGGAATTATTTTTAGAATGCAAACAAAAAAGAATTCAATAGAAAAAAGCTTTTACCACTAAGAGGAAAACTAATGTTTTTAAATATATTAATTATTTGCCTCTAGATGCTTCTAAAAGCAAAAGTAGAAAAATACTTGGTTTTCTTAAACACCACGTTAATAATGTTCAATCAATTGTTGAAAGCGATTGGGAGAAACGTCAAAAGGATAAGTGGAAAACCGAGATTCCTCACGACATAACTGTGCTTGTGAAAGAACTTTTAATACCAAATACGAAGATAATAAAAGAACATTTTCTTGAGTTTGAAAATTTAATTCAGTCTGAAATGTTTGATGATTTGAAATATGTTGAGTCTCTTGAAAAAGAAATTGATGACCTTCAAAATGACAAATTAGAATTTTCAAACGAATATGATCTACTCTTAGAAGAATGTCTCTCCAAAGATATTTTGTGTGTTACTCTTCAATCTTGTTCTGATATCGATGAATATTCTGATGTTGCATGCAAATATCTTGATAAAATCAAAGAGTGTGAGCGTCTTGAACTTGAGCTTTCGAAACATAAAGAAAATGTTGATAAAAAGGCTTTTGAGTTACTTCAACACAAAACTGATTTCCTTCAAAAACATTGTCATTCTCTTGAACTTGCTTTGCAAAAAGATGTTGGTAGCTTTTCACATGATAATAAATTGCAAGAAAAACTTTCCCAAACGTTTCGAGAAATGAACGAACATAATTTGGAAATTAAAGGGTTGAAAGCTCAGTTACAAGATAGGGACATAGCGATAGCAGAGTTGCAGAAACTCATTGCTAAGATGGGTGGGAAGATTGTGGAACCTAGTGTTAAGAAACCTGTTGTAAGACAACCCAATGCTCAAAAAGTGACTAGACCCTCTGTCTCGGGAAAACCATCTGTTTTCTCTAATTCTGCATTTGCAAAACCTGCGTTTGCCCCCAAGACGGATGGGAAGGATAGGTTACCACAACACACTCCCAAAACAAATATTCGATCACAAAGCATTAAGAACACAAATGTGGTTAAACCAGGGATGTATAGATTGGCCACTAAACCCACACAAAACAAAGAAAGTCAATCACCTCAGCCTTCTAGAAACACTAATAGACGTGTGTCTTTTACTACAGGAGTAGTCCCCACTGCTAGTGTTAGCCGGCCCCAGCTTAAGAGCACTCGCATGAATGAAAAGGTCTGGCAAAACAAAAGTCAAGGGAAGATGAAGGAAGTAGAAGACCACCCTAGGATTTTCAATGTTTCTAAGAATAAAACGTCTGTAATCGCGTGTAATGACGATTTGAATGATTCGACTTTGAATGCTATGAACGTTAAGTTTGTTTATGTGAAATGTGGAAAGTGTGCTAATGCTAATCATGCTATGTGTGTTTCGAATAATGTCAAAGGCATAGAAACTAGAACTAAGAAGCAAACTGTGATGCCTATTAGTGCTAGAAAACCCAAACGCAAAGTGAACCATTCTGGTGCAACCCCCCTAAGAAAAGTATTGCATCAGACTCCACCACTAAGAACCCTAGAAGCAAAATTAGGGAATTATATGAGTCTGCTAGCAAGCCTTGGAAATGGTGGTTTGCTAATCAATGTCCTCCAGGATATAAATGGATGCCTAAGGTTAGGACAAAAAATGTGACTACGAGCGTTAGTGTGCCTCTAAGTGATGAAACTAGGGAAACTAATGAATCGGAAATCACAACTAACATGGAATCCAATTTAGCAAATGCTCCATCATGTTCTAATTCTTCTGCAGGTGATTGAAGTAATTCTCTTCATAATGGACTCCGGATGCACGAAGCACATGACGGGGAATCTCAAGATTCTAATTAACTTCGTGGAGAAGTTCCTGGGTACGGTCCGATTCGGAAATGATCAATTTGCACCGATCCTAGGATATGGAGACTTGGTTCAGGGGAATATCACTATCAAAAGGGTTTACTACGTCGAAGGGCTCAATCATAATCTTTTCTCGGTTGGTCAATTTTGTGATGCGGATTTGGAGGTTGCTTTTAGAAAGAAGACATGTTTTGTTCGTGATTATGATGGGAATGACTTATTTACCGGAACACGGGGTACTGATCTCTACACTATTTCACTACAAGACTCCACATCTTCAACTCCAATCTGTTTCATGGCTAAAGCTTCAACGACTCAAGCTTGGTTATGGCATCAACGTCTATCTCATCTTAACTTTGACACCATCAACTTGCTTTCCAAGAAAGATATTGTGCGAGGCCTTCCTAACTTGAAATTCATCAAAGATCATCTTTGTTCTTCTTGTGAGCTTTGTAAAGCTAAACGAAGTAGTTTGAAGACAAAGACTACTCCAAGCTCTAAAGGACGGTTAGATCTTCTTCATATAGATTTGTGTGTTCCCATGCGTGTTCAAAGTATCAATGGGAAGAAATACGTTATGGTAATTGTCGATGACTACTCAAGGTACACATGGACTCACTTCTTGAGATCCAAGGATGAAACACCCGATGTTCTCATCAGCTTCCTTAAAGTGATACAACGTGGTCTTCAAGCTCAAGTTAAAGTGGTTCGTACTGACAGAGGTACTGAATTTTTGAATTCAAAACTGAGAAACTATTTTGAAGCTGAAGGAATTGAACATGAAACATCTATTGCTCGAACACCCGAACAAAACGGCGTTGTTGAAAGACGAAACCGTACTTTAGTTGAGGCTGCTCAGACATTTTTATCCGCTTCAAAACTTCCACTATACTTTTGGGCCGAAGCCGTGTCAACCGCATGCTACACACAAAACCGCTCCTTAGTTATCCCAAGACACGAAAAGACACCATATCACATAATTAATGATCGCAAACCTTCACTCAAACACCTTCACGTTTTTGGATGTACGTGTTATATTATTCGAGATGGTGAAAATCTGGACAAGATGAAAGAGAAAGGTGATGCATGCATTTTAGTGGGATATGCAACTCAGTCTAAGGGATACAGAGTGTACAACAAGAGAACAAAATTGATAGTCGAGACTATTCATATCAGATTTGATGAATTGCAAGATATGGCACTTGAACAAAGCAGTTTAAGTCCCGATCCACAACGACACACGACTTCCGTTCACAACCGCACGGAACTCGGAACTCAAGACCACAACAATGAACCGTCAAGTTCAAAGCTGGTTCCTGAACATGTTCCTAGAGCAGATATGACAGTGGAAACGACACTTGAAGAGTTGGAAATGTTATATGGACCAATGTATGATGAATATTTCACGGGGGAAAAACAAGTTGCATCGAAGTCTTCCGCTGTCACTCATGATACGAATGGTGATACCGATCATCATCAACAAAAGGATACAACTTCATCTACTTCAACACGGGTTGTTGCAGATTTACCTCCTCCGAATATCACTTCAACAATCGATCCTACAACATCCACAACTACTGTCATTTCTCCAGAGAACACAACTCAAGCAGACGGTGCATTATCTGACGATGACGATTTTCACAACCCATTCGGTACATCGGTACACGAAACTGGAGAGTCTTCTACTCGCCACGTTGATCCGTCAAATATGCATACGTTCTATCAACGACATCCTTCAACATATCATTGGACCCGAGATCATCCTTTGGTTCACGTAATTGGAAACCCTTCACAGCCCGTTCGTACAAGACGACAACTAGCCACCGATGGCGATGTTTGTATGTTCGCACTCGCCGTGAGTACTGCTGAACCGAAAAACATCAAAGAAGCCATGGCTGATCATGCTTGGATTGAATCGATGACGGATGAACTTCAACAATTTGAAAGACTTAAAGTCTGGGAACTTGTTGACAGACCATATGATGTGACTCCTTTAAATCTTCGTTGGATCTGGAAAAACAAGATGGATGAAGAAAACACGATCATCAAGAACAAAGCTAGGCTAGTGGCTAAGGGGTATGGCCAGAAAGAGGGAATTGATTTTGATGAATCATTTGCACCAGTTGCTCGGATGGAAGCAGTCAGGATTTTTCTTGCTTATGCTGCACATAAGGGATTCACTGTCTATCAAATGGACGTAAAGACGGCATTTCTTAACGGTCCTTTGAAGGAAGAAGTCTATGTCACGCAGCCGGAAGGATTCGTCAATCCTCATTATCCTGACAAGGTGTATCGTCTCCACAAGGCACTATATGGACTCAAGCAAGCTCCAAGGGCGTGGTACGACGAGCTCTCGAAATTTCTGGTATCCAAAGGTTTCTCAAAAGGTTCCATTGATCTAACTTTGTTCACTTATAAATATGGGGATGACATTTTGCTTGTGCAAATTTATGTTGATGACATTATTTTCGGGTCTACAAACCCAAAACTTTCAAAATGGTTTGAAAAAGTAATGCACAGCAAATTTGAAATGTCTATGATGGGCGAACTAAAATTCTTTCTAGGAATTCAAGTTCACCAATCCCCAAGTGGTATCTTTATAAACCAAGCTAAGTATTGTCAAGAGATAATCAAAAAGCATGGTATGACCTCATGTGACCCCGTTGGGACACCATTATCAACCACATCCCTAGATGCTGACGTGGAGGGATTACCCATAGATCAAACGAGATATCGTTCCATGATCGGGTCCCTCATGTACTTGACAGCAAGCAGACCAGATATTCATCATGCTACATGCTATTGTGCACGATATCAAGCACGACCCACTGAAAAGCACCTCAAGGAGGTTAAACGGATCTTTCGGTACCTTAAGACTACCATTCATTTGGGACTCTGGTATCCGAGGGAAACCGGTTTCTTTCTAACGGCCTATTCAGATTCTGATCATGTAGGGTGTCTTGATACACGTAAAAGTACTTCTGGTGGTGCACAATTTCTAGGACAAGATAAGCTTGTGGGATGGTCTTCCAAGAAGCAGGATTGCACGTCACTTTCATCAGCCGAAGCGGAGTATGTGTCTCTATCTGCGTGTTGTGCTCAAGTTCTTTGGATGAGAACACAACTCACGGATTATGGCTTCCACTTTGATAAAGTACCTATGTACTGTGACTCAAAGTCTGCCATAGCTATCTCCTGCAACCCGGTACAGCATTCCCGCACGAAGCACATCGATGTCAGATACCACTTCATAAAGGAACAAGTTGAAAGAGGTATCGTTGAATTATACTTTGTTGGAACGGATTACCAATTAGCCGACTTGTTTACGAAAGCCCTGTCGAAAGATAGGTTTGAGTACCTCGTTAGGCAAATTGGTATGAGATGTTTGACTCCAGCAGACCTGGAGATTCTGGCAAAGGTGCCTGCTTGATTTATCTATCAAACATCAACTTGTAAATATCTTTGAAAAAGCAAAATACAAAAATATAAAACACATAAAAGCAAAACACAAAATTAAAAAATCTTTCAAAATCCAAAAATATTCTTCTCGACATGTCTTTCAGTATCGATAATATAGACGTGCCTAGAAATGTCGCTCAATAACGACACGGGTGTGTACATAAAGCTCGAATGAAAGTTGTAAATATTTTTCAAAACATGTCATTTCTTCTTTTAATAAAGGAAATTGTCTATTTTGGACAAATATTTCCAAACAACGGGTAGAGCAATCTATCACGGGTTGAGCTTGTCACAAAACATTCAACGTTTTGAGCTCAACACAATGGCTTGTAATTACTTTCAGATTGCAACCCGGAACTATATTCACGGGGGAGTGTACGATTTCGTGCTCTTACCCTTAGCAAAAGAAGTTAAATCTTCTTACACTTGAGTGGATTCGTCAAGACATCCAAAGTCTATGAACTCAAGTTTATGCTTTAGAAAAACCTCTTCGACAAAAAGAATTGATTTTTCAAAAAGCGTTGAACACAATTTTTTCAAGAATTTTTCAATGATATTCAAAATCTTTCAAAAATTATGTGTTCAACAACTCCCATCCTCAAAAAGCGAAATGTGGATCATATCCTCATAATGACAATTCAATTGGATCAATTTTTGAGGGGGAGCATTTCAACTTCATGCATAGATTGACACATCTTTCTCCCAAAGATTTTCAAGACTATTTTTCAGAAAATATTTTAATCAAATTTGGTATCTCTAATATCAAAAGATTTTATATATTAGAGATAGGGGGAGAAAATGTGATTAAAATGTGATCTAATATAAGACTCATGCACTTTAACTCTTACCTACATGTGCGATACACTTTCGATTATCGATGCACATGTGAAGGGGGAGCATTTCTAAAACGACAAAACTAGCAAGGTGTTAAATGTTTTTCAAACACTTTGTTAGAATTTAAAGTGGTTTTCATGGTTACGATCAAATACCCACAACATCTTTAATTCACGACGTTATTGGTGTCAAAAGGGTGGTTAGGTTTAAGTCCTATGATCCAACCAGAACCGGAGGGATCTTCCCAGGGACAATCCAATAGATTATTAGAAGTCCTTAGGAAAGATGGAGTAGAATGTGAACGTAGCTGAATGCCGACTAAGTACTGATGCTAGCACTGGAACAATCACAACAAGGTGCTAGTAATGATGTCTTGGTAAGCATTGAAGGGGTTGAAGAATGAAAAAGAAATGTAAGGATAAAGGGTCTAAAGAAAGAAGCCCTCCATACAACTTAGGCAGAAACCGGGTCAACTCATCATGAAGACAAACTCATCATGGACCCAGTGATGTGAAGCACAACCCTTTCCTAGCTACTCAGGCTTCTCTCAAAAGAAGTTTGTTTTATTGTCACGGAGATCAACACGACTTCTATTGACTTTCTCACTCCGAGATAGTTGATATTGAATAGGTGGCATCTGCTCCAGCCTCCGACCACTAAAAGTGCACAAATCGAGTCTAGAGCCAAGAGATCAATCAAATCTCGTTAGGACACACGGATGAAGATCAAGAGAGTCCTACGCTATATCCTTGTGATATTGCTAGAACACTCAGAGTGATACTACTTAGTATTCACAATGATGAGTGGAAATCCTTCCAGTGTTAACATCAAACAGCACTGCGGTAGGTCATATGCAAGATTCTTTATGAATTGAACATATGTAAAACTGAATAGCAACAGTGGTTTGATTCTGAATTGATTCAAACTCGTTTCAGGTTTCTACGCAATATCTTTATGGTCTTGCCAGAACATTCAGAGTGATATTCATTAATATTCACAGTGACGAATGGAAATCCTTCTAGCGTCAACATCAAACAGCGCTACGGTAGGTGACTTGCGAGATTCTTATGAATCAAACTTGTGTCAACTGGAAAGCAACAATGGTAAGATTCTTAATGAATCAAACTTGTTCCAGGAATTTGAATTGACGACTTTAATCAAGCGGATATCTATCCAATTGATTCACTCTTTATGTTCGCAGTCTTGCTTTGAGACGGTCGAGTAAAGAGAACGGCTAGTACAGCCGCGAAACCCTGTCAAGGAGATTCTTAATTAAATCTACCTGATCACAGGTATGATATTTAATATCGTATAACGGTCTTCACCGACCGGAGGTAAAACGCTACCGATTTAGGACGAATTTCAAAGCCATTCAGTCCGTGTCTATGTTTGTCTCGAGAAGGTGGCGTCACGGTGTACTCAGCAAAGTCAAAGATTCAGAAACCACATACTCATGCCTAAAGACATATTCAACAATTAATAGTGTGAGCATGTGAATGAAGACACAAGATCGCAAGATGGCAAAGACAAGTCAAGGATGATTTGAAGATCTCAAGAGTAAAGAGAAAGTCGAAAGACAACGACAAAGGCTCAAAGATCACAGCATGAAGGAACAAGACTACGATTACACGTTCAAGACTCATTTATGGCGAGATTAGTAATCTCTACAAATTTCCTAAATGACTAAGGTTTATGACCTCTCATTGGGGGAGATTGTTAGCCTCAAAATATTAAGCCAAACAAGAATGCTCGGTCATATGTTTATTATGTATCGTATTTTAGAACGTTGTAATAGGTAGTATATTAGTCGTGTTACACGGGCTTAACTTTAGGCTAAAGTTCATTAATAAGTAACTAAAGCCCAAAAGGAAAGCCCGGCCCAAACCATATAGTCCATTAAGAAGCCCGCATGTGGGTAGACTATATATACTACCCTCCTAGCATGTTAGGAGGGTTGGTGATTCATTTTCTTCTTAATCTAATAGTTCACAAATTCACACACTTCTCTCTCTTTTCTCTCACTACTTTCTCTCTCTAAAATTCTTCTCATTTCTTCCTTTCTTTCTTTAATTCGTGATTATAACATCATATATTAGGGACAACAAAATACAAGGAAAAGGACACTTAACTTCGATAGAAGTCCCCCTACACTTGATATAAACATTGTCCTCAATGTTTAAGCATGTGGGAGTAAACTCCCCTACACTTAGGACATTGTGCACGTTTGTTTAAGTCTCGCTAAGGAAGAGACAACTAAAGTGATTCCTATTTTAATATTGGAAAATATAAAATAGTGAATCAAAAGAGTTTAGGATAGAACCGGGAAGACGAGAAAACGGAATCACGGGTCGTCAAAAGTCATCAAAAATGTATCTTTGAAAGCTCCAATCCCTGCACATCATAAAAAAGAAAACAAGAAACACCATCGGGGCTCCCCTACACTTATGATGAAAACAGATAGATAATCGGGTTGCCCCCCGAAGAGCGCTTGTTTATGTTAACCGAGTCACGAGCCTGACTCGTCCCCGAATTAAATGATCCATGGGGAAGCCTCGAATGTAATACCGGGATCAAAGACCTTGTCCTCGTTCCCGGAGGACATCAATGAAGGAGAGGCAGGAGGATAAGTCTTAAATGGCAGAAAAGTTCTTTCAACATACGAAAAGTATGTGAAGTCGTGAGCCACGGGAGGTGGGGTGTGTAAAGGAATCAAATTTTCATCCCCCAAAGACAATTAATGCTCAGACTACGGCAAAGCCGTAAGGTTATCAATCATAATATAATCAATGTCACCTCCTGGTTCAAAGCACTCATCCTCCGTAATGATGTCTAAAGGAGTGGATGAAAGGTGCTCGGGAGGGGGACTTGGGACAATGTCATCAAGTAGCAAATTATCAAAAAGGATATCCCCCTCCGTTTCATCATCATCAATACCCGGAGGTATTGAGTGAATGTCGATTTCTTCCAGCAACGGGTCATTATACTCAACGGGTGTAATAGATGGAGGTAAGGACTCGGAAAGAGGAGGAGAAGTCAATGCTTCAATTTGAGCAATAAGAAGATGTACTTTCCGTAATCTGTCGCGAAGAATCACGTCTTCCACCTCATCTACAAGAGCAAGTTCATCGGTGAACTTCTCGTAATCCGGAGAGAATAAATCGTCAACGCCCGCATCTCCCGGTGGAGATTGAGAAATTTCAAAAGTGAAATTCTCATAGCGTGGAGAAAAATCGTTATCAGTAGGATAGACCTCTTCCGTAAGAGCAACGTCATCCTCAAACTCCATAGCAGTCGATATGTCACAAACCTCATCATCAAAGAATTTATCGAGACCAAAATCACTAATCTCACTCAATGAATCACCATCCTTAGACGTATTAGGAATATCGAGAGTAGGAGTGGCAACTTCAGAAGATTGGTTTAGAGCGTAGACATCATCGTCGTCATCATCATCATAATAGACGGGACCATTCCAGTTAGGAGTGATATAGTCGGCTAACTCCTCCTTGATAACCTCCACATCTTTAAGAAGCTCATGAAGCAACTGTTGTTGTTCATCTCCCCGAGTTTGTTCAACTGAACTGATTCTATCCCACGCTGTAAGTAAACATTTTGGTGTAGAAAAGAAGAGAAAACGACCAAATTGGCTTAAAAAGGTGTTGGTGGATTTCAAGACTTGTTCACCATCAAGCAAAGGTTGCCTTTCCTGATGCAAGTCAGCTCGGAGTTGAGCTAAACTTTCTAGAACATCATTCAAAGTAGTGAGTTGTTGGTCAAGACTAATTTGCTGAGAGGATTGATGATTGAGGGTGTGATGTGGGGGCTCAAAGTTATACACAATGGGATGATAGCACGGAATTTTCTCAAAGATGTTCATCGGTTGACAAGAAGAAGCATCGTGAGGGCCCCCACAAATATAGCACCACGGGTATGGAGAAAAACCCGGTGCGTTTTGAGGATAAGGATTGTCATAGACGGGAGAGGGTGAGAAAGTATTGTAAGAGGAGAAGTACGAATTTGTTGAATTATAAAATGGACAAAATCCAAATTGTGTATTGTCGATATCAGAACCACACCGCTCACAAGTACACCATTGACATATTTGAAAACTGTCACACACCACCATGGCGGAATATGGGGCACGACGTATGGATATCATCACAACAATAGCGTGTCTATAGAGATAACTAAATGATATAAGAAATGTCATAAATGGCGACACAAATGTCATGACAATATCTCAACATGCAGGAGTCTAGGTAAATAGGTAACAGTCCCACCATTTACCCGAGACAAACAAATAACACAAACAAAACAAACATATAGGTGCCAACATGTATCACTTATAAAAAAAACATAAAGGTAAACTAAGAAGGAACGGGGATCTCCTTCTATATGCAATCCTAAGGCATCCAAGTCTAGCCACTTCTATCCTCAAGCTTAACCACATTCTCACCTAAAAGAGACACTAAAACACATCAACATAAAGTTGGTGAGAGTCATAGGTTTAGACTCCAACGCCAAAAACAAACCATAAGCTGTGAATAACAACCATCAACAAAATAACATATGGACAATGTGTTACAAGTATGCATTAATAACTAACATTCAAGATCAATCATACCAAACCAAATCCAAGGCTCCCAGCCTTACCAAACACCATGGTACCATAGATGATCACACTATGTACCTATCCCAAGGCCACTACCTTGTCATTATCCATTGGTCCCATAGACGATCACACTATGTACCTATCCCAAAGCCCCTACCTTGTCAAACCACAATAACTGAGACGCTACGTGTCCCCCGATCCAAATCATAAACACAATCAAGAATCATATAGCAGTTAATCACATAAGTGTACACACAAGTCCATCACAAACCATAAAACATTCACAGCATCAATTTATAAATAACTCAACACAGTGTCTCTTCCATCCCATCTGGAAGTTAAAATCCATAGTAAACATAGGACTATGAAACTCACCTGATTGCTTCTCCAAAAGTCCTCGCACTAGCAACAAGCTAACAAACCAAAAAAACACGCAATCAATACATGAACCAATCACTAAGATGGCTCATCAACCTATGATGGACATCTAGCCTACTCCCATATAAATACCCCATTTATATGCTCTAAAAACCCATTACCCTTCCCTAACAAGTCCTTAACTTGTTTAAGTTTAATAACTATCCCGTTCATATTTTACACAAAACAGTCCTAATTTTAGGTCTCCAAACTTTAAGTCAAACATCCGCTTAAACATACCCATGGTTTCTGTAAAAGGAATATTCATACCTTTACATATGTTAGCTAACACCTCCCACTTGCCCTAACCTTAAAGCTACTGTTAAGGCCCCGATATATATATATATATATATATATATATATATATATATATATATATATATATATATATATATATATATATATATATATATATATATATATATATATATACTTTTGTCATTCCAGTTTTACTGATTTTAAATATACAAAAAGTTTATTACAATTAGGGGGTCTTACCCTAAACCACAACCTTAGCCCAAGTGCAGATACTTACTACAATATATAAACCATCTCTCATGTTAGTGAGAAGATCCCAATGCAACCCTAAGTACCACAAACAACCCAAAACTTAAAAAGAAAACAGGCTGACTTCAAAACTGTTTTGACCTCCGACTGTTATAACCTGTTTTTGTCCCACTTCCCGACCTCCAATTTAGTTCTCGTTTCTTGCATTGGAAAGCCACTTCAATTACCTTTTCAGGGATACTTGGATTGTAAAATAAGAGTCTGTAGAACTCCCAATATGATCAAAACAATTGACTCAAAATTCTGCCCAGTTTTTAAAAACGGGTTTAACAAAATCAACCTCATTAATTAACCCTAATCCCTCTAATTACAAGCCCTAATTTATGTAATCATTATAACACCATTAATATAACATTAATTTACAGTTTTTAAATTAAACCCTAACCTAATTCCATAATAAGATGATTAAACAAAACATAAAAACAATTAAATTAAAAAGGGTTAAGAAGATTTATCTTTGATTTATGAAAACCCCAAAATTTTATGAAGAACCCTAATTTTTATATAACTCACAAATTTTCTTAACCTCCAGGATAAAAATAATGAATTTGGATTGTGATTAAAATAATATATAGGATGTACATAAAATCCTAGTCCAAGAATAAGCCCACTTTCCTTTTTTCCCCCTTTTTCCTTTTTTTTTCCTTCTTTTCTGCGTCCAAAACCGACCTAAACCCCTTCAAATTCGTTTTTTTATTTTTATTATTTAATATTATGTTATTAATATTACCTTAACTTACCTTAATTTATTTCAGCTCCTAAATCCTCCAAAACATCAAAACCGTAAAACTAGTCAAATTTACGCGTTTTACCGTAAAAGTCGTAAAATATACACTTTTATAAAAAATCTCAAATTTTGAAATAAACTTTATATTTAAGTCCTAAATGACTTAAAACCATCCCAAAAAATATTCATATGACCAATTACCTCATCCGAGAGCTCTAAATGCTAAACCGTAAATCGTAAAAAATACGATTTTCTATAATACATATACGTATACGTACAACCACTAAATAACACCATCTCACTTCATAGTCACTATCATGTGAGCTCATGAACATGAAATCATCACACATCGTTTCACTCACAAGGTACCCCGTACCGGAAACGATATCCAAACCACAATCTATACACACCAATAAGCACATAAACACGTAAAGACACGTAACTAGCACAAAATAAAACTAAGTGACGAACCTCAAAACCAGGGTTGTCACATCACTCCCTCCTAATAGAAATCTCGTCCCGAGATTTACTCCTTAGGATCAAACACACAACCAACAATCACATGAATACTTGTTCTAAATGAACTCTTCTCATTTTCACGTGAACAGTAGTTCAAGTTTTCAAAATACCACATATACAAACCAAAAATAATTAAACTCATTGCCAAACTCTTGACCTCACAGTCAATAAATCTCACAACAAAGACTCTTATTAACACAAGTCTCGAATAACCGTACATGCAAAATGCATTCTCAAACAACCTTTACCAATCTCAATACATGAAATGTATCATGTATACAACTCATTTCCCCCAGGTAATTCTATGCTCACAAGCTAATGGTCCGATCTTTCCAAAGACCATAAATGGACCTACAAAACTCTACATTAACTCTTTCATTTTACCAAAACATACCACCTGTTACTATGGGTGAAACTTCATACACACTTTGTCACTAACTCTAGTGGTTTCCTCCATCTCTACATAGCATCCCTTGTTGCTCTCATCCTTTCCACAAACACCATTACTACATTAGTAGCCTCTTTTACCAATTCTAGTCCACAATGGGGACAACTCACCCAATCCTTTCATATAGTGCCTCAAATGGCATTTATCGACTTCTAGTATGATAACTATCATTATATGAAAACTCAGCCATCGCTAATGAGTTTCCTAACTCCCTCTAATCAATCACTCATGTCCTCAGTGTAACACCTAAGGTTGTATAAATATCTCTCTTGCCTATCCTTTTCCAGTCAGCTGGATATACTCATATCCAATCATGTTCATCAAAAAGACGGTTATCTCAGTTAGACCAAGCCCTTCGTACCTATGGCACATCACACCTATAACTCCTCATCCATTCGATTATCGATACTAAGCCTCCCAAACAATCAGTATAGGTCAGTGCCATTTCCTTTTCCACACTACGATCGTATTAGCCTGCGTTGTGCTTTATTCTACTCATTAAGCTCTACCAAAGTTTTACCTTCGGTTCCTATCTTGACCTATTTAATTCATGCTTCGCTTCTATACATACTTCCTTCTTCTTCCTCAACTCCTACCATACATCACGATGTGATGCTTCCCTTCGTTTCTTCCCTTGCCATAATCCTTCATAAGGCATTCCATACATATTAGGCTAACTTTTACGCAGAACCCTCTATTCCATCACATCCGTACGCAATCCTTCCAACTTCTCAACTACGTGACTTCTCATTCCTCTTGAAATATGAGATGAATTAGTCTGTCTATCGACTATCACCCAACTCTCGTCGTACTTATTCCACCACCGCATTATGTATCCCTTCCACCAACTTCGTCCTTACATCGCCCTTTCTAAGCTACTCCTATCTATGTAGGAAGTATAGTCTACGTCCCTTTCCTCCCTACGATTGTCCAAGCCACGCAACATAAATGTTGACGCGTTCTCTGCTTTAGACAACTCAACTCGTGCAACCTACATCCTTCATCCAAACCACCCTAATACGTCATCCATATAGTTCAAGTTCGTCTCAGCTTCACTTCATTCTTCTTATTCCATGTCTCATCAACCATGCTTGCCTTTCCCAGATGGTACTTGGCCTTGCAAATTTCCTTCACCACTTAACTCCACCCATCACCTTTGTCAAATGTTCAATCAAGATGATTAAATATGTGTTGGAGACGTTCATGATCCGTATAGATCATTCTCTACGTCTCGTACACCAAATGCCTCTAGCATTCTAGGTAGATATAACAATCCATCTCCACTAACTAAGTCAAGAGCCATGGATGATTGTATTGTTTATGTGTTTGTGTTCTTGACTTTTTTGTCTATTTTGATCCAAAATCAATTGATCCAAATTTTTTTTGTGTTTTTATTTGATACAAATCATTTACATAGTTGTGGTAAAGATTTGGTTTTGTTATTTTGGTTAAAAACACAAATTTTTTGGGTATTTGGATCATTTTTTAGCATAAAAACTCGTTCGTGGTTTGATATCCGAGAAACAGGAGATAAGTATTGTTATTTTGGAAAAGGGTTTTGGTTATCCGAGGAAGTTGGATTATTCCGAAAAAATATTTTCGGAAAAGGGTTTCTGGTTTCCGAAGATTTGGTGCTTATTCGAAGAATTGGTGTTTATCCGAAGAAGTGGAATTCCGAAAAAGTGTGATTATTCCGAAAAAGAGTGATTATTCCGAAGATTATTCCGAAGAAAGGGGTTTATCCGAAGAAGGTCTTATTCCGAAGAAGTAGGTTTTATCCGAAAAAGGTACATTTTTCTGAATATCTCATTTATTCCGAAAAATCCATTATTCCGAATATCCGAAGATTTCTCTGAAAAACCTATTATTCCGAAGATTTTTCTCTGAAAAACTCATTATTCCGAAGATTTGGTATTTCTCTGAAAAACCCATTATTCCGAAGTTTTTTCTCTGAAAAAACCCATTATTCCGAAGATTTGTTATTTCTCCGAAAAACCAATTTTTCCGAAGATTCAAGTTATTCCGAAGATTAGTGATTGGTTTTATTTAGAATAATTTTCTAGGATTCTTAGGGGATTTTAACATTGTTTCTCGACTTCAACACACAAAATCAAACACATTTACTTTCTCTCATTGTTCGATCCAAAGTTGTAAATCTTTTGCTATTAAAATGGAGTACACCTCTCTCACGGATAAGTCCATCCTCTCGGGTACGGACAATCGTACACCAATGTTGGAGAAATCTATGTACGAGGATTGGGCTTCCCGCATGGAACTTTATATGTTGAATAAAGAGAACGGACATCTAATTTGGGCATCGGTACTCAATGGACCATTGGTATATGGTAATGTGACGGAAGGTGAAGTTACTCGTCCTCGCACAACGGGTGAACTAACTGGAGATGATAAGATTCAAGACAAGTGTGATAAATATGCTACTAACATCATTCTTCAAGCCCTTCCTCCAGATGTCTACAAACTCGTCAACAAACATAAAGTTGCCAAACAGTTATGGGATAGAATTCGTGTTCTAATGCATGGCACATCGTTAACAAAACAAGAACGAGAGTGTAAGCTATATGATGCGTTTGATAAGTTTGCCTATGTCCCAAGGAAGACTCTCAATGATTACTATTTGAGATTTACTCTATTGTTGAATGAGCTCAATATCTATGGCATGGCAATTCCTACGTTTCAATTAAACACCAAGTATTTGAACACCCTTCCATCCGAATGGCGCAAGTACGTGACGGATGTTAAATTGGCTAAGGACTTGCATAACACCAATGTGGATCAACTTCAAGCTTTTCTTCAACAACACAAATGCCATGTGATCGAGGCTCGGTTGTCAACACCACAAGTTCGTGATCCACTTGCCATGTATGCTTCTCAACAAATGACCCCCCCAACAAAACATGGCTTACACTTATCAACAACCATCATACTTGCAGCAACAACCACAACACACCTATCAGCAACCACATCAACCATCTTATCAACCACTAATGATGCCACAGCAAGCATTTCAACAAAGTGTTCTTCCACAGCCTTATCCACAACAACCAACACATCAGGCATCACCATCACAAGCTATCACTCCTCCAATGGGCTATACTCCTCAGCAAGGATATTTTCCACTTGAAGCACCACAAGCACAAGCCTTCTGCTCCAATGAACTTCCACCAATTGAAGCACCAGTCTTTACTCCAAATGATACGCCAACTGAAGTTCTAAACCACCTCACTGCCTACTTGTCAAAACTTGTTGCAACTAGAGGATTTCTACCAACAAACAATCAGCTTCGTACTTCTTCAAATCCTCGCCAACAAGCCACTATTCAAGATGGTCAAGTGACGGTCCAATCCATTCAGGGAAGGCAAAATTCATATGGACCATCTACAAGTACCGTGAACGCTCAAGCTGTGAATTCTCAAGCAAGTGGAAATGGAAGCACTGTTGGTCCTCAGAAGGTGGTGACTTGCTACAATTGTCGAGGACAAGGTCATATGGCTAGGCAATGCACTCAGCCGAAAAGGAGAAGGGATGCAACGTGGTTTCGTGAGAAGATGTATTTGGTCGATGCTCAGTCAAAGGGAAAGATTTTGGATTCAGAGGAGTTAGCATTTCTTGCAGACCCAAGGGCAGCAGATAATGAAGGCATTGCAATTGTTTCTACTTCTAATGCAGCATATCAAGCAGATGATCTTGATGCATATGATTCGGATTGTGATGACATTCACACAGCCCAAGTTGCTATCGTTGCTAATCTCTCTCACTATGGTCCCGATGTCGTCAGTGAGGTACCCACCACACCTAATCTTGTTAATGATAACCCACATTAAGTTGAGCATGAAAATAACAACCTTGAACAAAATTTGGGAACTAGTAACTCAAATAATGTGGTATCCAATTCTACACATTTGAATGAACATCAACCAAATGCTACGATAGGTATGGAATCTTATGCTCAACATGATTTGGTCATGGTGCCTAAACATATTATTGATCAAATGCATATGGCTCTCAGACAATCCGTAGATACGAATACCACCCTAACTGCTGAGCTTGCGTTGCATAAAGAAAAGGTCAAAACTTTTTAAATGGTCCCTCAAGCAGAGAAAATAACTTATTCTGAATTTGACCAATTTCGTTTTGAGAAGATTGAACACTTAAAAGAAATAGAATCATTAAAAGCTAATCTTTCCAATGAATTAAAAGAAAAGGAGTCGTTGTCAAAAATTTTCAAAAACTTAAAATGGATGTCGAAACTCTCGAGTCTAAAAATTCTGAATCGTAAATTAATGCTACCAAACTTCTTAAATTCAAAGAACAACAGCTTTTAAAACAATATGCTTCCACAGAAAAGGTTCATCTTTTAACTAAATCGTTTAAAGAACTCGAACTTAAGCGTCTTCAAGATTTACCACCTAATCCCGGTTATGCAAAACAAGCTCAGGAATATATTCCTTGTCTTTATGATATGACCCTAATTGGCAAATCGAATGAAGCACCTTATGTTCATAGTATTGAGGAGACACAGCCACTTGCGGAAGAAACTCAATCTAAAATGCTTTCAAAATTCCATACGATTGATTATGATAAGTATAATAAAGATCAATTTTCTAAAAAGACACGCATTCGCTTACAAAAGGAATTAGCTCAATTATCAGCTTTTGTGCCCCAAAGTTTGTCAACGGAAAACCTTCCTAGTACGTGTCCTACACTTGTCAAAACGGATTTAACTAAGTTAATTCCACGGTAAGTAAGGTTTCCGTTAACTTAAATGCGGTGAACCAATACTTTGCCGATTTTGACAAGGTCATTTTGGAACGTACGACGGCTTCGGCCATAACGGAAGGTGAATAGAATTTTGAGCACACTAGAACTGCGTCTCGAGATGAAATTGTTCCGTTTGTAAAGAATTTTAAAGCTTGTCTTAGTAATATTGATCAATATTTGCTTTTGCAAATAGAAGAAGTTAGACGTGTTTTCAATGAAATGGACGATGCTTATGAAAACAGTTTACTTGAAATAGAACGTGTTTCACGCCAAAATGATCAGCTTCTGAAGCAAGTGATGTCGTTTGATATTGTTTCCGTCTGTGTGAATACTAGTGTTGCTAATGATTATATTGTGCATAATATTGAATTTGTGGATAATGTGGTAGATAGTACTTGTCACAAATCTGACGCTGAATTTTTAAAGCTTCAAGATTCTTACACTTCGCTTTCAAAACGTTTTGATGAGATTTAACAACACTGTATTTCGCTTGAATGTGAAAATCAATCTATTAAAACACCACAGTGTCAGCCAAGTGACACGGTTGCTAAATTATTGCCCGTAGACATAGATAAATCTAAGGAGCTTAACTGTGTGCAAGTACTTGAGGACGCTGAGATTTTTAAACTTGATCTAGATAATCGATTTTCTAAGATTTTGTCCAAAGTTGATAACTTAAAACAAAAACATACACGACTCTTCGATTCAGTAAAGCCCGCATGTGCTAATACCACTGCACAGAATCAATCTTTGATTGAACGATTGAATCGAAATTCGGTGGAAATATCAGATTTGAGGGAACAAATTTGTGATAAAAATTTGGCTTTTGCTGAGTTAAAGGAAACACTTCGTACCCTCAAAGGTAAGAATGTTGTGGATAACGTAGCCACCGCCTCAGCATTGTCCTCTAGTGCTATCAAAAGGAACCTCATAGCCGTCACACCATTTAACAAGGGCCCTAGGACTAAACCATCTCAAACACTGGTCACTAAAGATAAGGAAAAATCAAAATCAGCTTCTAATATTCCTGTGTTGCCTTCTACAGGAGTAAACACCACTACTAAGGCTCAAAGATCTAAGCTTACAAGAAACATGAAGAATGATAGGATCTTGCCCTCATCTAGTAGTCAAGTGAAGAAGAAAGTAGAAGCCCACCCTAGGAATGTTATTTATGTTTGAATAAAAAGAATCATGTAGCTAAACCTAAAGGCTCTGTGGTTGCGCAGTGTTCTAAGCCTATTGTGAATTCTAATTTGAAATGTTGGAATTGTAATGAATGTATGTTTTCTAGTCGTCATGATTCTTGCCTTATTGACCATGTGAATGAGATGTATGCCCGTAAAAATGGTTTAGAATGGAAACCGACTGGGAAAGTGTTAACCCAAGTTGGATGGATGTGGCATCCCACTGGTAGAACTTTCACTATAGTAGGAAATGCGTGCCCTTTAACTAGGATCACTCCCACTACAGCGAAGAAAGTGTGCCCTTTAACTAGGAGTACCAAGGCTACCAAAACAAAAGCGTGTCCTTTAACTAGGAACACCAACACTACTGTAGGAAACAAGTGCCCTTTAAATAGGTCTACTCCCACTGTAGTGCCCACTAATAATCTAAAACCTCAGAAAATTGGAACAATAAAACCTGTTATTGGTAAAAATCACATTAGAAAATGCTGGAACCCAAAGGATAACTCAAATGTTAGCAATTCTGATAATTCTGTATCTGTATCTGCTAACACTCCGGAACCAATAGTTTCCAATGCATTGTCTACTATTGTTGATGAAAACAGGTGGTCCAAATTTTTCTCTGGTATTTGGACTCTGGTTGCTCTAAGCATATGACCGGAGATCGCTCTCAGCTCAGAAATTTCGTCAGCAAGTTTCTTGGTACGGTTCGATTCGGAAATGATCATATTGTAAAGATAATGGGTTACGGTGAATATCATATTGGGAATGTTATTATTTCAAGAGTGTATTATGTGGAAGGACTCGGTCACAACTTATTTTATGTAGGACAATTTTGTGTTTCAAATCTTGAAGTCGCTTTTCGTGAGCATACCTGCTTCATTCGTAATTTGGAAGGGGTTGATCTATTGAAAGGTACTCGATGGTATAACTTGTACACTTTGTCTCTACAAGATATGATGGCCGCTTCTCCCGTATGTCTTTTCTCCAAAGCATCAAAGACTAAGTCATGGTTATGGCATCGACGGTTATCTCATCTTAAGTTTGACGCTATTAATCATTTGGTGAAAAACGAACTTGTTCGTGGTCTTCCTAAACTTTCATTTCACAAGTACCATTTGTGTTCCGCGTGTAAAATGGGGAAAAGCACTAAGAAATCATAAAAACCCAAGACTAAAGACACCAACCAAGAGAAACTTTATTTGTTGCATATGGATCTTTGTGGGCCTATGCGTGTTGAAAGTCTTGGTGGCAAAAAGTACATCCTCATCATGGTGGATGATTACTCTCGGTTTACATGGGTGAAGTTTCTTGCAACAAAAGCTGATGTACTTAAAGTCATCATCGATTTTCTCAAGATGATTCAGGTACGTCTCAACACTACTGTCCGACGCATTCGTACAGATAATGGAACCGAATTTGTGAATCAAACCTTGCGTAAGTATTATGAAGACGTTGGCATATCTCATGAAACATCCGTTGCTCGCACTCCACAACAAAACAGTGTCGTTGAAAGGCGAAATCGCACACTTATGGAAGTAGCTCGAACGATGTTAATTTATGCAAAGGCTCCATTATTTTTATGGGCAGAAGCAGTATCTACAACAGTTTACACCAAAAACCGGTCACTGATTCGAAAACGCCATGGTAAAACACCGTATGAGCTTCTACATGGTAAAATACCAGATTTATCATATCTTCATGTATTTGGTTCTCTTTGCTATCCAAATAATGGTGGTGACAATTTGGGAAAACTTCAACCAAAGGCTGATATTGGTATATTCATTGGTTATGCACCCGCAAAGAAAGCATATCGAATCTACAATCGTAAGTCTCGCAAGATCCTAGAAACTATGAATGTTGATTTTGATGAGCTGACAGCAATGGCTTCTGAGCAAAGCAGCTCTGAACCCGCACTTCATGAAATAGGACCCAGTAACATTAGCTCTGGTCTTGTCCCAAACAACTCCACTTCATCATCAATTACACCACCTACTGGGAATGAATGAGATACGTTGTTTCAACCGTTCTTTGATGAATTCTTTACTCCTCCAAGTATTGTTGCTCCAAAACCTAAAGTACTAGCTCAGGATCCCGAAGTTGTCGCTCCAGCAACCGAAGCACAATCAGACACATCTGCACCTACAATTGGTCAAGATATACCTTCAACGAGTAATTCTCAATCAACACATGTTTCAACTACCCATGTCATGCATATTGATGATGAAGAGGATGATGATGATCACAATTCGGAATTCGCTCAAATGTGTGAACTTCCATTCTTTGGTGTACCAATTCCCGCCCCTAATCAAGCCGGGTCGTCCACCTTAGAAGAAGCTCCTTCTACGGTCTACTCCAATCCACGGATTCGTGAACATGACAGCAAGTGGACAAAGGATCATCCTATAGATTCTATTATTGGTGATCCTAATCGGCCGGTATCCACACAAAGTCAGTTACAAGAAAATGCAATGTTTTATCATTTTGATGCTTTTCTCACTGAAGTTGAACCTAAGACATCGCAAGAAGCTTTTACCCAATCCTGTTGGATAGAGGCTATGAAAGAAGAACTTAATGAATTTATACGTGTTGATGTATGGGAACTTGTCCCATGCCCAGATAAAGTGCAGTTACTCACTTTGAAATGGGTTTACAAGGTGAAACTCGACGAGTTAGGCGGAATATTGGAGAACAAAGCTCGACTAGTAGCTCGTGGATACAAGCAATTATTGGGCATCGACTTTATGGAATCCTTTGCACCTGTTGCCCGTTTGGAAGCTATTAGACTATTCCTTGCTTATGCAGCCCACATGAATATGATAGTCTATCAAATGGATGTGAAGACGGCATTTCTTAATGGTGAAATCAAGGAAGAGGTCTATGTCCAACAGCCGGATGGTTTTGTGAATTCTAAATATCCTAACCACGTGTACAAGCTTAAGAAGGATCTCTATGGGTTGAAGCAAGCTCCACGCGCATGGTATGATCTATTGTCACAATTCCTCATTACACAAGGCTTTGCTAACGGCAAGGTGGATCCCACGCTGTTCATTCAGAAACGAGGTAAAGATATGATTATGGTACAAATATATGTTGATGATATTATATTTGCTGCCTCGACCCAAATTTTATTCGATGAGTTTTGGACACTCATGTCTTCCTAGTTTAAGATGTCAATGATGGGCAAGGTATCATTCTTCTTAGGACTTCAAATATCTCAGGGTCCCAAATGCATCTTTATCAATCAATCCAAGTATGCCCTTGAATCTCCTTAAGAAATATAAGATGGAATCTTGCGACCCTGTGGATACTCCAATGGTGGAACGAACTAAGCTAGATGCAGATCCACATGGAATTTCTGTTGATCCGACACTTTATCGTGGAATGATCGGTACCCTTCTGTATATCACAGCTAGTCGACCTGATCTTCAGTTTGCTATATGTATGTGTGCTCGGTATCAAACTCGGCCTACTGAGTTACACTTAGCTACGGTTAAACGGATCTTTAGATATCTTAAAGGAACCATTAATTGGGGACTTTGGTACTCGACAGACTCTTCGGTTACACTCATGGCATATACAGATGTGGATTACACGGGTTGTCAAGATACTAGGCGTAGCACGGGTGGAACTTTGCAACTACTAGGACCATCAAAAAGACAGAAAAGCGCTGCAATTTCAAGTACGGAAGCAGAATACATAGCTATGTCCGGTTGCTGTGCTCAAATTCTTTGGATGAGATCACAATTAACCGACTATGGTCTAGGTTTCAACAAAATTCCAATGTACTACGACAACAAGAGTGCAATTGCCTTATGCTGCAACAATGTTCAATTCTCCCGGTCGAAGCATATTGACATTCGCTACCACTTCATCAAGGAGAAAGTGGAAAATGGAGTAATAGAGCTTTACTTTGTCCGATCTGAGTATCAATTGGCGGATATTTTCACGAAGGCTTTAGATCGCGCTCGAATTGAATTTTTGGTCGACAAGCTAGGAATGAGAACTTTCTCGCCCGAGACTCTAAAGGCATTGGCAGATGAAGCGAAATAATAGTGATGGTAAACTATTCTCCGTATCCTTGGTGGTCATCTGTATATATTGTTTATATTTATATCCAAAAAGCAAAATACAAAAATATAAAACCATATAAAAACCATAAAAACTGAAAAATTCATAAAAATCCAAAAATATTTTTACTTTATTTTTCAAAGGCATGTCTTTTGGTACGATAATATTTACAGCCTTAGAAATGTTGATTAATATCGACACAGCGCCATAAACAGAGTTCATACAAAAGTTATAAATATTTCATAAAACATGCCTATATGGCTTGTAGTTATTTCATACTACAACCCGTTTTTCATATTAAAGTCAAGTATCTCTTATGAAAGCTTTGGCTCTCAACGGGAATTAATTTTCTCGGGCAAGGTTTACTTTAAAACCTTGTAAGGAATCAAGTTTACTTTATAGCTTGGTCTAACACAAGTTTATGTACGATTCAGTGCATTTATTTGTTAAAACAAGAGAAGTCTTGTTTTTATGAAGCTATCATCTCTACAACCATAGCTATCTACAATTGGTATCTACATAATCGACGATGCGACTACTCAAACAGCGACTACAGCTCTTTCAATAGAACACGGGTCAACAATTGAGGGGGAGAAATTTTCAAGCATTCAGAATCTTCGATGCCGAAAGTTCCAAGTTCACAAACTGGTATCAAGACAAGAATACCAATCGTACATGTGGTGTCAAGAGATGACTTCAGACGTGACGAGGCGACCAACATTCATGAACAAGAACCATTTGATCTTATCATATGATGTTCTCATCAATCAGGTCCAACCTTGTCAATTTATTCTAAATGGTGAATATGTGATCATGTTACAAATCGGTATCATTTCTCACAAATTGGTCTCATGAAGATTAAAAGGACTTGCATTCTTCTTCCCAAAACCTTTGTTAAAACTTCATTAAATCAATTGATATTAAAAACATCGATTGGGTTAATATTTTAATATGGGGGAGAAAATGTGATTTAATATGAGAAATTATCACGAATGGTTTGACTTAACGTGATAGCTCATCCCGACATGTGCGAAATATTTTCGAATATCGTGGCATATGTTAAGGGGGAGAAAAATGGATTTGCTATAGCAAAATGGATTTTCATGGTGACATATACTTACCCTAAACCCATTTATTTCACGACGATGAAGATTGTGGTGACATAAGGATGGTAGGATAGGTTAAGTCCAATGATTCTTCTAAAACCGGAGGAATCTTCCCAAGGACATTCCATAGCTAGAAATAGTAGTCCTTAGGAAAGATGGAGAAAGATTGTGAACGTAGCTGAATGCCGACCAAGTACTTAAGTTAGCACTGGAACAATCACAACAAGGTGCTAGTTATGACGTATTGGTAAGCATCGAAGGGGTTGAAGAATGAAAAAGAATTGTAAAGATAAAGTGTGTAAAGAAAGAAGCCCTCCTTACAACCTTAGGCAGAAACCGGGTCAACACATATGCTATTGAGATCATTTTAATGATGCTTGATATTGAAGACAGACATCATGGACCCAGTGATGCAATGCACAACCCATCCCAGCTAACTCAGATATCTCTTAAAAGATATTTGTTTTAATCACACGGAGACAACGCATTATCTATCGATTTATTCACTCCGAATATATTGATATTGAAAAGGTGGTACTCCTCTCCAGCCTCCGATCACTAAAATCCAAAATGCATGATCGAGTCTTGAGCCATTTGAGATCATCAAATATCTCATTAGGACACACTTCCATATTTCCTTGCTTCTTCACACACTGTGAAAAGTAAGAAAGATATTAAGAGTCCTACACAAAATCTTCATGATCTTGCCTGAACATCCGAGTAATACGAAAGTATTTACAATGAAGATGGAAATCCTTCTTGAGCGAATATCAAAAAGCTCATGGTAGGTGACCTGTGCGATTCTTTATGAATCAAACTTGTGATAACTGGAAAGCAACAACTGTTTTATTCTTAATTGAATTTAAACACGTTCCAGGCCTCAACGCTATATCTCAGTGATCTTGCCAGAACACTCAGAGTGACACTCTTAAGTGTTCACAGTGATGAGTGGAAATCCTTCTAGTGTTAATGATATGAGCTTAAATACTCATATCATTTATATAAATAAACAAATTAATGCATAAAATGCTCAAATATGCCTTTGTATATGTGTTGTTTTGTTGTTTCATGTGTGTAGGTACCAAATTCACGAAAACCGGCAAAACCGGCACGAGTTTGAAGAAAAGGATCGAGGAAGCCAAAAACAAGTTCGTTTTCGAGGATTTAATTTTATCAAAGTCTATTGGGCTTTGTGGGTCCCACATTTGGTTATTGGGCCCAAAAGCCCAATAGTGGAATAAACTAAGTCAGAATTTTATTAAAAGCCCAACATGAGCCCATTGTCTACTACATTTAGAGACAGATGAACATTTTTGGGCCAAGCCCATGATTAATCAATGGAAGGAAATGTTGGAAGGTCCAAAGCTCATCAAACAACTGAGTTACGGTGGGAGTATTGTCATAGAGGCCCAATTGGTCTTGGAACGAGTTTATTATTATTTTACTCGGTTAAAGTTTACAAATGTAACTCACTCACATCCACAAACTTTATTTCGATATAAACTATGTCCTACCATCTCCTTTCTCCCACCCCAAAAATAACCAGACCCAAACTTTTCATCCAAACCCTAATCAACCATAATTAAATAAATTGTTCAGTAAAAATTAGGGGTTCTGGTTGGCACGTGTGATTCACACGAAGAGGATTAAATCCCCCATATTTTCGGAACTTGAAGATGGAGAATAAAGCAACGTGGCAGCGTGTTACTGGTTGAAACACCTCACAACAATCACTCCACCAATTAAATAAAGCCATCTCATCATCAAACTAGCACAACTAGCACACTCGGATGCCACGTTGGCTATCCGTGTGCTAGTTGGCTCATATCAACCGTAGGATCGTAACAAGAAAGAAAGAGAATGTGAAGATGCGGAATCAAGGGTCAGGATCGACTCCTCATCACCAACAACTTCACCCCAGCACCTCTCTTGAGCCTATAAATAGCCCCATCTTTCTGTGTAATCTTCATCCTATTTTTTAGTTTACTGTTATGATGTCAAATTAGATTTAGGATAAATTGTATTTCTATTTTAATAGTTTGTAATAATTTTCTGATTAATAAAAATTACTTTGAGTTTAATTCGTCCTGAGTTTATTTACTGTTAAAAGTTATTGCAATTATTCTTGATTATTTTTCTTTGATATTATAATTGAAAAATTATTTTATTAAGCTCTTCAATAGCTTAATGGGATAATTTAAAGTGAGATTTGGGATAAAACTTAAACCACTGTTTAAGTTTAAATAAAGTTGCTGATTCAGAAAAGTTGTCTACGAATCTCGTTTAAGTTTGATGGTGGAATGAGATGTTGGCAAATGGTGATGGTGATGTCGTTTAGTTTCTAAGCCAGCTCAGCGCTGCGCTTTTACTCAACGGATCTCTCCAAAAAGGTCTTATTCTCTTTATTTTTAAGTTGATAATATTTCCATGCTTATAATTTGATTTTGTTATGATTAATGATTTAGTCTGCTTATATGATTGTGGATGTGATTGTTTATGATTTGACTTAGTTAAATTGTAAGTTTGATATCATTGTTTAACTGTGGGTATAGATATAAGTGTTTGTTTGCTGGATATTGATTTTATAGGATCGTTTTAAGTAGCTGATTAATGTCATTATTGTTATATGATGTTGCTGATTCTCAATAATTGTTGATTTATTGTGTCAGTTGAGTTTTTGTTAATTGATTTTACTATATTTATCTGGTTTATGTTAATATACTTGCTAAATGACTTAAAATGCAACTTGAAAATGATTTTGGTGTAATCAGACTGTCTTAAATCGTTTCTCTGTTGATTTGAGCGAAAGAATTTAGTTAAGCCTCAGTTACATTCGAATTAGGTTGTGAGTTTGTCAGATTGGACTAGATGTTGGGACTGTATTATGCATTTGACTTATGGTTCACTAAAATAAGCTTAGCTAGTTTTTCTATTCCTGCTGAATTAATGGTGTAGCTTATTTTGAATTGTGTACCTTGCTAATTTTTGCTGATTTGTCTTTTAGATCTGCTGATATAAGATTCTTGTTGAGCTTGTTAATTTTGACTGATTTTTCTTGAGTTTTAATTTGCTCATAATTTGCTGATTTATAATTAAGCTTTGCTGGATAGTTTGTTTTGCTGAATACCAAATGCTAATGAGTCTGATAGTTTGAAGTTTCTTTTCATCAGTTCAAAAATATTCATCATAAGTCACTCCTGTGACTTGTTTGTTCTTTCATTGTCAAAAATAAATAATTCACCAAAATATGTCTCCTAAGAGATTCGAACCCATGACCTCCTGGTCATGGGCCAAGCACCTTAACCATCTGAGCTACTTGCTCTTTTGCGTTTAATTTCTGTCAAATTAATTAATATAGTAACTCGTATTATAGCTGTCAGTTTTTTTATTAACAACTCTTATTTACTTTTATTTACATTTGTAATCATTTTATAATTTTTTTCTTTTATAAAGTTTTTAGATATTAAATAAATCAAAATAAAAAATGTTTTATTTTTAGAAATTAAATTAGTTTTTTTAAATAATTAGATTTTAATAAAGTTAGTTTTTAAATAAATTAAATTTGATTAATTTTTAGAAGTAATATAGTTTTGATTAGACATAAAAGTAAATTTTATTTTAATAGATAAGTTTTATTTGATTTTATTTAAATAGTTAAAATTTTTAAAATAACTTTAAGTTTTAAATAGTTTGTTTTTAGATAAATAATTCGGGTTTACGATTCATGCACTTAGGTTTTAAAATTTGTAGGATTAATATTAGTTTAAAAACCGACACCAATTCGAATCAATTGTCCAAATCGATGCAAATCGTCTCAAATTCACCTGATCTTCGTGTACAACGAACTTGGTTCATTCACGTGTTTACTTGAATTCGTCTTTGGTAATTTTAGTCTATTACTTTTTCCTAAAGGTAATTTTCTAATTTACCCTATAACGTATCCTAATTATCACATATACTATCCCGATCACATCAAAAATTTTGGCGCCGTTGCTGGGGATCTTGTGTACGATTCGTTTCGTGGAGATTTGTTGATCGTTGATTTTAAGACCCTTTCCGTCCTCGGAAAGTTTTGTTATTTTTCTATTATTATAGTATGTATCGTTTTTCGTGTTTTTTGTGATTAATATATTGTATTACGTAGAACAATAAATTTACCTACTTTCCAAATAAGACCTTAGTTGGGATTTCATCACCTAGCTATTGTATTCGAATCCAAAACCAAATAAAAAGGCAAAATAGATAAATACAAATAAGAAGTTTGACCTTGATTTATACAAACTATAAGGTGGGTATAAGGCGACGAGCTATAAAAGGCCGTCTAAGCAAAAAGGTTTTTAAGTGCTTTCTGCCACCTCGTTTCCCCGCTTGATTGTGCGTATATTGAGAGGGACGACCTATTATTGGTTTGCCGACTCAAGTAGTATTAAATTTTATTTTTGTAGTTTACTTATTGAACCTCGAGACGTTTAGGTTTTCACCTATCGTTTCAAAGTCGACCGAGGGTAATTTACTTCCATAGTAGTTATCCTTATTCCTTGTTTTTTATCGATCATTTTTGATTGAGCAATACCAAATAAAAATACCAAAAATAATCTTCTTCTTGTCTAATTTCTTTTCTTCAATCCTCTAAATTCTCGTCATTGTGGTGTATGCAATTACGTTCTTCTCGACTTGTGATTGATTTTAATAGGCTTGAAAATATTCCTCGTAGAAATAGAAATCGTCAACAACGAATAGTGGAACCCGAGCTTTCACCTATTGTTGCAGAGTTGGCCGATAACCGAACAATGGAGGAATTGCTCCGTGCACCCACCGAAGGGTATGGGGAAGCAATCGTTGTGCCGACTATTTTGGCGGATCATTTTGAGATTAAGACGGGTCTTTTATCGTTCATTCGTGCCGACCAATTTCGTGGCAATGAGACCGATAGCCCGCATTCTCACATTCGGAATTTTCTTCGAATTACCTCGACTCTCAAGTTTAGAGATGTGCCGAATGACGCGATTAAGCTCATGCTTTTTCCGTACTCGCTCGAGGGTAATGCTAAGATTGGGTATGAGAAAGAACCACCGGGTTCGATTTTGAAATAGGATGATTTAGTGTCTAAGTTCATGAATTATTTCTTTCCACCATCCAAAACAACACACTTTAAGAACGAGATCACTAGATTTGAACAAAAAGTGCATGAATCGTTTGGGGTTGCTTGGGAAAGATTTAAAGATTTGTTGAGACAATGTCCACACCACGGTTTCTCGGAATTGCATCAAATAAATACTTTTTATAATGGACTTAATATGATTGAACAAGATTCTTTAAATGCCGCCGAGGGTGGTAATCTTTTAAGAAAAACTCCGAGAGACGCGTGGGGTATAATTGAGGATAAGTCTAGAGCACAATATTCACGAAACACACCGGGTATTTCTAATGTAAATTCATTTAATCCCGAGATTGCTAGATTGGACTCTAAGATTGACACGATTTCGAATGAACTTAGGAAGAATCCTCATGGATCGATTAATATGGTTGAGAATGTTTGTGTATCATGTGGTGGAGCACATCCTAATTATGCTTGTTCAACCACGGGGTTTGATCAAGCTAGTGATTTTGCCGCGACGGGAACTTATGGCTCCAACGGTCAAGTTCCACGTCAAAATCATGTTGCTCCACCGGGTTTTCCACCGGTTCAAAATAGGTACAACAATGGAAACAATGGGAATAATTTTAACCGTGGTAACCAAGGAAATTATGATCAAGGAAATGGGTTTAATGCTAATAAAAACAATCAAGGTTTTCAAAGCAATAACCAAAATGATTTGTCAAGCTACATTAAAACGAATGAGGCAAATTTGAAGGCTTTTCAAAATAATATTCAAGGACAAATGGCAACTTTGAAAAATGAGTTTCCAAACACGATTAAAGGACAAAATAACAAGATTGAGCTTAATTAACAAAGACTTGAACAAAACCAAAACCGATTTGAGCAAAGATTAGAGCAAAGTCAAAATCGTATGCAACAAAGTTTGGAACAAGGTCAAAATAAATTGATTTCGATGTTTGAATCTTTTATGACCAAACCTTCCTCGTCTTCGGGTGGCTTACCTAGTAATACCATTCCAAACCCGAAGGGTGAGATGAAAGCTATAACCACACGTAGTGGAAAAGCTTTAGACGCCCCTTTGCTTCCACATGTGAGTACCTCTCCGGTGAGGGAAGTGGAGCAAGAACGCGAGGTGGTTAAATAAAAGGAAATTTCTATTCCACCAAAGGTTGACCAATTGCCTATTCCGGAACCCGATCTTCCGAAGACTAAACCCACACTACCCTACCCTTCGAGCCTTAACCAAGATAAGCTCCGCGAAAAGTCCAATGCTCAAATGACTAATTTTTTAGAGATGTTTAAGAATCTTTATATTAATGTTAGTTTCTCGGATGCATTGCTTTACATGCCTAAGTTTGCTTCGACTATTAAGAAATTGATGAATGATAAAGGGAAATTGGTTGAAGTGTCTACATCTTTAGATGCTAATTGTTCCGCGGTTCTTACACAAAAGCTTCCCAAAAAGCTAGGAGACCCGGGCAAGTTTTTGATACCATGTGATTTCCCTAATATGGAAGAATGCTTAGCATTAGCCGTTCTTGGTGCTAGCATTAATTTGATGCCTCTTTCCGTGTGGAAAAAGTTATCACTTCCCGAGCTTACACCTACTAAGATGACTCTCGAGCTAGCGGATTGATCGATCGCCTTACCAAAAGGTATAGCCGAGGATGTGTTTGTCAAAGTAGGGAAACTCGTCTTTCCAACGGACTTTGTAGTTTGCGATTATCCCAAAGATTCTCGTGTACCACTTATTTTGGGAAGACCGTTTTTGATGACGACTAGTGCTTTACTTGACATGAAAGCGGGGAAATTGACTTTAAGAGTTGATGATGAAAATATCACGTTTGATATTGGTCATATCTCTAAATATTCTTCCAAGTATTACGAGGAATCAATTAATCAAATCGATGTGATTGATGTTGCTTGTGAAGAATATTCTCAAGAAGTGCTTGGATTATCAGCTTCTTCTAAAAGTGGCAATCCCACTTCATCGAATCCTATTATCTCTTTGGCTAAACCTCCACTCACTCCATTTGAGGGAGGTGACTTCGTTCTTGAAGAGCTTGAGAATAATGGTTATTCAAAAATCGATAAGGAAATTGATGATTACCTTAACACACCATTTGATCCTAGTGAGTTTGATTGTGAGAATTTTGAACCCGAGGGAGATATTGCGTTGATTGAAAAATTGTTGAATATGGATCCTTTTGAATCACCACCTATGGAATTAAAAGTTGTGAGTGAAAATGAAACTAAAGTGAAAACATCTATTGAGGAAGCACCCGAATTAGAACTTAAGGAACTTCCCACTCATTTGGAGTATGCTTTACTTGAATGAACGGATAAGTTACCGGTGATTATTGCTAAGGGATTAAAGGAAAATGAAAAGGATGAACTTATTAAAGTGCATAAGAAGCATAAATGGGCCATTACATGGAAAATCTCTGACATTAAGGGTATAAATCCAAAATTTTGGACTCATAAAATTCTAATGGAGGATGATTATAAACCCGCTATCCAAAATCAAAGAAGGTTCAATCCAAAGATTCATGAGGTGATCAAAAAGGAAGTCACCAAACTTCTAGACGCCGGAATGATCTACCCTATCTCGGATAGTCCATGGGTTAGCCCCGTGCATTGTGTTCCAAAGAAAGGAGGAATGACGGTTGTTACTAATGAGGATAATGAATTGATTCCTACTAGACTTGTGACCGGTTGGCGTGTTTGTATTGACTATAGGAAACTTAATGATGCCACTAGGAAGGATCATTTTCCATTACCTTTTATGGATCAAATGTTAGAGAGACTAGCGGGGAATGAATTCTATTGCTTTTTGGATGGATTTTCCGGCTATTTCCAAATCCCTATTGACCCTCGTGATCAAGAAAAGACCACATTCACTTGTCCTTATGGAACATTTGCTTATCGTCGCATGCCTTTTGGACTATGCAATGCTCCGGGGACGTTCTAAAGGTGCATGATGGCCATTTTCCATGATATGATCGAGAAAACCATGGAAGTCTTCATGGATGACTTTTCGGTTTTTGGGGAATCTTTCACTTCATGTCTCTCTAACATTGAAAGAATGTTGCAATGTTGTGAGGAAAAGAATCTTGTGCTTAATTATGAAAAATGTCACTTCATGTGCAAAGAGGGAATTGTGTTAGGACATAAGATCTCTAAGGCCGATATTGAGGTTGATAGGGCTAAAATCGACGTGATTGCCAAATTACCTCCACCCACCACCGTTAAGGGAATTAGGAGTTTTCTCGGCCATGCCGGCTTCTATAGACGTTTCATACAAGACTTCTCTAAGATAGCTCGGCCTATGACCCATCTTTTGGAAAAAGAGACTCCTTTCATCTTTTCGGATGAGTGTATTCAAGCCTTTGAGATGCTTAAAAGGAAATTAACCGAATCTCCAATCTTGGTTGCTCCGGATTGGGACCTACCTTTTGAAATTATGTGTGATGCTAGTGATTACGCGGTAGGTGCGGTTTTGGGGCAACATAAGTCAAAACATTTCTTGCCTATACACTATGCAAGTAAGACTATGACGGATGCTCAAACAATGTACACTACAACGGAAAAGGAGTTACTTGCCGTTGTGTATGCTTTTGAAAAGTTTAGACCATATCTCGTCTTGTCTCAAACCATAGTGTATACGGACCACTCAGCTATCAAATATCTTCTTAATAAACAAGATGCTAAGCCGAGGTTGCTCCGGTGGATTCTCCTCCTTCAATAATTTAATGTCAAAATTCTAGACAAAAAAGGAGCCGAGAATCTCGCGGCCGATCATTTATCTCGACTTGAGAATCCTCACCAAAGCGATCGAGAGAACAAGGAAATCAATGAAACATTTCCTCTCGAGACGCTTGGTATGATTTCTTTTCGTGGTGATGATAGTACCCCATGGTTTGCGGACATCGCAAATTACCATGCGGGGAAGTTTGTGATCAAGGGTATGTCGTCCCAACAAAAACGAAAGTTTTTCAAGGATATATCCTATTACTTTTGGGATGACCCCTATTTGTTTCGTGTGTGCGCGGATCAAGTGATTCGTAGGTGCGTGTTTGGCAAAGAATCTCAAGATATCCTTAAATCTTGTCATGAGGGACCCACCTGGGGACATCATGGTGCCAACGCCACCGCGAAGAAAGTCTTTGATGCCGGCTTCTTTTGGCCTTCCATATCGTGATGCCCAAGACTTGATCAGGACTTATGATGCTTGTCAACGTCAAGGAAAGAACTCACAAAGGGATGAAATGCCTCAAAACATTATCCAAGTTTGTGAAATCTTTGACATGTGGGGGATCGATTTTATGGGGCCATTTCCATCTTCGAAAAGAAATAAATATATTCTCGTAGCCGTGGACTATTTGTCTAAATGGGTCGAAGCTAAGGCTTTGCCCACGAATGATGCTCGAGTTGTGGTGAACTTTTTGAAACAACTCTTTGCTAGGTTTGGAACTCTGCGGGCTATTATAAGTGATCGTGGGACCCATTTTTGTAATGAACAATTTGAAAAAGTTCTAAAGAAATATGGTGTCACTCATCGACTTTCGACGGCTTATCACCCTCAAACGAGTGGTCAAGTGGAGGTTTCAAATCGTGCTCTTAAAAGGATTTTGGAGCGTTCTATTGGAGAAAATCGCACTTCATGGTCGGATAAATTGGACGATGCATTGTGGGCTTTCCGTACGGCTTACAAGACACCAATTGGTTGTACACCATTTAGGTTGGTCTACAGAAAAGCATGCCACTTGCCAATTGAACTCGAACATAAGGCGTATTGGGCTCTTAAGCATTGTAACTTTGATTTGAGGACCGCGGGTGATCATCGCAAGGTTCAATTGAATGAACTAAGTAAATTAAGGGATCAAGCTTATGAAAATTCTTTGATCTATAAAGAGAAGACTAAGAGGATTCATGACTCTAAGATCAAAAACCGCATTTTCAATGTTGGTGATCAAGTCCTCTTATTAAACTCTAGACTTAAGATTTTCTCCTTAAATCCCGTTGGTCCGGACCATTCATCATTGCACAAGTTTTCCCTTATGGCACCGTTGAGCTAGCTCAAAAAGACGGGCCTAACTTTAAGGTGAATGGTCATCGTGTGAAACACTACTTTGGAGGGGACATACCTACGGAGGTTGTTCCGGATCTTCAAACTTTCCCTAAGGACCAATGAATGCGGGGATCGAGTCGAGCTCATGACTCGGTGAACAAAAACGAGGTGCCTTGTGGGGGAGTCCCATACATTCTATCTTCTATCTATTTTCTTACAACTAATAAGGCTTGATCTTTCAAGCGCGTGCTCGTGTTTTGTTGTGTTGTGTATCTTAGGTATGACTCTAATATTTGAAGACTCTCGTGTTCGGTTTTTGCTGGTCCACATGATCTTCCATTCATTGAATGCCAAAAATGGGCACACTCTCTATCCCTTGATTTTTATCGACTAACGTTTTATCTTGAGGCATAATTAATAAACGACTTATAGATTTGCGTGCTGTTTCGATGTTAGGATTTTTCATTAGACTCTTCGTGTTTTAGCAAGGGGTGTTACTCTTGAGCTAAGAAACATTGAGGACTATGTTTGGTTGTAGCATGGGGGAGTCAATCGATATAATCTCTTGCAATTGCTTTTGTCGTGTCTAAACGTTGGTGAAAATAAAAATAGTTTTTGCCTCGACTCGGTTTTTACCTTAGCTTTTCCTTAACGTATTTGAATTAAGTTTTGCTAGGCTTTTATATAGGGAGCTTTAAAACGCGAAAGTCTTAATTCATACGGGTTAAGAAGAAGAACTTTTCGTAAGTTCCTATAATTGATCCTAGAAAGTCGTTTATCAAGGGAACTTTAAAACGCAATTTCTAAAACTTGAAAGAGTATAAGAAGATGCAAGATCCTATAGATGACTTGAAAACCCAAAACTTTGATTTAATAGGCTAAGTATCCATTGATTTCACATTTTAGAAATTTTACAATATGGAGAACAAGAGATGATAGAGTTCAATCATAAGTTTCTAAAATTAACTCTTCTTTGTGCAAGTATTTTTGTGTTTGATTTAATCTCCTCGTATTTACTTTCCACACTTGAATAATAATTGCTTAATAAATGAAGTTTTTAGCGGGTTAGGCTTGATATCTTAACTCATAACTCCTTCTTTTTCTTCCCTTGTAATTAAAGTGAGAACACATTAAGGGTGTCAGCGTCATGGACTTTTGATCATGGGATTGCGGAAAATTGGCTTACTATACATATCATATTAATAAAGAAGAATAAATAAAAACATGTTCTCTAGGAGCCTTCGTGTGGGAGTCATGTAGCACTAACCTTGTCATTAGAGCCTTAGGGTGTATGGCAAGGGGACGTGTTGAATAAAAATTGCTTCATCATCATGAGCCATAAGGTGGGATGGTGATATCAATTCCCTTCTTTTTGTCCAAGGAGCCTTCGGGTGTGGATTTTAAATAAGGAGCACAATTGCATCTTAAAGAGCCAAAAGGTGTTATGATGTGATTGTTGCTAACTCCATATAAGGTCATGATTGACTTTGGAGGTTTTTATTGTTGCTTTTAAGTAGTCATATTAGCCAAATTTCGGGTCCGAGGATTTATCCCTCAAATCGTGTTAAGTTATCCTTGATGTGGGCTTTCTTTAGTGACAACGGTTTTTGAAGTCGAGGTTAGGTTTTGAGTGTTGAGTTTACACTGTTTTTGCCTTCATTTTTGGATTAATAAATATTAAATAAAGTCAAATAAGCCTTTGGATGAATGACAAATAAAATCTAGAGATACAATTAGGAATAATAGGAGATTGAGTTTAGCACAAATTACTTGTATGAGTTGGTTTAATTTTGGGGCTTATGATTGACAATGATCTTGTTTTTGCACTTGGCATGGAAAAGTGAAAAGTCAGGGACGATGAATCTATTTGAGTTTATGATCCTAAAAGTTATTTTTCAAATAATGAAAGCAATACATTATATCTTTGCAAAATAAAAGTTTCAAAAGTTGAATAAAAGTGTAGTTAATGTTTTATTTCATCATTGCGTGAGGACACGACAATTGCTTAGCAAGGGGGAGTTTGATATGAGCTTAAATACTCATATCATTTATATTAATAAACAATGAATTAATGCAGAAAATGCTCAAATATGCCTTTGTATATGTGTTGTTTTGTTGTTTCATGTGTGTAGGTACCAAATTCACGAAAACCGGCAAAACTGGCACGAGTTTGAAGAAAAGGATCGAGGAAGCCAAAAACAAGTTCGTTTTCGAGGATTTAATTTTATCAAAGTCTATTGGGCTTTGTGGGTCCCACATTTGGGTATTGGGCCCAAAAGACCAATAGTGGAATAAACTAAGTCAGAATTTTATTAAAAGCCCAATATGAGCCCATTGTCTACTACATTTAGAGACGGATGAACATTTTTGGGCCAAGCCCATGATTAATCAATGGAAGGAAATGTTGGAAGGTCCAAAGCCCATCAAACAATTGAGTTACGGTGGGAGTATTGTCATAGAGGCCCAATTGGTCTTGGAACGAGTTTAATATTATTTTACTCGGTTAAAGTTTACAAACGTAACTCACTCACATCCACAAACTTTATATCGATATAAACTATGTCCTACCATCTCCTTTCTCCCACCCCAAAAATAACCAGACCCAGACTTTTCATCCAAACCCTAATCAACCATAATTAAATAAATTGTTCAATAAAAATTAGGGGTTCTGGTTGGCACGTGTGATTCACACGAAGAGGATTAAATCCCCCATATTTTCGAAACTTGAAGATGGAGAATAAAGCAACGTGGCAGCGTGTTACTGGGTGAAACACCTCACACGAATCACTCCACCAATTAAATAAAGCCAGATCATCATCAAACTAGCACAACTAGCACACTCGGATGCCACGTTGGCGATCCGTATGCTAGTTGGCTCATATCAACCGTAGGATCGTAACAAGAAAGAAAGAGAATGTGAAGATGCGGAATCAAGGGTTAGGATCGACTCCTCATCACCAACAACTTCACCCCAGCACCTCTCTTGAGCCTATAAATAGCCCCATCTTTCTGTGTAATCTTCATCCCATTTTTTAGTTTACTGTTATGATGTCAAATTAGATTTAGGATAAATTGTATTTCTATTTTAATAGTTTGTAATAATTTTCTGATTAATAAAAATTACTTTGAGTTTAATTCGTCATGAGTTTATTTACTGTTAAAAGTTATTGCAATTATTCTTGATTATTCTTCTTTGATATTATAATTGAAAAATTATTTTATTAAGCTCTTCAATAGCTTAATGGGATAATTTAAAGTGAGATTTGGGATAAAACTTAAACCACTGTTTAAGTTTAAATAAAGTTGCTGATTCAGAAAAGTTGTCTACGAATCTGGTTTAAGTTTGATGGTGGAATGAGATGTTGGCAAATGGTGATGGTGATGTCGTTTAGTTTCTAAGACAGCTCAGCGCTGCGCTTCTACTCAACGGATCTCTCCAAAAAGGTCTTATTCTCTTTATTTTTAAGTTGATAATATTTTCATGCTTATAATTTGATTTTGTTATGATTAATGATTTAGTCTGCTTATATGATTGTGGATGTTATTGTTTATGATTTGACTTAGTTAAATTGTAAGTTTGATATCATTGTTTAACTGTGGGTATAGATATAAGTGTTTGTTTGCTGGATATTGATTTTATAGGATCGTTTTAAGTAGCTGATTAATGTCATTCTTGTTATATGATGTTGCTGATTCTCAATAACTGCTGATTTATTGTGTCAGTTGAGTTTTTTTAATTGATTTTACTATATTTATCTGGTTTATGTTAATATACTTGCTAAATGACTTAAAATGCAACTTGAAAATGATTTTGGTGTAATCAGACTGTCTTAAATCGTTTCTCTGTTGATTTGAGCAAAAGAATTTGGTTAAGCCTCAGTTACATTCGAATTAGGTTGTGAGTTTGTCAGATTGGACTAGATGTTGGGACTGTATTATGCATTTGACTTATGGTTCACTAAAATAAGCTTAGCTAGTTTTTCTATTCCTGTTGAATTAATGGTGTAGCTTATTTTGAATTATGTACCTTGCTTATTTTTGCTGATTTGTCTTTTAGATCTGCTGATATAAGATTCTTGTTGAGCTGTTAATTTTGACTGATTTTTCTTGAGTTTTAATTTGCTCATAATTTGCTGATTTATAATTAAGCTTTGCTGAATAGTTTGTTTTGCTGAATACCAAATGCTATCAGACTCATTTAGTCTGATAGTTTGAAGTTTCTTTTCTTCAGTTCAAAAATATTCATCATAAGTCACTCCTGTGACTTGTTTGTTCTTTCATTGTCAAAAATAAATAATTCACCAAAATATGTCTCCTAAGAGATTCGAACCCATGATCTCCTGGTCATGGGCCAAGCACCTTAACCATCTGAGCTACTTGCTCTTTTGCGTTTAATTTCTGTCAAATTAATTAATATAGTAACTCGTATTATAGCTGTCAGTTTTTTTATTAACAACTCTTATTTACTTTTATTTACATTTGTAATCA
This sequence comes from Glebionis coronaria, assembly GCA_025667525.1. Lineage (NCBI taxonomy): Eukaryota > Viridiplantae > Streptophyta > Magnoliopsida > Asterales > Asteraceae > Glebionis > Glebionis coronaria. Next base: position 23,038,139 of record CM046878.1, on the reverse strand, counting down.
TTTTATAATTTTTTTCTTTTATAAAGTTTTTAGATATTGAATAAATCAAAATAAAAAATGTTTTATTTTTAGAAATTAAGTTAGTTTTTTAAATAATTAGATTTTAATAAAGTTAGTTTTTAAATAAATTAAATTTGATTAATTTTTAGAAGTGAAATAGTTTTGATTAGACATAAAAGTAAATTTTATTTTAATAGATAAGTTTTATTTGATTTTATTTAAATAGTTTAAATTTTTAAAATAGCTTTAATTTTTAAATAGTTTGTTTTTAGATAAATAATTCGGGTTTACGATTCATGCACTTAGGTTTTAAAATTAGTAGGATTAATATTAGTTTAAAAACCGACACCAATTCGAATCAATTGTCCAAATCATCTCAAATTTACTCGATCTTCGTGTACAACGAACTTGGTTCATTCACGTGTTTAATTGAATTCGTCTTTGGTAATTTTAGTCTATTACTTTTTCCTAAAGGTAATTTTCTAGTTTACCCTATAACGTATCCTAATTATCACATATACTATCCCGATCACATCAGTTAACATCAAACAGCACTTGGTTGGTAACTTGCAAGATTCTGTATGAATCAAGCTCGTGACAACTGGAAAGCAACGATGGTGCGGTTCTTAATTGAATTTCACTTGTTCCAGGAATCGAAATTGACGGCTTCAATCATGCGGATAATTTTATCCAAATGATTCGCTCTTTACGTTCGCTGTCAGCTTTGGACGGTCGAGTAAAGAGACGGGTTTACCTACGAAATCTTGTCAAGGAGATTTTTAATTAAATCTACATGCCACAAGTACGATATTTTATATCGTCCAACGGTCTTCACCGACCGGAGGTAAAATGCTACCAAATTAGAATGAAATGTTCAAAGCCATTTCATTCGTGTCTACTTATGTTGCGACATTCGAAGACGGTAGCGTTGCGGTGACCGAGAAGAAGTCGTCCCCACATGCTTATATTTTCTACTACAACAAATTCAAGAAAGTGTAAAAGTTAAGTCTTCCGCTGTATCAAACTCTGAAGCTTTCAAGAATTACAAAGGTATAAGTATGTGGGAAATGAAGTCACGAAGAGGAAAAGATCACAAGTGATGCACAAGATCAAAGGCAAAAGATCCATGCTCAAGATTGATATCAAAGATCACATCAACCTATTCACCAGAAAAGAAAAAGAAAAGAAAGACGAAGACTGCGAGCTCAAGACAAGCATAGTATGCTAGGTGTTGATCCCAAACTTAGATCGATTTAGCTTTATGTATACGAGATTAGATCAAGTAATACACTTAGAGAAAGCTTTGTATATGTTTATGATAATCTAAGTGTTATGCGGAATTAACACTTAAACAAGAACACACAAGATATAAACAAACTTTCACTTTGATTAATGATATCAAACTTGCTTACAATGAAAGTAGTTTACGAATGAAAACTTATATCAAACATTAACCTAAAGGTCTTCTTTTATAGACATAAGAAGCCTTGTACAATAATCTACGTATCAGCTATTCTAGGTAAAGATAAATATAGAAAATACATTGTTGTTCCTATCTTTACTAGAAGTAATCTAGAATACAATAAACGCGTAGAGTATATCTTCCCATCAGTGCTTGTCTTCAATGTATCAACGCTTGACTTTATCTTGTCAACGCTTGAGCTGTCAGCGTTTGTTTTGCTCCTGTCAACGCTTGTTTTACTCTTGTCAGCGCTCAAGTAGATTGGCTATAATTTATTCCCAACAATCCTCCCCTAAACTTGATATCCACTCTTATGATCAAGTTTCTGAATAAACATTAAGGACTAGGAGGAATCTTACAAACCTTCTCATATTGGTAATAAATAAATTTGATCAAGTCTTTTGCCACATCACTTGAATAATCAATTTCCAAGTGAGTGTTCTTCATCTTTTCCAAGATATCCTTGGATATGAAATACTGACCATCCACAAGTAGATACTCAGCAAACTTTTTAGAACTCAAATAATAAACACCAGCAGCTGAATACAATCTCCATTAAAGACCACTGAGATCATCTTCAAGATCCTTCCAAATAGCAGGATCCTCATCTTTTGATCCACACATTCTCTTGAATGTGGACCACAGTTTTATTCCATTGGCTGAAGTTGGTGCTTCAGCCTCATACTTGGACTCTAATAACCTCCATAGGTCTACCAAGTCTTCTCTGTCAAAACTTGCAAACAAAGATATAAGGGTGGTAAAAGTGTGAACCTCTTTTCCATACCTGCCAATCTTCCAAAACCCACATTCATCTTCTTCATAACTCACAATTGGGTTTATGGAATCTAGTGGTAACACTTGTACCATATCTGAAGCTTCTAATGGTGAGAGCTTGAGGCTCTTTCTTATAACTGCTTCACTTGGATATAATGGATCCATATCTTTGGGAAACTCAAGAGGAACTCCCTTTTTCACTGGTCTGGGAACAAACATTGCCTTCTTGAGCTCCATTTCCTCTGCAAGTTCTTCTTTTCTTTCATCAGAAAGAAGCCTTAGAGTATTTTCTTCCTGCACTCTAACCCAGATAGGATAAGCTTTACATTCCAACTCATCAAATGTCAATGCCTTCAATTTCTGATAAGTCCAACCTACCCCATGACACCTGAGCAACATGCAGTATAACTCCCTTCTATCCCTTTTCAACTCTGAGAGAATATTGCTTGCCTTGTGTTTCAAAATGACCTGGCAATCTTTTTGTACTCTGAGAAGAATCTCCAAACCCCATATCTGATCTGAAATGGTCAAGTGTGGATTCTCCATACATCTTTCTTCCCAAGCATGATACATTTGAACCACCTCTGGCATATCAAAGTCAACCTGCAATTTCAACTCTCTCAGTTTCTCCTTGGCCAACTCATCTCCATACTCAAGTCTTTCTGGCTGTTCTATGATCATAACACTTGAGTCTGAGCTAGCTGCATCACTTCCTTCTTGCTCTTCTGAAGTGACAACAAATGGTGACTCTTTCACCTCCTTTCTGTCTTGTTCCATAATTTGTGCAGCCAACTTTCTATCAAACTCAATTTGAGCTGCATTCTTTGGAACAACCTCTTCTACCATAATACCCTTACCCTTATCTAATGGATCAATTGTTGGTAAGGTAGATGGTGATACTTGTGAAGAAACCTCCTTGATGATGGATGATGACTGGGATACATCACCCTCATGTGCAGGTCTGTCAATGCTCACTTTTGCTCTATCAGCGCCCAAAATATTTTTGTCAGCGTCCAAATTCTCCTTGTCAACGCTCATATTTCCTGCCTCAGCGCCTTTTGCAATTTCCTCCAACATGGCTGTAAATGATAAATTTAAGTTTATAGGAGAGACCAAGAACGTATCAAAACCTGTCTGTTTCTTCAAACTTGTTAGGGCCTCAGCAACATCCAAAGATTGACCATCATGGCTGCCCTTATCACTCACATTTATTTGATCTTCCTCCCCTTTGGAAGATTCCTCCATCCCTCTCCTTGCACTAGCAGTCTCCAAAATAACAATCCTCTCCCTCAATTGCTTGAGTTCAAGGCCTTGTGTGCTGACAACTTGTACCAAGTCTGCATTTTGCTTTTGCAAGCTCATGCAGACTGGCGTCAATTCCATTAGGGTCATTGGTTCCAATTTGCCCTCTTCTAAAATGGGTATTTGACCTCCCAAGTCAGATTCATTGGGCATGGATGAGGTCTTAATGATGGTGGGACTGCCTTGGCCAGCTTCTAAGCCAGAACTAATAGTCCCAGCCTCGTCCATATCACCAACCACACTTGTGGTGGTGGTTCTCTCTGCTACATGGCTAGGACCACCAGAGGAGAACACTCCAGTAGTCCTTTGGCGTTTTTGTAACCTATATTGTGGTGGTGTAGAAGATGATGTGGATTGGGTGGATGTGGGTTGGTTAAGGGGTGTTTGGGTCTGTGAAGGTTGTGTGTCAACGTTGGAAATAGGCACATCAACGCCAACATTTAACGTGTCAGCGTCGAAGGGTTCTTGGTCAATTTGCATATGTTTAGGTGAAGGTAATGGTTCAGGTATTGGATCAATTTGAGGTTGGGGTCAGGTTGGGGTTGAGCTGCTGCAATGACAGCAAGCATAGCTTGGGTGAGGGGTAGGTCACGATGTGGGGGTGAGTTCATCTTCATAAAAATTGCTTTCTTTTGCACATGGATCTCATAAAAATCATTATGATCCCTTGTGCAGTATTCTTGAACATCAAAAACCATTTGTAAAAATCTGGGATATGATAAAGTCATTTTGCTCCCTTTATTTTTACACATGCCCTCAAAAATCATTTTGGAATAATTAAATTTTTGCCCAGTAGCAATACACACAATAGCACTTGCAATAGATCTATTGATTTCATTATGTGCAGTGCATTTGGGACTCAAACATTGTAGGAGGACATGTATGAGGTACTTCCAGGCTGGGGGAAACTCCTGTTTATGATATTTATTTAAAGTTCCTTGAGCAGGAAAAGGATAACCCAAAGCCCTTAGTCCTTGTTCTATTTCATTAATGGGAAGGGTGGCTATACCATCAACATCATCAAGATGCAAGGCTTGGCGTACCAAAGCCTTAGTAACCACCCAAGGTCTCCCATGAACAATAAAAGTTAATGTTGTCACTCTATTAACTGTTGAGGAACTTACAGTGTTCCAAAACTGTTTAATATGTGTGACAGGAATGAGTGATGCATGAGAAAGAGCATACCTAATAGGAGATGCGTTCAAATACGCCACCATTTGTGTGTATTGGGGAAACAGAGCATCATCAGCTTCAAGATACGCGATCATGTTGTGTTGGCTTCTGAACCCCAATTCCAAATCTGATGGTCTAAACTTTGGTGTCATTGTTGAAAGCTGTTAAAAGTGATTGATGAAGATGAAGTTGATAAGAGAAAATTGTGTTAGACAAGAATTATAGGTACCCTGTTTAAAAATAGGAGCCAAATATATAGGAGAAGAAAATGCATGTGATTGGCCCAAAAATAGGCAAGAATTTTCAAAATGTAATCATGAAAATATTGAAAAATAATAAGTTTATCTCATGCATTAAATGAAAGTTATCAACTCCCAAAATTACGGCCTAAAAATATGTCAAAAAGTAACAACTGGGTAGGTCCCATGGAGTGTCAACGGTAAAAAATAACCTATCAACGCCCAACGGCTATAATCTTGTCAACGTTTGCCATAGCCATGTCAGCGTCTAAATTGGTCACAACAACGCTTGGAAAAATACTTGTCAGCGTCCAAAAATAAAAATGTTTAAAAATGAAAAATGACCTTAACAAAGTAATTTATCCTAGAGAAGATAACCAAAAAGTTGATAATTATTATAGGGCGGCAAGCACTGTCCAGTTATGCACACTTGCTTATGCAAGATAGACATAACAGTCCTCTAGTGTCCCTTGCTAACCAAAACTCTTAACAACTAAGTTACCTTATAAAATTCCTTGTTACTCCTAGGTAAATCCCATAACAAAATCATTCCCAAGTCTCCCAACAGACCACAACCAATTCTAGGCCAAAAATGTCTTCGCAGCATGCATAGTATATCAACTTTGCATGCTACAGTGCCTCATGATTTAGTAAAACTAACTCATACTCACCTGTGGACACAATCTAGAATTGTGATAAGAGTATCATATGGATACCCAAACATCTTAAAGTTTCCTAAAACCTCTCCTTAAACTATGATACATAAGTTGCTAAAAACATGTATGAACATAAAAATTTATGTCAAGATAGGAATTAAAAATTCCAACCATCATCCATAAACAAAAACATGCCCAAATGCTTCTCCATTGATCCATAAACAACTCTGTATCCAATGGTATACTGCTAACACCACCTGCACATTTAGATTGAAAACCACAAAACTAACATTGTTGCTGACAACGCCCCGATAACACATAACAGCGTTGAGGGAAGCTTTGTCAGCGTTAGACAATTATATTGCTGACAACATTACAAAAACACTTATCAGCGTTCAAGCAACCTTTGTCAGTGTTAGAAAAATATAGTGGAAAATCTAAATCATCAATAAGACCAATAACAATGCATCATCCTGTACATACTTTTACAAAAAGACTCTAAAACACATATTATGTGAGATTGATCATTCCAATACTTGTTACCAAGTATTGAAACCTCCCAACATCAAAAGGTTTAGTTAGTAAATCTGACACATTCTCCTCAGTGTCAACCCTATCAGGTTGTATTAAACCCTTTTCAAAACAATCTCTTATAAAATGGTGTCTAATTTCTATGTGTTTAATTTTAGAATGATGTACAGGATTCTTAATGATGCATAAAGTGCTGTTATTGTCAACAAATATCTTGGTATGCATGAAATTATACCCATAGTCCAACAGCTGGTTCTGAATCCACAAAACTTGTCCACAACAAGCAGCTGCAGCCACATACTCAGCTTCAGTTGTAGAATTATCCACCACTGTTTGTTTCTTGCATTGCCAAGATATCAATATGCTCCCAAGAAACTGACATCCACCAGTTGTGGATTTCCTATCAAATTTATCACCTCCATAGTCACTGTCTGAATATGCAATCAGCTCCAATGGTGAATCCTTTGTGTACCACAAACCAAGACTAGGATAGCATCTTAGGTACCTAAAGATCCTCTTCACATCATAAAGGTGTCATTCTTTGGGAGTCACTTGATTGCGTGCACAAGCACACACAACAAACATGATGTCAGGTCTAGAGGCTGTAAGATACATCAAGGATCCAATCATGGATCTATAGTGCCTGACATCAACATCTTTCCCATCTACAATCTTTCCCCAAGGGTGCTCTCTATCCATAGGAGTGGTAGCCCTCTTTTCATATGGAGAAAAGCCAAACTTCTTCAAGATCTCAGCCACATATTTATCCTGGGAGATGAAAATACCATCTTCTTTCTGCTGAACTTGTAAACCAAGAAAGAATTTCATCTCCCCCATAGCACTCATCTTGAATTTGTCTGTCATAAGCTTGGAGAAATCGTCACTCATCTTTGGATCAGTAGACCCAAAAATGATGTCATCAACATAGACCTGGACAAGCAACACATCCTTGCCTTTCTTCTTTGTAAATAGTGTCTGATCTATGGTGCCCCTCTTGAATCCATTGTCCACTAGATAAGTAGACAAAGTACCATACCATGCTCTAAGGGCCTGATGAAGTCCATACATAGCCTTTTTGACTCTATACACCTTATTTGGATTCTCTGGATCCTCAAAACCAGGAGGTTGCATCACATATACCTCCTCAACAATTGTACCATAGAGGAAGGCACTCTTGACATCCATTTGATAGACAGTGAAGCCCATGCAGGATGCATAAGCTAAAAAGATCCTTATAGCTTCAATCCTTGCAACTGGTGCAAAGACCTCCTCATAGTCTATCCCCTCCTCTTGTGTATATCCCTGAGCCACTAACCTTGCCTTGTTTTTGACCACAATTCCTCTTTCATCTCTCTTGTTTCTTAGAACCCATCTTGTCCCTATAGGTCTGACATATCTAGGACAATCAACCAGCTCCCAAACATCCTGAATTGCAAATTGGTGAAGCTCATCCTACATTGCTTCCACCCAACTTGGTTCTTTGAGAGCATCAAATATTTTCTTGGGTTCCTGTTGTGACAGAAAACAGGCAAACAAACATGCTTGCACAAGAGGGGTATCAACCTTCTTGTGTATATTGGCAATAAACCCACCAAGACCTTGATGAGATCTTCTAGTCTGAACTGGAGTCATAATATCACAAATGATTTGAGAAGTGGGGTGATTCTTCATAGTGGAAGTGAGAACTCCTCCTTCAAAAAGTCTGGTGTCCTCAACCTCATTCTCTATGTTGCCAATATCTTCTTCATCAGACTCTCTTTCATCAACATGAGGATGAACCTCTTCATATATATTGGAAGGTTCACCTTGTTCAAAAATGGAAGAGAAAAGATGTGCAGAAGTGTTGTCAACGCCTGAACTTTGTTTGTCAGTGCTTGGGCTAACAACGCTTGAACTGTTGTTGTCAACGTCTGAGCCATCAACGTCTGAATTGGTCTTGTCAGCGCTAGATTTACCTTTGTCAGCGCTTGAAGGACCATGCATGTTTGTATCTGGTGGTACTTGGAGACCACCATTATCTTTACCAGCAGCAGCAGCAGCAAAAGCATCTGTCCAAATGGGAATTGTAACATATTCTTGAACAGGAGATGACTTCTCTGCTTGTGATCCAACCTTCTCATGAACCTGTGTACCTGAAACATCAACAACTTGTTCTTCCACAACATTTGAAGTTACCTTCACAATGTCTAGATTAGTGACAGGCATATAATTTAAAGTTCTAGATAAAGGTTCCAAGTCAAATAACCAATTTGGACCACTTTCAGGATCACTAGGTTTATTCTCTAAAAACCTAACATGTAGTCTTTCAAGTATGGGTTTTCCCGTTTAAGATAAACCCCATATCCCTTGCTCTGCACAGAATACCCCATGAAGTAGCCTTCATCACCTTTTGCACTAAATTTACCTAAGGCATCACTAGTATCTAAGACTACTACATGACAACCAAAAGGTCTGAGAAAACCAATATTAGGTTTTCTACCCCAAAGTAACTCATAAGGTGTTTTGTTCTGAATTTTGTTGACCAATGCTCTATTTTGAACATAACAAGCTGTATTAACAGCTTCAGCCCAAAAGGCTATAGGAAAATGAGCATCAGCCAACATTGTTCTGGCTGCTTCATTTAGGGTTCTATTTTTCCTCTCAGCAACCCCATTTTGCTGTGGGGTTCTGGCAACACTAAATTGCCTAGTAATTCCTTTCCTGGCACAGAAATCATCTAGCTTCTTATTCCTAAATTCACCACCATTATCACTCCTAAGCATTTTAACTTCATTGCCAGACTTCTTCTCAATCTGAGTGATAAAATCAATTAAAATATCAGCTGTGTCACTCTTCATAGCTAGAAAGAATGTCCAAGTAAACCTAGAAAAGTCATCTATGATAACAAAGCAATATGACTTACCATTCAAACTTTCTATATTGGTTGGACCAAAGAGGTACATATGAAGCAAATGAAGAGGTATAGAACTAGAATGCACCTGTTTGGACTTGAATGAGACCTTGTGCTGCTTGCCTTTAAGACATGCAACACAAGAGTGGTCATTGTAGAAGGCCTTCTCAGGCAAACCATCAACCAAACCAAGTCTCACAAGCCTATTAATATTCTTAAAATTTATGTTCCCTAGTCTCCTGTGCCACAAATTACTCTCATCTACTGAAGCTTTAGCATAAAAACAAGACATATTGTTATTCATTCTAATCCCATTCAGATTCACATTGTATATGTCTTTATGCCTAGGTGTTCTATATTCAATATATTTCTCATCAGGGATCTTATAATCCTTGCTTAACACCAAACATTCAGTATCAGTAAACAAAACTTTATTTTTGTTATCACAAACTTGTGATACACTAAAAAGATTGTAATCAAGTTCCTTTACCAAAAATACGTTCTCAAAACGTAAATTCTTGGTGAGAAGGGTTACTTTGCCTGTGATAGTACCATATCCTCCTCCAAAGTAAACCTTATCACCATCCTTAATGGGAGTGAAGTTTGTAAGATAATCTTCCTTCCCTGTCATGTGCCTTGAGCATCCGCTGTCCCAATATCCATAATCATTGACCTGTTTTTGAATGCCCTGCACATAAAGAAAACAAATTAGTTTTCTTTGGGAACCCAAGCCTTAGAAGACTTGGATTCATCTGGTTGTTCAATAAGAACAGACTTAGTTCTCATAACAACCCCATTTTCATCCTTCTTAGGATGAAATACCCAGTTAACCCCAATAGGTTTTGTAATGACCTTTGAAATGTAATTAAATCTGTTGCAGGTCATTGAAATCCCATTATCATTAGGGTTTTGATCTTTCTTGGGTCTCCATGTTAAGCTTGAGAAAGCTTTAGACCCCTTACCCTGTGGTTGCAAATATTTAGGTCTGGTCACGTTTCTGTCAGCGTTGGAATTGGTCTTGTCAACGCTGAAATTTTCCTTGTCAGCGTTGAACCTAGGGTTTGCTACAAAAACCCATTGCCTATTAGACCAAGTGTTTGTCTTTTTAAATGGTCTTTGTCCATGAGTGTTAGACCCTCTAGTGAAGAATGGGGCAGGTCTAATCACTTGTGGACCTTGCTGCACACAAGGTTTGGGTCTGACAACGTTTGACTTTCTAACAACGTTGACTTTGTTCCTGTCAGCGCTGAATTTGTTCCTGTCAGCGTTGACTTTGGGAGCGTTGACACACTTATATGCCAAGTGTGAAAAGCTACCACAAGTGTAACAGGCTTTTCTAGACACAACCCTAGGTCTAGAAGAGAAGAAGCCTGTTCCATCATTGCTAACTTGGCTCTTAGGTGACCTAGTATTCCTATACATCTCAGCATACTTAATGCTAGGTTTTCTAACAATGTTTGAGCCAAGATCAACAGCCTTACCAGTGATTGGGTTTGTAACCTTAATGGGAGTTGACTCATTAGGACTATCACATAGCAAGCCACCCTTAACAAATAAAGTAGGGTTAGCTTTCTTCCATTCATTCAGGTCAGTCAACTTTTGTTGATATTCTTTAACTGGGGTGACAACTCTTGGTGGAGGAATAAATTCCTCCTCTGGAGTTCTGGCAAACCAGTCCAAGATAGGTCCTTTTGTTGGACACCATAGAAGTCACCAGCTGGTGGTGGAACCACAGAATAGTCTTTCATCCCAATCCCAGTCATATCCTTAGGATCCCTTTGTTTACCCACACATTCTCCTAGGGTTTGTGTTGCCTTATCAAATCTTTGAATTTTAAGGCCAACATTATCTTTGTTTTTAATGGCTTCATCTAATTTAGCCTGTAACTCACCATTAACCCTTTCCATAATGTTTCTAATATCCATACTAGCATTTAACTCATGTTTTAAGATATTGATTTTATCTTTTAAGTCAAATTCCATTTTCTTATATTCAGAAACTGTTTTCTCAGTTTGAGTGAGAGCTAGTTGGTAATTAGACAGTTTTCATCTTTCAGTACTCACATCACTTAATAATCTTAACACCTCTTTGTTAAGTTTCTCAGTGTTTAACCTACACCCTTTACTACAAAAAGCATCATCGTATACCTCATTATCAGATGAAGAGGAGGAGTGTGCCATGAGAGCATATTCAACATGCTCTTCTTCTTCAATTTCAGCAACCAAAGCTTTATCCTCTTCCATATCCTTAGCCAGATAGCTCCAATCCCATCCCATGCCATCAATTCCTTGAACTGCAACCATGGCTTTAGGATCCTGAGCTTTAACAATTTGACTTGAGGGTTTACCAGCATCAGATCTTCTAGGAGATCTGCATTCCCTCATGAAGTGCCCCATACGATGACAATTGTAGCACTCAACTTTGGATTTATCAAATCCAGCTATGTCTTTAGCATTGAAGGTCATCTTCTTCTTAAACCTTATGTTCCACCTGTTTGCTCTTATGCTAGCAAGAGCCATGTTCCACTTAATGTCCATCTCTTCCAAGTGCTCATCACTTATCTGCTCAAGGTCCTCATATGTAATCACTGAACCATTGGGCAAAGAAGCAATGTAAGCACATACAGTATCCAAATCCAAACCAGCAGGTTTAACTCTTGGTGAGTCATTTTTGAATGTGTCAGCGTCTGAAAAGGAGACGTTGACAGGACATGTTCCAGCGCTGACACATGATGATCCAGTAAATGGATGCATGTAGGAGTCCTTCTGATTGAATTAACCTTCACTATGAGAGAAGAAGGCCATGTTACTATTGGTAGACTTTCTTCCATGCTCTAAAAGAGTTTCATCTTCCAACAGCCTCAGTTTGTTGTAGATGTCATCAAACGTGGAACTTTTGTAAGTATTATTGGCAAGAATGGATCTTGCCTCAATCTTCCACGCCTCACCAAGACTTTTAAGAAAGGTAGCATTAATGTCAACATCACCAAGTTGTGTCCCCATGAAGGACAATTTGCTTGTAATGTCAAGCAATCTGCTTCTCACACTACTCAGCTTCTCATTGGGTTGAGCTTTGAAAACAACATAATCATGCATGAGTTGTTTCTTCTTTTCTTCCCTGGTATCTGCATTGCCACCATATGCAACTTCAAGAGCTGCCCAAAGGTCTTTAGCAGAATCATAACCTCTGTATTTATGCTGGTTCTCTTGTCCCAAAGAGACTTTCAGAATATTTAGGGTTTTCATGTCAACCCTTTTCTTTGCTATGTCTTCAGCAGACGCAACTCTACCATCTTCAGGCTTTTCTGTCTTATCTTCTTCAGAACATCCAGCTACAGTTGATCTTCCAGAAATAGCATCAGCAATCTTTTGGGCTTTATTGAATGTGTTTCCATATTCAATAATTTCCCAGAGTGTGTAGTCATAGATCCCTAGATATTGCTCAAAGTTGAATTTCCACAATTCAAAGTTGGTTGCATCAAGCATGGGAATCTTGATGTTAGGTAAAGGTGAGGAGGAGGAGGTTATTTCTGAAGTTGACATGATGTTGTTAGGGTTTTTGAGAAAATTAGGGTTTTGGTGATTTTTAGGGTTCTTGTGTTCTTTAAGATCAAAAGTTCCTCAACAAGCTCTGATACCACTTGTTGATCCCAAACTTAGATCGATTTAGCTTTATGTATACGAGATTAGATCAAGTAATACACTTAGAGAAACCTTTGTATATGTTTATGATAATCTAAGTGTTATGCGGAATTAACACTTAAACAAGAACACACAAGATATAAACAAACTTTCACTTTGATTAATGATATCAAACTTGCTTACAATGAAAGTAGTTTACGAATGAAAACTTATATCAAACATTAACCTAAAGGTCTTCTTTTATAGACATAAGAAGCCTTGTACAATAATCTACGTATCAGCTATTCTAGGTAAAGATAAATATAGAAAATACATTGTTGTTCCTATCTTTACTAGAAGTAATCTAGAATACAATAAACGCGTAGAGTATATCTTCCCATCAGTGCTTGTCTTCAATGTATCAACGCTTGACTTTATCTTGTCAACGCTTGAGCTGTCAGCGTTTGTTTTGCTCCTGTCAACGCTTGTTTTACTCTTGTCAGCGCTCAAGTAGATTGGCTATAATTTATTCCCAACACTAGGTTTATTTTATTATTGTAACTCAGGTAACGCCCTTGTTTGGAGTGACCTCCCTTAGGGGGATATTGTTGGAAATATGTTTTACGTATTAGAAAGGTTCGGTCACTCCAACAATAGATATATTAGAAGCTCGTAGTTTAGTTTACTCATACTACTTTAACGAAGCCCAAACCGAGCCCATGTAATGTATGGGTCGGCGACCCAAAATGTAAACCAAGCCCACTTCGTGGACTTGGTATAAAATCCCTCTCATTTGATGGAGAGGGTGTGGTTTTCGTTTCAAATAACACATAGTTCCATTACTTTCTCTCTCTAGAAGTGTGAAATCCACCATCTTTCTATCTCTTTCTCTCTCTAAAACATAAGCAAGATTTACAATATATAACACAGATAAATTTCTATTTGTGGTTCCCTTAATCATGTACTTTTTTTGTTGTCTCAAAATATGGAAAAGAATGGGTCCAAAGCTTTCTATTCTGAGATCAAAGAGTACGCCGAATATATGTACTTGTACATGTCTGTTAATGACAACTAACCCAAAGCCCAAACACTCCCTTAGAAATGGAATGTGAATTGTTGGTCCATTTTATGATTCATGTTTATTTCACGTTTGAATACACGTTGATCTAACTTGATGCTTCAACTCTTAGTCGTGCAGGGCAATTCACAACAAGTGATGCTCACATTGGTACGACATTAAGAATTATGAATAACTGGTAAAACCAAATCTGATTTTGTATTTTTCTTAAGATATAATTATTGAACGCAAAGAAAGAATACCTAAAGATAGTTTATCTGCATGTACTTTTTCTTATGTGTGTGATTGGTGTATTTTGCATACACCTAATAGCATGTTAATTTAGCATAATTATATATTTATTTTTCGATATACATGTACTTTTAATGTGTTTTGTGATTATGTTGGATACGAGCGAAATGGAATAAAATGGCCGCTTAATTAATTTTTTGGAGAAAAGACATTATGAGCGCCGATAAATGAAGAAGAAATATTGAAGAAAAAGGTTTGAGAGCGTCGCAATATTTTCGGCCATTTTTTATTTGTCCGGGGTTCGTTTAAGAAATTATTGGCGTTGGGTTATTTTTTATTGGGCCAAAGTTATTATATGGCAAAAGAAAAAAAAAGAAAAAAAACTTTTGGCCCATTGGACCCAAAGCCCAATACTAGCTATAAACCGACTATGAGGAAGTATATATACACAAAGGAGAAAAAAGTCGAGAAAGGGGGAGCACAAATGGGACATTGAAGTCTTTGTAAAAGAAAACGGCTGACAGTGGGGATACAGCAAAAGGGACATTTTTTTGGATCGGTCAACTATTGAAAAGCAAGAAAAAAACGCAGCCAAGAGATAAAAAAAATAACAATTGAAGCATTGAAGGGCAAGTGGGTGCAAGTTAAGATTCTCAGTAGTCATTAAAAAAAAGAAGCAACATGAACAGTAGATTGTGGCTTGGGTACACCGTGATATCCGGCTAATTTTGTTGTAATTCCTTCTGGTAACTTTATTTAGAGTTTGATCATTACTCTTGGGTTATCATATTTTTATTACATTGATTTATGATTTATTTATAAATTATTTTTATCGAGTTAATATTATGTTTAATTATTTGTGTGAGACAATTTATTGTTAGTTAACGATTCATACTTATTTTATTTAGTTAAAAAAATGGTCGTATAATAAACATAAGTTGTACCTAAATAAATTATTAAAACATAATTATTGGTTAGATTTATATAAGATTTATTATCGCGAGTCATTGATAAACATATTAAATACCGACATTAATTCATTCATATTAAGTCGAAATAATATTTGTAATCAGTTCGAAAAGTTTCGATAATCCATAAGTTTGATCAACCATAAATATTAGGAGCTGGAAGGGATTACATTTTTCTTTTAATTGTTTACATCTTTATTTTCTTTTTCTAGCTTTATTATTGGCTTAATAATTATTTTAGCTTTTAATCCGCATTTTTATTATCAAAAGTATTTTAGTTGTTAGATTTCAAAACCAAAACTTTTATTGATCAGTGATCACCCCAAAACTTAAACTAAAACCACATATTCCGCGTGGATCGATACCCGCTTACCCTATCTAGTATAAGGTAATTAGGTTATTTTTGACCGGCACTTCAACGTCGATCAAAAATTTGGCGCCGCTGCTGGGGACTAGTGAGATTTTCGTTTAGGTTTTTGTTAATATTTTTATTAAATAAATAAAAAAATACAAAAAGATTTTATTTTTCTTGTTTTGTTTGTTTTGTTTTGTTTCTTGTGAGTATGCAGGTTAGTGTATGTGCACGCGTAGATCCGGACGTACATGACCGTTAGCTTACGATCATGAGATTGAGAAAAGTGCACGGTTGAGGAGAAAAACGCTTCGACAGTTTTCTACTAATCTTGATTTTTCAGGTTTAGCAGAGCTTTTCGCTGAAATGCCAGGTGACGAAGATGCTGGCGGAGATGCTAGCGGAAGTAGTAGCGGAGAAGAATCCCCACCACAGGGTGTTGATTCTTATTATAGGCCGGGGATCTTCGAGGATCCCTCGCCTATCGTTTATCCGGATCCGGTTAAAGGGGTTACAAGTAACTTCAAGATCCAGCCGAACCTTATAGCAATCATGCCAGTGTTTAGAGGTCGTGAGGAGCCATACATACATCTGTGAGAATTCTTCTCAATTGCTGACACACATCAAGTTAATAACATTACCAAGGACGAGGTAAGACTTCGCCTTTTTCCTTTTGCTCTTAAAGATCAAGCTAAGGACTGGTTCTCATGTGATAACCTGAACCCGAGGTCATTTATTTAATATTATATAATATTAATTTACAAATAATTTTAAAATTTTTAATGAGTTGAATGATATGACGATTGATGGTTTTATTTAAAACCAACGTTGGAGGTCTTATTTTTATCTTTTCACTAATCGCGAGGATTATTAGTGACCACGATATCGACGGATTCCCGAGATTTTACCTTTTATCATTTGTTGTCTTGATGTTTACATTTTTGACGTTTTTATTTTAAGTTCGTATTAAGTCGAACCGGGATCATATTATTATCATATTTTGAGTGCGTTTTAACTTTTGAAAAGTATTTTTACGAAACCCGAGCCTCGTAAATATTTAAAAATTTACAATTTATCTTTTCTACCCTTACAACTATTTAATTGCATTTTGGACCAAAACTATCACAAATTGGCAAAACTAGTCCCTCCTTCCACCATATATAAACTAAAATCTTACCTAAAAACAAATAGAATGCATGTACACCAAAAATAATTTCTCTCTCTCCCTTGTTCTTGTTATAGCCATCCACCACCACACCCCCAAATCATTTGATTTACAAAAATTTACTTTGAATCAAAAGAAACTAAAACATATCCCATGTTGGAAATTTGATGGTGATCATTTTGCTGTAATTTTTAACAACATACAAGAACTTTCAAAATTTGATGATGATCCATGGAGGTTTGATCCATTTTCTTATGATATAGTTGTTGTTAGTGTTGTTTTATATATATTTTAATTATTGCATGTTTGAAATTTTGAGTGGGTAAATTTTTTTATGATCATCCAAGGGTGTTATGAGTTAGTTAAGTTGTTTCAAATGATAGTAGGATGATTTTAGACATATGAGATTGATTAAAATGGGTTGAAAATTTTATTTAACATGAATTTTAAAGTGGTGTTTTAGATCAGTAGGTCCAAACCCAATTTTGGATACTATACTCTTTAAAAATGATTAAACTAATAGGATAGTGTTGTAGATAATTCTTTTAGCTTCAATTTGATATAAGGTAGAGCTTCTAGCTCCAAACGAGCGTGAAGTTATGATGTTTTGATTATTCGTGTACCGGGAGACGAGTATCGACACAATCCGAAGTTGTTGTCGATATTTGGATCGAATCTCGGGGACTATAGAATGAGTTGTGAAAATGATCAAGGACTGATGTTTGGTTCTAAACTTAGGGTTGTGAGTCTATTTTCAAACTCAAGTGTCGAATTTGTAAACGGGATTGCTTAGAATGGTCAAAATGGTTGTATGAGTCGGTGACGTAAAACTGTCCGGTTTTTATAGTTCAAAGATGTGTCGGGCAGGAAACTTTAAAAGTAAAATCTTTTGATGGTCTTTTAACAGGTCTTTCTATATATAGTAAGTGAGGTCTCTGATTAGTATCATAAGTTTTTGACGTGTTTAAGTGAGGTAAATGAGCTCGTATATTTGGTGTGTACCGGCAGATTTTTATCGAAAGAATTAACTAATAGAATAAACATATAGAATGAAGTAAAAGGTCACTTGTATTGTTTCCATTTTGGGTTGGTTGTGATTTTATTATTTTGAGTTTGATGATATTAAGTATGGATTTTACTCGAGTTTATTATTAATGAACGCGCCTTAATTGATAGGTTGCGGTTTTTATGATTATCGGGCATCAACTATCGTCGAAGATCGTCTTGCTACTGCTATTACTCAAAGTGAGTCTATAGCCTCGCTTTTGTAAATTGTTTTTAATGATTTTAAAACCCGCGAGGGGGATACATGCTATTTGGAAGTAAAATGAACACAAGTCATGATTGATTGTTTGGACCCGAATGTTGCCTTTGTTGACCTGAATTGTATATGTACCTAAATTGTAAAAGTCCCTAAATTCATGAGCCGTTAACTATCTTTTGACTTGATGTTGTGAGTTGGGAATATCCTCTTATTCTAGTAATAGTACTATTGGGCTGACGACCCTATCCTAGACCAGGGCTTTACGCTGAGTAAACTCTGGGAAGGATAATTTTACGAGAATGAGAATGTGGTATTTTTGCAATTGATACCCTAGTAGGGGCACTAGAATTCATCTAGTCATGCCGGCTTTAGGCGTGGGTGACTACGTTAAGGGGTCGGTGTCATGACCTTAATACAATTCTATAGATATTGCTATATGCCAGAATGCCTGAATAATAGATTGTATGTACAACAATTCTATTAAATGATCTTCACTAATTTTTCTCTTGTGTTCAAATGATGATTTGGAAAACTTATAGACTCGCTCAACCGTTGTGTTGATGGTTTTAAGCATGTATTTCAGGTGATTCAAGTTGAAGAATTGTGGAGCTTGATGGAGAAGGATTGCGGGTTGCTTTTGTGGTGATTGGTCTAAAACAAATTTCTTTCCTTTTTTTGTCATAAAAATAATTGTACGGTCATGTACTTTGGTAAATTGTTTGTTAATTGGATAGAATCTTTGGGGGACCTAAATGTGACTCTGATATTTCTAAAATTGTTTTACTTGGGATCGAAAATTTTAGACATTGGTTAAAATTATATCCTTTAATATTTCTAAGGTATCATTTTGAGATTGTTCAGAGTGTTTTGTATAACGATGTTTGTGTTTAGCACCCAAATGTGTATTTCCGCTGCGCAATGTAATTTGGGGGTGTTAAAGATCGGTAATCAGAGCTTATTAGTTATAGCGAATTAGGTCGATTTTGAGAAATGTCCTAAACTATAACTTTGGTGTCGAAAATATTTTACAAAAGCACACAACTTCTCTGCAAGGCTCCGGCAAGATTATTTGTTTTGTATTGTTTTATAGTTAGATGTATCCCTTAAAACTGAAATGATTATTAAAGTATTTATTAAGTAAATACTATGATGATGTATTGATGTTGTTGAAAGTACGTTGAGTACTTGTTATCGTAAATTTTCTTTATGTAATGCATATGTATATAATTTTAAATAATGACCTTATATACACCCGAAGGTCTAGCACAATAGACCAAATGTTGAACGATTTTACAACTGAATTCTTGCGACATGTATCCGGTATGAGGAAGTTTCATTAGCTGGTGTATGATAGATATGTGGTTGAAACGGGTGTGATTAGGTGGTAGATGTGAAAAGAAAGGTTGTTTCAAAGGTTGTAGTTGGTATGTGGAGATTTGAGTTTGCTAGGACTTGGAAGGTGGATGAGATTGCTAGTCTTAGGTCGATTGTGATGAATTTGTGTGCTTGAATTGAAAGGTTTAAAAAGAAGTAGGTAAGCTTTGAAAGGATAAGTGAGTGGGAGTCTCATGTGAGATTGATTCTGAGTCAAGCTTGGAAGCTTAGGAATGTTGAAAGTTGCACTGAGATTTTCCTTGTGATTAATCTGCCGTATAGGAGTGAGTATTTGGATTTTGAGAATGAGCTGCCATCATGTCAGGGATTTGACTTTGAGGTCCGAAGGAGAAATAGACGAGTGTGATGAAGCTGACAATAATGATAAGGACGATGAGGAGCTGGTGTCTAAGGAACTAATCACGTAATGGATTTCTTTGTATCTTATTTTGTTTTTGTGATTGAACTTATTTAAACCTTGTGTCGTAGCATTGTGATGGAACTTATTATCTTTTAAGTTTGTTCGGTAAATGATTGTAGTGACAGACATTGCCACTGCCTTGTTGAATCCTCAACGCAATCTGAATTACCCTCATGATCTATGATGTGCCTTTATTAACTCTTTTGAGTTTTGGTGGGTGAACCATTGTAGCTTGTGTTGTCCGTACATGTAGTATCCATGAGACATCCTGATAAAGAAATTCTTCTTTTATCTTGAAATGTATAATTATCATGTTTCTTCCTTCTGTGATGACGGAAGAAGGAGTAAGGGAAGCATATTTTTGTCATTAGTAGATCGCTACGTGACTAATTTTCTTGAAATATGTTGCCAAAGCTAACGACTGCTATTGTGAACACTATGATCGAACAAGTTATTGCTAGAGCACATGAAGCTAATCGTGCTGCAAGGAATCAAGATGCTGGAGTTAGTTGTGCTGGAGCTAATGGTGCTGCAGTTGATACTGCTGAGAATAATGATGATACTGTTGAGAATAATGATGATGTTGTTAAGAATAATGATGATGCTGCTGATTCAGATGATAGTGTTGTTGCTGTTCTGCAAGTTCAAGAGAATGTACTTGCGTTAGTTTTTGGGAAGAGTGGTTCTACGTAGTTTTGTGGTATTAGTGGTGCATTAGAATTGCACAGGTGGATTGATAAGATAGAGAGTACTTTTGAGATTATTGGGTGTTCAGAAACTAATAAGGTGAAATTTGTTGCTGCTATATTTCAGAATGGTGTATTAAGATGGTGGAACAACCAAGTGACTACTTTAGGATTGGTTGTGGCTAATGGTAAGACATGGACTGTGATGAAAGGACTATTGACTGCTAGGTTTTGTCCTGAGTAGGAACTAGGACAGTTGGAATCCGAATTGAGATAATTCGTGCTAATGAACGATGTTATTACTACTTACTGGGAAATTTTATGAGCTATATTTGCTATGTCCTGATACTTTTGTGAATGACTATAAGGCAAGGAAGTAGTACATTAGAGGATTGTCTAATGATATCAAGGGTGATATTATTTCTTCAAAACCTGAATCTTTCAATGAAGCTATTCAGATGGCGCACGGTTTAATGGACGTGAAAGTGCAAGATAGGAAAGATAGCATTGTTGAAAACAATAAGAGAAAGTGGGAATCTGCTTAGTCTAACCAGAATTGAGGTTAGAATCGTGGGGATTACAATAATAACAATAACTAAAGATATAACCGAAACCAATATTTAAACTATGGACGGAATGAGGAATTTCGTACTACCACTGTGTCTGGAAATAACAGGATAAATTGCAAGTGTGTTGCTGTACTATATACCATGTAGGTGATTCTACATAATTGCGACTAGAGTTAGGACAACCTGGTCATTATGCTGTGAAGTGTAGGACAAGAGGATTAGTCACTGGAATTAGTATCCCTGGAGTTGTGATATGATTTAGCCGTGGCGAGAAAGGACACAAGCAAGGAAATTCACCAAGGAAAGGAAATTGACAAGATAGGAATGCTGCCGCTCCAGTTTACGTTTGAATGATGCTGATAAACCTAAAGGTCCGAACGTTGTAAATGGTATATTCTTACTTGAGGTTCTTTATGTCAGTATGTTGTTTTATTTCAGATCGGGTAGAAACTGTAGAAATGTAAAGATTTAGTTGTTTTATCAATGGAGAGTTAGTAAGATTGACAACTAACTATGATGTGGAGTTAACCGATGGAAAGGTTGCTAGTGTTAGTCTTATACTAAAAGTGTGTTCCTTGAATTTAGGAAAGTAGGTGTTTAGTATCGACTTGATGATCAAAGAGTTAGGATCTTTAGATGTAGATTCTTGGTGTAAATTGGTTAGTTATGCGAAGTGCTGATGTTTGAGATTGAACTAATCTTCACCATAAATTGATAGCTGTTGGTTTAGATTTTGCTGTGAAGCTGAGTATTGACTATGAGAGGTGATGAGTGAATTTTCCGTTTGAGAAGTATCTTGTTTGGAGATGAGGAAGTATGTAGAAGAGGGATATGATGTATTCCTAGCTTAGGTAATTAGTGATAGGATAG
The DNA here is from genome assembly GCA_025667525.1 of Glebionis coronaria. Classification (NCBI taxonomy): domain Eukaryota; kingdom Viridiplantae; phylum Streptophyta; class Magnoliopsida; order Asterales; family Asteraceae; genus Glebionis; species Glebionis coronaria. Next base: position 23,016,514 of record CM046878.1, on the reverse strand, counting down.
TTGAGGAGAAGTTGGGAGATCTGTTAATGATTCGAGAGTATTCTGAGGTTTTCCTAAAGTTTTGCAGAGTTGCTGCCGTCTCATGAAAGTAGAGTTCATTTCGGTTGAGTGTTGTAAGCGATAGGTGTAGTGCTTCTGTGTTTTGTTGAGTAGTTTTTGTATGCCTTATCATTTGGCACCGTCAGAGTGGAATGAGTTATCCGGTCAACTGTGAGAAGTAATGGATAAGGGATGTATTAGATTAATTTTTGTTTCAATGGTAATTGCCTGTGTTGTTGTCGAGAAGGATGGATTGTATCGGATGTGTATTGATTATCGAGAGCTTAACAAATTGACAGCCAAGAATCGGTATCCATTACCGAGGATTGATGATTCGTTTCATCCTTGCAACTTGTCTGGATCCAGTGTGTACTCAAAGATCGCTTTGTGTTCTGGTTATCATTAACTGAGAGTTATGGAGGAAGATGTTCCTATAGTTTTTTTTTCGTACTTGATGTGGTTACTATAAGTTTCAAGTGATGTTTTTGGAATTGAAGAACGCGTCTTCCATATTCATGGACTGGGTGAATCTTTTGTGTAAGAAGTACTAGGATGAGTTAGTCATTGTATCTACTGACGATATTCTATATTATTCCAAGAGGAAAGGAGGAACATAAGTAACATATTAGGATAATTTTTGGGATGGTTGGAAAAAGACAAAATGTATGTAAAGTTTCCTATGTGCGAATGTTGGTTGAAATGTTTATGTTTTCTAAGGCAGTTGATTGACAACAAAGGTATTCGTGAAGATCTTGCCAAGATTGAAACGATTAAGGATTGGTCGGTACCAACGGCGCCGATGAAAATCTGTCAATTCCTTGGTCTAAGCTGGGAATAATCGGAGGTTTACCGAAAGGTTTTCATTGATTGTTGAGCCATTGATTAAGCTGACTAAGAAGAATTAGATGTGTGAGTCCCACTTATACATCTAAATTTAAGTTTCGAGATCTGATCCTTATCAGATGGGGAAGCTGTATTCTGAACATTGAAGGGTAGGTTGTGTTCTGCACCGATGTTGTCATTGTTGAAAGGATCTGAAGTATTTATAGTTTGTAGTTTGTTGTGATGCGTCTCATAAGGGTTATGTAGTTGTGGTGTTTGCTTTGAGATGGTAGAAATATTACCTGTATGGAATCAAGAGTGTAATGATAAAGGATCATAGAAGTTTGCTCCATAATTAATTTGTTGGAATGATAAAAGAAATGAGTAGAGGATTACCAGTTGTACATTTGGTTATTTGAGTATGTTGATGGTTATTACTTTGAGTGACTATGAATACGAGATTCGATACCATCCGGGAAAGGCGAATGTGGTAGCTGATGTACTTATCAGGGAGAAAAAGGGAAAAGCTTCTAAGGTTGAGTTTTGGTAATGACCAAAATTATGGACTTGATAGAAAGGATATTGAAATTTTAAGTTAGTGGTCTGATTTGAGAAGGAGGTCAAGGTAAGTTATTTCAACATTTTGTCAAACTTATGGAAAAGATTTTTGTTGTAAAGTCAAGTGAGACATGGAATATTAAGCACTCCTAACATATCAGAGTTGAGAGAATGAGACTTAGTGATGAAGGAATCTCACAAGTCAAGTAATCGATATGATTTGGTTTGGGAAAAGGTGAAATTTGAGTTGAGTACTGTGTGTTATACAGGGACTGATGGATAGAGTGAAAGGACGGTTCGAACATTGGACAATATACTTGTGCGTGTGTAATTGACATAGGAATTGTTGGAATTTTTATATGACAATGATTATCATGCTAGTAATGAGGCTGTACTATTGATGGTACATAAAGAACTTCAATTTGTGAAGGTTAAAGATCGTGAGTTATGGACGTAAGTTAGGTTTTTGGTGCATTGCAGAGATGTTGGCGGAATGAAATGACTGAACAAGAACAGATGTTGGCAAATATTGATAAGATTGTATAGGTTAAGGATCGTTTATTAGTAACAAGGAGTTGTCAGAAGAGATATGTTGGCAATCGAAGGAAATCGATGGAGTTTGAAATTGAGAAACGTGGTTATGCTTAAGGTGTCGTTATGACGGGTGAAATTTGTTTTGAGAACAACAAGGAAAGAATTCAACTTGAAGATAAGTTGCTTTTCAAAAGAAAGAACTGTGAAGAGTTCTTATGAGGTCGAAACATAGTAAGAATTATATTGTAAAGATACAAGAATTCTAGGAGTAGAATCTGGAATTGTGAAGGATTTCTTTAAGGAAAAGAGTCCTCTTTTGTTCTGGAGGTATGGAATGTGAGTATAAGAGGAGCCGAGCGGGACGTCGCTCTTTTTTAGGAGGGTAGGATGTGATAACCCGAACCCGAGGTCATTTATTTAATATTATATAATATTAATTTACGAATAATTTTGAAATTTTTAATGAGTTGAATGATATGACGATTGATGGTTTTATTTAAAACCGACGTTGGAGTTCTTATTTTTATCTTTTCACTAATCGCGAGGATTATTAGTGACCACGATATCGACGGATGCCCGAGATTTTACGTTTTATCATTTGTTGTCTCGATGTTTATATTTTTGACGTTTTTATTTTAAGTTCGTATTAAGTCGAACCGGGATCATATTGTTATCATATTTTGAGTGCGTTTTAACTTTTGAAAAGTATTTTTACAAAACCCGAGCCTCGTAAATATTTTCAAAATTTACAATTTACATTTTCTACCCTTACAACTATTTAATTGCTTTTTGGACCAAAACTATCATAAATTGGCAAAACTAGTCCCTCCACCCACCATATATAAACTAAAATCTTACCTAAAAACACATAGAATGCATGTACACCAAAAATAATTTCTCTCTGCCCCTTGTTCTTGTTATAGCCGTCCACCACCACACCCCAAAATCATTTGATTTTCAAAAATATACTTTGAATCAAAAGAAACTAAAACATATCCCATGTTGGAAATTTGATGGTGATCATTTTGGTGTAATTTTTAACAACATGCAAGAACTTTCAAAACTTGATGATGATCCATGGAGGTTTGATCCATTTTATTATGATATAGTTGTTGTTAGTGTTGTTTTATATATATTTTAATTATTGCATGTTTGAAATTTTGAGTGGGTAAATTTTTGTATGATCATCCAAGGGTGTTATGATTTAGTTAAGCCGTTTAACATGATAGTAGGATGATTTTAGACATATGAGATTGATTAAAATGGGTTGAAAAATTTATTTAACATGATTTTTAAAGTGGTGTTTTAGATCAGTAGGTTCAAGCCTAATTTTGGGTACCTTACTCTTTGAAAATGGTTAAACTAATAGGATAATGTTGTAGAGAATTCTTTTAGCTTCGATTTGATATAAGGTAGAGCTTCTAGCTCCAAGCGAGCGTGAAGTTATGATGTTTTGTATATTCGTGTACCGGGAGACGAGTATCGACACAATCCGAAGTTGTTGTCGATATTTGGATCGAATCTCGGGGACTATAGAGTGAGTTTTGAAAATGATCAAGGACTGATGTTTGGTTCTAAACTTAGGGTTGTGAGTCTATTTTCAAACTCAAGTGTCGGATTTGTAAACGGGATTGTTTAGAATGGTCAAAATGGTTGTATGAGTCGGTGACGTAAAACTGTCCGGTTTTTGTAGTTCAAAGATGTGTCGGGCAGGGAACTTTAAAAGTAAAATATTTTGATGGGATTTTAATAGGTCTTTCTATATATAGTAATTGAGGTCTCTGATTAGTATCATAAGTATTTGACGTGTTTAAGTGGGGTAAATGAGCTCGTACATTTGGTGTGTACCGGCAGATTTTTATTCAAACAATTAACTAATAGAATAAACATATAGAACGAAGTAAAAGGTCACTTGTATTGTTTTCATTTTGGTTTGGTTGTGATTTTATTATTTTGATTTTGATGATATTAAGTATGGATTTTACTCGAGTTTATTATTAATGAACGCGCCTTAATTGATAGGTTGCGGTTTTTGTGTTTATCGGGCATCAACTATCGTCGAAGATTGTCTTGCTACTGCTATTACTCAAGGTGAGTCTATAGCCTCGCTTTTGTAATTGTTTTGAATGATTTTAAAACCCGCGAGGGGGATACATGCTATTTGAAATTAAAATGAACACAAGTCATGATTGATTGTTTAGACCCGAATGTTGCCTTTGTTGCCTTTGTTGACCTGAATTGTATAAGTACCTAAATTGCAAAAGTCCCTAAATTTATGAGCCGTTAACTATCTTCTGGCTTGATGTTGTGAGTTGGGAATAGCCGCTTATTCTAATAATAGTACTATTGGGCTGACGACCTTATCCTAGACCAGGGCTTTACGCTGAGTAACCTCTGGGAAGGATAATATTACGAGAATGAGAATGTGGTATTTTTACAATTGATACCCTAGTAGGGGTACTGGAATTCATCTAGTCATGCCGGCTTTAGGCGTGGGTGACTAAGTTAAGGGGTCGGTGTCATGAGCTTAATACATTTCTATAGCTATTGCTATATGCCATAACGCCTGAATAATAGATTGTATGTACATCAATTCTATTAAATGATCTTGATTGAATTTTCTCTTGTGTTAAAATGATGATTTGGAAAACCTATAGACTTGCTCAACCGTTGTGTTGATGATTTTAAGCATGTATTTCAGGTGATTGAAGTTGAAGAATTGTGGAGCTTGTTGGAGAAGGATTGCGGGTTGCTTTTATGGTGATTGGTCTAAAACAAATTTCTTTCCCTTTTTGTCATAAAAATAATTGTACGATCATGTACTTTGGTAAATTGTTTGTTAATTGGATGGAATCTTTGGGGGACCTAAATGTAACTATGATATTTCTAAAATTGTTTTACTTGGGATCAAAAGTTTTAGACATTGGTTAAAATTATATCCTTTAATATTTCTAAGGTATCATTTTGAGATTGTTCAACGTGTTTTGTATAATGATGTTTGTGTTTAGTACCCAAATGTATATTTCCGCTACGCAATGTAATTTGGGGGTGTTAAATCTCATCTCTTGAGCCAGGTAGTATTAACTCATGATCTGAAATGCAATCTGCTTTTCATGAGGAATTTTATTCTATAAGTAAAACTGCTGCCATTAGGAATAAGATTAAATCCTTTCGTCAAATCTCAGGCGAGCAGTTTCATGAAGCATTTAGTTGACTTAAGGAGTTATTAAGAACTTGCCCTCATCACGATGTTCCAAAATGGGAGCTTGTCAAAGTCTATAATGATGGGTTGGATTATAACAACCAACAATTTGTGATGGCCACTAGTGGGGGTATGTTTTTCTCGCGACCTATGGAGGAAGAATGGGAGTTTTTTGAAAAACTAAACAAAGGTTCCAAGACCCAAGCTTTAGTAGATCGAAACAACAACCCATCTTCCGCCAATTCTGTGTCAAACCAACGTAGCACAAATTATGAAATTAGCGAGTTAAGTAAGAAAGTTGATCTTGTTGGGTCAAAAAGTTGATGTGGCAGAAACTCAAAAACGAAGAAAACATGAAGATATTGTCTAAGCGTTGTCAAGAGCAATTTAGGCGTTGACAAGAACAAACTAAGCGTTGTTTGCTCAAGAGTTGTCGTGTGCAATCCAAGCATTGTCACATGCAATTTAAGAGTTGATAGAAACGTAGACAAGAAGCTTATGGAAGCTTATATTTAGATAAACATGCAAGATATATTCTGCATAAGTTTATTTAAATAGAAGATTTACTTGTTTATTTGTTAATATCTCTTGTAAACCCTAATCCTTACACTATAAAAGGAACCAAGGGTCTTAGGTTTTTATAATCATTCACATTCACAATGTAAACCTAAAGCGTGTGTTGCACTAGACGTGGGATTCAATGTATACACGTCTAGTGGTTGTTAATTATTAATATAGTTAACAATCCTTTTGTTTTTAATTCATGTTCTTGTGCTTAAACACCTTGTTAATGTGTCATGTTCTAATTCCGCTTTGATTATCTAATCATATGAACATGATGCATTCCTAGTAGCTAAAAGATCGAGGAAACCAAGGTTTCCACAATTGGTATCAGAGCCTCGTGGCTCGTGATGCTAGGACCAATAAGGTGTTCGTGTATGATGAAAAGAAGAAAAATCCGTCTAGGGTTTTTTGGACGTTTTTGTGTCCGCAGCAGTATTTAGAAGGTCATAACTTTTGATTGAACCGTCGGATCGTCACGAAATTTTATATGTGTGTTCTTTATACATATATCTAAACATCCACTAGAGGGATTGTCCTGTTTTATCCCCAATCAAAAGTTATTAAGCGTCGAAGTTGGCTATAGAGATGATTTTCAGATTTTCGACTTTTACATGAAATCATGATTTAGGGTTCCTCCAATCTCTAGATCGATTTTATACAGAAAAGAAGACATGTGTCTGTTTGTTATAACCAATCTTGCTAGCTTTGGTGAGTGATTCTTGCAATCATGATGAACCCTAGCATGATATTATATGCTCATGGCCATAATGATGATTAGGGTTTTTCATAAACCCTAGATTTATGATAAAAAATAGTAGTAGCAGCCATGATGATAGAATGAAGGTTGATGCATGTTCTTGAAGGTCATAAAGAAGTCGTGGGATCATCTATCGTGTACAGCAGACTATAGTACATCAACTATTTGAAACTAGTTACGTGAGGATGTTACTGAGAAAGTGCTGGTGTACTAGACGAGCAGTTACCAAGGGTACATTAAATTTACTTTGATTTCGAATCCAGCAGAAAAGATTTTAATGCTGTCTAATGAATTGATACTTCCAGTAGGGATGCAAGATGTGATCCCATGGCTGTGTGATTCGTGCCTGGTAGAAACAGATGTGTTAAGCAGTTTTGGAAACAAAGATAATCCCTGCCTTGTAGGGATTGAATTTGTGATATATACGTTTAAGATGTTTGGCTGCCTTACGTAAGATATGGAATAAAAATATAAAACCTATTTTATAGGAATTATATTTATAGTACATATTAAATGTGAGATACAGTTGATGTATTTTGGACGTGGAATTAGTGAGGAAAGAAGCAGATAACGAGGGAGAATCCCTAATTCTTTGGAGTATAAGAACGTGTGATTAAACACGTTTAGTATTAACTACAATCTCTTTTTTCTTACAAAACAAAACTGTGTTGACATGTAGCCACAAAAGTTGTCAGAATGTAAAAAGGCGCTGATAAGGTATTAACGCTGACAAAGAGGATTTTGACGCTGACAGAATAAGTCAACGCTGATAGCATTGACAGTGTCGTCCAATATATGAATTCCAACGCTGATAGGTATTGTCCGATATCGGACAATACAACTGATAGAGATCTTGGATAAAGAGGATATTGGACAACACAAGGAAGGCTGCTGTTTGAGAAAATTGGTACGTTTTGACCACACAAAAAGGTGGTATTTACACACGAAGGTACATGGAATCTCCGTTTTAATTTAGAATATCATGATGATATTTATGGCTCGGATATTTTTTTAAAAGAGATTAATGATCTTTAAGTAAGTTAGCAACATTTCATGAAGAATTTGATGGATATTTTAGATTATGTAATCGGGATAACCTTGTGAAAGAGTTATCCGTTGCGAAACTTTTACATATGGTATGAAGATGTTAGTTCATTCAAATTCATCATGAAGAGATGTTAGCTTAAGGGGAAGAATTCTTATGGTAAGTTTGATGATTGAAGAAGATTTTCGCAAGTTTGTGTTCTATCATATCTTAAAGTTGTGAACTCCCAGTCATTGACTTTTAAGGTAACTTGTTCGTGCTTTACATGGTTGGTGATGAAGACTTGTCATAACACTTGAAGGAGTTACATTATCGTGCTCAGTGTCTCACAAAGGATGAGAATATTGACAAGGGATCGAGGTCTACTTATACTTTGTACCATGAGTATAAGTTCTTAGTCACGTAGATAGTACAAGACATGGAACACAAGGTTGGGTTATTCTACTTCTACATCAATATTACTTTATTTATTTTTCTTCAAGATCATTATATAGAGCTACATTTGGAGAATCTTCAAGATTGCATACATTGTTTACTTCCCTGTTGATGTGACAAAAAGGGGAAGACATACAAGCTACACTTGAGGGGAAGCAATTTGAAGATCATGTACAACTTACAAGAGATACACATAGAGTTTTGTTAGAAATACGTTTTAACGTATATTAGAAGTATCGGTCGCTCCACAATATGATTTATGTTGTAATAGCTCGTAGTTAGTAATTAGTTATTATTTGCTTATTAACTTAAGTAAGAACCGGTCCATGGGCTTGTCATGGACCGGCCCAAGTCCACTTATGACTTGGAACTATAAATACCCCTTTCCACTAAGGAAAGGGGTTGGTTGTTATCATTTCTTAATTTCCACTTAATAAAATTCACATAGTTTCTCTCACTTTCTCTCTCTAACTTTCTCTCTCTAGAAATTAACAAACCCCTTCATAGATTCATTGATTATCAATATTCTACATTTGGTATCAGAGCTATGGGGTGATTTAAGGTGGTGATTTGTGTGGTTTTTTTAGTTTTTGATTGTATTAGTGTTCTTTAAGAAAAATCATCTTGATTCTTGGTGTTTTTGATGTTTTTGTGATTGGGATTAGTGGATAAGTATTAGTTGTTACTTATTTTAGTCGAAAGCACAAAACTTTTTGGGTTATTTGGTCAAAATCTGGGCTTAATCGTAAGTTTTACTGTTCTACTGTTCATCGGACAAAGTTTCTGTTCATTCAGCAAAACTTCCGGATCAAGAAGTTCAGAATCAAGGAGTTCCGAGTCAAGAAGTTCCGAATCAAGAAACTTCCGAACCAAGAAGTTCCGAATCAAGAAACTTCCGAACCAAGAACTTCCGATTCAAGAAGTTCCGGATCAAGCCAAACTTCCGAACCAAGAACTTCCGAGTCAAGAAGTTCCGGATCAAGCCAAACTTCCGAACCAAGAACTTCCGAGTCAAGAAGTTCCGGATCAAGCCAAAGTTCCGAACCAATAACTTCCGAACCAAGAAGTTCCGGATCAATCCAAAAGTTCCGAATCAAGGTATTCTTCCGAATCAACAAAAAGTTCCGAATCAAGGTAATCTTCCGAATCAAACTTCCGAATCAACAAAAAGTTCCGAATCAAGGGTGATTTTGCTTGTTTTTTCGACGATTTTTTAGAGGATTTAATCTTGGTTTCATACAACAAAAACACAACACAATTCACAAGCTTTACTTCACTGCTCGATCAACCGATAATCTCTGTTTCTTTGAAGAAAAACAAAATGAATCCAAATTCAGTAATGCCTCAGATGACATCTCTTACGGATATATCAATCATAACGGGAACTGATAGCCGTCCACCGATGCTTATTAAAGAGGTGTTTGAGGCATGGCAAGGTCGAATGATGCAATATCTAAAGGGGAAACCGACATACGGAAGGCTTATGGTCAAATCGATTTTGAATGGTCCACTCGACTATGGTACCATTACGGTTGATAACGTGACTAGACCACGAGAATTTGAAGAACTTACTCCAGCTCAACAACTTGTTGCAGATGCAGATGAAAAAGCTCTTCAAACAATTCTCCAAGCTCTTCCCCATGACATCTATAGGATGGTGAGTCAGTATACGGTGGCAAAGGATCTATGGGAACGTCTTAAGGTGTTGCTACAAGGCACGTCTCTCACCAAACAAGAAAGGGAGTGTCAGCTGTATGATTTGTTTGATAGATTCACCTACAACCCAGGGGAAACACTCCACGATTATTACTTCAGATTCACCACACTCATGAATGATCTGAATGTATACAATCTTGTGATTGCACCATTCCAGGTTAACACCAAATTCTTGAATACTCTACCTCAAGCTGAATGGGGTGAGTATATTACCGATGTGAAGTTAACCCGGGATTTGCATAAGTGCAACTTAGATCAAATCTATGCCTTCCTTCAGCAGCATGAGAAGCATGTGATTATGCACCGTTCTCCTCGTGGTATGCACCCAGATTCTTTAGCATTGATGGCGAATCAACCAAGCTTGTCTCACAACAACACACCCTATATCTTGGGACATCAAGCTTATCATCAATCACCTTACATGACACCAGCCTTTCCCCAATACTCGATTCTACCACAACCACCCACCTCACATCAGCAACAATATCGGTTCAATGCACCCTCACCACAGTATGCTTCACAACCTCATCCAGCAAATGTTGCACATTATGCTCAGCCATCATATTCTTCTTATCAAGAGAATGCAGCATATCCAACAAGCTACCCTGATCAAATGAGTCTTCCTTATACTGATTATGCAGCTCATCCAGATCAAGCACTATATTGTGATGATGAGGAAGTCCCAGTTCCTGTATTCCAACAAGGAGCTGACCCAGTTGAAGTGCTAACTACTATGTCTGCTTACCTCACAAGAACTTTAAGCAAACGAGGATTCAGAGGATCAGCTCCTACCAACAATCAGTTGAGGAATTCATCCAATTCTCACCAACAAGCTACAATTGAGAATGGCAGGGTAATGGTTCAGCCAATTCAGCCATATCAGGGGAGAACTTCCACCTCAACCAATGTTCGTACCGCCAATCCTGCTCCTGCTCCAATGGTCAACAACCCTCCACGGGCTAATACAGGCAAGTTAAGAATGATCACATGCTACAATTGCAAGGAAGAGGGTCATATGTCCAGGGATTGTAAGAAACCCAAGAGGAGAAGGGATGGACAGTGGTTTGCAGAAAAGATCTATCTGGTAAATGCTCAGGCGCAAGGAAGGGAACTTGATGAAGAGGAGCTTGCATTTCTTGCTGACCCAGGGATTGCTGAACAAGACGTTGTCACTACGCAGAATGCAGCTTACCAAGCCGATGATCTTGATGCGTATGATTCCGACTGTGATGACTTTCAAACTGCAAAGGCTGCTTTCATGGCAACTTTTTCCAGCTTAGGGCCAGATAAGAAATCTGAGGTACTTATTAATAACACTGATAATGCCACTGATGCTAGTATTCAACCACATCAAGTTGGGCAAGAGAGTGCTGATTCGAATGAATCTTCGGTGGTGAGTCTTTCAAATGAGGAGACAAACAATGATAGCAATATCAATGTGAGTTCCCAGACTTTGAGTGAATCACAACCGGGACCCAGTTCGCATACGCCTACTCCTGCTCAACAAGATTTGGTCATGGTTCCTGCTACACTACTTAGCCAAATGAATGCTGCACTCTTAGAAACCTTAGCTAAGAATAAGAATTTGTCTGATGAGCTTGCCTTAAGCAATGAGAAAGTACAAACTTTGGAATTAGTGCCTTCGTCTAGTGTTCTCACTAATCTCGAATATGATCACTTTAGAAACAAACAAATGGGTCACTTGCAGGAAATCGAAAACTTAAGAGCAAATTTGTCTAGTGAACTTAGAGAAAAGGAGTTAGTGGTCACTAATTTTCAAAAACTTCAAACTGATTTTGAATTACTCGAATCTAAGAAGACTGAAATGGAGATTAATGCTACTAATAAGATTAGAAGTCTAGACTACTTGCTGTTAAGACAATACGCTGCTTCACAACTAGTTCACTTATTTGATGCTTCGTTTAAAGAGTTTAACTTATCACGTCTAAAAGGCCTTCCCCCTAATCCACGTTATGCAAAACAAGCTTTAAGACATAGTCCTAGACTTTATAATGCAACTCAATTAGGATTGGCTTTAGACCCGATTGTTTTTCCCAATGATCGAACAAGTAAGGTTCTAGTTGATGAGGATCGGTCATACAATTCTGCAAAATATCCCGATTGTGATTATTTTAAGATGTATAAGGAGCTTGCTAAAACTGATTTTAGAGTTCGCTTCCATATGGACAAAGATCTCATTACAGCACCAACCTACATGATAGAGGAAGAAAGCCCTAGTACATTTCCTACACTTGTCAACATGGAAGGTCCTAAGGAAATTCCAAAGAATCTTCCACCTGTTAGCACTGTATGGTTAAACTTACAAGAGATTAACCGATACTTTACTAACTTTGACAAGGTCATCTTGGAATGTACGACTTCAAATGGCTTAAATGCCGGAGAATGGGCTTTCGAACACATGAACGAGGTGTTTAAAACTGAGATCAATCCGTTTGTCGAAAGTCTAAAAAGAAGTTTTGCATCTCTTAAGGAAAATCTTCAGTTTGAAATTGGTGAAGTTCAAAAAGTGTTTTATGAAATGGACACCGCTTATGAACTGCAACTAATTGAAAAGGAAAAGATTTCAACCGAATATGACCGATTCTTGTCTGAAGTAATCTCGTGTGATGTGCTTACTATTGTAAATGTTAAATATTCGAATGAGCTTACATCCGCTATGATGAATTGTGATGCTGTGAATATTTGTGAGGATATTTGTGATGATGTTTGTGATATTTCTGTAAATGTTGCTGAAACTGTAAATGAGGTAGATAATCATTCTTGTCACGAATCTAACGCTGAGTTTTTAAAGCTACAAGATTCTTATAATTTACTTTCTCAACGCTTTAATCAACTAGAACAACATTGTATATCTTTAGAATTAAAACAACAAGCTCAAAATGAAAATCTTTTGATATCAAATGTTTGTGAAAACGGTGTTGAGACAAGTGACAAGATGATTGCAATTGTTAAGACATTAGAGGAAGAAATCATGAGATTGAAGAGAGAGATATCATCAAAGGAAACATTAAGAATGGAACTAGAGGCCGCAGAGTCTAAAAACCAGGTCTTAGAAATTAGACTATCAACTGTTCTAGGGGAGATGGATCGGACAAGGCAGGGACTATCCGCTCTTTATGGTTCACTAGAAGATCGATTCGCTTTTAATGCGACACAGCAACAATATTATGTTGAACAACTGAACCAAAAGTGCGAAGAAATCTCTGACTTGAACATCCTGCTCATAGACAAAAATATGGTTTTGGCTGAGTTAAAGGAGACACTTCTTCTCACCCGACAAGAAGTTGTTGATAACTTAGCTACCGACTCTGCACCGTCCACTAGTGCTCCAACAACCAAGAAAGTAGTGCTTTATAAGAATCCGCTTCATAAGAGAAACCAGCTTACCTATGATGATTATATGAAGAATGCCATTAAGCATGTCGATCTTCTTAGGGATATTTTAGACGATCTTTATGCCTTAGATCCCTCAAGTAGCGACTATTATTCGGCTCATGAATATGTTAAGCGAGTTCAATATTGCTTGGCTTATTTACAATACATAGGTACACCAGGTTCTGCACTACTTAATAATAGGCCCATTGCTGTCACTCCATTTAATAAGACTCCAGGAGCGAAACCGTCATTGGCACAATCGAGTAAGACACCTTTAAAATCTGCTGCTAATATTCCCAATTTGCCTTCTACAGGATTAAAAGAGACTACTAAGGCTAAAGGATCGCCACTCAAGAAAGCTAAGATCAAGCCCGCCACTAGTAGTGCCACAAAGAAGAAAGTAGAAGTCCACAATAGGAATGCTAGTTCAGTTTTAAATAAAACGAATCATGTTAAGACTAAAAGCTCTGCGCCTGTGCAGCAGCCTAAACCATTCGTGAATTCTGATTTAAATTGCTGGAATTGTAATGAATGTATGTTTTCACAGCGTCATGATTTGTGTCTGATTGATCACGTTAATGAAATGAATGCTATTAAGAATGGTCTTGAATGGAAGCCAACGGGTAGAACTCGTGCCCAAGTTGGCTGGCAATGGCGTCCCACTGGTAGGACCTTTACTCTCGATGGTAAAATGTGCCCTTTAACTAGGAATGCATCTATTGAGGTTAGGTCTGAGCGTCCTTTAGTTAGGAACACTCGCACTCAAGTAAGGAAACAGCGCCCTTTAATTAGGTCAGCCCCCACTATAGTGCCTATCAGTGTAGAAATACCTCAGGATTTGAGCCAATTAGAATCTACACCACCAATTAAGAAGAAAAAGGCTAGGAAATCTAAGAAACCTAGAATTAGCAAATCTAAGATTATTAAATCTGTACCTGCTAATAACAAGGAACACTCAGATTCCGATACCTCTACATTGTCTTTGTGTGGTGATATTTTCAGGTGGTCCAAATCATCCTGTGGTATTTGGACTCCGGTTGTTCAAAACATATGACCGGAAATCGCTCGATGCTCCGAAATTTCGTCAGCAAGTTTCTTGGTACGGTTAAATTTGGGAATGATCATATAGCAAAGATTATGGGGTATGGTGAATATCAGATTGGAAACGTGACGATTTCTAGGGTATACTATGTTGAAGGTCTTGGTCATAACTTATTCTCAGTAGGACAGTTTTGTGATTCCAACCTTGAGGTTGCTTTTCGACAACACACTTGTTTCATCCGCAACTTGGAAGGAAAAGATTTGTTGAAGGGATCTCGTGGTGCAAATCTTTACACTTTGTCCTTACAAGACATGATGGCCGCTTCTCCAGTATGTCTTCTCTCTAAAGCTTCTAAGACCAAGTCTTGGTTATGGCATCGCAGATTATCTCATCTTAATTTTGATGCTATTAATCATCTGGCTAAAAACGAGTTAGTTCGTGGTCTTCCTAAGCTTAAATTTCACAAGGACCATTTATGTTCCGCGTGTTCAAGGGGGAAAAGTACCAAGAAATCTTACAAGCCCAAAGCTGAAGACACCAATCAAGAAAAACTTCATCTTTTGCATATGGATCTTTGTGGGCCGATGAGAACTGAAAGTGTGAGCGGTAAGAAATTCATTCTGGTAATTGTGGATGATTTTTCAAGGTTTACATGGGTTAGATTTTTACGTACAAAGGATGAAGCACCGAAGGCTATCATTACTTTTCTGAAGTTCATCCAGGTACGTTTGAATACCACTGTCCGCCGTATCCGTACAGACAATGGTACAGAGTTCGTCAACCAGACTCTTCGTGATTATTATGAAGGAGTTGGTATATCACATGAAACATCCGCTGCACGCACTCCACAACAAAACGGTGTCGTTGAAAGACGAAATCGCACACTTATGGAAGCTGCTAGGACCATGCTTATTTATGCGAACGCTCCATTGTTCTTGTGGGCAGAGGCTATTTCTACTGCATGTTTTACCCAAAACCGTTCTATCATTCGGAAACGCCATGGAAAAACACCTTATGAGCTTCTACATGACCGCAAACCCGATGTTTCATTTTTCCATGTGTTTGGTGCTCTGTGTTATCCAAACATCAATAGTGAGAACTTGGGTAAGCTTCAACCAAAAGCCGACATAGGTATTTTCATTGGTTACTCACCGTCCAAAAGAGCATACCGAATCTATAACCGTCGTCTTGGCAAGATTGTAGAAACTATGGACGCTGATTTCGACGAGCTGACAGCGATGGCTTCTGAGCAACACAGCTCTGAACCCGCGCTTCATGAGATGGGACCCGGTGCTATAAGTTCCGGATTAGTTCCCAACAATCCTACTTCTACATCATTTTTACCACCAACTAGGCCTGAGTGGGATAAACTGTTTCAACCGTTGTTTGATGAATTCTTCGATCCCCCGACTGATGAAGTTCCAACACCTGTAGTAATTGCTCCAATACCTGAAGTGGTTGCTCAAGTTAATGAACCTTTATCTAATGCATCTACAATTCACATTGAACCGGATGCACCTTCACCAAGTGATTCTCAAACTACACCTGAATCATCACCCCTACTTGTGCCTAATGATGTGGAAGAGGATTCTACTGATCACGACTTAGAATATGCTCACTTGCAAGAGCTTCCTTTCTTTGGTGTTGCGATCCCTGAAAACCCTTCAGCCGCCTCTACCTCAGAAGAAGCTCCATCTATTGTTCACTCCAGACCACCAAGGATTGAAAAACATAGCACTAAATGGACAAAAGATCACCCAATTAGGAATGTTATTGGAGATCTAGATCGACCAGTCTCTACACGTCATCAATTACAAGAAAGTGCACTTTATTGTTACTTTGATGCATTTCTCTCTGAAGTTGAACCCAAAAATTGGCAGCAGGCTATGACCCAATCATCTTGGATCGAAGCTATGCAGGAGGAACTCAATGAATTCAAAAGACTAGAAGTATGGGAATTGGTTCCTCGTCCTGACAAGGTTAACATCCTTACTTTGTTATGGGTTTATAAGGTTAAACTTGATGAGATGGGTGCGGTATTGAAGAATAAAGCTAGATTGGTCGCTAGAGGATATAAACAAGCCTTGGGTATAGACTTTGAGGAATCTTTTGCTCCTGTGGCTAGATTGGAGGCTATTAGACTATTCCTTGCGTTTGCTGCTCATATGAACATGATCGTCTATCAAATGGATGTGAAGACGGCATTTTTGAACGGTGAACTAAGGGAAGAGGTTTATGTTAGTCAACCGGATGGGTTCGTGAGTACGGAGTCTCCTAACCATGTGTACAAGCTTAAGAAGGCTCTCTATGGGTTGAAACAAGCTCCACGCGCGTGGTATGATCTCCTGTCAACATATCTCATGTCGGAAGGCTTCTCCAAAGGCAAAGTGGACCCCACTCTATTCACTCTCAAGGACGGCAACGACATGCTTCTGGTACAAATTTATGTTGATGATATAATTTTTGCTGCCACTAACATAGAACTGTCTAAACAATTTGAGAAGATAATGTCCACACGCTTTCAGATGTCGATGATGGGAAAAATTTCATTTTTCTTAGGATTACAGATTTCTCAGAATCCCAGAGGCATCTTTATTAATCAATCCAAATATGCTCTCGAATCTCTTAAGAAATATAACTTTGAGAATTGTGACCCCGTAGACACTCCAATGGTGGAGAAATCCAAGTTAGATGAAGATAGGGATGGGATTATTGTCGATCCGAAACTTTACCGTGGAATGATCGGCACCCTTCTCTATCTGACTGCTAGCAGGCCTGATTTGCAATTTGCTGTATGCATGTGTGCCCGGTATCAGGCTCGGCCTACCGAAAAGCACTTACATGTGGTTAAAAGGATCTTTCGGTATCTAAAAGGAACACTTCATCGTGGTCTATGGTATCCGAAAGATTCCTCGATTGCTTTAATATCATACGCAGATGCCGATCATGCTGGATGTCAAGATACGAGGCGTAGCACTTCTGGATCTGTGCAACTCCTAGGAGATAGATTGATCAGTTGGTCTTCAAAAAGGCAGAAAAGCGCTGCAATTTCTAGCACGGAGGCTGAATACATCGCCATGTCTGGTTGTTGTGCTCAAGTCCTTTGGATGAGATCACAATTAACTGACTACGGTCTTGGATTTAACAAAATCCCGATGTATTGTGACAACAAGAGCGCCATTGCCCTTTGCTGCAACTATGTTCAACACTCCCGGGCCAAGCACATAGACATTCGCTACCATTTCATCAAGGAGCAGGTGGAGAACGGAGTGATCGAGCTGTATTTTGTCACTACTGAGTACCAGCTGGCGGACATGTTCACCAAAGCCTTAGATCGAGGACGAATCGAGTTTTTGATCGACAAGCTTGGTATGAAATCATTCACTCCAGCGACTCTCAAAGAGTTGGCAGAAGAATCAGCTGAATAGTCGTGGTAAACTATTCAGAGTATCCTTTGGTTGTGATCATGTATATTATCGTAAATATATAAACCACAAAAAGAAAATACAAAAAATATAAAACCAAGAAAAACCATAAAAAATATAAAACCAAGAAAAAAACCATAAAAAGTATAAAATCAAGAAAAACCAAAAATATTTTTCGTTTTAAATCGGGCATGTCTTTTAGTACGGTAATATTTACGGCCTTAGAAATGTCGATTAAAATTGACACGGTGCCATAAATAGAGTCCGTATAAACGTTGTACATTTTTAAAACATGCCCATCATGGCTTGTAGTTATTTCAGACTGCAACCCGGTTTTCATATTAAAGTCACGTATTTCCTTGGAAAACGTTGGCTCAGAACGGGAATTAATTGTCTCGGGCGTGATTTACAAGCCAAATCATGCAAAGGGATCAAGTTTACTTTATAACTTGGTCTGACACGAATTTGTGTACGTCTCAGTGCATTAATTTGTCAAAATAAGAGAAATCTTATTAAAACCACGAATCAAAATTTTTCAAGAGATAAATTGGAAATGCTTTCATCACTATTTGACTCTTTAAACAATGACTACAGCTCTTTAAATAGAAAACGGGTCATCGTTTAAGGGGGAGAAAATAGTAAAATCATCTTCGTCATTAAAATTGATCTTCAAAAGTGATTGTGAAAATTAAGGGCTTCATGGTAATTGAGTGGTTTTGCTTTAGAAAACGACTTGTGTTCGTTCTAAGTGATAGGCATGGCTTTTAGATTTTGAGGATATGCTAATAGATTGTGTTTGTTAAGTTAAGTGTAAGTGAAACAAGGGTTAGGTGAAATGGAAAAATTAGAAACAAAAAGGAAAAGTTTAGAAAATGTAGGGACTAAAAGTGTGATTTATTGAAACTAGTCAAAATTGACCTAAGTCAAAAATCAAACACCCCGCCCCTCACTTATTTCCTTTCACTGTTTATTTGATCTTTTGCCGCCATTGTTGCATAAACACACACACACGATTCAAACAATCAAATCTCTTGCTTAAATCCATCTTGATCCTGTTCATCTGCTAAATTAAGGTAAATTCATCAATATGCTAACTTCTAATCTACATTTCTTATCATGTAATTCGGTTAAACATGCTCATTTAATCAGATTAATCCATTTAGGGCGTATGATTAAATTAGGGTTTATTAACTAAGGATTTGTGGTGGGTTTTATGCGGATTTGTATGCTATGATGTTTATATGCCTTAGTTTGCCTTAAAAACTCACAAACGTGCTAGATTAATCATCTGAGTTTAGTTTGTAAAAGTTCCGGATGAACGTGGCTGAAAACTTCCGAATGAAGGATTTCTTCTGAAAAAACTTCCGAATGAGGAAGTTCCGAATGAAGGACTTCCGAATGAGGAAGTTCCGAATGAAGAACTTCCGAATGAAGGAAGTTCCGAATGAAGAACTTCTGAATGAAAGAAGTTCCGAATGAAGAACTTCCGAATGAAGGAAGTTCCGCATGAAGAACTTCCGAATGAAGGAAGTTCCGAATGAAGAACTTCCGGATGAAGGAAGTTCCGAATGAAGAACTTCCGGATGAAGGAAGTTCCGAATGAAGAACTTCCGGATGAAGGAAGTTCCGAATGAAGAACTTCCGGATGAAGGAAGTTCCGAATGAAGAACTTCCGGATGAAGGAAGTTCCGGATGAAGAACTTCCGGATGAAGAAGTTCCGAATGAGGAGAAGTTCCGAATGAGGAAAAGTTCCGAATGAAGAATGTTCCGAATGAAAATGTTCCGAATGAGGAAAAGTTCCGGATGAGTTGTTTGATTGTTATTGTTTGCATGCTATCTATGTACTTGTTGTTTTATCTTATGAAATGTGTTATGCTTAGAAGTAAGAATGATATATATCTATCTGTTTTTGTGCATCAACCTTTCATGTCTTATCTTAAGCAGATAAAATGACTAATCCAACAGTACAAGCTATCCAAGAATCTAGGGAAGCCGATATTGCTAAAGCTCGAACCCTTAAGTTTATACCCAACAACTACAGGCTAAAGCAAGTTTCTAAATCCACTCACCATGGTTTTAAGGTCGCCATAGCCATTCTTGATAACTCCCATTTCAAGAACGCCCTTAGGAGTACAGCCTCGGTGCCTTATGAGTATATGTTTGAATTTTGGGCAACCAAGGATTTCACTTCGAACAAGATCACCTTCACCATCGACAACAAGCAGCAGACACTCACCGTTTCAGACTTCCGTAAGATGCTTGGTATACGGGATACACCCAAGGGCATGTCTTTCTCAAGGGATCCTACTAAAGATGAACTCGCGGAGTTATTTGATGCACTTGGATGTCCGGAAATACGAGTTGCATCTGAGTTTACAACTGCTAAGGTGGGACAACCTTGGAGAGCGTTGATGGGTATTCTCAGTAAATGTCTTACACCAAAGACGAGTGGCCATGATGCTTTGCGCAGTCCGATAATGAACCTCTTCTATGGCATGTACAAAGCTGCGAATTCAGATTATGCTTTGTTGATATGGGAAGAATTCACCTTTCAACTCTTCCACAACAAGAAGCTGAAGACAAACTTCTTTCCTTATCCTCGGTTTATTAAGCTCATCATAAATTATTTTATGAAGCTTGATACTACTATTGATAGGCGTGCAGGAGGTCGCTATCACACTGAAGAAGCTGATGATACTGTAGATCTGAGGCATGAAGGACCGTCTACTGGTGTGATTCCGGGTCCTGTTCCTGATTACCTTCTGTCAGACAAAATCAAAGGTTCTGCTGATTACAAGCTACTGCAGCTAGAAATCCAAAGGCTAAAAGCAAACCTTCAAACTGGAGAAGACTCATCGACAACGGTTAAGAGTAAAGGCAAACGCAAACAACCAGCTGCGTTACCTGAACCCGAACCAAAGAAGAAGAAGTCAGAGGGTAAGAAAGGAAAGGGTAAGGATTTGATGCGTCTACGTAATGAAGAAAATATTGTTGATCCTACTCTTGACAAATCCGAGCAACAAATGATGAAGATTGCTATTAAAAGGAGTAGGAAAGATACAGGCGGTAGTGGTTCAGGTGCGAGGGTAGATATCGAGGATGAGTACGAGGAACCGCATGATGTTGATGAGTTTGGGTCACCTGAAAACTATTCCACTTCGAAGGAGCCATCAATCCCTATTTCAACAAGTGTGGAAAAGGAACCTGTTGCTCCTATGATCATGGTGACAACTCAACCTTTGGCAACTCTACCACCACCAATCCAACCCTTAACAACCCGACCAACCCGACCGGCTTCCACACCATTTCTTCCACCACCCACAATCCCCATCCTTAGTACAGCAGTAACAACCGAGCCTATTCAGTCAACCCAGAGCAGCTCTGCAACATCTGCAATGGCTGCATTAGTGATGGCCGAAATGCTTGACAATCACAAACGCGAAATGGATGAACTTCGCCAAGAGTTGCAAAGACGAGCTCAAAGGGAAGAAGTATCTCAGAAAGCTCAAGAAGAGTTGATTGCCAAGTTCTCTGCAGACATGGAAGCTACACGTAAAGCTCATGCAGAGGAACTTGCTCGAGTTAAGCAGGCTGAGGCTGATAAGCATGCTGCACGCATTACCAGACTTCAAGCAATGAGGGATAAATATAAGGAACAAAAAGAAGCACTTGAAGCATCTGTGAAAGAAAGAGTGCAAGAATCCGTTGAATCCTTAATGCCTAAGCTTCGTGACGAGTTGAAGACACTTGCTGCTGACAACTTGATGGTCAAATCCTCCAACCCTTCAGAAGCCGCCTATAAGATTGCTTATGACCTGACGGATTTTGAATTGAAGAAGATCCTTAAGGCTCGAATGGTGGAACTTGGGTCGTATAACAAGTCGAGGATTCAACGGGCTCTATATAAATCCCTGAATGATGCTATCATGGAGGATGATAGATTATTCAAAATGTTTGGAAGTGTGGTACCATATCACATCTTACCTGAGGAGGAAAGGGAAGAGAGTGAAGAAGAGGGTACGGGTGAAGAAGAGGAAGAAGAAGAAGAAGAAGGTGAAAAGGAGAAAGACGATGACGAAGGTGGTGATGATGATGAGGATGATGAGGATGATGACGAGGATGAGGATGATGATGATGGCGATGATGGTGGTGATGAGAATCAGGAGAGTGTTAGGGATAATAACGGGGATGACAATCAGGATGATGATGGGGGTGAACAGCCGAAAGAGGGAGACAAGGTTACCAGCTCCAAGAAGACTGCTACTGGAACCAAGTCCACAAAAGATGCAGGACAGAAGGACAAGTCGACATCCTCAGAATCAAGACGAACTAAGTGGCGCCACGATGTGAATGCCACTACAGCGTCATCGGTTCCTGGTATCTCTGTCGCTGTATCTTTACCTATTACCACTAACCCCATTAGTTCTGCTGTTGTTCCTCCTGTGATTGCAGAATCAGTGATGGAACCCGAAGCTGCACAACACTCTCCAGTTCAAGACACTGCTGAAATGCCTGAAACTGAACCAGTAGATGTTCGCACTTCCACTCCTCAACAACAGGTTCAACAATCTACGGTTCCTGAACCAAGCATTCGTGCCTGGGAAGACACGTTGGAGATAGACGAGTCTGCACCACCACAAGCTTGGATCACGGCAGCAGCTCAATATGATCCGATCACAGATGCTGACAAAGATGTGCTGTATCTGCGTATCCGAAGTCCGATTGACTTATGTGCATTTCTTGCTCATGAGTATAAGACTTCGGTTACTCCATCCTTGGTCAAGAAAGCGATGAAAGATAAGAGACTGCGTGCCAAAACCCGATTACCCCGAATGGAGTTCGAGTATTATGCCGATGAGATCATAAAGGCTTTGAAAACCGTTCAAAGGCCAGGACTTCATGAATCAGAAAGAGCTCCACCCCCAATGGATCCTGCTCAAGATAATCAGATTGCTCTTGACTTCTTCGTCACCAACGATCTTGAGTATCTACTGAAGGGATCATCAAAGTACGCAACCTCCCTGACATTGCTGAAAGCTGCCAACTGGGGGACAATACCCTTCATCGAGGAAAAGGTAAATCGACTCTGGGTCCCAAAAATGAATCGTAATTATGATATGTATGCTGTCATAGGTGCATCTCATTGGGACGAACGAGTCCGAAGGGCGTACAGGGGTTGCTGCTTGGTCAAGTCTGGAAGCAATGTTAGATCCGACATCCGTATCTCCAGCATCTTAGGAATGAAAACTGAAGCCAAGAACGGCTACTATCATGTGACGGAGATTCGCTTGAAAAGGGAGGATGACAGGGAATACAAAATCCAGCAAGGAGATTTTTCCATCATTCGCCTTGAGGATATTGAAGATATGCTGCTTCTGATGACCCGAGATCAACTTACTCACATTCCTCGTGAAGACCTGATTGCTTTGAATACAGCACTTCGTATGTTCACACGAAGCGTTGTCATCAAGTCACGAGTTGAGGATCTTCAGTTGGGAGTCGAAAGCTATCAGAGGAGGCTCAATTTAACCCGTCCTGTGAATCAAGTGCTACCTCAACATGTAGAAAGATGTCCTTATACCGGTATTTCTGTCCCGAATTCCGGCATTTTCTACTTGAACAGTCGAGGTTTGATGAAGTTTATGAGGGTGGGTGAGCTTCACAAGTATAGTGATGGAACTCTTATACAAGTCAGAGATAAGTTGGAGCATCTGAACTCGGGTGGGACTTTGCCAGAGATGACGGAGGATTGGCATCCGGGTTACCGGCAGATGGCAAAGTATGTGATCAAAAAGATCGACCAAAAGCTCCGTGAACGTAGATTGATGAGGAGCTTGGAAAGATTCGTGGGTGGAAGACCGTATTTAGTGCACCACAAGCTACTGCAACGATCCATCTGATGGGTCGTACATCTCAGGTCACTTTATATTGGTTTTCAATTGTGAATATGTAAATTTGTGAATAATGTGCTTGAATGGCTTGGTGTAGTGTTAAGGTATGATAATTTTTCAAGAATTTCTCACGAGATTCTAAATCTTTCAAAATATGTCATACCAAAGCACTACAACTATCCCTTATTAACTTAAGGGGGAGCAATAACTTGTTCTATGGCCAAAACATCGATTTCATTTTTACCCAAAGACCGGTTAATCCATTCAATATCCCAAATATTAATGGTTAACATTTTGGATAAGGGGAGAAAATGGGATTAAGGAGACGTAAGTGATACTTGGCTAAAAGATGAAAAAGACTTAAAGATTATCCAACTTAATATGTGTAAAGCACGTGTTAAGGGGGAGCGTTTTTGATGAACAAAACACCTAAGGTACAAAACTTTTGATTTCAATATCACAAGTACTTTAGGTGATTTTCAATGATTTTTCATGGTGGCAATTCCTTCCCAAAACACGCTTAATTCACGACGGATGTGGTGACAAAAGGGTGGTAGGAATAGGTTTAGTCCAATGATTCATCAGAGCCGATGGAATCTTCCCAAGGACAATTCCCTAGATAGAATTAGAAGTCCTAGGAAAGATGGAGAAAGAATGTGAACGTAGCTGAATGCCGACCAAGTACTTAAGCTAGCACTGGAACAATCACAACAAGGTGCTAGTGATGACGTATTGGTAAGCATTGAAGGGGTTGAAGAATGAAAAAGAAATGTAAAGATAAAGGGTGTAAAGAAAGAAGCCCTCCTTACAACTTTAGGCAGAAACCGGGTCAATACATATGCTATTGAGGTCATTTTTGTTAATGATTCTCGGTATTGAAGAAAGACGTCATGGACCCAGTGATGCAATGCACAACCCTTCCCCAGCTAACTCAAATATCTCTCAAAAGGTATTTGTTTTAATCACACGGAGATCAACACGTTATCTATTGGTTTATTCACTCCGAATAAACTGGTATTGAAAAGGTGGCACTCCTCTCCAGCCATCGCTCACTAAATCAAAACGCACAATCGAGTCTAGAGCCAAGAGATCATCAAAAGTCTCATTAGGACACTTTCCATTTATTCCTTGCTTTCTCACACACTGTGAAAAGTAAGAGATTTTCATGAGTCCTACGCAGTATTCCTGTAATATTGCCAGAACATCCGAGTAATACGCAAGTATTACAATGAAGATGGAAATCCTGCTTGAGCCAACATCAAACAAGCTCATGGTAGGTTACACGTGCGGTTCTTTTAGAACCAATCTTGTGAAAAACTGGAAGGTAACAGTGGTTTAATTCTTAATTGAACTTAAACTCGTTCCAGGCCTCTTCGCATTATCATATGATCTTGCCAGAACACTCAGAGTGACTCTTTATTGACCACAGTGACGAGTGGAAATCCTTCTAGTGTCAACATCAAACAGCACTTGGTAGGTAACGTGCAAGGTTCTTTATGAATTGAGCTCGTGACAACTGGAAAGCAACGATGGTGAAAATCTTAATTGAAATTCACTTGTTCCAGGTTTCATGAATTGACGGCTTTTAATCACAAGGATAACTTATCCAAGTGATTCACTCTTTATGTTCGCAGTCAGCTTTGGACGGTCGAATAAAGAGAACGGGTTTACCCGCGAAATCCTGTCAGGAAGTTACTTAATTGAAACTATCCGTCACGGGTACGATATCTAATATCGTCCAACGGTCTTCACCGACCGGAGGTAAAATGCTACCGAATTAGAATAAAATGTTCAAAGCCATTTTATTCGTGTCGTTGCTGTGTACCTGCTAAAGACGGTGGCGTTGCTGAGTACCTGTTGAAGACGGTGGCGTTGCTGTGTACCAGTGAAGACGGTGGTGTTGCGGTGTACCTGTAAAAGTCGTTCCCACATGCTTATGTCTTTTGCAACAAAAATTAAAGAAAGTACAAGATGAAGTCTTCCGCTGTACCAAACTCTGAAGCTTTCAAGAATCCAACAAAAAGACGTAAGTGTGTGGAACATGAAGTCACGAGGAGGCAAAGTTCACAAGAAAGGCAAAGATCGCACGTGAAAGGCCAAAGAACAATGCTCTCAAGTCAAAGCCAAAAAGATCAAATCAACATATTCACAACAAAAGAAAGAAAAGAAGAAAAGACTACGAGCTAAAGAACGAAGACTTAGTATAGTATGCTAGGTTTAGAACTTTGTAACGTGGAGTGACCTCCCTTAGGGGGAGATTGTTAGAAATACGTTTTAACGTATATTAGAAGTATCGGTCGCTCCACAATATGATTTATGTTGTAATAGCTCGTAGTTAGTAATTAGTTATTATTTGCTTATTAACTTAAGTAAGAACCGGTCCATGGGCTTGTCATGGACCGGCCCAAGTCCACTTATGACTTGGAACTATAAATACCCCTTTCCACTAAGGAAAGGGGTTGGTTGTTATCATTTCTTAATTTCCACTTAATAAAATTCACATAGTTTCTCTCACTTTCTCTCTCTAACTTTCTCTCTCTAGAAATTAACAAACCCCTTCATAGATTCATTGATTATCAATATTCTACAAGTTTTGCCACTATCAACTAGGGGAAGATTGTTGGGTCAAAAAGTTGATGTGGCAGAAACTCAAAAACGAAGAAAACATGAAGATATTGTCTAAGCGTTGTCAAGAGCAATTTAGGCATTGACAAGAACAAACTAAGCGTTGTTGGCTCAAGAGTTGTCGTGTGCAATCCAAGCATTGTCACATGCAATTTAAGAGTTGATAGAAACGTAGACAAGAAGCTTATAGAAGCTTCTATTTAGATAAACATGCAAGATATATTCTGCATAAGTTTATTTAAATAGAAGATTTACTTGTTTATTTGTTATTATCTCTTGTAAACCCTAATCCTTACACTATAAAAGGAACCAAGGGTCTTAGGTTTTTATAATCATTCATATTCACAATGTTAACCTAAAGCGTGTGTTGCACTAGACGTGGGATTCAATGTAGACACGTCTAGTGGTTGTTAATTATTAATATAGTTAACAATCCTTTTGTTTTTAATTCATGTTCTTGTGCCTAAACACCTTGTTAATGTGTCATGTTCTAATTCCGCTTTGATTATCTAATCATATGAACATGATGCATTCCTAGTAGCTAAAAGATCGAGGAAACGAAGGTTTCCACAGATCTTTTGTTGAGAAATCTAGGAAAAGGTGTGCCAAATGTGTCTAAGGTGTCGTATAATGGGTGTTCAATGTATGGCGATTCAAGTTACTCTATCGATAATTGTCAAAGTTGGGGAGCGCCACCAGATGAGGAGGTGAATGGAGTATATGGAGGTCGTCCATGAAATGACCCATTCTCCGAAAGTTATAATCCTGGATGGCGCAATCACCCCAACTTCCATTGGAAAGACGAAGACAATCGCCCTAATAATGCCCATCCAACAAAATTCTTACTATCATAAGCCACAACCACAATATCCAAATCAGGGCCAAGGGAAAGATGACAACCGTCTCTTGAACCTTGACCGAAAGTTTGATAGGCTTATGGATTCGTTGTCTACCAACAATCAAGAGATCAATAGAAAATTCGAGGTCACTAATCAAAGACACGAGACCACTACCAAATCTATTGCAGCTCTTGAGAGACAAGTTGGTCAATTGGCGGATCAATTAAGCAAAAGAGATGAGGGAAATGAGCACGTGAATATGGTGACATCTCTTCGAAATGGAAAAATCTACAACAATGACAAGGGAATTCCAAATTCTCCTGATGTCGAGGATTTTGTTACCGATGACGAAATTATTGTTGAAGGTAAAAATTCTTATAATTTTAAGTCCGGTTCTGAGTTGGTAAATGATTTGTTAAACGATTTTCCTAAACCAACAACACAGAATCTTAAAGCTACTGAATCTCCCGAAGTTGGGAAGGGTGGTGTGTCCAACACACCATACCCCACAGCTTTGGAAAAATCGACATCTGCAAGGTTAGCTAAAAAGTGTCTTCATGCTGAGGATATGTGGGAGACTTTCAAGCAAGTTAAGATTAATCTCCCCCTTATTGATGCTATCAAGAAAATTCCTGCATATGCAAAGTTTTTAAAGGACTTGTGTACTCAGAAGAGGAGGCTGAAGGCGTCATTGCCTAAAAAGATTGACCTAACTGAGCATCTTAGTGCAGTCTTATCTAGCTCTCTTCCTCCTAAATTCAAAGATCCTATAGCACCATTGATTTCAGTTGTGGTGGGAAATATTGCCATTAAGAAGGCGCTCCTTGATCTTGGTGCCAGTATCAACATCCTTCCTACTAGTTTGGTCGATAAGTATGACTTAGGGACTCTTCGTAAGACAGATACCATTATTTCCTTAGCCGATCGATCTACCAAAATTCCTAGAGGTATCTTAGAGGATGTTATTGTGAAAGTTGATGACTTCTATTACCATGTTGACTTCTTTGTTATGGACATCGAGTCATCATACAAGGATGTTCAACCAACTATTATCCTTGGGCGCCCATTCTTCGCCACGATAGATGCTAGGATTAATTGTCGAACTGGTGCCATGGATATTGCATCGGTAATAAGAAGATAAGATTGAATGTGTTTAATTATATGAATTCTCCTACAATGAATGAATGTTACCAAGTAGATGTGATCGATGAGGAAGTCCAAAAGCATGCATCCCGTATGCTTAAGGATGATCCTTTGGAATTATATTTAACTGGTGAGAATGAGGAGATTCTTGATGTTGCTGATGTTCAAGAAATTCAAGAGTGTTTGGTCAGTTCTTTGGACCATCAAAAACCACCTTGGTCTTATAAAGTGGAGCCCTTGCCTTCTACTTTTAACACGGCCACGAAGCCGCCGCTGGAGGTGCCTCCAACTCTTGAACTAAAACCTTTGCCATCCAATCTCAAATATGCTTTTCTAGGTCCTAACAATACTTTTCCCGTTATTGTTGCTTCTGATCTCTCTTAATCACAAGAGGGAGCACTTCTAAAAGTTCTTTCCAAGTACAGAGCAGCAGCGGGATGGACAATTGCAGACTTGAAAGGGATCAGCCCTTCATTATGTATGCATCGGATTGTTACGGACCCAAATATTAAGCCATCACGAGATGCGCAAAGGCGTCTGAATCCTAATATGAAAGAGGTAGTAAAGACGGAAGTTCTTAAATGGTTTGACGCTGGTATCATCTATCCCATCTCGGATAGTAAATGGGTAAGTCCCACTCAAACGGTGCCTAAAAAGGCCGGAATCACCGTTGTTGAAACCGAGAATGGGGAAAAACTCACAACCCGACCAATTACTGGTGGAGAGTGTGTATAGATTACCGTAAGCTGAATAATGCCACATCTAAAGATCACTTCCCACTACCTTTCATTGATCAAATAGTTGAGAAGCTTTCTGGTAAGAAGTTCTATTGCTTCCTGGATGGGTACTCCGGTTATAATCAAATACCCATCCATCCTGATGACCAGGCCAAAACTACGTTTACATGTCCTTATGGAACATTTGCATTTCGAAGAATGCTATTTGGTTTGTGTAATGCACCCGCTACCTTTCAGTAGTGCATGATGAGTATCTTTTCTGACATGGTTGGAGAATCTTTAGAGATATTTATGGATGAGTTTTCCATCTTTGGTCAATCCTTTGAGAGCTGCCTTGATCAGCATGAAAGTGTGTTAAAAAGATGCACTGAAACTAATTTGGTGCTTAGTTGGGAGAAGAGCCATTTCGTGGTTCGAGAGGGAATTGTATTAGGGCATTTTGTGTCTGAAAAAGGATTTGAGGGTGACCGTGCCAAAGTTCAAGTAATTTCGACCCTTCCTCCTCCCACTACCATCAAATGCGATCTTTTCTTGGTCATGCAGGGTTCTATAGGTGATTTATTAAGATTTTAGTGCTATATCAAAGCCTCTTTGTAATCTACTCTTAAAAGATGCACGCTTTGATTTTAATGAATCATGTCTTAAAGCATTCAATATGCTTAAGCAAAAGGTTGTAGAAGCCCCTATTCTACAATCACCTGATTGGTCGAAGCCTTTCGAGATCATGTGTGATGTGAGTGATTATGCCGTTGGGGCGGTTCTGGGACAGTGGGTCGATAAGAAGCCCGTTGTAATCTTTTATGCTAGTAAGACTTTTTAGAAGCTCAAATGAATTACACCACTACTGAAAAAGAGTTGTTAGCCGTGGTTTTTGCTCTTGATAAGTTTAGGTCATATATTTGGGGGCATTCTCAGGTGATAGTATTTTTAGATCATAGTGCCTTAAGACATTTGTTGACTAAGAAAGAGACAAAACCGAGGTTGCTTAGGTGGATTTTGCTTTTACAAGAATTTAATTTAGAAATCCGGGATAAAAAGGGGTAAGAAAATGTAGTTGCCGACCATTTGTCTAGAATTGTCCCTCCGTCGTTCAACCCTTCTGATGTGATTAAGGAAAGCTTTCCGGATGAAAGTTTATTTGTAGTTTCTAAGGTTCTTGGTACGCAAATATAGTTAATTACTTAGCTGTTAAAAAGCTTCCGGATTTTTGGTCCCAACAACAAAGAAAATACTTCTTCTCCCAGTTGAAGCATTATTTTTGGGAGGATCCGGAGCTATATAAGGTATGTGCTGACTAAGTTGTTAGGAGATGTGTTCCTGACCACGAGCATATGGACATATTGGCTCATTGCAATTCTTATGCATGTGGTGGACACTTTGGTGCTACGAAAACCGGGCGTAAAATCCTACAAAGCGGTTTCTTTTGGCCGACTATCTTCAAGGATGCCCAGTCTTTTGTAAAAGCATGTTTTCGTTGCCAACAAGTTGGTGGGATTTCAAGGCGTGATCAAATGCCTATGAATCCCATACTTGTTGTTGAGATCTTTGACATGTGGGGTATTGATTTTATGAGACCATTCCTCACTTCCCATGGAAATGTGTACATTTTAGTGGTAGTTGATTATGTGTCTAAGTGGGTAGAGGCTGAAGCTACTAGAACCAATAACCATAGCGTAGTTCTTAAGTTTGTTACGAAGAATATCTTTGTTAGACATGGAATTCCTAAGGCTATCATTAGTGATGGGGGTTCTCACTTTAAGAACTTTAGAATTGGGAAATTATTGAAACACTATGAAGTTAATCATAGGATAGCTACCCCTTATCACCCACAGACTAGTGGACAGGTGGAAGTATCTAATAGGGAGATTAAGCGAATCTTAGAAAAGACCGTTCGTAGTGATAGGAAAGATTGGTCCTTGAGGTTAGATGATGCTTTGTGGGCATATAGGACGACTTTTAAGACTCCTATTGATATATCACCGTATAAGTTGGTATATGGCAAGGCGTGTCATTTACCGGTTGAGATAGAGCATAGGGCTGAATGGGCAATTAAGACCGTTAATCTGGATTTAGAGAAAGCAGGTAGTTCTAGGAAACTTCAATTATCTGAACTAGATGAGATTAGACGTGATGCTTATGAAAGTTCTAGGATTTATAAAGAGAAAACCAAAGCTTTTCATGACCGACATATCACCAAGAAATCCTTCTTGGTTGGTCAAAAAGTTTGGTTATTCAATGCTAGACTTAAGCTTTTTCTAGGAAAGTTGAGAAGTAAATGGACGGGTCCATACATTATGACTCAAGTCTCTCCACACGGAGCCATTGAAATAAAAAATATGGTGGGTGGAGAGCCTATCTTTTAAAGTTAATGGACATCGTTTAAAGCTGTATGTTGAGTTGGAGAGTGATCAGATGGAAATGGTGGATGTGGTTTACTTGGAACCACTCCAACCGTCTTAATAGCTCATATGAGTTATGTCTGGCTGAAGACGGTAAACTTAGCGCTTCGCGGGAGTCAACCCATGGTTTGCGGTTTATAGTGTGTGTATTTTCTTTTTCAATTTATTATCTTGTTTTTGTGTGTGTGTTTAATACTTTGTGGGTTTGTTCACTACAAACCCTCACGAGACAAAACTCGTCCAGTCGGGCTACCGAGTGTTTTAAAGGCTTGTTGCATACGCTAAATGCAACCGTGATTTCTACGAAATTGAGTTAGGTTTTTGTTTTTGTGCGAGTTTGTCAAATTGATTTTTAACCAAAATTTCAATTTAAAGTTTTTGCATTAGGGGCAATGCAATGCTTTAAGTTGAGGGGGTGGCACATGTGTTACATGTTTTTGTGTGAAATTTTGGTCAAAATGGGTTAAAATGTGATTTTTGGGAAAAATTGAAAAGTTTTAAAATTTTTAAATCACATTATAAGAGTCTTGTGCTAATTAGATGTGGAAGTTTCTTCTACATATATATTTGTTGAGTGTTGCGGATTCTGAAGATTAGCTTGTGGATGACTTATTGGAGCAAGCTAGAGGATTTGGCCATAATTATCAGGTGCACCTGATTCCATTGTATAATTTGGTTATTAAATTGATTTGATTGTTTGCATGTAGTTAGGCATATGTACAATTTAGATGATCAAACCACACCGATTGAACTCCCTCTACTTACCTTTGCTTAGATCGAGTAGAAAGTTTGAATTAAAAAAATATGAAATATAGTAATGTATTAGTTGGGTTAAGACACTTGAAATTGATCTTATTCGTCTCGCCGCCCGCGCACGGTGGCCTTAGAAAAGAGTTGGAGAACTGTCATAATTATTGGTGGTAGTCATATGCTGGGCTTTCCTATCTGATTCGTCACTCGCGCAAGGTGATATTTTAGTTGTTAGCACGGGTCAGAAGCTAATTTTTATGATGGATAGCATTGCACTTAGCTGAGACAATTTTTTTGTGAAATAACCCAATCCTTGTATTGTTGTAATGAAATTAGGAAGATTAGTTTAATTTAGTGCATTGTATAATTAGACTATGTGGTAGATAACTCCATCATGTGATGTACCAATAGGCGCGAAGTATAATTATTCCCATTTAGTTAAAACGGAATAAAATAACCGGTTCCCATGTGCCAATGTGTCTTAGTATGCACCTATAGGATAGATATGCATTTTTCTGAATAATTGGTCTTTATATCAACCTTAAAAGGAGTGTATAAAGCGTTCGGGATGACTTGTATAAGAAACGGTCCTACATGGCTAAAGAAAGAGCTTATGTGCGATGTGAAAAAAAAAAGTGAAAAATGAAAGGGAAAAAAAGGTGAAAAAAAAGAAAGAAAGTGGAAGTATGTAAGCTAAAGTATGATGGCTTATGATGTGCTCTTATGGTATAAAAACTTCAATGTTATAAAAGGTGTAAGATATTCTCACCTCTTGTTTTAGAATAATATTTAGATTGATTATAGGTGTGCATTATGTACGTTGGACACATGGTTAATTATATGCAACATAAACTAAATGAAATGGGAATGGTTATGCTGAGTGTTTAAGAAGGACAAAAATATTGGTAATCATTTTGGATTATTTGTCATGTAGGGTGGTTATTAGTATACTTGGTTGAATTTGATCTTTTTGATAGAATTTCAATGATATGATTAAAAACTATGAAATTAACATGCTTTTATATGTTTTACTTGGGA
Source organism: Glebionis coronaria (assembly GCA_025667525.1). Taxonomy (NCBI): domain Eukaryota; kingdom Viridiplantae; phylum Streptophyta; class Magnoliopsida; order Asterales; family Asteraceae; genus Glebionis; species Glebionis coronaria. Next base: position 22,983,556 of record CM046878.1, on the reverse strand, counting down.
CAAGTAAAGGTTAAGTGTGAGGGTGTCTGATTGGTGTATTTTGCATACACCTAATAGCATGTTAATTTAGTATAATCATATATTTATTTTTCGATATACATGTACTTTTAATGTGTTTTGTGATTATGTAGGTTACGAGCGAAATGGAATAAAATGGCCGCTTAATTAATTTTTGGAGAAAAGACATTGTGAGCGCCGATAAATGTAGAAGAAATATTGAAAAAAAGATTTGAGAGCGTCGCAATATTTTCGGCCATTTTTTGTTTGCCCGGGCTTCGTTTAAGAAATTATTGGCGTTGGGTTATTTTTTATTGGGTGAAAGTTATTATATGGCAAAAGAAAAAAAAGAAAAAAAAAGAAAATTTTTTTTCCCCATTGGACCCAAAGCCCAATATTAGCTATAAACCGACTATGAGGAAGTATATATACACAAAGGAGAAAAAAGTCGAGAAAGGGGGAGCACAATAGGGACATTGAAGTCTTTGTAAAACAAAAAAAAAGGGCTGACAGTAGGGAAAAAGCAAAAGGGACATTTTTTGGGTCGGTCAACTATTGAAAGTGTAACACCCCCAAATTTATACAACTCAATACAGCGGAAGACTCGTTGGTGTTACGGGATAGCACATTACTCACATCATAGACAACGCTTAAAAATCACGTTGTTTAATAGTAAATCATTTCCATTCATAAATATCAAAGTTACATAGGTCCCAAGTCATAATCATTTCATACAATTTTACAAAAGATTTGAATGGAAATTATTATTTAAGTGCGGGCCATGAATTCTTGTCGTCTTCCCGAGAATTACCTTCAAGTACCTGAGATAAAACATGTTAAAAGAAAAGGTCATCGATAACGCCGAGTGAATTCATAGAGTTTAATAAAATCCATCAATATAATATCGGTCTAAAATTATTACCGAAAATCATTTTGTACAAATCTTTGTAATAAGCCATAAAATAGCCAAATTTATTTTTATACAAATCCTTATCGAAAATCATAATATAGGCATTTGCCTTAAAAATCATTATACGAGCCAATGTCGTAAAAACATCATACAATACGTCTTATGACGTTGCATGGAGTTAAATAAAAACCGTTATATGATTATGGTTATGAAAACCAAAACACGAACATAATATCAATAGTAAGACCCCGTATTGCTAGTCAGGCAATATATCGTAATTTAATGCTTAAAGCAATATTTCGTTAATTGGATTATTATAAGCCGCATGACATTGTTACCTTACTACAACAAACAACGGGTAGCTAGCTCGAAACTCATTTTCCCATCTAAATTAGCGTGTCGTCACAACGGTCACGCTATGTAAATCTTCTCATACATAAATTCGCTTACCAATCAATGTGGCACGACGGGGATCAACCGTCAAGGCGCGAACTGGGGTGATCGTCCCCAAATAGTACTATTATATGCATAAGCGTCTACCAAATCCCGGTAGTTCACAATTCATGCTAATGGGACTTTTAGTGACATAACCTAACTTTAATAATCCATTTTATTTCATCTATCGGGTCATTTAATCATTCATAGGGTCATACAATCATCCGGGTCCAAATCAATAAACAAACAATCGGGACAAATGGTGTCCTATTTTATAAAATCTAACATGTTATCTCCCTCGCGGGTTTATACAATATTTCATAAAAACATTTAAAAGAGTGCGAGGCTATGAACTCACGTTGATGTGGAAAAGCGGGTTATCGGCAATTCGGACGTACGGTACGTGCTTCAATCACGGAAACCTAGACAAATAATACTCGTCTTAGACTCATGTCCAATGACTTTATAAAAATAACAATTATGTATACATATGATGATTATATATATATGATGATCAAGTGGGTTTACATATTCTTATTTACTCATTTTTGTGTTATGTGTCGATAACTTTTATACTAGTTTTCTAGTTTTACCTATTTACGTGTTTTAGGTCCAATAAGCCTATTATAAGTTTATTAACTTGTATTAATCCATTTCATACTTGTATTATCAGTATTTATACTTTACATGTTGGGCCCAAATGGGTTAAGCCCAATAAATAAGTTTATAAGTGTTTTAGTCCATTTTGTTGTATTATTAGTCCAATAAAGTTAACTTAGCCCGTTAATGTCCGTATTTTATATAGTTCGGGTTTTATCGGTTTTTACTTGTTATATATGTTTATATATCAGTATATGAGTTTTATAAAGTTTACATTAGACGGGTCCAACCGTCTAAGTTTTATTTGGCGAAAAACGTTAATTTTACGGTAATAGCCGAAAAAGTCGTAAAAATCATGTTTATAGTTTTTATACTTATAAATCTTATTCAACTACCATTTTTATAACATGTCCATTTATTTATCCTTATACATATTTATATAAATGTATTATATATGTTAGTGGGTTTTAATTCACATTTTATACTATTTTTATTTGAGTGCTTATATAATACTATTATACTTTAATTTCCAAAATCTGATTTTTATTTTCATGTTCACCAAAACAGCCATATCTAGAGTTCTATATGATGATAGAAGCTCGAATTTTTATGACATAAACTACATGATACGTGCTCCATTTAACTCTTCTATAGCTACTGTTGAATCAGCCTCTAAGTATTTTCTAAAAATCGTCCAAAACAGTGAACTCAGATTTGTACTTTAAACTTGTTTTGATCATATCTCACTCATCCTAATGATTCCATTGCATGGCCAACTCTCACATGTGTATGATATCTTATACTTACTGTAAATGGATTCTACTTCGTCATTTTATCAGTCTAACATGTGGTTAGTTACTGTTTTTATACAGCCTACCATTTAAACAAGATTTACCCATTTTTACATGTAGTTTGTCATCTTTTTACCCATGATTATCAACACCAAATCCCCACACAATATTTTTATCATCATACATATATACATTTAAGAAGAAAATACATGATTACATAATCAAAATTAACAAAAGGATGGGAAGAACTATCTTTATACCACCAAAGTGATGAAAATATGGGATTGATGATGAACAATACTTGGTTTTGGGCAACCAATCTTATGAGATATCAACACCACTTCTAGGATCACCAAATATTTGTAGACTTCTCCAAAAATCAGCCATTGATCTTCATGGAAATTCCTTGCTAGTTGTTAAAATCACATCCAATCTATAGAGCTTCAAAAGGGCTTCATCATATGTAGAGATAACATATGATTTCATGGTTAGTTTTGATCAAAATGGGTGTTTAGGGGGAGAGGGTGGACGAATTTTAGAGAGAAGTAGGAGAGAATGAGAGTGGTTTGCATGGATTGAAATGGTGGTATGAGAAGCTAGTTGTTTTTGTGTTAGATGGTAGCTTAAGTGTAAGGCTAGCTTACACTTGTAAGCTAAGTGCTAAATTGATGCCACATCTTTGATGTGGTGTCCATACTTGGGCCGTCCCATGTTATAGTGGGGTGGGATAATTTATTTTGTCCCATCCTGCTAATTTACGGGTACTCCTCGATTCTAGTTTCCTCGATTTGCGTGCCTTCGGGTCGTTTCACGAAAAACGTTTTTATAAATTATGAATCAACGGCACAAAACGAATCCGATAAAAATTGTCTCATCAAAAACGGAGTTCAAAAACGTAAATACGTAATCCTAAGTTTCCGGTTTAGTCGTAAAGGACGTTAGATTAAAATCGTAAGTCCTAATCTCTTCTCGTAAATTTGTGAGTTTATGAACCAACACAAATTTAAAACTCCAAAATAATATTCACGGATAAATTTATTTTCTGAAATGTCAGACTGTCACCAAAAACGGTGTATGTAAACGTAAGCACGTAACGTAGAATCCTCTGGTTTAGACGTAGTCGATGCTACTTCAAGACGTAAATCCAAATTTCTTCCCAAAAATAAGTGAGTTCATAATTTAACATTAAAATAATGTTTTTAAATAACACTTGAGAATAAAATATCAACCATAAATTGACGGATTGTCACAGCATTTACCCCTAAACAGGATCTTTGTCCTCAAAGATCATCTTACCTTACTACTCGCTTCTTATGGAGTTAAAGCCATGTGGGTATTTCCTCCACATTCGGTCTTTTCTCACAAGTGTAATCCATTACAATACGCGAGTTTCATCAAACATAACTACGGGAATACGATCACGCTTAATGTTGACTTACTTTCTCTATCCATGATGTTCACGGGTTTTTGATGAATGCAACTTTTCGCCGATCTAAACATTACTAAGAAACAATCAGATTTTCACTTGATAGATATTTATCAAGTTCGATTTACGAAACATAATTCACGCAGCTCTTGAAGTCCTAGGGTAGATCCAGCTTATATGCCTTTCAAACCAATCTTTTTCATCATCTCAATGGTCCCATACAACGGGGACTTATATCCCATGATCTTTCAGATCATCAATTCATTTTTCCATGGTTAAAATTTTTGGCATAACTTCGCTACCCATCTGGCATTTCAAGATCTACATTTCATATTCACATAACCTCCTGCCCACTACCGGCAGTCAATAATCAGATCCTAATTTCAACAATCATTTCAGGTTTTGCGGGTCGAGTATTTTGTAAGGTTAGGTCCGCCATCATAGGAAACCTTAAACCTAAATGACATGTCCAACTCACAATGGGTGTATGTCGGGTGTCTTCATCTCAACTCCTGCTTACAAATGCTCTAATATATCCTCACAAGATTCGATCTCGATCCTAATACGATAGTTTTCAATGATAATCTCTCCAAAGGATAACGATTATACGGTTTATTACCAAAGGTCAATCATTCAAACATAAAACAGCACTTATAGTATTTTGTATCGCTACTTTACCTCGTCCCTTCGATTTGGGGTGGTAAACAGTACTCTCTTCAAGATTCGTTCTCAATGACTTCTAAGCAAATCTCTAGAAATTCGATGCGAAGCGAGGATCTTGATAGATATGATCGATACAGGCACACCATGCTTACACAATTCCTTTAAATACAAAAGAGTCAATTTCTTCATCGAGAATCTATCATTAACGGAAATGATATTAGCAGATTTGGTCAGTCTGTTGACGATGACCCAAATCGAATCAAATTCAGATGATGACCTTTGCAATAGCTAGACATTTACTAATGTATGAGGCGGTGTCTGCCTTCATAGTTTGCCATCAGTACAACTTCTTCTGATAATGATACATTAAATCAGAAATGACAAGAATAGAATACTTATACTTACAAGATTTCTAATATAACTACATCTCACAATCCTTCATATTTAGGCAACCATAAACGGCCTTTTAAAACATTTAACACTATCGGCTTCTCAATTTTAATGGTTCACATTAGCCGCGAACCACTTTTATTATCTATTTTATCCTTTTTATAAGCATCGGCTATATTTTAAATTGTTACGCAATTTATTTTACACGTTCATTATTAAGAAATACATCGTAATTGATTATTTATCCTTTTTATATAAGGTGTCAGTATCTACATTCATCTTCCCTGATGAAATAATTATCATGGTTAATATTACTCAGAAATTCTTTCTTCATATTTTCTAAGTTTTAGTTCTATCTCAACTATTATTTTTATCCGTTTTGCTCAATCCGACGTTTAAAGCGTCGATAATTACTACAAGTAATTAAATAATAACTAGTTAATTTTTATGAAACGTAAACGTAAAAATTTTAAATTTCTTAGTTCGACCAATTATATAAAATGTTCAAAAATAAATTTGAATTTAATTAACAAGATTTTTGTTGATTTATCGAAAATATTTAATAAGATCCGTAAATGTTCGAAAAACCTTTGTTTATACTTTGGTCAAAGTTTTCTTAGTTGAAAAGCAAAAATTGTCGTTTCAAATTTTAAGTCATGGTTTAAATGTTTCCTCAATCCCTCTTAGGATGTCTTGAGGTATGCACAAACAATTACCCCTAAACGGGAGTTTAGTTAAATGTTTTGGTTATAAGGGAATGATCCCTCAAAAGTTCTTTTGATAAAACATTTGTCAAAACTTTTTTTTTTTTGCACTTTTTCTTTTTAGTGATACTCAAAGTCTTAAAAGGGCTCTTAATTTTTGAAGAGTCAATATAGATTCCATTATCTTTTAATCACATGATCAAATAATGTAAAAGATTAACTCTTAAATCTCATGTTAAATATTCAAGGTACAGGTTTTTATTGTTCAGCCAATTCAGGGCGATCTATAAATAATTATTAACTCCTTCTTATTCTTATAAATAAACAAATAGTCCTTAATGATCACGAGCATGAATTTATCAAATTACAGTCTACGCACGAGATTCACCAAATTTATGAATACTACATGTGCATTTGTCAATCCAAACGACATCACGTGAAACTCATAATGTTCATTACAAGTACCGGATGTAGTGATTGGAATAGATAATCTTTTTCGCGGACGCGAAGTTGATGATAACCATGCCGTGGATCAAATCTTTAAAACATACGCTAGAACCTTGTAAATGATCGAACAAATCTTCCATTTCGAGTCATGGATATCGTTTTCGATTGTCAATTTACTCAGTTCACTGTAATCTATAAATATAAGGAATGATAACACCATAGCTCTTCATAATGACGAGCTTGGTAGAATAAAATCTTTCTCCGACAACTCTCTCAGTTGTACGGTAATTTCTTTAATTCAGATGGTGCTGACGTACAGTACACACACCACGGGTGCAGCACCGGGAATATAATCAATACCAATTTCAACTTGCCTTAATGGCGAAAGTCTAGGTAATTCATCAATAAATACCTCCTAAAGTTTCAGATAACGGAAACATCTTTTAATAAATTCATATTAGGTTCTTTCTAGATTATAGTATCTTATGATTAGTTCATAACCATTCATGGTATAATTTCATGTCTAAATGCAGGATATGGTCATCCGTCAAGAATTATTTAGATCACTTTTGATAATCAACATCTTATCATTTAGGGGAATTCTATTCGAGTTCCCATCAATTAAGACAATGTCGTCATGTCATAATCTATCAATCCATTCTACTGGCATTACCAACTTTTCAGTTTTATTGTCGTCGATAAGATGTGAACTTCTCAAAAGACTAATAACAATTCATAATCCTTCACAATTCAAGGATATCCGGAGACATAACTAACCTTAAAAGATTAAAGTCAACGCATAATCTATGCGAGAGAATTTCAAATCAGATACAGACGAAAACATTTAACGAATATGAATATATCCCATGTTTTCATAATTTGAGTACGCATTCGAAAGCTCCTCGGATCGTTACCCAGGTCATTCAAATGAAATCAAATCAATAGAAATGATAGGAACGTCGATACATCCAGTCGGGTATCAACACTCGATAATCAGATACTTTTCCAAAGAATCTCACCACGGGAGAATTGGACAAGAAGGGAATATCAATTGTCAAATAAGACAATTCCACAGATGAGTAAATTCAACTCAGAAGAATAGATGCTACGGGCACATATGTAGATGTCTCTAACAATATGTCCCTATTTTGCACTTTTTGCAGATCTCATAAAATTTAATCTTTCACAATCTTCAAAGAAAATTTAGTGCTTATTCATTAGTTTTATGGTGACTACTAATCAGTCTTGCATGGTCCATTCCAAATTGTATGTAGGCGCGCAACTATATACAATTTCAAGATTAACGATGCAATACTCAGTTCGTCAAAATTTTATCATCATGTTTATAATAAAAACATTTTCATGCTTAATTCTTAAATAAGAATCAAAATAGATTTACAAAGATTTTCTTTGTTATGAAAACAATTAAGTTTTCCAAGGTATTTTATAATCAACTTTATTTCAATAATGATTATTTATAAGTCTCACTTTAAATAATCCTTACGGTGATGAAAATTCAATCTTTTATCAAGGGATACTGTTTTATCTTATAAAAAAACAATCAGTGATCTGCAAAAGAGTGATGAAGAGTTGTTCACCAAGAACTAACTACAATATAATAGGAGATGAGCTTAGCCAAATAATCATGAGGTTCATGACCTTGATGGCGCTCAAAAAGATTAATCCACAACGCAACTCAAACAGAGATGAGTACTTGCTCAATGGTTGCATCACTAATGCGAGCATTAGGATGAAGCAATAAAGGATAGATAACATCAATACATGTAGAATTTTGCAATCAAAGGTAGCCTTTTCATTAATCACAAACAAGTCAAAATTGTACCGTAACACATTATGTGTCACTATGTCATACAATTTCATGAACTCATCCTACCAACTGATGTCTCAGTTAAGTTAGGGATTATTTTTAAAAGATACCACAATGAATACTAATCTACAAGAGTCATTAGGTGTTCCACATGTCCCAAAAGATCCATCAGTCCCAATTCAGAAGAAGATTTCTTCAATTTATTTATTGGACACTGGGCATCCTCATTAGTGGACAATGGCCTAGGAACAACCATTAACACAAACTAACAATCAATTAAACCCTTATAATTCATGTTGGGATTTTAGAATACTAGTTAACCATTAACTACGAGTGCGCAGCGGAATGGATCTAGTATAACATTTATGATTAACACATAATAAAATAATAAATACTAACCTTTTAGTTTAATTGATTAAGTCAATTAAATGAGTCCTGATCTTGAAATTTAACGGTAAAATAATCGTCTCCACCGGTTGCTCACACACACGTCAAGTGAGCACGTTACGTTGCTAGTGGTTGTTTCACGGTTACTAACAACAAGTGTTCTTGATCTTGCTTCAAACCAATTCGGATATCAAATGATATTACGTCCGAATGGCTTATCAAACAAAAGAACGAAAACCAAAATAACTAGAATAGATATTCTTGGCTTTGCACTTTGTATAACAGAATACTAATTCTTCTTTTGCCGTATGTTTTTTTTCCTTATGTCTATCTGTATATTGGAATATGACTTCAAGCAATTGTTTATATAGTGGTTTTGTCTTGTGACAAAAGCAAAACAAAACAAAGCAATATTCACTTGTAATATGAAGATATCAACAAATCAACACCAATAAAACATTGTCTCATCAATTCCATCTATAGTGTCTATGCTGACAAAGCAAAACAAAGCAAAATCGTTGATTCTTTGTTTAGACTTCATATGTCCATGACATCTTAGACATAAGAATGATATATTTTAAGATATTTACTATCCATATAAAAATAAATCATGTCTAACTTTTAGACCAAAAATTGATACGTACAAAAAAAAAACTAATTTGTCTTTCTTATATATTTTATTTAACGTGTATTTTTTTTCCAGTTTACGACGTCTAACGACTAAACTAAAAACCGTTAAATATATTTCTTGAAACAAATTATATATTTAATAAATATAAACGAGTTACATATATTAAATATATAATAAACGTACTCTTCGTGTTTAAGTGTGTGCCCCCGATAGGCTCACTCATTTATCGGTGGCTAAACGATCGCATATCTTAACAACTCCCACTTGTGAGAGTTTAGACATACAGCGTCCATAATGAAACATCTAGCAACACTTCATTATAACCAGTAAATGTTGAGTTGATAGTTTCAAGAAAAATATCTCAAAAGTATACGATGGTATATGATTATTAAAACTTGCTAATCATCCTTTTGTTTCGAGTACCTATTAAACAATGGATATGGATCCTAACTCATTCCATATAGTTTAATTTTAATTTCTCGTGATCAAATTAATTCAGATAGTCCAAATGTGAGCAAGAATCATCTTGATCAGACTTTGGGTACGGCCATACAATTATCCAATTAATTCTGGAGAGGATCCAGTGGTACTTCACTGCACTATATCAAGTGGAGGAACAAATTCTATATTGACTGCAAGTGTCTGTGGATGCTGCTTCACAACACTTCCAACTATAGCCTTTATAACTAACTCTTGCAAGCTAGCGTTTAACATATAATCAAGAAGCGATATTCACACATGCACAACTTGTTTGCATCTCAAGTCTAAGGACGACTTAATCACCATTTTCGAAAACTTACTCATGACAAGGATCCAAAAGTAATATTCGAAAGTTCGGGGTGTCCAATATTCATCCCTTATGAATAACATATGAGTTTGGTGGGAACCGTCCATTATACTCAAAGAATATAACCAACACTCATATGTGTCTTAATGTAGACAATATTCCCATATTGCTAACCGACAATGGACATGTTTAGAATAATCAAATATTCAAGGATTTAAACATACAAATATAGGACAACAATAATTATATGAATGATAACAAACATCAAATATCTTTATTCATCAGAAAATAATAATTGTCTTATAATCCCAAATTATCCAAATACTAACGTAACACAGATTACATGAGACTATTAGCTGGAAGCAAACCAATATCATGCGAAAGCATTGAATGCTTTTTAAGGTCTAAAGCCTTAGTAAAGGGGTCAGCTAAATTGTCGTCTGTGTGAACTTTCTCCAGTGTAATATCACCCAGTTCAATCACTTCTCGGAGGTAGTGAACTTTAGCACGATAATGTTTCGCACCTTTAGTGATTCCTGGTTCATTAGCTATAGTAATGGCTCCGGTATTGTCACAATACATCTTCATAGGTTCATTATTTGTGGGAACAACACCAAGCCCAGAAATAAACTTCCTAATCCAAACTGCTTCTTTAGCAGCCTCCGAAGCGGCTATATACTCAGCCTCTGTAGATGAGATAGCATGGATGGTCTGCTTCGAGCTTTTCCAGCTTACAGCACCTCCATTCATTTTGAAAACATATCCAGTCTGAGACTTTGTGTCATCAGCATCTGTCAGATATCCAGCGTCAGTGTAGCAAGCAACCCTGAGCTCTCGTTTCATATCTCCTCCATAAACAAGAAACATGTCTTTGGTATGCCTAAGATACCTTAGAATGTTCTTAACAGCAGTCCAGTGAGAATCACCAGGGTTCTGCTGAAATCGGCTTGTCATGTTCTGAGAGAACGCAACATCTGGTCTAGTGCATCTAACAGCATACATGATTGATCCTACTGCCGAAGCATAAGGAACTCTCTGCATGTGTTTTACCTCAGCAGGGGTAGATGCTCCTTGAGTCTTAGATAATTTTGAATCAGTTTGCATGGGAACAAAGCCACGTTTAGAATTATCCATGTTATACTTCTTCAAAATTTTATCTATGTAAGCACTTTGACATAAACCAATTAACCGTCTTGATCTATCTCTATAGATCTTGATTCCAAGAATATATGCAGCATCTCCTAGATCTTTCATAGCAAAACACTTTCCAAGGTAAGCTTTTACACTTTGCAACGTTGGAATGTCTTTTCCCATGATTAATATGTCATCGACATACAAGATTAGGAACACTACATTACTCCCACTAGCTTTGATATATACACATGGCTCATCGGGATTTTGAGTGAAACCAAAGTTCTTGATTTCATCATCAAATCTCTTATTCCATTGCCTTGATGCTTGCTTAAGTCCATAAATGGATCTCTGAAGCTTGCATACACGGTTTGGATATTTAGGATTGACAAAACCTTCAGGTTGCTTCATATAGACCTCTTCGTAAAGATGTCCATTGAGGAAAGCGGTTTTAACATCCATTTGCCAAATCTCATAGTCATAGAACGCGGCTATGGCTAAGAGAATCCTTATAGCTTTGATATCTGCAACAGGAGAGAAGGTTTCTTCATAATCAACCCCGTAGGTTTGAGTGAAGCCCCTCGCTACATATCGAGCTTTAAAGGTGTGTACATTGCCATCCATGTCGGTCTTCTTCTTGTATAACCACTTGCCGCTAACGGTTCTAGCGTTAGGAGGAAGGTCAACTAAGATCCAGACATCATTGTCTTTCATGGATTGCATCTCCACATTCATAGCATCAAGCCATTTTTCAGATTCAGGATCTGCTAATGCAGCTTTATAGTTAGTAGGTTCACCATGATCCCCTAACTCATGTTCCTCAACGTGAATGTATAAACACATACGGTCAGGAGCACGCCTAGTCCTTGTATACTTTCGAATGGGAGCTATATCACTTATAGGTTCATCAATTTCTTGATCATCCTCTTCATGATCGCTAGTGTTTTCAGAAGGATGTATATCTTCATCTTGAATTACTTCAAGATCTTCTAAACTCCCACTTGCTTCTTGATTCATAAGATTACTCTCTAGGAATTCAGCATTACGAGCAACAATAACCTTGTTCTCGGGTGGGTAATAGAAGGAGTAACCCATTGTTTCCTTTGGGTATCCTACAAAGATACACTTAATCGATCTGGGTTCAAGTTTGTCAGGTTTATTAAGCGTATCACGCTTAACAAGAGCCTCACATCCCCAGACCTTGAAGTAAGACAACTTAGGGGCTTGCCCATGCCATACTTCGTATGGAGTCTTTTCAACCTTCTTAGTTGGAACCATATTGAGAATGCGTGCAGCAGACTCAAGAGCATAATCCCAAAAGGACTTTGGAAGAGTTGTTTGTGCCATCATGGAGCGAACCATATCTAGTAGGGTTCTATTTCTCCTCTCAGACACACCATTATGTTGTGGAGTGTATGGAGGAGTTCTATGGGCAATAATCCCATGCTCCTTAAGATGATCCAAAAATTCATAACTCATAAATTCACCCCCACGATCAGAACGTAGTGCCTTTATGGTTTTACCGAGTTGATTTTCTACTTCCTTTTGAAACACCTTAAATGTTTCAAACACTTCATGCTTATGCTTTAGCAAGTAAACATAACCATAACGACTATAGTCGTCAGTGAAAGTGACGAAGTAGCTTGCACCTTGTCTTGACACGGTTCTGAATGGGCCGCATACATCGGTGTGTATAAGTCCAAGCAGATCTTTAGCCCTCTCCACTTGATGTGAATAAGGTTTACGTGCCATCTTACCAGATAAACATGAAACACACTTGTCAAAGGAATCATCATCATTTGACTTAAGCAATCCATCAGTTTGTAATTGCTTAATGCGTTTTTTGCTTATGTGGCCAAGGCGACAATGCCATAAGAGTGTAGAGTCCAAGTTAGACTTGGCCCTTTTGTTACTTACAACATAAATAGAACTATCGTTTGCATTAGAATCACACATATCAATTTCATATATACCATCACGAGGAATAGCACGAAAATAAAACATATTATCTTTCGAAACTGAAATTATTGCATTATTCTTAAAACGGTTAACAAAACCATCGTCATACAAACGGAAAACTGAAACAATCCCTCTAGAAATAGAAGGTGCGTAATGACAATTATTCAAAATGACTACTAGTCCACTAGGGAGAAATAATTGAAAAACACCAATGGCTTCGACAGCTGCACGATGACCATTGCCCACGTACAGGTTCAAAGCTCCTGGCTTCAGCTTCCTACTTATCCTTAGTCCCTGAGTAGTATTACAGATGTGAGTACCACAACCAGTGTCATAAACCCAGGATTTATTAGGAAAAGTAAAGAGTTCTATAGTGAAGATACCTGAAGTGCTAGCTCCTTGAGATAGCTTCTTCTTCTTCCACAACTCAGCGAGATACTCTGGACAGTTTCTCTTCCAATGACCAATGTCACCACATTGGTGACAAGTGGCGTCCCTTGCAGGATTCTCTCTCTTTGGTGGAGGGGGAATCTTAGCTCTAGGAGTAAAGTTTGCTACTTTCTTCCCTTTGCCATGATTCTTACCCTTCACAGCATTAGACGGTTTAGCCTTATTAGGCTTTTGGATCCTTCCTGCCCTAATAGCATTGATAGTGTTAGCAGTAGCAGGTGCAACCTTCTTTGGCAACGTCTTCTCATGTAGCTTGAGCATGGCATGCAGCTCAGGTATTGTCTTCCCCGGGCCATGCATATTGTAATCTTGCACGAACCTATCATAATCCTTGTTCAGTGAGGCTAAGATTAGGCTAACTGTAAGTTTCAGTGACACGGGATGACCGAGACGTTCCAAATTCTCTATGTAGCCCTTCATCTTTAAGACATAAGAGCTCACAGATTGTCCATCCATTTGTTTACACGCGTGAAAGGCACGTGCAACATCAAGGAGTTCTTGATCCGCTTGTTCAGTGAACATGGTTTTCAACTCCTCCATCATTGACCATGCGCCATGACCCTCCAAAAGCCTTTGGAGTTCAGGGGACATAGTCATGAGCATAAGGCCAGCAATTTCTCTGGACCTTTTAACCCAAGTAGGGTGGTACTCCGGGTCTTGTTGAGGACCTTCAACACCAGGAGGAAGAAACGGGAGATCAGGAATAGGTTGCTCAAGGTATTTAACCAAGTCATCAGTTTCGAGCGCTATCCGAAGAGCACGATACCAATCAACAAAGTTAGTTTCAGTCAGCTTCATTTTCTCAAGGAAAGACTTAACAACCGTGCTGTTTAAGCAAGAGGTAGAATTATTCATCTACAAAATAAAAGTTCAACGATTAGTATTTTCGATAATTACATTCTCAAAAGAATTAACTACCCAATTAATCATTATGAGACTAAGATCCTTGTTTGCACTCCCACTTAATGTTAGATGTCCGACCGTCTAATATCAAGTAGGGCAAGAGGTAAGCGTCGAGCGTTAATTGCATTACAAGTGCAACTCTTAGATTTATGAGACGATTCATGAATTTTATTGTTGTAGAGTGTTTGGATGGGAGTTCTCACATCTCTTTCGAGTACCATTGAACATCTCAAACAAACTTGTTCTACATGTAATAAATCATGAGTATGTTTCATCTCATCTTATGCCTCGGGTTCCGAATCTGACCGGGAACTCGACTTAAGTAGTACCAATTTAAAGCATGCAATAGTTGGCAAAGGTCTGACCAGTGACAAAAATCGCCTTGGGTGCATGATTCGCCCTAGGTCTGACCAGATGGCGAAAAACCACAACAAGTGCTATTAAATTAGATGGCAGAGACTTAAAAATTCAAATAGGTATCACATAAGTTTTAGAAAACAAATGTCAAAACGTGTAAAAGATGCATGCAATCATCCTTTAGCACAAGTTAAGAAAAACCTTTTGTTAACTTTTTTTTTTAGGCGTGTTTACCGCGGGAAAGCATTAAAGAATGATCAAACCCTATATCCTACTCTTCATGCGCCCGAAGGCGCAAGTGCTTGGGATAATTATCACATAGATGCCGAAACATTATGTGACATGGGAAACATTAAAGATCATTCAAACCCTAGATAGCTTGACTAGAACACGTAGTGCAATAGCAAGTCTATCATTAGTAAGGCACAAAATGGTGTTGTAATTTTAAGTATTATAAACCAATTAATTTTGCAAATCACGTCGTTGAGAAGATGGTTTATAAGCCATCATTACGGTATGTAAGCCCAACTCGAGTGACAATATGATTTTGCAAAATAATTAGATTATAATAAAAACAAGTTTCATAGATCTTATGTCAATATTAAGATTTGTTCAAAAACAAGTTTTAACAAATAACACATTGCCGATTCGCAAGGAAAAATAAGTGTATTAATATGACATACTTTTAAAGCTAGTTTCGATATAAGTAGAGATCCGTTTTTATAATTTCTAGAATCTTGTATTATACGTTTTGCAATTCATAATGGAAAACAAATAAGCACATAAAAACAGACTAGAAAGGGGTAGAAGAAGAAGACAGACTCTATGTGAAAGCAGTAAATCATATAAGATCCAAGATCTCAAGTGAGTCTTCCCCAATTTGAGGATCAAAGACCCTCACCAAGTTGCTAGGTACTTGGTGACGAGCATGCATCACAAACGTGATTGCTAAAGTCTTTGACGGATAAAAATAAAATTTTGTTTATTAACCAATTTAATAAACCTACCCAATTTTATTAGATCTAGATCAAGATTAAAATTTTATGGCAAGAATGCATGTTATTGCCATAGAAAATTAATAAAGCGAGTATTTAAGCGGATCTAGCGTGTTTATCTATGTGTAACCCATAAATGCCATACGATGACTCGCTTAACGACTTCCTCTTAACAATCTCATATTCCATACGGGTTAAATTTTACTTTATTCAAGTTTCAACCAACTTATACTCAAGGCGATATCCTACCTCATTTTCCAATAATTTCAACCTTATTTTAGACCTTAATAGGGAAATAAAATCTCAATATGATCAACACTTAATTTCCAATTCTATAACATCTTCATCAATAGTTATCAAATGAGTCACTAGTATGAAATGACTCGATCAGTCAATTAGACTTCTCGGAAAGGTACTAGTGGCATGAGGCTTTTGGGTAATGGTTCCAATGACAACCTCAAGTGCAACATTCACCCTTTCGATTTCAAATTTAAGAATTGGGTGACAACGAATCAGATGACACCTTTCCAGGTGGTAACGTTTTGTCAACCTCCACTTTATAAGGAAAGATCGTCATGGCATCGATATCAGATTTAGTCTCGCCAATTCTTCTTCAATATCACAATCAACTAATATCAACATTTCTACGAGTATCAACCATTTGTTGGGGTCATAAATATCCACAACTTGGTTTGGATCTAGGATAGCTAGAATTCCTACGAGAATAGCTTCGATTAATTTACTAGGGAATTTAGGGTTCCTTGTGACAATCTACGTCGTATAAATACCTCGTATAAATATCAAAATAATCATCAAACAATCATGTAAAAAAAATTACATCATATATATATAATCCAAGTTATATATATATTAAAATAACACTTGTCAGTCTGGCCTTGTCGGTAACTCGGGTATTCTTCGGCACCGTTATAGTCAAAAAAAATTTAGACATTTTTAGAAAAATATTTATAGTTAAAAGATTTTGAAATGTTTTATTCAAAACCTTAGTTTTAAAAATCTTTCGTTCTCTATAACGAGAGCTCTGGTACCAAACTATAACACCCCCAAATTTATACAACTCAATACAGCGGAAGACTCGTTGATGTTACGGGATAGCACATTACTCACATCATAGACAACGCTTAAAAATCGCGTTGTTTAATAGTAAAGCATTTCCATTCATAAATATCAAAGTTACATAGGTCCCAAGTCATAATCATTTCAAACAATTTTACAAAAGATTTGAATGGAAATTATTATTTAAGTGCGGGCCATGAATTCTTGTCGTCTTCCCGAGAATTACCTTCAAGTACCTGAGATAAAACATGTTAAAAGAAAAGGTCAGCGATAACGCCGAGTGAATTCATAGAGTTTAATAAAATCCATCAATATAATATCGGTATAAAATTATTACCGAAAATCATTTTGTACAAATCTTTGTAATAGGCCATAAAATAGCCGAAGTCATTTTTATACAAATCCTTATCGAAAATCATAATATAGGCATTTGCCTTAAAAATCATTATACGAGCCAATGTCGTAAAAACATCATACAATACGTCTTATGACGTTACATGGAGTTAAATAAAAACCGTTATATGATTATGGTTATGAAAACCAAAACACGAACATAATATCAATAGTAAGACCCCGTATTGCTAGTCAGGCAATATATCGTAATTTAATGCTTACATCAATATTTCGTTAATTGGATTATTATAAGCCGCATGACATTGTTACCTTACTACAACAGACAACGGGTAGCTAGCCCGAAACTCATTTGCCCATCTAAATTAGCGTGTGGTCACAACGGTCACGCTATGTAAATCTTCTCATACATAAATTCGCTTACCAATAAATGTGGCACGACGGGGATCAACCGTCATGGCGCGAACTGGGGTGATCGTCCCCAAATAGTACTATTATATGCATAAGCGTCTACCAAATCCCGGTAGTTCACAATTCATGCTAATGGGACTTTTAGTGACATAACCTAACTTTAATAATCCATTTTATTTCATCTATCGGGTCATTTAATCATTCATAGGGTCATACAATCATCCGGGTCCAAATCAATAAACAAACAATCGGGACAAATGGTGTCCTATTTTATAAAATCTAACATGTTATCTCCCTCGCGGGTTTATAAAATACTTCATAAAAACATTTAAAAGAGTGTGAGGCTATGAACTTACGTTGATGTGGGAAAGCGGGTTATCGGCAATTCGGACGTACGGTACGTGCTTCAATCACGGAAACCTAGACAAATAATACTCGTCTTAGACTCATGTCCAATGACTTTCAAAAAATAACAATTATGTATACATATGATGATTATATATATATGATGATCAAGTGGGTTTACATATTCTTATTTACTCATTTTTGTGTTATGTGCCGATAACTTTTATACTAGTTTTCTAGTTTTACCTATTTACGTGTTTTAGGTCCAATAAGCCTATTATAAGTTTATTAACTTGTATTAATCCATTTCATACTTGTATTATCAGTATTTATACTTTACATTTTGGGCCCAAATGGGTTAAGCCCAATAAATAAGTTTATAAGTGTTTTAGTCCATTTTGTTGTATTATTAGTCCAATAACGTTAACTTAGCCCGTTAATGTCTGTATGTTATATAGTTCAGGTTTTATCGGTTTTTACTTGTTATATATGTTTATATATCAGTATATGAGTTTTATAAAGTTTACATTAGACGGGTCCAACCGTCTAAGTTTTATTTGGCGAAAAACGTTAATTTTACGGTAATAGCCGAAAAAGTCGTAAAAATCATGTTTATAGTTTTTATACTTATAAATCTTATTCAACTACCATTTTTATAACATGTCCATTTATTTATCCTTATACATACTTATATAAATGTATTATATAAGTTAGTGGGTTTTAATTCACATTTTATACTATTTTTATTTGAGTGCTTATATAATACTATTATACTTTAATTTCCAAAATCTGATTTTTATTTTCATGTTCACCAAAACAGCCATATCTAGAGTTATATGGTGATAGAAGCTCAAATGTTTATGACATAAACTACATGATATGTGCTCCATTTAACTCTTCTATAGCTACTGTTGATTCAGCCTCTAAGTATTTTCTAAAAATCGTCCAAAACAGTGAACTCAGATTTGTACTTTAAACTTGTTTTGATCATATCTCACTCATCCTAATGATTCCATTGCATGGTCAACTCTCACATGTGTATGATATCTTATACTTACTGTAGATGGATTCTACTTCATCATTTTATCAGTCTAACATGTGGTTAGTTACTGTTTTTATACAGCCTACCATTTAAACAAGATTTACCCATTTTTACATGTAGTTTGTCATCTTTTTACCCATGATTATCAACACCAAATCCCCACACAATATTTTTATCATCATACATATATACATTTAAGAAGAAAATACATGATTACATAATCAAAATTAACAAAAGGATGGGAAGAACTATCTTTATACCACCAAAGTGATGAAAATATGGGATTGATGATGAACAAGACTTGGTTTTGGGCAACCAATCTTATGAGATATCAACACCACTTCTAGGATCACCAAATATTTGTAGACTTCTCCAAAAATCAGCCCTTGATCTTCATGGAAACTCCTTGCTAGTTGTTAAAATCACCTCCAATCTATAGAGCTTCAAAAGGGCTTCATCATATGTAGAGATAACATATGATTTCATGGTTAGTTTTGATCAAAATGGGTGTTTAGGGGGAGAGGGTGGACGAATTTTAGAGAGAAGTAGGAGAGAATGAGAGTGGTTTGCATGGATTGAAATGGTGGTATGAGAAGCTAGTTGTTTTTGTGTTAGATGGTAGCTTAAGTGTAAGGCTAGCTTACACTTGTAAGCTAAGTGCTAAATTGATGCCACATCTTTGATGTGGTGTCCATACTTGGGCCGTCCCATGTTATAGTGGGGTGGGAAAATTTATTTTGTCCCATCCCGCTAATTTACGGGTACTCCTCGATTCTAGTTTCCTCGATTTGCGTGCCCTCGGGTCGTTTCACGAAAAACGTTTTTATAAATTATGAATCAACGGCACAAAACGAATCCGATAAAAACTGTCTCATCAAAAACGGAGTTCAAAAACGTAAATACGTAATCCTAAGGTTTCCGGTTTAGTCGTAAAGGACGTTAAATTAAAATCGTAAGTCCTAATCTCTTCTCGTGAATTTGTGAGTTTATGAACCAACACAAATTTAAAACTCCAAAATAATATTCACGGATAAATTTATTTTCTGAAATGTCAGACTGTCACCAAAAACGGTGTATGTAAACGTAAGCACGTAACGTAGAATCCTCTGGTTTAGACGTAGTCGATGCTACTTCAAGACGTAAATCCAAATTTCTTCCCAAAAATAAGTGAGTTCATAATTTAACATTAAAATAATGTTTTTAAATAACACTTGAGAATAAAATATCAACCATAAATTGATGGATTGTCACAGAAAGCAAGAAAAATACGCAGCCAAGAGATAAAGAAAATAACAATTGAAGCATTGAA
The DNA here is from genome assembly GCA_025667525.1 of Glebionis coronaria. NCBI lineage: Eukaryota > Viridiplantae > Streptophyta > Magnoliopsida > Asterales > Asteraceae > Glebionis > Glebionis coronaria. Next base: position 22,963,230 of record CM046878.1, on the reverse strand, counting down.
GGACAAGTGGGTGCAAGTGAAGATTCTCAGTAGTCATTAAAAAAAAGAAGCAACATGAACAGTAGATTGTGGCTTGGGTGCACCGTGATGTCCGGCTAATTTTTTGTAATTCCTTCTGGTAACTTTATTTTTAGTTTGATCATTACTCTTGGATTATCATATTTTTATTATATTGATTTATGATTTATTTATAAATTATTTTTATCGATTTAATATTATGTTTAATTATTTGTGTGAGACAATTTATTGTTAGTTAACGATTCATACTTATTTTGTTTAGTTAAAAAAAAGATGTTCGTATAATAAACATAAGTTGTACCTAAATAAATTATTAAAACATAATTATTGGTTGGATTTATATAAGATTTATTATCGTGAGTCATTGATAAACATAATAAATACCGACATTAATTTATTCATATTAAGTCGAAATAATCTTTGTAATCAGTTCGAAAAGTTTCGATAATCCATAAGTTTGATCAACCATAAATATTAGGAGCTGGAAGGAATTACATTTTTCTTTTAATTGTTTACAGCTTTATTTTCTTTTTCTAGCTTTATTATTGGCTTAATAATTATTTTCATTTTTAATCCGCATTTTGATTATCAAAAGTATTTTAGTTGTTAGATTTCAAAACCAAAACTTTTATTGATCAGTGATCACCCCAAAACTTAAACTAAAACCACATATTCCTCGTGGATCGATACCCGCTTACCCTATCTAGTATAAGGTAATTAGGTTATTTTTGACCGGCACTTCAACGCCGATCAGCGTGTCGTTCTATTGGCTGGTCTCATAATGGGTTTTGGGCCTAGTATTACACCAGCAATGCATACAGTTCTATCGTGCTATAGCTACTGTGAGTGTTTGGGTTGTTTCCTCAGCATTGGTTTAATGACTGAGTATATATGAACTTTTCTCCTATGATCACATTAACCGCATACCGTATTCCATTTAACATTTAAGTTAAGATATCAAAGTAATATGATATCAAGGATAATGTAGTTCTTCTGAGACAACTACCTCATATCTTAAAGAATAAAATATGAAGTAACACAATATAATATCAAGACTATTATAGACATGCACATTAGTTATGCATTTATTGATAGTTGTAGCTGAGAGTTCCAAATGCATATACGAAGCTATGGGATGGCTGATATGAGATGGCTGCTTCATCCTCAAGGACTTTCATTGGATTATGTTTATCACAACGGGTATTTCAAGCTTAAACCTTAGAAGATCAACTTAAAGATTACGGACGTGTTTGGGAATGCGTTCGGCAAACAAGTTTTGCATTTTTGTTCTCTCCTTACTTGAAAAGATTAAGAGAAGCCTTCTGTTTGCTTCATTGTCAGCGAACTGATCCAACCGTTAACATCGTCTTATATTTCATGTTCATTTTGCTTGGAGTGTACTTTTTCAAAGCCTTGTGTTTTCTTTATTATTCTGGATACTGGTACTCATTAGATATATGCAAGTGTTTTGTGGTTTAAGACACCAATTCTTATTGTTCTCGTGTTGTATTTGAATAACGAACTGACACTCTTATTTCCTTATGCTTGAAATTTCTTTTTTCTACAGCTGGTTAATTTAAAACAAGTAAATTTATGGCGACTGAGCAAATAGGAAATGAACGTCAGCACAAAATAGTTGGCTTTTATAAACGGTTGTAAACTAATGCATGATGATCTTGGATTTGAAGAAGTAATAGCTATTATAAACTGTTATAAAGTGATCTTTGCTGTAATAAAGTAAACGGGTCAAAATGGATAATTGATAATAACTTTGAAAGTGCTCCTTAGATTTGAATAAGTATTAGCTGTTACAAAGTGATACAAATATATTTTGGTGGTGCAGATGTTGTAGCCTCATATGGGTTCACCAAATGACACGGTCTCATGGCCATGGAGGTGATTTATATCTCGACCTTCTAAAGCCAAGGGCTGCATAAAAACCACTTTAACTTGATAGCTTATTTAATACAAGAATGTGCTTACCTGTGTTACGTAAGTAGCTGATATAAGGTAAACCAAACACATCATTAATAGGATAAAAATTGTTGTCAGCTATGCTTGTTACTTGAGTATCTTCCTCAGGATTAGTACAACCTTAGAAAACAAGAACAACAGTGCGTAAAGTAACTTTGGAAAAGGATTACACACAAAAATACAGCCTAACTGTAAAACCCCCATGCTTTTACCATGAATAGTACCCTTACGATAGTACGTACATGATTAGAACTTTCCTTTTATAACATGTTTACGTTTCACATACAAGAATTTCAAGTATTACGTACATGTTATAACACGATAAGTATTTATTACGTATTAACACACGATAATTATTTCAATAATAATTATAATCACGAACATACGAACATTAAATCATGAACGTAAATTAAACACGAGCTAATATTACGTATGTATGTATATTTATTACGATCACAAATAAATATATTAAGTCACGAACGATAATTAATTAAATTACGTAAAACACGAACACGAGAACACACTTATATTTTAGACACGGAAAATGTTTGGGTTACCCTTATGTGGGCCCCATACCCGCGGACACACAAGAGAAAAAGGGCCTAGCCCATTAATTTTTACTAAACAACGAATTAAGGAAAAGTTATTTTCATAATAACACATTTATTGAAAACAAGAAAAACCCTAAAAGCTTTTCTCCTTGCTCCTTCGTTGGCCGCCGGGTTTACATCACCAAAGGGGTGTTTCGGTTTGATTTTGGTGTTTGATTAATTGCAAGGATCGTTAGTGTGTTCATCCTCTTGATTTCACGTGATCGGTATAAACCCTAACTTCTTTTATTTTATGTTTTGATTTATTTAATCACATAAAATCATGAATGTTTTTAATAAACTAATTAAAAACAAGTGTAAACATGTTGTTTTAATCATGGGGTTAATCAAATAAGTGTTTAGGGGTGTTTGTTGTTTGGCCGACACCTAAACCGAGCCCGAAGGGGGTCTCGGCTTGGTTTAACTCGCACCACCGAGACCACATGGTCTCGGTTTGGTGGTGGTGGTGTCACGGCAGCAGTAAGGAGGGGAAACCCCGACCTAGGTCGGGTATGGTGATGTTTTGGGTCCGGTTCACACATGTTTAGATTTAAAGCACGGTCCGGTTCATGAGTTATTTTTACAAGGTTTAATATTTTTACAAGTTATATTTTTTTACAAGACTTAAATTAAATTAATGGAAAACATGAACATGATTAATTTAATTTATATGACTTAGGTTATTAATTTTATTATTAATGCATGAATTCTAACCTAAGTATTTTCCATTTAATTAGACTATATAATTAATTAATTATTAAAACCATGACTTATAATTAATTAATTTACATGACTTAGGTTATATTATTAATAGTTAATAATACATGTTTTAACCTAAGTACCTATAGTTTATTTAATTCACATGAAATAATTAATAAACTATAATATATAATCACTTGACTTAGAATAATAATCAGTAAACACTTAAGCTTATATAATTAGCTTAATTATCCAGCTTATATCTAATTATGGAAACTTTCTATTTTTAGAAACTTATTTAATTAAGGCAACTAATCTATTTTTGGAAACTTTCTATTTTTAGAAACTTATCTATTTTAAGCAGTGAATCTATTTTTGGAAACTTTCTTTGGAAACTTTCTATTTTTGGAAACTTTCTATTTTTGGAAACATTCTATTTTTGGAAACTTTCTATTTTTGGAAACTTTCTATTTTTGGTAACTTTCTATTTTTGGAAACTTTCTATTTTAGGAAACCTGCTATTTTTAGAAAGTTACTTATTATTACACAACAAGTATAATAATACATGAATACAAGTAATACTTAATCAGAATAGACAGAATATATGATAAACACAGTACAAAGCTTAAATCAGTAAAACATGACATCAACATATAAAACGAGCTAAGACATGATATAAACCGGTTACGTACTTAGTAATCAGATACTTATACACGTATGTATTTATGTAGCGTTAGTGATACCGAAGTAGGACTATCTTCCGTTCGTCTTCTTCGTTCACTGGACACAAGGTACGGATTCTCCGTCCTTTCAATATGGACATTCTTCCTTATTAGGATTTCCCGTATGCAGCCAACTGTTTTCCCCAGTATATGTTTTATATGTTTTTGAATTGCTTATGTTTAATTAGAATACCTAAAGCCATATACATGTATGACCAGTTTCACCTAGTTATGTAGGTACCATAACCATAACACTGGAGGCATCAGTGTTATGACTTCACCACGACGGAGTGATAGCTCGTGGCGTCCCTTCAGCTTTTGGCCATATCATTATTATTATCATGTGGGGCGCATGGGTGCATCGTAGTTTACATATTTTCAGCAGATTACTCAGTGTGAATGTGGTGTGTGCCTTGCATCCTTCACAAGGTGTTGATCCCTCCTACCCAAAATCAGTATATTAAATTAGAGGCAGCCCCTCTAATTTGCATGACGAGGTCACCCCTCTAAGTATTCATGCACGTTGATATTTCATGACCTATATTGGTTAATGGTAAAATATGTTAAACAGTTTTTACAAGATAACATAAGACTTTTCAAACTATAAAACCAGTTTTACTAAGATATAACCAGGTTATCCAGGACTTAGTCTTTTCCGATGCTTCATGTTTATATGCTTATATTATTCATGCTATACTTGTATATCCGTGCACTGAGCGTATTGCTCAGCCGTTTTCCTTTTCATGTTCCCAAAACGACAGGTAATCAGGGACGCTCGTAGACTTTAAGCGTACGTGCATATGGATTGGAAGCGTCCTAGCCTTCTTTACATTTATGCATTTATCTATACTTTGATACTCATTTCCATGGACATTGTTTAGTCCTTTCATTTACAATACTTATGTTTGTGTATGATGTGTTCTACTTTTGGGATACTGATGTTTGATTCCGGTATTTCCTTTATGGTCATGTAATGTTTAGACTTTTATCCTTGTATGCTTTGATGACACGCCATAATCACGCGTGACATTCCATTTATCAAAATTGGGTGTTACAATTATGGTATCAGAGCCAAGGCCTCGACCAGTAGGCTCTTAAAACACGACCTGTGATTCGTGGGTAGTCACTATGGTCTTCCTAGAACTGACAGTCGGTTTTCATGCATTCATCATTTTCATGCATACATATATATGTCATTGTCGCAGGTTTATGACTAAGTAATGGTTGGTACAGGACTGGCCCTATTTAGTCGCATGTGTTTATCGAAACTTTTAAATTTGGGACCGACCCATAGGCGTCCCCTCGCCATGTCTTTTGTTTTGGGTGAACTGACCATAGGCGTTCACTCTCGCGCATACAAAAGTTTTCATAAAACTGCATCATGCATTCATGTACTAGTTTTCTTGCATAAAATTTTTGTCATGATTTATTGCTATAAATTCTTTTCATGTATATGGTTTATGTTTTGATCATTTTATTCATGTATTTTATGTTATACTGTCAGATGGTTCTCACATGCGAGCAGGAACAACTCAAATGCAGCAATCCAAGCTGCAATGCAAGCTATGCTTCCTCAAATGAGGAACGAAATCAGGGCTGAGGTTCAGGCTGCCAACAATCAGCAGCATCACCCAGTATCTCCTCATCATCCTCCAGCAACATTGGCCACATGGCTGGAGAGATTCAACAAGCTCCGTCCTCGAGCTTTCGAGAGAACAGATAGCCCCAGTGAAGCTGAAAGCTGGTTGGCTCACATTGAGAAGATCTTCGATGCTATGGGCTGTGACCCTGTTTTCAAGTCGAGGTTGGCATGCTACCGGTTCGAAGGTGATGTGTTAGCATGGTGGATAGCACTGAAGCAGTTTGAGGGAGGTGATGATTGGGTGGCTGGTTTGACATGAGCTCAGTTCAGTGATAGGGTGATGGAGCAGTTCTTTCCCAAGGCTGAGCAAGACTAGCTGAAGAGAGAGTACCATGGGATCCGACAGAGAGATGGGGAGAATAGCAACGAGTTCATGCAGCACTTTCTTCGCTTAGCTGGTTTCCTTGGTGCAGCAGCAGGTACTCCTGAAGAGCAGGCGCACCACTTCAAGTGGGCTCTTCGTACATCGGTCGCAAACAATTTGGTGTGTGCTACGTTCAACACGGTAGCATAAGTGGCCGATGCAGCACGTAAGCTGGAGATGCTGTAGGAGAAATATGAGTTCAGGGAAGCAGAGAGACCCGATAAGAGGTAAACATTCGTATTCAAGCGGTGACCAATCCGTATTCTTTCAGTATATGTCAATATTTCATCTCTTTAAATTGTATCTTCTAGGCAGAAGACTGGGGACCGGTCTCAGCCGGCTACTCAGCAACAGCCTAATCAGCCCAAGGGAAATGGTCAGACTAACGACAATTCTGCTACGGATAGGCGTGGCGGTAATGATAATTACCGTAACAACGCTGGACACTCCAACAGCAGCAGGTCCTTATACTTATGCATTTTCTTATGATTACATGTTATAATTCTTAATTCTGACACATTAGAAAATCTTCTACCATGAATCATGGTAACAGTAGGGACCAGAACCAGAGAGGTTCACAGCCTAACTGTCCAGCTGTCACTGGTATTAAATCTTACGATTATCCGCATTGTCCTTTGTACCCTATTTGTCATGTCTCATGTATAGTGTTTTTATCAGGTTCTCAGCCAGTCAGGACACCTGCTGGAGGATATACTCATCCGCTTTGCTCTACTTGCCACCGTAGGCACCCAGGGCCATGTCATCGCGACAGTGACGCATGCTTCAAGTGTGATCTTTCTGGCCATTGCATGAAGGACTGCCGCAAGGGCGAGATGAAGGGCACATCGGGACATGCTGATACCAAGTCGCCTCCTACTACTGGACGCGTTTACACGACATCTCGCGATCTGGACAACAAGTCTACAGGTACCATCACTGGAATCTTGTATATGTATGGTCAAGCTGCATGTGTTCTGTTTGATACGGGTGCTACTCACTCGGTCATTTCTACTGCTTATGCCAATAATGTTAGGATACTCCCTATGCCACTAGAGAATAGACTCAGTATTTCCACACCTTTGAGATACTCTGTACTTATAACCCATGTGTACAAGAGCCTTCCCCTAGAGTTTGACGACAAGGTTCGTCCTGTTGACGCACTTCCGCTGGACATGAATGATTTTGACATGATTTTGGGCATGGATTGGCTATCCAAGCATCATGCTACCATAGACTGCCATTCATATCGAGTCATCTTCGATGATGTTAATGCACTTGAGTACATTCACAATGGGTTCGTACCTGGCAGGTCTGTACAAATCATATCAACCCTGCAAGCACGTGCACTACTTTCACATGGTTGCGAGGGTTATCTAGCTACTATTCATGACATGGATGCTGAATCACCATCAATTCAGGATCAGTTGATAGTGTCAGAATTTCCAAATGTATTTCTAGAAGAACTTCCGGGTATACCACCTGCACGTGAAGTAGAATTTAATATCGAGCTCATCCCAGGAGCTGAGCCGATTTCCAAGGCTCCTTATCGCATGGCTCCCATAGAGTTGAAGGAGCTGAATGATCAATTGCAAGAACTTCTGGAACGAGGCTTTATTCGACTGAGCGCATCTCCATGGGGCGCACCGGTCTTATTTGTTAAGAAGAAGGACGGCAGTATGCGTCTTTGCATAGACTATCGCGAGCTCAACAAGATTACCATCAGGAATAGGTATCCACTACCACGTATAGATGATCTGTTTGACCAACTCCAAGGGGGCCAAACATTTCTCCAAGATTGATCTAAGGTCAGGCTATCATCAGCTACAGGTTAAGGAGCAGGACATCGGCCAATACTGCTTTCCGTACACGCTATGGCCACTAAGAATTCGTAGTCAAGCCATTTGGCCTTACCAATGCTCCAGCAGTGTTCATGGATTTGATGAACAGAATCTTCCATGAATTTCTGGACAAGTTCGTCATTGTCTTCATTGATGACATCCTGATTTTCTCTAAATCCAAGGAGGAACACGAAGACCATCTTCGTACAGTGTTGGAAATACGTTTTTCGTATAAAGAAAATCTCGGTCACTCCAACAATATAGTTATAGGCTCGTAGTATTGTTTAAGTAATGTTTATGAATAGCCCGACCCATGAGCATGTTCATGGGCCGGAGGCCCAAGTCCAATTAAGGACTTGGGTATATAAACCCCTTTCCACCATGGAAAGGGGTGTTGGTTGTTTTATTTTCTCTAGTAATACACATAGTTTTCTTTCACTTCTCTCTCTTGTTTCTCTCTCTAGAAAAACATCAACCCTCTTGAAATCAAAGATTATCTCGATTCAACAATTGGTATCAAGAGCTATTGGATGAAATATAGGTTGGTCTTTGTGTTGTTCATGCTTATTTAAGCATTTCGTGGTGTGTTTGATCTTTTTTACCAAAGCTTCAAAAAACATTTTCGTGTTTTTAGTGTTCTTCATAAGTCGTATACCTTCTTCATTGTTGTATTAGTGATTTGGGTATCTTGGTTTCGGTTAAAACACAAATCTTTTGGATCAAAGTTAGGAATTTTTCTTGCTTCAACTTTGCGAAATTCATCTGTCCATTGCAACTGATTCCATCGAAAAAGTACAGGTAAGTACGACTCGATCGCAATAACCCTAGGGTTTTACTTTGCGATCATAGGTATTCCGATACCCTTATTCCGACGCATATTGCGATCGCTCATTGCGATCGTGGATTGCGACGGTTGTAAGGTTTATTGAAACGTCACTCTGTCCAAATTTTATTGGCCATATTGCGATCAGGGATTCCGATAGTGTCTTATTCTGATACTTGTAGCATTCCGACAGATCTCATATTCAGACAGTAGACATTCCGATAAAAGGGGTATTCCGACAGATCCTACATTCCGATACTTGAGACATTCCGATAGAAGGGGTATTCCGATAGATCCTACATTCCGATACTTGAGACATTCTGATAGAAGGGGTATTCCGACAGATCCTACATTCCGATACTTGAGACATTCCGATAGAATTTGCTTCTTGGGATAAAAAGTTGCATAACTTAGAGGATTTTTCTATTGTGCATTATTTTGGTAATTTTCAAAAACACACGCAACAAAAAGATAACAACATCTTTCATTCAACAATACAAAAACACATAACCTTATTTCATTGCTCGATCATTTTTGATAATCTTTATTCAAGGGATCATAAAATGAATTCAAATTCATATATGCCAACAATGACATCGCTTACCGATATTTCAATCATCTCGGGTACCAACACTCGCCCACTGTTGCTCATCAAAGACTTATTTGAAGCATGGCAAGGTCGCATGAAAACTTACATCATGTGTAAACCCAATGGTAGACTTATGCTTCAATCCATTGAAAACGGTCCACTAGATTGGGGAGAAGTTACTGTCAATAACGTGACACGGACAAGGTTGTATCATGAGTTACCGGATGCTAACAAACTCATTGCCGATGTAGATGAAAAGGCCGTTCAGACAATACTTCAAGCCCTTCCACCCGATATCTATAGAATGGTAAGTGAATACACAGTGGCAAAGGATCTTTGGGATCGATTAACTGTTTTGTTACAAGGTACTTCTCTAACTAAGCAAGAACGAGAGTGTCAATTGTATGACTTGTTTGATAGGTTTACATACATTCCAGGGGAAACTCTTCACGATTACTACTGGCGTTTCACTACTTTGATGAATGATATGAACGTGTATAATCTAAGGATTGCTCAGTTTCAACGAAACACCAAGTTCTTGAACACGCTACCCCAAGAGTGGAGTCAATATGTCACCGATGTCAAGATGATTCGAGATTTGCACAAGTCAAATTTAGATCAACTCTATGCTTTCTTGCAGCAACACGAGAAGCACGTGATCCAGAAACGCATCTCTCAGGGATCTTATCAAGAACCATTGGCATTAATGGCAAATCAACCAACATTGTCATATCACAACTCTCCATTTGCTTTGGGACACCAATCTTCCTATCAACCATTTTATCAAACACCAAGCTTCCCACAGTATTCGATCTTGCCACAACCGCCTACATCTTATCACCAACAATACAAGCAACCAGCAACATCATCACAAGGAGACTCACATTAGTTACCTTACGTTGCACAACAGTATTCACCTTATCAACCTCCAACAAACCCTACCATCACCTATCAACAACTTGAGGCTCCTCAACCCCATTACTCACAACATGTTAGTGTTCCCTCAAATCAGCTTGTAGCTCAATCAGCACCAACATTCTATTGTGATGATGAGATTCTTGTCCCTGAGTTTAGACAAGGGGATAATCCTACTGATATACTTGCTCAAATGTCTGCTTATCTCACTCAAACATTGAACAAACGAGGTTACAGAGGACCAGCTCTAACAAACAATCAGTTAAGGAACTCTTCTAACTCTCGACAAAAAGCTACAATTCAAGATGGCAGAGTAATGGTGCAACCACTTCAGGGGAGACCAAGTTCATCTAATGCTGGTGCACGTCCATCTAACACTGCTGCTACAAGGGGTAATAACACTGGCAAAATGAAGATGATTATATGTTATAACCGCAAAGGGGAAGGGCACATGGCTCGAGAGTGTAAGCAGCCCAAGAGGAAAAGGGATAACACATGGTTTCAGGAGAAGATGTACTTGGTGAATGCTCAAGCCCAAGGATGTGAGCTCGATGAAGAAGAGTTAACATTTCTCGTAGATCTGGGAGTTGCGGACACTGACGGTCTCACAGCAGCCATCACAAACAATGCCGCATATCAATGTGATGATCTGGATGCATACGACTCTGACTGTGATGATCTCAATACCGCCAAGGCAGCTCTCATGGCAAATCTTTCACTTTATGGAGCTGACATAATTTTTGAGGTACCAAATACTGCCACGGATACTAGTATTGTGCCTTATCAAGTTGAGCAAGTGCCTGAGTATCCGGAACAGCCTCCGGTGGTTAGTAACTCAAACGAGGAGACAAACAATGATAGCAATATCAATGCAAGTCCCCAGACTTTAAGTGAACAACACCGGGAGCTATTACGACTACAAATTCGTTTGCTCAACCCGATTTGGTTATGGTGTCGGCATCTATGCTTGGCCAAATGAATAATTCGGTCCTTAAAACCCTCAGTGTTAATCAGACTTTATCTGCCGAGCTTGCTTTGTATAAGGAAAAGGTTAACACCTTGGAATTAACTCCAGTGACCACTACCTTAACCAATCCTGAATTTGATAGGTTTAGGAAAGTCCAAATGGATAATTTGCTAGAAATTCAGAGTTTAAGAGCAAATCTTTCGAAAGAACTTAAAGAAAAAGAGTCAGTCGTTAATAATTTTCAAAACCTACAAACGGATTTCGAAATTCTCGAGTCTAAAAGGGTTGAAACGGAAATTAAGGCATCTGAGAAAGTTAAAAAGACTGAAGTTTTGCTTTTAAAACAATACTCGGCTTCACACTTAGTACACTTGTTTCATTCTTCCTTTAATGAATTCACTCTATCGCGTCTAATAGACCTACCACCTAACCCGGGGTATGCAAAGCAAGCATTTAACCACAACCTACGACTTTATGATGCAACAAAGTTAGGATTGGTCTTAGATCCGATTGTGTTTTCCAATGAATCTGAGAGTATGTCACTACATGAAGAGAATCGGTCAAAAGTAATTTTTACATATCCTGAGTATGATTATGCATAACTTAATGCAACGTATACAAAAATAGATCTTAGAACTCGCTTTAATATGCAAAAGGAATTTATCCATGCACCAGTTTACATGCCTACTAGAGAAAGCCTTAGTATACTTCCTACACTTGTTAATTTGGACGAAGCGAAGGAAATTCCTAAGAATCTTCCACCGGTAAGTACGGTATTGCTAAGCTTGGAAGAGATTGAGCGATACCTAACCGGATTTGACAAGGTCTTCAAGGAATGTACGACTTCAACGGCTCAAACCGCTGGAGAATGGGCTTTCGAACACATAAAAACGGTGTTTGAGAAAGAGATCGTTCCGTTTGTAGACAATATTAAAGGTGGTTTTATCGATCTTGCGGAAAATCTTAGTTTCGAAATGGGTGAAGTTCGAAAAGTTTTCTATGAAATGGATGATGCTTATGAACAACATTTAATTGAGAAAGAAAAGATTTTGTCAGAATATGACCGATTCTTAGAACATATAGTGTCTCTCGAAGTGATGCAAGTTGTTACTATTGAATTTACTGTTGTTATGACATCTGTTGTGCATAAATGTGATGATGTGCATGATATATCTGTGACTATTGTTGAACCTGTGAATAATGTAGATAATCATTCTTGTCATGAGTCTAACGCTGAATTTTTAAAGCTTCAAGACTCTTATTACTCACTTTCAAAACGTTTTGATGAGCTTCAACAACACTGTATATCTCTTGAAATTGAAAATAAATCTAACAATGAAACTCTTTAAAAAACAAATGTTTGTGAAAACAACGTTGAGACAAGTGACAAGATGATTCAGGTAATGCAATCATTAGAGGAAGATGTGACGAGACTTAAGAGTGAATTACTAGCAACAAAAACACAACTAGAGGCTGAAGAGACTAAAAATCATGTCCTAGAAAATAGAATTACTTCTATACTAGGAGAGCGTGAACAGTAAGGCAGAGTGACTCATAAAATTATGGTTCAATAGAAGAACGCCTCGCTTTTAATGCGACAGAGCAAAAGTTATTAGTTGACCAACTGAACAAGAAATGTGAGGAAATCTCTGACCTAAATATTCAGCTCATAGACAAAAACATGGTTATAGCTGAATTAAAGGAGACACTTCAACTCAAAGGACGAGAAGGTGTTGATAATCCAGCTACAGTCTCTGCCCCGTCCTCTAGTGCCCCAAAAACCAACAAGGTGGTGATCACTGAGAACCCGTACCATAAGAACAATCCACTAGCATATAAGTCCTATATGGAGCACACGGTTGAGTACGCAAATTTTGCTAGGGAAGAGTTAGATGATCTCTGTAAACTTGAACCTAAGAATAGTCACTATTACCATGCTCATGCTTTCATTGAGAGGGTACAACAATGCTTAGAGCACTTGAAGTACATAGGACAACCGGGTTCTGCACCACTTAAACAACAAACCCCCACCATTGCCATTACCCCATTCAATAAGACCCCAGGAGCTAAGCCTGTTTTAAACACACCCATCAAGGCTAAGTCAAAATCTGTAACTAATGTTCCCTTGGCTTCTACAGGAGTAATTATGTCTACTAAGGCTAAAGGATCTCAAGACAAGAAAGATAGGATCAAGCCTTCCACTAGTAGGACTGATAAGAAGAAAGTAGAAGTTCACCCTAGGAATGCTATTTCAGTTTTAAATAAAAAGAATCATGTAGATAAGACAAAAGGTTCTCCCTCTGAGTGGAAACCTAAGCAAAATGTGAATTCTAATTTGAAATGTTGAAATTGTAATGAATGCATGTTTTCTCAGCGTCATGATTTATGCCTTGTTGACCATGTTAATGAAATGAATGCCGTTAGAAACAATCTTGAATAGAAACCAACGGGGAAGAAATTCACCCAGGTTGGATGGCAATGGTTACCCACTGGTAGGACCTTTACTACAAATGGAACTAAGTGCCCTTTAACTAGGATCACATCCACTGAAGTTAGGTCTCAGCGTCCTTTAAAAAGGAACACAAGCACTAAAAAATGGAAAAAACGCCCTTTCACTAGGTCTGCCTCCACTATTGTGCCTATCAGTGATGATGTCCCCAGTCAAAAAGTACCTCAGAATACTAGACAACTAGAATCTAAGCCAACAACTAGTAAGAAAACTTGGAAGCCTAAAAACTCTTCTGATAGAAAATCTAAGATAATTACATCTGTACCTGCTAACTCAGAGGAACAATTAGATTCCGATACATCGTCTTTGTTTGGTGATATTTTCAGGTCGTCCAAATTATTCTTTGGTATTTGGACTCGGGGTGCTCCAAACATATGACTGGAGACCGCTCGATGCTCAGAAATTTTGTCAGCAAGTTTCTAGGAACGGTGAAATTCGGCAACGACCATATTGCGAAGGTCATGGGTTACGGTGAATATCAAATTGGGAATGTTACGATTTCATGGGTATATTATGTGGAGGGACTTGGTCATAATTTATTTTCAGTGGGACAATTTTACGATTCAAACCTTGAGGTGGCTTTTCGACAACATACTTGCTTTATTCGCGATCTTGCAGGAAATGATTTGTTAAAAGGTTATCGAGGGGATAATCTCTACACATTGTCCATTCAAAACATGATGGCCGCCTCTCCTGTATGCCTTCTCTCAAAAGCATCTAAGACCAAGTCATGGTTGTGGCATCGCCGGTTATCTCATCTTAACTTTGATGCTATTAACCATTTAGCTAAAAAGGAACTTGTTCGTGGTCTTCCAAAACTTAAGTTCGACAAGGATCATTTATGTTCCGCGTATTCTTTGGGGAAAAGCACCAAGAAATCATACAAACCTAAAGCTGAAGACACCAACCAAGAACCACTGTATCTTTTGCACATGGATCTTTGCGGGCCAATGCGTACGGCTAGTGTGAGTGGTAGAAAGTATATCCTCATCATGGTGGATGATTTCTCTAGGTTTACATGGGTAAAGTTCTTAGCAACCAAGGATCAAGTACCAAACTATATCATTACTTTTCTTAAGATGATCCAAGTACGCCTTAATGATACTGTTCGCCGCATTAGGACTGATAACGGAACTGAGTTTGTTAATCAGACTCCACGAAATTATTATGAAGAGGTTGGTATTTATCATGAAACTTCAGTGGCTCGCACTCCACAACAAAATGGTGTCGTTGAAAGACGCAACCGTACACTTATGGAAGCTGCTATAACTATGTTGATTTATACGAATGCTCCTTTATTCTTATGGGCTGAAGCAGTGGCAACCGCATGCTATACCCAAAACCGCTCCATCATTCGTAAACGCCATGGTAAAACTCCATATGAGCTACTTCATTGACATAAACCCAATATTTCATTTCTTCATGTGTTTGGTGCACTTTGCTATCCGGATACTAATAATGAGAATTTGGGCAAACTTCAACCGACGGTTGATATTGGAATTTTCATTGGTTAATCACTCGCAAAGAAAGCTTACTGAATTTATAACCGTTGTCTTGGCAAGATTGTAGAAACTTTCGATGCCGATTTTGATGAGCTGACAGCGATGGCTTCTGAGCAACACAGCTCTGAACCCGCATTACATGAGATGGGAACCGGTACGATTAGTTCTGGATTAACTCCCAACAATCCTACTTCTCCATCATTTATACCACCTACAAGGCCCGAGTGGGATGAGTTATTTCAACCTATGTTTGATGAATTCTTTGATCCACCTAGTAATGATTCTCTAGCACCTGCAGCAATAGCTCCGATTCCCGAAGTTGTTGCTCAAGATAATGGAAATCAGTCCGAGACATCTACTATTACTATTGAAGATCATCAATTCCTAATGAAATGGATGCGGCGGTAGCTTATCGGAAACCCAGAGTCTTTACTTGATCCAGGATATGTGATGTATATCCTATTCCATAGTGATCAATAAATCGACTAATAAGTCGTTTCATGGCAGTTCCGTCTATCATTTTATTGTGAAAGACCTGAGTGGGTCGTTCTGCCATCAGTACCTCCATATTCCTAATGATGTTGAAGAGGATTACTACGATCACGATTTGGAATTTGCTCACTTACAAGAGCTTCCTTTCTTTGGTTCACAAATACCTGAAAACCCAAACGGTGTCAGAGGAAGCTCCTGCAATCGTTCACTCCCAACCACCACGGACTGAAACTCACAACACAAAATGGACAAAGGATCACCCAATCCGCAATATTATTGGTGACATCAATCGACCAGTCTTAACACGCCACCAACTCCAAGAACATGCATTATATTGCTACTTTGATGCATTTCTTTCCGATAATGAACCTAAAAATTGGCAACAAGCCATGACAAAATCATCTTGGATTGAAGCCATGTAAGAGAAACTTAATGAATTTCAACGTCATGAAGTGTGGGAATTAGTTCCTTTACCCAGCAACATTGAAATCCTTACATTGTTGTGGGTATATAAGGTTAAATTGGATGAGTTAGATGGAGTGTTGAAGAACAACGCTTGATTGGTTGCTAGAGGTTACAAACAAGCTTTGGGTATTGACTTTGAAGAATCCTTTGCTCCTGTGGCACGATTGGAGGCAATTAGACTATTCCTTGCTTATGCTGCTCACATGAACATGATCGTCTATCAAATGGATGTTAAGACGACATTTCTCAATGGTGAATTAAGGGAAGATGTCTACGTAAGCCAGCCGAATGGATTCGTCAACTCGGAGTATCCTAATCACGTGTACAAGCTCAAGAAGGCTCTTTACGGGTTGAAACAAGCTCCACGCGCGTGGTACGATCTCCTATCGTCTTATCTCATCTCGAAAGGCTTCTCTAAAGGCAAAGTGGACCCAACATTATTTATTCTCAAGGAGGACAACGACATGATACTGGTACAAATTTATGTTGATGAAATAATATTTGCTGCTACTAATCAAAGACTGTCTGACCATTTTGAGAAAATTATGTCCACATGTTTTAAGATGTCGATGATGGGAAAAATTTCATTTTTCTTAGGGTTACAAATTTCTCAAAATCCCAGAGGCATCTTCATTAATCAATCCAAATTTGCTCTTGAATCACTAAAGAAGTATCACTTTGAAAATTGTGACCCCGTGGATACTCCAATGGTGGAGGGATCCAAGTTAGATGAAGATAAGGAAGGGATAGCTGTCGATCCTAAACTTTACCGTGGAATGATCGGCACCCTTCTCTATCTGACTGCTAGCAGGCCTGATTTGCAATTTGCTATATGCATGTGTGCCCGGTATCAGGCTCGGCCTACCGAAAAGCACTTATATGTTGTGAAAAGAATATTTCGGTATCTTAAAAGAACACTTAATCGTGGTCTGTGGTATCCGGAGGATTCCTCTATTGCACTAATCTCATATGCAGATGCGGATTATGCTGGGTGTCAAGATACTAGACGTAGAACCTCTGGCAGTGTGCAACTTCTTGGAGATAGACTTGTTAGTTGAGCATCTAAAAGGCAGAAAAGCGCTGCGATATCAAGTACAGAGGCTGAATACATTGCTATGTCCGGTTGTTATGCTCAAGTTCTTTGGATGAGATCACAATTAAATGACTACGGTCTTGGATTCAACAAAATTCCGATGTACTGTGATAACAAAAGTGCAATTGCTCTGTGCTACAACTACGTTCAACATTCCCGGGCGAAGCAAATTGACATACGCTACCACTTCATCAAAGAGCAAGTGGAAAATGGAGTGATCGAACTGTATTTTGTCAACACTGAGTATCAGCTGGCAGATATATTCACAAAGGCCTTAGATCGAGGAGTATCGAGTTTTTGATCGAAAAGCTAGGCATGAAATTATTCTCACCAGCGACACTTAAGGAGTTGGCAGAAGAATCTGTAGAATAGTGGTGGTAAACTATTCTAGAGTATCCTTTGATCGTGATCTTGTATATTATCGTATATATTTAAACCACCAAAAGAAAAATACAAAAATATAAAACATACAAAAACCATAAAAAATATATAAAATCAAGAAAATCCAAAAGTATTTTTCATTTTAAAATAGGCATGTCTTTTAGTACGGTAATATTTACGGCCTTAGAAATGTCGATTAATATTGACACAGTGCCATAAATAGACCGTATAAAATTTGTGAATATTTTAAAACATGCCCATATGGCTTGTAGTTATTTCAGACTGCAACCCGCTTTTCGCATTAAAGTCACGTATTTCTTATGAAAACGTTGGCTCACAACGAGAATTAATTTTCTCGGGCAAGGTTTACTTTAAAACCTTGTAAGGGACCAACTTTACTTTATAACTTGGTATAACATAAATAAGTGTACCCTTCATTGCATTTATTTTGTCAAAATAAGAGAAATCTTATTGCCACCAGAATCGTTCCCAAACAATCACTTAAACGGAGCCTTACATGGGAACCACGACACCGGAAGCAGGGATATTTTATCCGTATGAGACTGGCGTCATGCAGTTTATGCGATTCCTCGAACTGCACAAATTCAGCGATGGTACGCTCAAGCATGTTCGTGATGATCTGACTGTTCTCAATGCCGACCTACCGCTTCCAGCAGTCAAGTACACCTGGACGAGCCAGTGCAAAAAGGAGCTAAGTACGCGATCAAAAAAATCGAGGAACTTTTAAGGAAGCGCCGGTTGTTACGAAGTGTGGAACGATTCCTAGGTGGAAGACCATATGGAGTTCACCATAGGTTCACGGAACGATCTATTTAATTATAGATCGTCTACTATCAGGTCACCTCCATATGTCTATTACTGTGAATATGTTAATTTATGTATACTCGGCTTTTGTGGCATGTTGTAGTGTGAAAGTATGATATTTTTCAAGAATTTCTCTCGAGATTCTAAATCTTTCAAACATATCGTACTTGAGCACTACAACTAACCCTCATTAATTTGAGGGGGAGCATTGATATGTTCTTTGGCCAGCATCTAGTTTCATTTTATTACCCAAGGACCGGTTAATCCATTCAATATCCCAAATATTATTGGTTAACATTTTGGATAAGGGGAGAAAATGGGATTAAGGATACTTAATGATATTTGGCTAAACAATGAAAAAGGCTTAAAATATAAACCAACTTAATATGTGTAATGCACATGTTAAGGGGGAGCGTTTTCTTTGAACAAAACACTTAAGGCACAAAAACTTTGATTATAATATCACAAGTGCTTTAAGTGATTTTCAAGGATTTTTCATGGTGACAATACTTACCCAAAACACACTTAATTCACGACGGGTGTGGTGACAAAAAGGTGGTAGGATTAGGTATTAGTCCAATGATTCATCAGAACCGATGGAATCTTCCCAAGGACAATTCCCTAGATAGAATTAGAAGTCCTAGGAAAGTTGGAGATGACTGTGAACGTAGCAGAGTACCGACTAATTACTGATGCTAGAACTGGAACAATCACAACAAGGTGCTAGTGATGATGTATTGGTAAGTACTGAAGGGGTTGAAGAATGAAAAAGAAATGTAAAGATAAAGGGTGTAAAGAAAGAAGCCCCCTTACAACTTAGGACAGAAACCGGGTCAACACATCTATTATTGGGATCATTTTTAAATGATTCTCAATATTGAAGACAAGATATCATGGACCCAGTGACGTCATGCACAACCCCTCCCAGCTAACTCAAATATCTCTCAAAAGATATTTGTTTTAATCACACGGAGTTCAACACGTTATCTATTGGTTTATTTACTCCGAATAGACTGATATTGAATAGGTGGCAATCCTCTCTAGCCATCGCTCACTAAATCAAAACGCACTATCGAGTCTAGAGCCACGAGATCATCAAAAGTCTCATTAGAACACTTTCCATTTATTCCTTGCTTCTTCACACACTGTGAAAAGTAAGAGATCTTTATGAGTCCTACGCAGTATTCTTGTAATATTGCCAGAACATCCGAGTGATACGTAAGTATTACAATGAAGATGGAAATCCTGCTTGAGCCAACATCAAACAAGCTCATGGTAGGTGACACATGCGGTTCTTTAAGAACTAATCTTGTGAATACAGGAAAGAAACAGTAGTTTAATTCTTAATTAAACTTAAACTCGTTCCAGGCCTCTACGCATTATCGTATGATCTTGCCAGAACACTCAGAGTGACACTCTTTAGTGTTCACAGTGACGAGTAGAAATCCTTCTAGTGTTAACATCAAACAGCACTTGGTAGGTGACGTGCAAGATTCTATATGAATCAAGCTCGTGACAACTGGAAAGCAACAATGGTGAAAATCTTAATTGAAATTCACTTGTTCCAGGTTCATGAATTGACGGCTTCAATCACAAGGATAATTTATCCAAGTGATTCACTCTTTATGTTCGCAGTCAGGCTTAGTGATCGTCGAATAAAGAGAACGGGTTTACCCACGAAATCCTGTCAGGAAGTTACTTAATTGAAACTATCCATCACAGGTACGATATCTAATATCGTCCAACGGTCTTCACTGACAGGAGGTAAAATGCTACCAATATAGAATGAAATGTTCTAAGCCATTTCATTCGTGTCTTGTTATGTTGCGGCATTTGAAGACGGTGGCGTTGCGGTGTACCAGTAGAAGTCATCCTCACATACTTATTCTTTCAACTCTGAAACTTTCAAGAATTCAGCAAAGGATAGGTGTGTGGGACATGAAGTCACGAAGAGGCGAACATCACAAGAAGATAAAGATTGCACGTGAAAGGCCAAAAGAACATGTTCCAAGCAAAAGCCTGATATTATTCAACACATATTCACAAAAAGAAGAAAAATTTAAAGAAGAAAAGAGAAAGTGGACTACGAGCTCAAGAGCAAGATCTAACATGCTAGATTAGGACTTTGTAAATTTGGAGTGACCTCCCTTTGGGGGAGATTGTTGGAAATACGTTTTTCGTATAAAGAAAGTCTCGGTCACTCCAACAATATAGTTATAGGCTCGTAGTATTGGTTAAGTAATGTTTATGAATAGCCCGACCCATGAGCATGTTCATGGGCCGGAGGCCCAAGTTCAATTAAGGACTTGGGTATATAAACCCCTTTCCACCATGGAAAGGGGTGTTGGTTGTTTTATTTTCTCTAGTAATACACATAGTTTTCTTTCACTTCTATCTCTTGTTTCTCTCTCTAGAAAAACATCAACCCTCTTGAAATCAAAGATTATCTCGATTCTACATACAGTACTACAGATTCTTCGCCAGAAGCAGCTGTATGCTAAATTCTCCAAGTGTGAGTTCTGGTTAGACAAGGTGGCATTCTTAGGTCACATTGTATCAGCAGAAGGAATCACGATGGATCCAGCGAAGGTTGAGGCTATTACCAAATGGCCAAGGCCGACATCAGCGATTGAAGTCAGCAGCTTCCTAGGCTTAGCTGGTTATTACCGTAGGTTCGTGGAGAACTTTTCCCGCCTAGCACTACCATTGACCAAACTGATGCGGAAAGGGGAGAAATTCGTCTGGACTGAAGAACGAGAGAAGAGCTTTGAAGACCTGAAGCAGAAGTTAGTATCTGCACCTATTCTTACTCTCCCATCTGGTACGGGTAGATTTCAAATCTATAGTGATGCATCGGGGAAGGGACTTGGTTGTGTTCTCATGCAACATGGGAAAGTGATCGCGTACGCTTCACGGAAGCTTAAGCCTTATGAGGAAAATTACCCTACGCATGACTTGGAACTTGCAGCAGTTGTGTTTGCATTGAAGATATGGAGGGACTACTTGTATGGAGAATCATGTGACATTTTCACGGACCACAAGAGCTTGAATTATATCTTCACTCAGCGTGAATTGAACATGAGACAGAGGAGATGGTTAGAGCTGTTGAAGGATTATGACATTAATCTGTAGTGACATCCCGACAAGGCGAATGTAGTGGCAGATGCGCTTAGCAGAAAGTCCGGAATGATAAACGGCATTAAAATTGAGGAGGAAATTATAAGAGACTTGGAGCGACTAGACATAGAGATCATGGTACGTGGACAACACGGTTACTGGGCTAATCTTAAAGTAGAACCCGAGTTACTCTCTAAGATCAAGGAAGCTCAGAAAGATGATGGAGAAATCTGGGCAATAATTCAGAATTTGGAGAAGCAAACAGAATTTCGAGTAGATGCAGATGGTATCTTATGGCAGGGCACGAGACTTTGTGTTCCTGATGACCAAGAACTCCGGGAAACCTTGTTAGCTGAGGCTCATAGCTCCCCATTCTCTATACGTCCTGGTTCGACCAAGATGTACCATGACATCAAGCAGTACTTTTGGTGGAGTGGTATGAAACAGGATGTTGCTACTTACGTCTCCAAATATCTTACCTGCCAGCAGGTCAAGATCGAGCATCAGCGATCTGGCGGTCTTCTTCAACCGTTAGATATTTCAGAGTGGAAGTGGGACAAAATCACCATTGATTTTGTTACTGGTCTTCCGCCAACCAAGAGTAAGCACGATGCAATTTGGGTTATCGTTGATCGACTTACCAAATCAGCTCATTTCTTACCAATTCGGAAGGAAGATTCGGTCAGTAAACTCGCTGATACCTATAGAAGGGAGATCATGAGACTTCACGGTGCTCCATCCAGCATCGTCTCAGACAGAGATCCTCGTTTCACTTCGCGATTATGGAGAAGTCTGCAGAAAGCTTGGGGTACATAACTTAAGCTTAGCACGGCTTTTCATCCTCAAACAGACAGGCAGTCAGAGCGAACGATTCAGACATTGGAAGACATGTTGAGGTCATGTGCGTTGGAATGGACGGGTGATTGGGACGATTATATCTGTTTGGTGGAGTTTGCATACAACAACAGTTGGCACGCAAGTATCAAGTGTGCTCCTTTCGAGATGTTGTATGGCAGAAAGTGTCGCGCCCCAATTTGTTGGGATCAAGTTGGTGAGCGAACACTTGAAGGACCAGAAATCATAGAGTTGACTAATGAGAAGGTCGCAGTAGCTAAGCATAAACTGCAAGAAGCACGGTCACGTCAGAAGAGTTACGCAGACAAGCATCGTAGGGACATACATTTTAACGTAGGAGATCACGTTTTCCTTAAGGTTTCGTCGGCACGTGGTGTTAGACGTTTTGGAATTAAAGGGAAGCTCAGTCCTCGATTCATCAGACCATTTGATATCATTGAACGAGTCGGTGAAGTATCTTACAGTTTAGCGTTACCTCCGCAGCTTTCTCATGTTCACAATGTTTTCCACGTGTCCTTACTTAGAGGGTACTAGTATCATCCCCTTCACATGGTTCAGTATCCACTGGAACAGATTTGTGAAGATCTCACTTTCATAGAAGAACCCGAACGAGTTCTTGACAGACAAGAACGAGTCATGAGAAGGAAGACGATTCCATTCGTCAAAATCCTTTGGAGGGATCATACCGAGCGGGAAGCCACTTGGGAAACAGAGGAGTCTATCCGGTCTTCTTACCCTCATTTCATATTTTGAATTCGGGTATGTTCTTCTTTTCCAGTTTACGTTATCTATAATTCGGGGACGAATTATTCTTTTTAGGGGGGAAGAGTTGTAAAACCCGCATGTTTTTACCATGAATAGTACCCTTACGATAGTACGTACATGATTAGAACTTTCCTTTTATAACATGTTTACGTTTCACGTACAAGAATTTCAAGTATTACGTACGTGTTATAACACGATAAGTATTTATTACGTATTAACACACGATAATTATTTCAATAATAATTATAATCACGAACATACGAACATGAAATCATGAACGTAAATTAAACACGAGCTAATATGACGTATGTATGTATATTTATTACGATCACGAATAAATATATTAATTCACGAACGATAATTAATTAAAT
This sequence comes from Glebionis coronaria, assembly GCA_025667525.1. Taxonomy (NCBI): domain Eukaryota; kingdom Viridiplantae; phylum Streptophyta; class Magnoliopsida; order Asterales; family Asteraceae; genus Glebionis; species Glebionis coronaria. Next base: position 22,939,714 of record CM046878.1, on the reverse strand, counting down.
TACGTAAAACACAAACACGAGAACACATTTATATTTTAGACACGGAAAATGTTCGGGTTACCCTTATGTGGGCCCCATACCCGCGGACACACAGGGCCTAGCCCATTAATTTTTACTAAACAAGGAATTAAGGAAAAGTTATTTTCATAATAACACATTTATTGAAAACAAGAAAAAACCTAAAAGCTTTTCTCCTTGCTCCTTCTTTGGCCGCCGGGTTTACATCACCAAAGGGGTGTTTCGGTTTGATTTTGGTGTTTGATTAATTGCAAGGATCGTTAGTGTGTTCATCCTCTTGATTTTACGTGATCGGTATAAACCCTAACTTCTTTTATTTTATGTTTTGATTTATTTAATCACATAAAATCATGAATGTTTCTAATAAACTAATTAAAAACAAGTGTAAACATGTTGTTTTAATCATGGGGTTAATCAATTAAGTGTTTAGGGGTGTTTGTTGTTTGGCCGACGCCTAAACCGAGCCCCAAGGGGGTCTCGGCTTGGCTTAACTCGCACCACCAAGACCACATGGTCTCGGTTTGGTGGTGGTGGTGTCACAACAGCAGCAAGGAGGGGAAACCCCGACCTAGGTCAGGGTATGGTGATGTTTTGGGTCCGGTTCACGGGTTAAACACGGGTCCGGTTCACACATGTTTAGATTTAAAACACGGTCCGGTTCATGAGTTATTTTTACAAGGTTTAATATTTTTACAAGTTATATTTTTTTACAAGACTTAAATTAAATTAATGAAAAACATGAACATGATTAATTTAATTTACATGACTTAGGTTATTAATTTTATTATTAATGCATGAATTCTAACCTAAGTATTTTCCATTTAATTAGACTATATAATTAATTAATTATTAAAATCATGACTTATAATTAATTAATTTACATGACTTAGGTTGTATTATTAATAGTTAACAATACATGTTTTAACCAAAGTATTTTATTTTTATTTAATTAAACAATGTTATATTTAATTAAATACTTTAACCTATAGTTTATTTAATTCACATGAAATAATTAATAAACTATACTATATAATCACATGACTTAGAATAATAATTAGTAAACACTTAAGCTTATATAATTAGCTTAATTATCTAGCTTATATCTAATTATGGAAACTTTCTATTTTTAGAAACTTATTTAATTAAGGCAGCTAATCTATTTTTGGAAACTTTCTATTTTTAGAAACTTATCTATTTTAAGCAGTGAATCTATTTTTGGAAACTTTTTATTTTTGGAAACTTTCTATTTTTGGAAACTTTCTATTTTTGGTAACTTTCTATTTTTGGAAACTTTCTATTTTAGGAAACCTGCTATTTTTAGAAAGTTACTTATTATTACACAACGAGTATAATAATGAAATACAAGTAATACTTAATCAGAATAGACAGAATATATGATAAACACAGTACAAAGCTTAAATCAGTAAAACATGACATGAACATATAAAACGAGCTAAGACATGATATAAAACGGTTACGTACTAAGTAATCAGATACTTATACACGTATGTATATGTAGCGTTAGTGATACCGAAGTAGGACTCTCTTCCGTTCGTCTTCTTCCTTCACTGGACACAAGGTACGGATTCTCCGTCCTTTCAGTATGGACATTCTTCCTTAATAGGATTTCCCGTATGCAGCCAACTGTTTCCCCAGTATATGTTTTATATGTTTTTGAATTGCTTATGTTTAATTAGAATGCCTAAAGCCATATACATGCATGACCAGTTTCACCTAGTTATGGAGGTACCATAACCATAACACTGGAGGCACTAGTGTTATGACTTCACCACGGCGGAGTGATAGCTCGTGGCATCCCTTCAGCTTTTAGCCATATCATTATTATTATCATGTGGGGCGTATGGATGCATCCTAGTTTACATGTTTTCAGCAGATTACTCAGTGTGAATGTGGTGTGTGCCTTGCATCCTTCACAAGGAGCTGATCCATCCTACCCAAAATCAGTATATTAAATTAGAGGCAGCCCTTCTAATTTGCATGACGAGGTCACCCCTCCAAGTATTCATGCACGTTGATATTTTATGACCTATATTGGCTAATGGTTAAATATGTTAAACAGTTTTTACAAGATAACATACGGCTTTTCAAACTATAAAACCAGTATTACTAAGATATAACCAGGTTATCCAGGACTTAGTCTTTTCCGCTGCTTCATGTTTATATGCTTATATTATTTATGCTATACTTTTATATCCGTGCACTGAGCGTATTGCTCAGCCGTTTTCCTTTTCATGTTCCCAAAACGGCAGGTACTCAGGGACGCTCGTAGACTTTAAGCGTGCGTGCATATGGATTGGAAGCTTCCTAGCCTTCTTTACATTTATGCATTTATCTATACTTTGATACTCATTTCCATGGACATTGTTTAGTCCTTTCATTTACAGTATTTATGTTTGTGTGTGATGAGTTCTACTTTTGGGATACTATGTTTGATTCCGGTATTTCCTTTATGGTCATGTAATGTTTAGACATTTATCCTTGTATGCTTTGATGACACGCCATAATCACGCGTGACATTCCATTTATCAAAATGGGGTGTTACACTAACTATTGGATGATTTTCCAACACATAAGTTCCTCGAAACATTCAATGATTTTATATAATCCGAATGATTTAGTAAATAATCTTTAAAAAAACCCTCAAAATTCAAAAAGATTTCATTTAATAAAATAACGAAATACTCGTTAGTTTTTTAACAAGAGGTGAAAACAAACCCAAATCGGCTAAAAACTAAAGTTTGAATCCTTTATGTGCTGAAAAAGAGTAGAACACCTTCATTGAAAATAGAGCCTAACTTGAGTACCTTTTTGTGTCATTTGCCTTATGTTCTTTTATATATGTCAAGAACTATTATTTGAGTTGAATTATTGTTTGGTACAACCTTTTTCGATTTCATTTTAATCTTTTAACGGTCTATTTGAACGATACATGAAACACTTACTACAATATCGCATGTTGTTAATTTTCTAGTCGCTAAGAATTCCCGCCGCTGTGCGCGAGTATTCGTCTAATTTTTAAAAAGTCAGAATTATGTCTTTTTTTACGAGTTTCAGAATGGCCTGACAAGTTTTGATACATCAAATGATGGTCTACGATCAGTTATAAACAAATAATGGAAATTTCAAAAAATGCTCTTTTTGCAAGGGGTGTGGTCGTGTGGGTGTTAAATGCCCTTTAACTTTAAACTTTTTGAAAATAACTTGAGGCATCCGAGGCAACTGAGACAACTTGGCATCATAGTTTAACACGTGTTCCGAGGCATCCAAGGCAACCGAGGCAACCCGAGTTAAATCAAGGCAACATGTACTTGTGTTAGACACGTGTCAACATATGGTGCAAGATTGTCTCGGATAACTTGAATGTCTCGGTTGCTTCGAGGTATTTACGAAAATTTTAAAATTGAAGGGCAGTTATCACCAACTCTTTTAGTAAAAGTGTATTTTAAGAAATTTTCCGACAAATACTTATGGGGCTAAACTTTATTTTGTTTTATAGGGTTGTTAGGTTGTCTTTATCTCTATTACTAGTAAATGACAAATGAGCTGTTACCAACTATACAATGTTCGCTCTTGTGGAGTTGCGTGGTTTCAATTTATGTTATGTTTCATTTGTCCAAAAAGAAATCCTTGATCATGACTAATCATAATAAGTGGTTTGTGTTCGCAATTGGTTCATGTTTTAGCAACCGGTAAAGATTCAATATCTATTGCGTGCTGTTGTGTTTATGTTTTTGCATGATTATTGGATATTCAAATAAGACCATTAGCCTTTAACTTTTGGATATTCTTTAGATATTCTCCATATTATATTCATGCTTCTTGTTTTGTTATTTTTTATATTCGAACTTTGATTAAATAAATAATGGATGTTTTTATGAGACAGTTTGTGTGAATTTGGAGCATTTTCAATGATAGTGTTTGTCATGACTTTTTATCTTTTTATAAATATGAGGTCACCATTCACTTGTTGTCTTTTTACAGAGTATATATTATTTTCAAACTTTTAAAAGGAAGTTTCCTACTGTACTATGATTAACACTGAAAAAACCAGCCCTCCATACATAAAAGATAAACACCCAATTCACAGTTTCACACAGCTTATCCACATCTTCTCTATATACAATCGCAAAACCAACACATCCTTCTTTTTGTAACAACCCAAACACCCTTTTTTGTTCAGGCAAACAAGCAGATACATACATACAATGATGTCTTCAGTCAATCATGACGACTTTGCTCACTTAAAAATCCCCCTTGAAAATATACTATCCGCCACCAACAACTTTGATGAAGTAATCGGCACAGGTGGATTTGGAAACTATTACAAAGGACAGCTGATGCGGTCTGGTGAGTTGATTAACATCGATGCTCAGAGGTTAAATAAAGAATGGAATGATGAAATTGAACAACAATTTTGGATGGAGATTTCGATGCTTTCTAGTCTCCAGCATAGAAATGTGGTTTCATTTGTTGGATTCTGTGACGAAAATGGTGAGAAGATCATCATTAACAAGTATGAGAACTGGGTAAGTCTTGAAATCTATCTACGTCACGCGTTGATGTTTACATGGGTGCGAAGATTGGAGATATGTGTTGACCTTGCGCATGCACTGAGTTACATTCATTATGATGAGGCACGCGATTTTAGCGTTATACATCGAAACATCGACAGTGAGATAGTTCTACTAAATGATAAATGGGAACCCAAGTTATCTGAATTTAGACTTTCCATCAAGATTGAAGCATCTCAGAGGCATGATTCATTCCATGTTGATAAAGTTCGGGATAGGGAGGGGTATACAGACCCAACATATGTAGATACAAAGATTGCCAGCCACAAGTCAGACATGTACTCCTTTGGGATAGTGATGTTTGAACTAATGTGTGGCAGGAAATCAGTAATAGCCAATGACACTAACAAGTATCTCGCTCCGATGGCCATTACCCATTACAGAGAGAAAAGACTAGAAGATCTAATTGATTGGGATCTATGGCTACAAATGGACTCTGATTCATTCAACATCTTCGCAAAAACGGCGTATGACTGCTTGAATGAAGAACGATTGAAGCGCCCAAATATTGATGAGATAGTTACGAGACTTGAGAAAGCGTTGGAACTTCAACTCGAGCATCAAAAAGCGGTAAGACAGTTTTTCTTCTTCCATCTTTGTATAATAATTAGGTTGTAGGCATTTAATAGCTACGTAGATATATCCATATATTGCCAAGACAATACTTGAACTTCCGGTTTACGTGTTAATATGGTACCTCCAACTTTTTTCTACCTATTTTACCCTTCAGCCCAATGCCAAATTTTGCATCGTTAGTCCTTTAACTAACGATCGTTTTTGTTTTCCAAAAAATTTTTTTAACTTATAAAAAAATTATAATTTTTCCAATTAGTGCTTTGATATCATTGCTAGACCCTTTGATATCATTCCTATAATACATTGCTTTTTTTTTTTACTTGAAAAATTGTTTTAAATCTTATGTTTAATCAGCTTAAAAATCCTCTTAAAAATCCTGTAAAAAGCAGTGTGAAACACATAAAAGATTTAATGACAAACCCGGCTAGAATTATAGGAATGGGTAAAACTCGGTGAGTCACTCTGGATTTCGAATTCTTAAAAATCGATGGAACCGGTTCGATCGGTTGAACCAGCCAGCTCGAACCGGGATTCAAAACATTCTAAAGTGAAAAGTGGAATAGTAAAGTACTTGTTGATGTCTATATACATTTTTTAATACAAAACCACCCAACCGAGATTTTGATAGGGCGTCCTGCAAACCTTTAAACTAGGGGCGGGTCCTGGTAGACGATTAAAGTTAGGTACTAGGGGATTGGTCCGAATAGCTGATCCTTCTGACTAGACTAGGCTTGTCCTTCGGATATCCTGAAATGAAATTAAAGTAAACGTGTTAGCCTCGTCCGGGTGTTGAGACCCAGATCAAGCTCTAGCGTGAGAGTAAGTGACAAGTTATAAGCCGAAAGGCAGGGATAAAATATATAATATATGTAACACCCCACTTGGATAAGTGTCATCAAAGCATAAGGTAAATGTCCTAAAACACTGACCATAAAGTAAATACCGGAATCAAACATCGGTAATCCAAACATAAGCTCAAAACATAAAAAGTAAATACCAAAGGAAAGGACTAAACAATGTCCAAATAAGCAGAATAATGTAAGAAGTGCATAAAGTAAGAAGTTTGGATAGCTTTCATCCAAATGCGCATGCTCTAAGAATCCTAAGAGCGTCCTGGTGTACCTGCCGTTAGAACATGAAAGGAACTATGGCTGAGCATAACGCCAAGTGAACGAATATAAAGCAGGATAAGAAATATTGAAATGAAGCAGATGATAAAATACTGAAGCTGTAAGACTGATAAGTAAAGTTGCAGCGAAAATCTGTATATAATAATCTGAAAAGTCTGATTTATAAATAATAAAGCTGTACTAATTAACTGTTAGATCAGAAAACATGCATTTAATATGTTTTAATTGCCAAGAGCTTATATAGGTCATGTGTTGTAACAACTGTTGTATAAATAACTGGAGGGGTGACCTCATCATGCTGTAGAAGGGTGACCTTTAAATAATGTGCTGGATGGAGGGATCTGAAGGATGTAGAGCACACACCACATTCACCTGATAAACTGTAAACTGATAGCCTAGGATGCATCCATACGCCCCACTAATAATACTGATAAAATGGCCAAGCTGAACTGAATGGGACGCTGCGGGATATCACTCTCCCATAGGTGAGTCATGACACCGGTGCCTCAAGTGTCATGGTTACGGTACCTCCGTAACTAGTACATAACTGGTCATGCTTGTATATAAGGCTTAGGCAATTTAACTTAATTATAAAACTGATTTATGATAAAACTTATAACATATAATTGGGAAAACATTTGGCTGCAGACGGGAAATCCTAATCATGCACATAAGGAAGTCCTTACTAAAAGGACGGGAAATATGTAACTCGTGTCCACTAATGACATAAGAATGAAAGCTGAAAGATCTACTCCGACTTCATGGTTACTACATAAATAAGGGACGTGATATGAGTTGTCTGATTACTGTTTACTGTTTACTGTTTATTATTGTTCTTAATTCATTTAGCGTGTTCTCGGATTATTTTACTAGTTGCGTATAACTGATCAATCTGATTGTCTGGTGTATTTATGATAAATCAGACTGTTCTTTAAATGTTTATCGATTAGTGTTTATCCTGTATTCCTGGTTACTGTATAATTATAATGTGTTCATATTTACGATATTACTATAAGTAGTAACCTGATACAAATAGAAAGCCTCTAAAAGGTTTCCAAAAATAGTTTCTTTAAAAGTTAAATCCTTAATAAATCCTATGTTTTAAACTAATTAACAGGATAAACAATATCGATATAATTTTATTAATTGAATTAATAAAATCAACAATTAAATTTATTTATTTATAAACTCCTTTTAAAAGGATTTAATGAATTAAATAATCCTGTGTAATCATTATTATTAGCGATCTTGAAAACTCGTGTTAAAAACCGTCCCGAGACTTTCATGTCTCGGGTCAAACCGAACCGGGCCCACTTGTTGCTGATGCCACCCCGTGGTTCTCATTGTTTGTTTCCCACTGCTTGTGTTATGTTCCCCCTGCTTATGCAGTTTTCCCACTGTTAGATATAATTTCCCACTGTTATTATATTTGTTCCCATTGTTTATATATTTGTTCCCACTGTTTGTTACACGTTCCCATTGGTAGTATTACCCTTCCCCACTGTTGACACCCAAACACACCCCTTGTCAGTTAATCCCAAACGCCCCCTTGCTGAGTTGTTTTTCCCCACTGTTATATAAACCAAACACCCCCTTGCTGATTGTTGCTGCTGTTCGAACAAAAAAAGAAAAGAAACAAACACCCCTGTTGATGGTTTGTGTCTCGGCTGACAGCAATGGCCACCACCGAGAGTCATTGACTCTCGGTTTTCTGGAATCAAACCCAACCTGTCACCCTTGTTTCTTGTTCATTAGTTCATGTTTAAATCTTTATTATCATGGGGTGTTTTTAACATTCCAAATATTGAATCGTGAACATGAATTTAAAAGGAAGGGGTGATTACCTAGGTTCGTGATACAGGGTCATAAGAACGCCCAAACGAGATCAAAACGAAAATCGAACCATCTTCTTCCTTGTTTTGTTCCTTGGTAGTAAGAAGGCAAAGAAAGAAAACAACGACTCTTTTTTTTTGTCTTTTTGTGTCGGCAGAAATAAGGGACCACAACCCAAATTTTTCTTTTGTGTTTTGTAAGAATGAAAGTGAAAACTCCCTTTTGTTTTCCTATGGTTTATTTTTAAGACAGGCTGGCCAAAAGCCCATTGCTCTTCTTGTTTACTACTTAAAACCGACCCCCTTAATAATACATAGCTTTTTATTTTGTTTTTCGACATTAAACCTATTTACGCACTCACATTTGTTTCTCGTGTTTTGGTTCCTGAATGTAATAATTCTTTTCTGTAAATTAAGATAATACATACGTAATATTTTCTGAAATTTAATAATTATTTTCAGAATAATTATTTACTAGTAATATTTAAATAAAACTGAGACTGTGTAATTACTGTTTGCGTTTATTTAACGTTAATGCTGAGACTACGCGTATTTAATATTCGGGAATTTTAAATACGGGTTTTACAATATAAGTGAAATATAATAATAGGAAATCAGTTGCCTCAAACATGAATAGTAGATGGGTATTTATACTGTTCAAAGTCCCTAAAAGGCCGTTGGGCCTAATGGGCCTTGGTCGGATGGTTGTAGGCTTCGTAGGAGACGATCTTCCTGAAATACCGGGCCTTATAGATTATGGGCTTTATCTGCCGGATACAATCTAAGCTATATCTGGATGGTGTCCATATGTGTTGTTCGGACTTAGGTTAGACTTGTTATCCGTATTCGGATTGGGGTTTGCTGTCCGAATTCGGGTTAGGTTTACTGTCCGGACCTATACACGAACAATGGGCATTATTTTACTCCCTTTTTCTCACTCACATTTTTACTCGATTAACAGATAATGTCTTCGCCCACCAACCAATTCGCTCACCTCAAAGTTCCCTACAAAATATCCTATCCGCCACCAACAACTTCGATGAACAAAATGGCATCAGCACATTTGATTTTGATAAGAGATACAAGGGACATACATAAAGAATTAAATATTATAAATTCATTACCAATTAGATACATATGTTTTCAAAATATCTATATATACTATCAGGGGCTTATCTACATCGAAGGCAGGGTGTGCAAATGAATAACCTGTGCAAATTTCGAGTAGTGTAAAAAGATTTGTTTTTTTCATAAGTAACTACAATACACATATATTCAACAAGTCACCCTCTCAAATGTATGAAAATTTTAAGCACATACTCTAATCTAATTCAAAATTATTTAAAACAAATGAAAAGAAATGTGAACTATAATTATCACAAAATACGAGAGAAATTTTGATCTTATTCGATTATTGAACCACTTAAATTCGACTAACTAGTAACTAATGATGTTTTGAATCATCAAACTTGATTTACCAAAGCGACTAGAGTATCTCTGATCCGAAAAACCCTACCCAAAAATATAACCCCAAAATCGTATTTCCAAAATCTGCAGGATAACCAGTCAACTTGAAACATCTACCAATGGCATGACCATCGAAACCACATTTCTCACAAACTAAACTAGGTCCCTCAATACCCCAAGTGTCATTAGGTCTTGTCCTAGTAGTAGGTATAGGTCCATTACCAGAGGCCTGTGGCCTTTGGAAACTCCCTTTACTTGGAATGCTAGCATTAAAAACAAAGTTTTGAACAACTCTATGTGACTCTTTACTAGAGATAATAGAATAGCATTTCTAACATCAGGCAAATGATCCGTAGACAAAATGGAACTCCTAATTTGAATATAAGACTCATCAAGACTCATCATAAATTGCATAAGTTTCATCAAATCATCATGTTTTTTAAAATCCTTAGCAGCATGACAAGTACATCTAGGCAGTATAACCAAAGCATCAAATTTTTTCTACAATGAATTTAGTTTATGATAGTAATCATCAATACACAATCCATTCTGAGACAAAGAATTAATCTTATGATGTAAATGAAAAGTAACAAAACCATCAACCTTATCATAAATCTCCTTAAGTTCCTCCAAAACATGAGAGGCCATTTTGGAGAAAATTTGCCCAAGATCAACTCCTCACAAAATAGAATTTAAGATCCAACCTAAACCTATAATATTAACCCTATCCCATGTCTACCCAATACTTCATCAGTATTAGATCTCTTACAAGTATCATTTGTAAAACCAACCTTATTTTTACCCTCTAAATCAAGTTGCATAACACATGGACAAACTTAATAACTGTCATTTCCTTTAAGTTTTATAGACACCATATTAAGAGATGCAAAATCATTAGTATGCAAATGTAATGGATTTACTAATTAAAGTCACATTTTCATCATCATCATTATATGGTTCATATTCATTGTTAGTAAATCCATGCACGAACATGATTGAAACAACATAATAATAACCATATAAGAAAGATAAACAAACAACAATAAACAAAAACAAAGGAAAATCAAGATCAAACCCTTTTAGTTCCCATGATTTCAAAACATTCAATGATGGCAAGTTAAGGGCTAAGTTTGCTCAAGAACGAAATGGAACTATAAAGAAACACAAAAAACCATAACTAATTAAGAAGGGAGAGGAGACGTGTTACATTGCTATCAATGGCCAACACAATCAACAGAAGAATAACAAGAATACTTTGATATATTTAAAGAAAACCAACCCAGAATCTTAATCAACGACCAAACCCTAATTTTTCAATTTGGGAAAATTGACCACCAAACAAATCAATTCCAACTAAGAGTCACCTCGAACAACAATTAACAACTGTTAATTTGAACACCAGTATCCACATAATTTTTTTCAAAAATTGGGCGTTTATCAAGAAATCAAAAATTCAAATCAAATTTAAAAAGGAACGATTAACACAAGTTAATTGTTCAAGATTTTGTGAGTTTTAAAACACCAATTGATTTTAGAGCAAGATTAAAATCTTTGCTCAGATACCATGAAAAGATTTGAATTATAACAACTTTAAATCTTAAATCTTAATTCAAGAATAACAAAAACAATACTCCGTATTATAGATCAAACCCTAACAATATGCCTCAGCTACTCTATGGCAAATCTATTATCTAGAATGATCATAGTCTTACAATCACAAACCCAAAAATAAACAAGAGACCTCAATCTCAACCGAATAACAAGAACAAGATCGATCAAAAGCTTGTAGGTGAAAAGTTATCAAAGTTATGAGACGACTGAGTTGACTCCAACTTATATACTGCTACAACTTTAGCTGCTTGTCCAATCCAGTCCCTCTAACATAATAATTTTTTGAAATTACGTATAAATCTCCATTTAAACTCCATTAATAACATTTTTCTTCAACCAAATCTCAAAATAACAAATATTCATAATATGCGGTAACTACCTTTCTGATCTCATCAAATACATCTTGTTGAATGTATATTGATGATTTTTGAAATAAACTAGTAATGTTTTAGTTATCATCTCTGGAAATGACTAGGTCGTTGTACGCATAACCCTTAAAAAATCAGAAATTTGAGCACAAGTAGGCATAAATTAAATCATGGTTTTATATGTTTGAACAGTTCATTCGTTGGTTTTTGTTTTTTGGGATTGAAACCTTCTTGGACCAGATAAAATATTGGGAATGTTTACATACTCCAATTAAAGTTTGATTGAAAATGGATCAGAAAAGGGTATGCTTTGGGAGATATGTAATTACTGATGTTAAAATGGGGATATATATATATATGTAATTGCCTTAAGAAATGAAATTAAGTTTATCTATATAGATACGGTGATGCATCAGTTTCCTATTAATTTGTGTATTAATTGAATATCACCTCACATCCTTTTGTTTCTGTGACAGATTCACTCTTCGCCTAACCACCTTGCTCACCTAAGAATCCCTCTTGAAGATATAGAATCCGCCACTAACTATTTTGATGAAAAAAATGTCACAGGAGAAGGTGGATTTGGAAAGAGATACAAGGGACAACTCTTGTGGTCCGGTGAGTTGATTGATATAACTGCTGAGAGGTTAACTAATAAAGAATGGGCTGAAATAAAACAAAAATTTTGGAGGGAGATTTCCATGCTATTTAGTCTCCAGCATAAAAATCTTGTTTCTATTGTTGGGTTCTGTAACGAAGCTGGTGCAGAGACCATCATTTACAAGGGCGGGTCCAGGGGATGGCTTGACTACTATCTAAGTGACCCGGTATTGTTGCCATGGGTGAAGAGGTTGGAGATATGTGTGAGTCTTGCACATGCATTGAGTTACATACATTACGATGAGGCACGTAATTTTAGCGTTATACACCGGAAAATCTGCAGTTACACAATTTTATTAAATGATGACTGGGAAGCCAAGTTATCTAATTTTCAGCATTCCACGAAGATAAAAGCATTTGAAATGCACCATGTTTTCCATACTTATTTAAACAATATGATCGGCCATAAGTTAGATATTTACTACTTTGGAATAGTATTGTTTGAACTACTTTGTGGCAGGAAATCTGTAAGTGGTGACCAAGATAATAAGTATTTGGTTCCACTTGCCACTTTCCATTATATAGAGAAGATACTTGATGGTATCATTGATCCGGATCTATGGAAACAGATGAATCCGCGATCCATGAACATTTTTGCGGAAACAGCATATGACTGCTTGAATGATGTTTGGTCTCAACGCCCAAATATCGTTGATATTGTCACAAGACTTGAGAGTGCTTTGCAACTTCAATTGGAAAGTCAAAATAGGCCTGTAAGACTTTTTTGTTCTCTGCAAATCATAAAAAATTATTTTATACAGTAACTTATTATTTATAGTTATGACGGAATAATAACGCTCGGTAGTTGCGGCCGAGGTTGATGCTACATAATCCAGTCAAGAGAAAATAATTTTTCTTAGAACTATTATATTCTCTTATGTTGACAGGTTGAAGCTAACTATAGTTCAACATTTGCCAACTATAGTTCAACATTTAGCTATTTTCTAGAGTAAACAAAAGATCCTCTCTTTTCCTATCTGTCAACATTTATTAACCTCACTGTAGTATTTCACTTTGTGACTCTGCACACTTCATAATTAATAATGTTATCTTGTTCGGTATATATAGGGATCGGTGGCCTCCATATCAACAGGCATTGAATCCCATGTCTGCAAAATATCAGTGTCTTCTGTCAAAGATCTTTCTCACTTAAAACTCAGCTTTCAAGATATAGCATCTGCAACAAATGGCTTTACTCCTAATTTCGTCAGAAGCTTTAGGTTTGGAAAGATTTACAAAGGTCGTCTCTTGCATTCCGAACAGCTCATCGATATTATTGCAAAGTGGTTCCATTCTAATAGCAAAAATTTCTGGACGGAGATTTCAGCGCTTTCAAGTCTTAAACACAAGAATCTAGTGTCTGTTATTGGGTACCATGATGAAGAGGACAAAAAGATGATCATTTACAAGGAGGAGGCGAACGGATGTCTTCAAAAATACCTAAGTGACCATACCCTCACCTTGATGCAAACGTTGAAGATATGTCTGGGTGTTGCAAATGCATTGAGTTACATCCATTATGATGCTGGTCGGGATTTTAGTGTCATACATTCCAACATTAGGTGCTCAAAAATTTTACTAGATGACAAATGGGAACCCAAGCTATCTGGTTTTGAACACTCATTGAAAAATACAGTAGCTCGGAGGCACCGTCTTCTTCTTGCTCGTGATGTTGTTAACAATGTATACTTAGACCCAAAATATAAAAAGACCGGCGGTGTGACCCACAAATCAGATGTGTATTCGTTTGGTGTTGTATTATTAGAAGTCATGTGCGGAAGGAGCGCAATTCTTCCAAATGAAGTGTTGGAAGAGGGGTTATTCAGTCAACTCGCCAAATCTGATTTGAAGGATATGATCAATCCGCATTTAAAAAAAGAGATGGACCCAGAAGTATTCAAAATCTTCTCAGAGACAACATTTTGGTGCATTCAACAAGAACGTGCGAAGCGTCCGCATATAGATCAGGTTGTCAAAAGACTTGAGAAAGCTTTGGAACATCAGTGGAAACGTGAAAATCCAGTTGACCGTACACCATTTAATCGCTTGAAGGTAATTACTTTCCTTAAACTCTTTATTTTGGGCCGATTATGGATTATCTTAATTTATAATCAGTATATCCTCATTTTACAATTTTCTTTTAAGAAAGATGAGTCACAATGTAAAGAACTGCAATGTTTTAAAAACCGGGTTTTTAGTTGACCCGGTTGAGTTACCGGTTCACCGGGTTACCGGTTCAACCGGTTAAACCGGCGAATCAAACCGGTTTTATAAGTTACATAACAAACATGGAACTTGTTTATCAAAATCCATATCAAACGATATATAACATGTTCTAAACTTGAACAGATGATACATTGTTAAATAAAAGGATTTCAACTGTGGAAAACTTGAAACTTTATGCATAAAAAATGTTACTGTATACGTTACCAAAACAAACTAGAATCATAAATAACTTACATATATACAGGGAAAGCTATTCAAAATAAGCATGGTTACTTAATTTACTTTTTTTAGCAAGTAATTACTTAATTTACCACTAATAGAATTTAAGTCACTTTGACCAAAATTTATACCCATCTCCATCTACAATCTCTCCTATTTCCCTGCTGCATATGCGTAAATACCATCTTTATTCTCCTAAAAAGTCTCTCACACCATCAAAGAAAAAGTAAGAACCGGTTGGTTTCAATGATCCGGTTTGACCCGGGTCGGTGAAAACCGGCGGTTCAACCTGGGTTATAAATCCTTACAAAACCGGCTTGTGACGGACCGGCATCATCGCCGGTTCCCGGTTCGACCGGTTCAACCGGCCGGTTCGAACCGGTTTTTAAAACATTGAAGAACTGTATGCATGTGACTTTGATTTTAAATTATTACGGAATGTTTTTTTAAAATTGTAGACCATAACCAAACCAACCTCCTGAAAAGGGATGGCTGGCTCTTTACCTAGTTTGAGTCTGCGTAGCGGTGGGTTCAAAATCCCGTGAATTAATCGGCCAATGAGTTGAAAATCATGGTTACCCAAAAATAAAAACATTGTAGACCATAATCAATTTGGTGAAAAAGGTGAATAATATTAGCTCTATAGTTTACAAAATAATAAAGGTAAGGTTGGAATACTCGTTTTACAAGGAAGGAACATGTGTAGGTATAGCATGTTTGATTTAAGGACTTGAAATGTTCATACTCAGAAGTTGAGGGTTTTCTAAAGTTAACAATCTTTTAGTGGATATTTCTTTTTTTAGAAGGGCTTAAAAAGTAACTTAACTCGATACTGATTTTCCTTTTGTTTAGTAATTTTTTTTCATTCTGTACACAAATTTTCAAAAATCGATCATTGTGTGTCTACTTCTGGATAATTTTGTATGTAAAATCACCATTTTATCCTTCGAAATTTAGAAAAGATATGAGTAAAATGGGCACAAAATACATATAATGACTGACTTTTGAACGTTTAAGGACATAATGAGAAAAAAAAATGGCTAAACAGACAGTAAAACAATGTCTAAATTAGATGACAGCCATTTGCCCTATTTAGAAACGATAGTAATAAACCCATAAAGATAAAACTCTTCGAGAGGTAGTCATCCAAGAATGGTTGAGATTTAAGAACAAAAGTAATAAACCCTTATACTAAACACGCGAATCAATGGCGTTGTGATACGACCCTCTCGGGTAGTATCGGGATAAGGCACCACTATAGCGTGTGCTGACTCCTTAAGAAAGAGAGACAAGAAGACTAGACATTTATGTAACTTTGATTAACTTTGATTGACTGATAATGTGATTACATATGAAACCTTAAATACTAGTTGTGTGATAAACACCAAGATAACTTATAAAGATAAAAGATCCTAAACATATATCCTAAACAAATAGAATATATTTGTGCGTAACATTCCCCACTTTTTCGAATTCACCTTGCCCTCAAGGTGATGTCTTGAAAAGAACTATTGATTCCCGGGTCCCAAATTTTGAGTCGATGCCTAAACACTTGAATTCTCTCTTTCAACTTGTTCTTGGACCCGAGTAGTAACAATTGTTGAATTCCTGTTATACACTCCTTCCATTTAGATAAAACAAACCACATGGCCCTAATGGTTGATTCACCAACAAGTTGTGATTCACTAACAACAGGTTGCAATTCACCAATCATAGGCAGCTTTGATTCACCAACAATAAGCCGCGATTCACCAATAATAGGTTGCGGTTCACTGACAATAGGTAGAGCTTCTTCACTTGGCCATGATAGAACGACATCTAATTTTTCTTTAATGTTAAGATTTTTCCCCGCAATTGCCATAAAACGAGCTTCCATTATACGGGCTAAGGAAAAGGCTTCTTCTAAAGTTTTAGGCCTTACTCTTAAGAGTGCACATTGTAAAGCCGGTTTAAGCCCTGATGTATAATAACATTGAAGTAAATCTTCAGAAATTCCTGTTACTCGATTTGAAAGTATCAAAAACTCCTCTTCATATTCGGCCACCGTACCCTTATGCAAAAGCTTAGATAATGCATCTCGATCGCTAGTGCTCGATGCCATAAACAATAAATCAAAAAAAATTAATAATATTTTTTTCGATTAACAGTAACCGAATGAACAGTACCTGCGGATAAACAGTAGCCTCGGAACATTGTCGGGTGAACAGTACTCGTCGCTGAACAGTAGCTTCGGATGAACAGTAACTTTTTTTTTTTTTTTTTTTTTTTTTGAGATTGGAACTCTAGATCAAAAATCCCCCAACGAATTGAGGGCTCTCAATGAAAGCACCAATTGATACGACCCGGCTAGGGTGTATCGGGATAGATAACACCACTTCAAGCGAGTGCTTGCTCCATAAGAACTTTAGACAAGAAGACCAGAGAGTTACTTTACTTTTAACTTCATTGATTTGATTGATAAATGATTACAATATGAAACCTTAAATACTAGTTATTAGAAAAACACTAAGATAACTTATAAATATAAAAGATACTAAAATGATAAACATAAAACATAAACATATATCCTAAAAATAAAAGATATTCTTGTCGTAACATTCAATTGATACGACCCGGCTAGGGTGTATCGGGATAGATAACACCACTTCAAGCGAGTGCTTGCTCCATAAGAACTTTAGACAAGAAGACCAGAGAGTTACTTTACTTTTAACTTCATTGATTTGATTGATAAATGATTACAATATGAAACCTTAAATACTAGTTATTAGATAAACACTAAGATAACTTATAAATATAAAAGATACTAAAATGATAAACATAAAACATAAACATATATCCTAAAAATAAAAGATATTCTTGTCGTAACATTCCTCACTCCTTCGAATTCACCTTGCCCTCAAGGTGACGTCTTGAAAAACGCTCTTGATTCCCGGGTCCCAAATTTTGATATGTTTCCTAAGCATTTGCAGAGTCTGTTCCAACTTGTTCTCTGGCTCAGGAAGTAACAATTCTTGGATTTCAACTCTACACTCCTTCCATTCAGATGTAAGGGACCACATGCCCTTGTTAGGCCGCGATTCATCGATAGATTGCAATTCACCAACAACAACAGGTTGTGATTCACTAACCATAAGATGTAATGCATCAACCATTCGTGATTCACCAACCATTTGCGATTCACCAACCATTTGCGATTCACTAAGATTAGGTTGCGATTCGTCATCCACAAGTTGTGTTTGAACAACAACCGCCCGCTCTTTTTCTTTTTCCTTTTCTGCAATTGCTTCAAAACGAGCCTCAGAGATACGGGCTAAATAGAAAGCGTCTCCTAAAGTTGTAGGCCTTAACCTCAACAATTCCCGTTGCAACGACACTTTAAGGCCAGAGATATAAAAACATTTAAGCAAGCTTGTAGAGATCCCCGTTACCCGATTTGCAAGTATCACAAACTCACTTTGATATTCGGCCACGGTACCCATCTGCAGAAGTTTAGACAGTGCATATTTTGCGTCTTGATCGCTGCCGTCTGACGCCATAACTCGAGATCAGTAAAAAAAATAAAAATAAATTTTTTTTCACTGATGAATAGTAACTCGACGATGAACAGTAATCTTCTGATGAACAGTACGCAATGAACAGTGCGATGAACAGTAATTTTTTTTTTTTTTTTTTTTTTTTTGATACCTTGATCAAAATCCCTCAACGAATTGAGGGCTCTCAATGAAAGCACCAATTGATACGACCCTCTCGGGTAGTATCGGGATAAGGCACCACTATAGCGTGTGCTGACTCCTTAAGAAAGAGAGACAAGAAGACTAGACATTTAAGTAACTTTGATTAACTTTGATTGACTGATAATGTGATTACATATGAAACCTTAAATACTAGTTGTGTGATAAACACCAAGATAACTTATAAAGATAAAAGATCCTAAACATATATCCTAAACAAATAGAATATATTTGTGCGTAACACGTTGTGTTTGACTTAATATCCAATTTAACTCCCCCCTATCATTTTGAATCATGCCATATTTACTCTCTAATATTCATTTTCAATTTTGAAATTAATTTTAGGGATGAAATAGGCAACCTAGGTTCGATCCCCCAGAAGCCGTTAAAAAAAATTTAGGGATGAAATCATTTTCCTTTACAAATCAGCTGTTGCTTTTGAACGTTTTCGTGTTTTTTAAATGTTAATTAGTTGTTAAAATATATATTATTTCACACGAATCCTAACTCACATTAATGAAGTGATGCATGACTCCATAATGTTGCAGGAGAAGAACTTTCAACACTTAAAGATTGGACTAGATCTTATAAACGAGGCTACCAAGAATTTTGACAACGCATATTGCATCGGGTTAGGCGGATTCGGTAAAGTGTACAAAGCAGATCTTGAACATTTTGATAGTAGTAATTCATCGTCGATTGAAGATGTGAATAAATGCGATTTACCCAGAAAAAGAAGCACAGTAGCTATAAAGCGCATTCACAATCAACAAGGAGAACAAGGGTTCATTGCAGAAATTGAAACTCTAACTACTTGTAAGCATGATAATATCATCTCTCTTCTTGGATTTTGTTACGAAGGTAACGGTGCAATGATCCTAGTTTATGAGCATGCTTCTAAAGGAAGTCTTGAAGACTATTTGGGAAGCAGTGATAAAATGACTAATCTGAGTTGGGTGCAACGTATAAGAATATGTCTTGATATTGCACATGGCTTGGACTACATTCACACCAACACGGATCAGGACAAACAAAAGATAATACACCGTGACATTAAGAGCGCTAATATTCTATTGGGTGATAATTGGAATGCAAAGATTGCGGATTTTGGTCTCTCTAAATTCCACCCAGTAAATCAAGAGGCCAGCACTCTCAATATCAATACGATTGCAGGTACAAATATGTATCTGGATCCAGAGTATCAAAAGTTTGGAAGACTAAACAAAAAATCAGACATTTACTCTTTTGGAGTAGTATTGTTTGAGATCTTGACTGGGAGGTTGGCCTATGATCATATTTTCACCGACATTGATGGGAACGGGATTGCACCCATTGCACGACATCATTTTAAGAAGGGGAAACTAATGGAAATTGTTGATCACAAGATAAAGGAAGAGACCGATGAACATGTCTTTTCTTTAAATAAAGGACCCAACAAACAGTCTTTGGACATATTTTCAGAAATCGCCATTCGATGTATTGAAGAAACTCAAGTCGAACGTCCATCAATAGATGTTGTCATCAAGGAACTCAAAAAAGCGTTAGAATTTCAGGTAACTAATGGATTTTAATTATAATATAAGTTTTTAATCTTCTCATATTCTTCATTGTAGTATGTGACCTTTCATACATCATACTTCGGTAAATACTATTTTGATCGTCATAAACTCAGAATATTACTCGATTTCCCAATTAAGTTTTTTAGACCTTAACTTTTGTGAATTATTATAATCTTAAACTTTACTAACTTGTAGACTCAAACCTGAAATTCCATGCGTTTTAGATAGCTAGTTCATTTTTTTTAACTTATAAAATAGACTAATTGCTCAATGCGATTCACAGGAGAACCACAAGGACAGCCTCAAACTGTCACTTGAAGATATAAAGTTGGCCACAAAAGACTTTAGCGGAGATAATATCATTGGACATGGAGACTTTGGGAATGTATATAAAGGAGCCACTGATGCTCATGGACATAACATAATTGCTGCAAAGCGGTTGGATAAGAAGTATGTTAAAGGAGATGCTGAATTTATGACAGAGCTAGAAATCCTTATGGAGTATAAACATGAAAATATCATTGGTCTTGTAGGCTACTGTGATGAAGAGGATGAAAAGATAATTGTTTATGATTATGCATCCAGAGGAAGTCTTGATAAGTACTTGAGCAATGATAGTCTTACGTGGGTAATGCGGCTTAAGATATGTATTGATATTGCAATCGGGTTGGAGTTTCTTCATGGAAATGTTTCAAGTCCAGAGATGGTAATACATAGGGACATTAACAGCAGCAACATTCTACTGTTTGATGATTGGAAAGCAAAAATTGCTGATTTTGGGCTTTCCTTAGTATGTCCAACAAATCAGGATGTAGGCTTTCTCACCGACAATGTTACAGGCACAATAGGTTATCGTGACCCAGTGTACTCGAAGACAGGCTTCTTAACCAAAGAATCTGATGTATTCTCTCTTGGTGCGGTTTTATTTGACGTATTGTGTGGAAAACTATCGTCTATAGAACTCGATGATGAGTATCTTTATTTACCCTTTTTGGTTAAACAACACTATCATGTCGGAAATCTTGATAAATTAGTTTTTGAGGGTATCAAAAAACAAATTATGCCACAGTCATATACTACATTTACAAGAATTGCCCTTCAATGCTTACATCACAGGAGAGAAAGACGGCCAACGGCACGTGAAGTGATAATACAACTTAAGAAAGCATTGGAATTCCATGTAAGTTTTTATAATTTTTTCAAATTATGTTACCATTTGTTTCATATAAAAATCTAAAACTATATTTATGGACATTCGAGTAAGTTTTACATTCGTATTGTTCAAACAAGTGATAAAATACGATAAATAAACATATTTCTTTTGAAGACCGTCTTTTTTATCATTAAAAATGTAAAATCAAATGTCAAAATGAAAAAGACAAGTTTACACATATAATCTAGAAGAAAATGTGTTGTCCATGTTTAGTAGACGGTCTTTAGTAGGATCTTTAACGTTAGAAATATGACTGTATGAAATATGAGCTTATTAACCATTTATATAATGATGTACAGGAGGACTATGAGATATGGGAGCCGAAATTGCCTAAAGACTACAAAGAAATAATTCGGATGGCAAAGTGCCCTGATAATTATACTATCATCAAGAAAGAGGATCTGTACAACATCTTTTCTGAGGGAATCCTCCTTCACCACGACAAAGTGGTAATTATTTTATTATATCATACCTCAGTTATTCTATGCTTGCTATGTTTTATGTATCTACTCCGTATTACTTTTTGAGGCAAAGTTCAAAATCACAGACAAATTGCACATCACAGAAATAAAGTCTGATTTTCTTTTGTTGTATAACAGCTCGTTTCTTTCGTTGGTAATGGAGAAAGAAACGAAATGCTTTCAGCGACATTGTTTTCCTACATAAACAGTTGTCCACATGACTGGAAATCTCTTCCAGAATCAAGGTAATTCTAACTATGTCTCTAACTTTGTTAGTATTTGATGGAGAAAGAAAAATAAACTGACTATTTAGTTTCTTTAGTTTATGATATCTTTTATTTTAATTTTCTTATTTTGTGGTATATTTTATTTATTTTTCTGATTTTGTGTTTCCTGGGAAGAATATTGTTATCTTTTTTCCCAAGTTTAGTTTTTTACTTTTTGTATTGAATTATTAATGAAGTTATGAATAAAAAAATAGACTTCTAGTCTTTGTTAATTGACTTGAATCCAGGTTAGGGTTTATTGTTCAATTTTCTCTTAATAATCGGTTATTCGTTGAATCAACGATTGTTGGAGTTTGCCTGATTATCGGTATTCTTTTGAATCAACGATAGTTGGAAGAGTTGTTTCTGGTATTCCCTGGGAATCAACATATTCAATTTATCTATCCTAGTTTTTCGCTACATCAGTTGGTATCAGAGCCGAAGTTCCTGATTAAGATGTTAGAATATTCGTTTTTTGAGGTTGATGGTTCATCTTTTGATGAATGGGAAGATTATGGTGCGGCTAGTAATGATTATGATGGACCTCCCATATTTGATGAATATGAAGAACAACCGATGCTAGTTTATGATACAAATATTGAAGATGTCATTGAGGAAAAAGAAGGATTTACGAAGAAAAAATAATTTGATAGGAAAAAAGACAACATTGTAGTTGTGGTTAATAGTCTTTGTTCTACAATGATCCAAACTATCATGGTCGACAAGTTGGGTTTAAAGACGATCAAGGTTCGAGGTCGATTCATTTTAAAGAAAGGAAATTTAATGGAAGGGATACAAATTTGGATTCTATGCGTACAAAGGACGAGTGAGACAAACTCGAGGACGAGTTTTTTGAAGTGAGGGAGAATGATGGAGAAAGAAGAATAAACTGAGTATTTAGTTTATGATATCTTTTATTTTAATTTTCTTATTTTGTGGTATATTTTATTTATTTTTCTGATTTTGTGTTTCCTGGGAAGAATATTGTTATCTTTTTTCCCAAGTTTAGTTTTTTACTTTTTGTATTGAATTATTAATGAAGTTATGAATAAAAAAACAGACTTCTAGTCTTTGTTAATTGACTTGAATCCAGGTTAGGGTTTATTGTTCAATTTTCTCTTAATAATCGGGTATTCGTTGAATCAACGATTGTTGGAGTTTGCCTGATTATCGGTATTCTTTTGAATCAACGATAGTTGGAAGAGTTGTTTCTGGTATTCCCTGGGAATCAACAGATTCAATTTATCTATCCTAGTTTTTCGCTACATCAGTATTAATTGATAAGCGCACATATATGCCTTTTTTGTTAGAAGTATATTTTAAATTTACTTTTTTTTAATCCTAAGTTTAATAACTTAAAATTAATAACTTTACTGTTATAAGTTTTATACTCTTTTTGTGTCTAGATGTTATATGTTTGATATTTACCTGCAAATAAAATATTTCCTGAACTAGAGCAAAATAAAAGACTAAAATAGATACTCAGCAAACGCCCCTAATATCACCAAAACAATCGAAATTAAGAATCCATTTTACTATGCTCTCGTTTTGCACCTGTATTACACAAAACATATCTGTATTCCTTTTAATATGTTGCTGATTCCTGCACAAATAAAACAGAGCCAAATAATCTTTCATCTTTGGCTCTTTTGCACTTGATACCAAACATTCTATGACCATGAACTATAAATTTTGCTAGCATCTTATAAGTCTTTTTTAAGTAGATATTTTACTATATCAAACATTGAATTCCACAGAAATTATTTTTGTCATTTGTTAGGGTAATGAATTACGTACAAAACACAAAAGTAGAAGTGTATGGGGAACAAAGGCTATGACCGATTAAGACTTGAATATTTATAATATGTGCAGGTTTGGGACAGTAGTCCAGATGTTAGATATTTCCAACATGAACGTCGAAATCCAGACAAGAGTTCACTATTTATCGCCAAACGTTGTTTATGGAGTCTATTTAGTTTTCAAATTTTGTGATTCAATAGACTTTTCAAGTAAACCTGTTTATGTTAACCTAAAGTATAGAAAGGGACACAAATTTCTGCGTGCATATTTCGCAACATGGAGAGATAAGCAGTGGATGATGATTGAGCTGGACCGTTTCTTGTATCAGAACGAAGATGTCGTTTTTGAGTTTCTTGTTGAGCATTTTTCATCGTACTATTGTGGAGATGCTGGAGTTTATGTTGAAGGCATTGAATTTCGCGCCATTGACAAAGTAAGTTTGAAAATATCCATTAGTTCCATTCTATGTTCTTTATCTAAGTTGTATATAGGGGACATGAATTCATGGTAACAAAAAAATATGTTGATCGACCGGATGCAGGTGAAACATGAAGAGATTGGAAAATTGAAGGAAGTCCAACAAGTCTTGAAATCAGACTTCTATGTGGATCAAGTGCAACAATTGCCAACTAACTTTGAAGAAATATATAAGATATGCAGAAACTACAACGAGTTGTTCTGGTTGGGTGAATTTGAAGGAAAGAAACTTCTTGTGCTTTCGGCAAAGGCAGCTTTATACAAATTTTCAAATGCGGATATTTTTACTTTAAAACCACCAGCCCAGTCCAGGTTTGCTTCTTTCTTTTATTGTATATATCTAGTTTCTTCCAGTCACAAAAAACTAGATTTGATTATTCAAGGTCAAAATTGTTTTTAGTTTCTAGTTAAATACAATAGTAAACCTTTGTGAATAGATAGTTTAATAAGTGTTTCACCTCTATCTTGTTCTTAAGAAGTATGTGATCATATAATATATCGTACATGCAGATTTCAAGAGGTGATTGAGCTTTTACCACAACAAGTATTTCATCTCAAATGCACGATCAAAAGTCAAATGTTGTCGCCGAATACAGAATATGTGTGTTACCTAGTGTTCAAGCTTTCAGAAAATTGCCAAGGGCTCCATTGTCCTGTGAAGGTACAAGATGTACTTCATACAGAAAACAGAGAGGCTGAATTTGTATATTTTATAACCCCAAGCCCACTGAATACAAATGACATTACTCGAGTTCCAAAACAAAGGGAAGATGGATGGATGGAGATTCAAGTGTGGAAATTTAACTCAACTCATGAATTTAAGGATGACTCTTTATCTATGAATATGAAATTTACAAGGCATGAAGGAAATATGTCTGGCCTCATCATATGTGGTCTCGAGTTCCGGCCAGTGTAAGAACATATTCCTATGCTGTTTCAAAAAGGCTTAAATTTGTATTTGTGATAAAATATAGCAGAGTTTATCATACTTAAACTGGCTATGAGTTTACAGTGACTTATTGTGTGATTTTTTAACTTGTAGGTTTGAAGTCAAGGCTGATAAATTACGGTTACTTCAAGATTCCTTAAGGACTGAAATTGGTACGATGAGGAAGTCTGGAGTGCTGCAGAGTCATTTTCTAACATGTCCAAGCATATATACATTGTATATGTGTGTTTGTATTGTCTTAAGTGTGATTGTCCTAAGTGGGTGTTTGGATTGGCTTATTTACTAATCATGTATGTATGGAAGGTTTATGTTCTCTGTCGCGTGTGTACAGCAAAGGATTTGTACAAATGACGAGATGAACATATTATTTGATCTATGCGTGTTTAACGTAACAAATAAATGGGATCTGCATAAATTTACTTTATCAATGAATGTTTTCGTGACAACTACGGACCTACACTGTTACTGGGAGACATTGTACACAACATCAGCTTTGTGTGACGGGTGAACTTGGTTTTGGTAAGATGTACAGTAATTTGCAATCTTAAGCTCATTTGGCGTTATTCAATGCTCGAGTGGTAAGGGCTACTGTACCAAAATCGACTTGCACTTTTTTTTGGGTAACCATGGTTTCCGACACATTGGCTGACTAATAATATTGTCAGATAATCTTTAAAATTTGGGCTGCAAATGCATTTCGTCACCAATACCTGTATCATTTATAGGTTTTTGAATGAATTCTCACCCGTCTTCATCCAGAGAAGAAAGGTTTGCTTCAGTAGTAGTGTAAATTATCAACGGTTTGATATAAGGTTTGCTTCAGTAGTACTGTAAATTAGTCATGTTAGCGAGACCATTGAGACTTGTTGCCAGTTATAATTGTTTGCTTTTCTTTGGTGAAGATTCGGTTTTTATTGAGCACGCGTGGATAAACTAGCTAGTAGTACCCCCCTCAAACCTATATGTTATAGAAGGGAGTATCAAATTTCATTGACTATGCAGACCTTTTTTGATAGTGTTAATAGTTTATTTGATATTAGGAGTAATTAAGAAGATGGTAATTTTGTAATACTCATATAGTTTGAGATTGCCATGAGATTTGGGTCGTATGGCAAATGTGACTATTGTTGATAACAAGTATTTTGGGGATTTAATTGGCTTTGTTTGAGTGGAAGCTAGAATCAGCTTTTATAAAGCGAAACCGGATAAGTTAGTCGGTATTATAAGTCATTATAACGGGAACTCGTTTTGCTGCTCAGTTTTTGGTTGAAGACGTTATATATGGCTGCAATCATTTCCCGTAACGGCAACGACCTGTGGTGGTTGCATGTCAGTTGAAGAATTGCTTGCTGGAAAAAAATCGTGATAAACCTCCTTTTTTTTTTAGAACGGCAAATGTTAGTGGTTAGTGGGTCGAGTTGTGCAATGACATCCAAACGGAAGAATGTCTTCTTCGAACCTTCGCCTATTATATTAGACTCCTTATCCGCTTTGCCTGAAAGGCCCTTGACAGGTTTTGAACTCAAGACCTCCAGGAATCCTTCCCCAAGAAAACAATTTAGTGGAACCTTGGTGTGATAAACCTCCTTTGTTTTATGCAATTGGACATGTATTTTACCTATTAAACATGCATATTCCGTTGATTTGTATTTTTTATTTTTATTATTTTTTTTTTTTGGGTAAAATGGGTTAGGAGGTTTTAGAAAGCCATATTCGGAAAAACAAAATTAAAAAGAAGAAAAATATATACAATTTATAATTTATAGTGATGCAACCAAATTTAAAATTATTGAATGTGATATTTAAAAGAGTTTTTCTATCTTGTTTCTTATGGCGCACATGATAAAAATGTATAAAGTAAATAAAAGTACACAGGTCCCATAAAAAAGTACGGATCCGTAAAATATGAATCTTTGTGTATTATTCTGTAGGACCGTGTGTATTTTTTACCCTCGTGCCTTTAGGAGAAAAATCTTTTTTGACAAAATAAAAAAAAAACTCTCTTGGGTAGTTAATAAACAAGGTTCAGTTCGTAGTTCAAGAAAGAAGAGGTCAGTTCAGTTCAAAGTTCCAACTTGGCCTGGCTTATCTAGACTGGTTCCCCTTCCTCTGACTTTGTTATTGTTTTTTTTATCAACCCACAACAATTACCCGTCATATCACCGCCACCTTCTCCGGCAACGGTGGCAGCAGCTCCGGTGGTGGGTCAGGTCCAAACAACAGGTTTTGTACTATGTGTACTACTAACCTTAGGCTTCTAGTACTCTTACAAAGCCCATGCAATTGCTCAAGAAAATGATAAGGGTGTTGTTTTTTAGGTAAAGGGTGGTAGAAAAACCAAGCTTTTTGTTGATGGAGGGAGGCGAGTTGTTGTTTTTGTCGGGTTTGAGAGGGTTGAAAATGGGGTCGGTTTGGGGTGAGTGTAGGGATGTTTTTATGAGATTGATGTTGCCTGAAGGGTATCCGGAGAGTGTTACGAGTGATTATTTGGAGTATTCCGTTTGGAGAAGTGTGCAAGGTGTTGCAACACAAGTGAGTCTGCTTATTCAGTTATTGGAATGATTATATGATTATTGCGTTTACTAGTAGTACATAATGTGCTTATTCAAACTCGTTATTTGACCATATCTGTGTGAAATTAGGTGATTTGAATACTCAGATAAGTAATCCCAAACACACCCTTAGTTAGTTAGGATGAGTAGTGGAAAATGTGTTTATATAGTTTAGGTATTGTGAAATGGACGTGACTGATTAGAGATCAAATAATATGATCATTGCGTTTCCGTAGTGGATATTGTTTCTGTAGGTTGCTAGTGTGAAAATGGTTGTGATGACTGATTAGGGGTCAGGTAATATGTTTTACGAAATTTAGGGGTGTATGCTCATAATGTTGAACTCTTTAATTGACACACAGGCTGCTACCAGAAGCTGTTTTTATGCGGGTTTCGCTGCTCAAAGGAACTTTTCTGAGGTAATTCTCTATTCATTGTGATGATTAACTAAACTTTTATAATGACAGGTTATAGCAAAGGGAGAAGCTCAGGGAACGGTTAGCAAATCTATTGGTATAATGCTCGGGATAGCATTAGCTAATTGCATACAAGCTTCAACACCCTTGACTCTTGCCTCTTGGAAGTGGTCTCTAAACGCATCTGGTGGCTTTTCTGTTGCAAGCGTGAGTTCATTGGTTGATGATCATATTTTAGACGTGGATACGCATGCTACTAAATGGAACCGGCTCATTCCTATTAAGGTTAATGTCTTTCTTTGGAGATTATTGTTGAATAAGATTCCGTCTAGGGTTAATCTCGACAGGAAGGGTATTGATTTTGATTCGGTTCTATGTCCCATTTGCCAATATGACGTCGAAACGATTAACCACGTGTTCTTTTCTTGTGATATGGCTAAGGATTTGTGGGCTTTGATGGCGAAATGGTGGAACTTGGATATTCCGGTTTTTGATAACGTTGCAGATTGGTTCGAGTGGCTTTCGTCTCTTCATGTCTCAAACATGGTAAGGTTGGTTCTAGAAGGAGTCGGGGGGACTCTCTTGTGGTCTATTTGGCTTTTTCGGAACCTTTTGATTTTCTCGAACCCTCCTCCTAAAAAAGCTTTGCTTTGGGACTCCATTATTTCTCAATCGTTCTTATGGATTTCATCTAGAAATCCTAAGTTTAAATGTAATAGGGTTGGGTGGTTACAAAACCCCGTAGCTAGCGTTGTTTCTATGTAATTCCTTTTCTAGCTTTTGCTAGTTTTTAATGAAATTCGCCCGTTAAAAAAAACACCCTTGGCTCTTGCTTCGTTTGGTGCAGTGACGGATCCACATGTTCTGCAATCTCAAATCTGATCAATCCAGGCAACTAAGAACTTTGTATCCTTATCGGGCAAGTACTTTCTTTCCACTCTTATTTTTACAAATATCAATCTTTCGTCCTATTGATAATCGAAGTTCCTTCAAATGACATATGATTGCATGACACTTTTTCGTTTCTGTTTTTATTTCAAGAAAACTACACCAATTTTGTTAGTTTGTGATATGGAACTAGTATTCTATGCCCAATATACAGGCTTGGTTTTTGGTGAATATCTGCTAAGCGATCTTGTTCGTTTTGTTAAAGAGGTCAACGATGAAGAGCCCTTTTTCCCTGCTCTACCACTCCTTAGTCTAAAGCCAGCAACCGAAGTAAGTAATCGGATAAAGATCGTATTTCTTTGAATCTATGTTTAAAAACCTCATCTCAGCCTTTTTGACCCGTACTATGTTGACCCGCAACAAAAAAACCCGTCTGACCTGTTACTGAACCTACCCATTTTGTCAACTCTACTGAATTACATCATTCTTTTTGTCCCTCCAGGCAGAGAATAAAGTACTTTCACCCGAAGCTAAAGAAGCCGCTGCAGCGTCTAGAGCTCGGGTTAAAGGTCTCCGACGTTGTCAAAACCAAAACGGATGCACATGCTTTACTTGACTTGTACAAAAACCAAGGGTACATCCTAACTCCGCACAATGGCAAAGTTTGTGTAAGCAAACTCCAGCCTCTATTTTCATCATCTTTACTTGTTATTTCATTTTTGGGTTATGAAAAGAAACCTACATACTTTAACTAAAACTGCGGTTTAGTTCTTAAGTAGTTTTTGTGGTAGATTTGGTTACCAAAGAAATAAACTATAAGGACGTAATGGGTAACTAACTTGGAAAATTTGAGTATTTAATAAAGAAATAAACTTGATTTGGTTACCATCAGCAAAATCGTTACCGGATGCCCCATCATTCTTCTTGCAAGTGTTGTAAAAAGTGGGCTAGGTGGCCGCCTAGGCGCTAGGCGGTCATAAATCGACTCCATTTATGGCTAGGCGACCAAACTAGACGGAAAAGTCAAAAGGCGGTCAAACGTTCGCTTAGGCAGTCAACGAACTCGATGAAAAAGGGGTATACCCTTTACATATTATTATAGATTAGAGCCTGTTCGCCAAGTTATTTGTTAACTTGAATTTGTTTGATATGGATAATAAGTTTGAAGTTTGACCGTAATAGATTAGATTTTGAATTTGATACTTGGGTCTTAATTCTTATTATATAAGTGGACCATTAGACTTTGAATTTGATATTTGGCATTGGAAGATCGATTCGGCATTGGAAGATCGATATGGTATTTTAAGACTTAATTCTTATTATGTCATTAAAAGTTTGTTCGATCGTTTGGGAATTTGTTAATTTGAAAATTTTGGATCTTCGTTCGTCGAGATTTTAAAGTTGGTTGTTCGAATTTGATTGTATTTGTTGAAAATCGTTTGAGCGTGCTTTTGTATTGGTTGGTCAATGTTTGGTTATTCGTTTTGAAGTCATCCACATTTGTTTTCGATCGATTTTGTTTCGGATTGCTTTTGAGAATTGATCGTTTGTTTTGAATTAAGCTGGTATCTCTAGCGCGTTTGGAAATTTGAATTTGAAGATGAAAGGTTTGCTTTGAAGTTTCGAGCAAAGTTGAAGTCATGGTGGAGACTGAATTACTTGAACTCTGAGGGGCGTTTCGTAAATTTTCCTATTAATCTTAATATGTTTCATAATTTGTGTATGTTTAGAATTTGGTAACTTAAGTAATCGGTTTCTTATAAATAAAGATTAATGATATTGTTTTTTTTTTTTTGAATTAAAATTTGATAGTTTCATAATTTGATTTTGTAATTTAATCGAATATTTGAGTAAAGCTCTAACTTCTTTTGTTTAGTTTGTTTACTTGTTTCGTTTTAAATTATCAACGAAAGCTCTCTCGATCATTTGTCTAAATTCATTTGAAAAAACAAGTTTTTATGATCGAAAGTAAGTAACCACTATACGTAACTTTTGCAAATTGGTCAATTTAATAATCTTAATAAAGAGCGGCTTGTTATGCTCTTTTGCAAGTTGGTCTATTATTTTTTCATATTGGTCAATTTTATAATATTAATAAAGAGCTACTTGTTACGCTCTTTTGTAAATCAGTCTATTTAATAACAATAATTAAGAGCTACTTGTTAGGCTCTTTTGTAAATCAGTCAAGTCAATAATATTAATAAACAGCTGCATATTAAGCTCTTTTGCAAACTGGCCGATTTAATAACATTAATGAAAAGCTACTTGTTCACATGTTTTTGTATGTTACCTGAAGTGGCAAGCGACCACCCTATCTGTATGTTGTTCTCTTTGGTTTCTTTTGAAGTTTGCTTTATCGTTTTTCAACTAGTGCTTTTTATTTTATTTTATCTAATGCTTGTTATGTTTGGATTGTTTTTCTTTACCTAACATGCCATAGGGGTCTCTATCCTTTGGATTATTGGTGGGTTAGGTTAGGTTTAGGTGTGTCAAATGGGTTAACTCGACGTGATTCGAACTCGATCCAAACCTGATAAAATTTAATAAGATCGACTTGATTCGGGTTTAACTTGTCAACCCAATATACCCGATAATCTAATAGGGTCAGATTAGGGTCCTAGTTAGTTTTTTATCGGGTCAAATCCGATAAACCCAATAATATATAATGACATATTAGAAAATCTTTAGCGGGTGTTTGGTTAAGCTTATGTATTGGGCTTATATAATGTTATATAAGCCATTTATGGCTTATATATAATAAGCTTATAAGCCTTTCTTAAGTGTTTGGTTTACCTTATATAGTTAATAAACTAGAATGACAAAAAATATATGTAAAAAATAAAAAAGATGTAATTATTAAATGAGGGTATATAGTCTTTTTATGTATTATTTTTATATATGCACATCATTTCTATAAAAGCCACAAATGCTTGGCTTACCAAAAACCCCTTATATAAGCTTATAAGCCTACTTATATAAACTTAACCAAACACGTGATTTCGACTTATAAGCTTATAAGCCAACAAACACCCCTTAGTTTTAGCAGAAGTTCGTTAACAGGTCATTTTTTATAAGTTGTTTACTATACTACTAAAGAAAGTGGACGGCCAGTGGAGGTTGCCTATATATAGATGAATGTCTCGTTTCTTTATCTTCACATCCTTTCCTAACCTAAACACCCTTTTTAAGCTCACGTTTCTACTTGATAATTCAACATAAACATGATTTCACCCAATTATGACCACCTTGCTCACTTAAAAATTCCCCTTGAAAACATACAAATTGCAACTAACAACTTTGCTGATGAGAATATCCTCGGAGAAGATAGTTACAAAGGACAGCTCTTGTTCTCCGGCGAGTTGATTAATATCCTTGCTCTGAGGTCTAATAAAGAAAGCCATGACAAAGATGAACAACAGTTTTGGATGGAAGTTTCGTTGCTTTCTAGTCTCGGGCACAAAAATCTGGTTTCATTTGTTGGGTTTTGTGATGAGAATGATGAGAAAATCAGTATTTACAAGTTCGACTTCACAGGAACTCTCAGAGACTATCTAAGTGACCCGTTCTTGTTGACCTGGGTGCAGAGGTTGGAGATATGCGTCGGTGTTGCGCATGCATTCAGCTACATCTATTACGATGAGTCACGCGATTTTAGTGTTATACATCATAACTTCGACAGTTCATCTGTTCTATTAAATGATGACCGGGAACCCAAGTTATGTGATTTTACACGTGCCATGAAGATCAAAGCATCTGAAAGGCGCCATTCTTTCAATACTGATAAAGTATTGAGTACGGATGGGTATACAGACCCAACATATATTGAGACGAAGATTTTGAACCACAAGTCAGACATGTATTCCCTTGGAATAGTATTGTTTGAAGTACTTTGTGGTAGAAATTCAATAATCAATGACGACTATAATAAGTATTTGGCTCCGGTGGCCATTACTCATTATAGAGACAAAAAACTCCATGAAATAATTGATTGGCATCTATTGAAACAAATGGACTCTCAGTCACTCAACATTTTCGCAGAAATAGCGTATGACTGCTTGAATGAAGAACAATCGAAACGCCCAGATATAGATGAGATTGTCCCAAGACTTGAGAAAGCGTTGGAACTAGCACGTGCAAACACGCCTGTAAGACCTCTAATTTTTTTTTATGTTACATCTTTCTTTCATGTTAGCTACTCTATTTGAGTTTGGGTATATATACCTTTACCTCCATCAGTTTGCACATTAGATAGACCCCATAAATGTGATTATACATAATTAATAATGTAGCATTTTGATATCATGTCTTGCATTGCTTGACCTCACACTGAATGACTGTATGACTTCCCCAAATGCTAACAAAACTCAAGTAAAGGTTTCTCAAAATTGTATCCCTCTTTCACATATGATACAAGTTTTGTGATCATATTTAGCATTTGAAGTATTTGATGAAAGGTTTTATATATTTTTGTGGGTTAAGGGATTATAGGCGTCCTATTATATTATTAGATCCGATAGCCGCACAAAAACATTAGACTCTTTATTAACCTGTCACATCCAAAGTATCTCCTTAACCCTTCCTCCTTATGGACTTTAAGATTCTATAACTGCCTGTAGTCATATCTTTTGACCAAGATGAAGTAGTTCATCTATCATAACTCAATAATCCAAGCCAAAAGATAGACCAAATCTTTAAGTCCTCTTCTGCAAATATTGTTCCTAATTTCTCAAATTCAAAACAATTTGTGCTAACAATTTTGTACTTCAGATTACCATGTATCAGCATCTTACTACTAGTTTATCTATCAAGTAGTATAGACCATTAGCTACATATTTACATTTTTCTGAAATTTTTATCACATCAGGAGATTTCTTCACTTTCAACATCAACAGTTGGCTTTTAAAGTTCCGATTTATAACATTAAGCGATGTCTCTCCATTCCTTTCAACATTCTGAAAACCCTCCAATTCCTCCACATAAAAAATTAAGTACACTCCAACAGCTAGGATTTATTTTCATACAAATTACAGTAGTTTTTCCTGGATCTTTATCAAACTTATGTTAAGTAGTCAACCATGTATTTTCAGTCTATAAGGGAACCAAACACGACTATTCCAATCCACTTTATCACCTTCTGCCCATAAATCTTTCAGTTTGAGTCATACTCTGTTGTTCCTTCAAAACTGCATCAAATATCCATATCATGTGCAAAGAACCTATAATAGCCTAAAATTGAGGAACTCCACTCACCAGTCACCACTATGAAAAGTATTGGCCTTGTGGTCCTTACACCATTATCGACCAAAATGCTTCAAAGCACCTCGACAGTACAGTATAATCCAGGTTTATATCTCAACATGTACGTACTCAAAAGTATATAGGTCAATAACTGAAGCAGTTGTGGAGAGAACAACTAAGAACCAACACATTGGAATTAATAAGACCATTCATATTCCAAACCTTAACGGGGTGTTATTTCAGTTATCATCAGCAAGCTTAATAATAACTATAAGGTATAAGATATGTACAGATATAGACTCAAATACAAGTCCATGCTTACACCGTCTGCATCTGAACCATAATGCTTTAAAGCACCTCACGAGCAAATATTAACTACATTATCCAAGAGTATATCTCAATAAGTGAATCCAGTTGTGGGGAGAACAAGCACAAATCAAAATATTTTCTGTTAATAAAACATTCACTTTCTAACTAGACTTATAAAGGAATTCCATCCAGCACTAACTTGTTGGCATTATGCACTTCGTAAAACTCCGTTTTTGTGTTAACTCGTGTATCAACTGACCATCCTTTTGTATTTTTACTTGAAAAACAGGTGATGTCTTTGCCCAAGGACGATCTTGCTCACTCAAGAATCCATGCTTTCTAGTCTCAAGCATCAAAATCTGATTTCATTTGTTGGGTTTTGTGATGAGAATGGTGAGAAGATCGTCATCAGCAAGCATGAGACCAGGGGAAAGCTCAGTGACTATCTAAGTGACCCGTTCTTGCTGACATGGGTACAACGGTTGAAGATTTCTGTCGGTCTTGCACATGCATTGAGCTACATTCATTATGACGAGCCACGCGATTTTTCTGTAATACTCCGAAGTATTAACAGTACCGCAGTTCTATTAAATGATAACTGGGAAACTAAGTTATCCGAATTTACACTTTCCATGAAGCTTGCATCCTCTCAAAGGCACCAATCATTTCATACTAATAAAATCCAGTATGTGACTGGGTATGAAGACCCAAAATATATTGTGACGAGCAATGTGAACCAAAAGTCGGATATTTACTCATTCGGGATAATTTTATTTGAAGTTCTGTGTGGTCGGAGATCAGTAATTTGCGACGACAAATATTTGGCTCCGCTGGCCATTACCCATTATACAGAGAAAAGACTCGATGAAATAATTGATTGGAATCTATTGAAACAAATGGACTCGAAGTCATTCAACATTTTCGCGGAAATAGCTTACGACTGCATAAATGAAGAACCATCGCAACGCCCAAGTATTGATGAGATTGTTCCAAGACTAGAGAAAGCGTTGGAACTTCAACTGGAACATCAAAATGCGGTAAAACAACTTTTTCTCTTCCATCTTTCTATCAAAATAAGTACCACTATACACTCGGTCAGTTTGCACTTTAGCTAGACCCCATATATCTGATTATGCATATTAAATTAAATAGCCCTTTGACATCATGCATTCCATTGCTAAACCTCACCCTACGTGACTTTACGGTTCCATATATGTAATCCTAAACAAAAAAAATTAGTATACCGTAAATAAGTTTACTGTTAGATTTAATTTCATTTGGATATCAAATTTATCTAAGATATGAGAGACTCATCCCCACCTTTCATCTCTTTACCATCTAATGGTTGAGATTAAATTCTCATTTTTCACTGCAAGAATATTTTGGTCATTTCACCCGTCCACTATATAAGCATTTTTTCTACTTTTCTTCTCATAAAACACACATACGTGTGTGTCTCTTTCTCTCTCTACCTCCAATATACTTTCTCTTTCTACAAATACTCAAAATCAAGAATTGATCATCGTCAAATCCATCACGAAGTGACAATCATGAATCACTATCACGAATCCATCACGAATCGATTAATTAGATTAATTAATCATCACAAATTTATCATCAGGTTAGATTAATCATTAGGCACGAATCCATCATCAGGTGAGATTAATTAGATCAATTCTTATTTAGCTTATTTGATTTGAGTAAGCTTATTTATACATCATCATTCGAATTTATAAGCTTTTAATTAGTTGATTTGGATTGAATTATTTGAATTTATTGTTTTTAATTATAAGCTAGCTTATTGATTTATATGAATAAGCTTATTTATTTGAATAAGATTTTAAATTAGATGAGAATAATGAAAAATCTTCTAAATTAGAGGAGAGCTAATAATAAGCTTGTGGATTAGACGATTTAGATTTACTATGTTGAATTATAAGCTAGCTTATTAGCTTATTCTAATGAACTATGAGGTTTTATGAATAAGAGAGTATGTATCATGATACCTCATTTATCGTATATGATATATCTGTGATAGATATGATATATCACACGCGTATCATATATGATACATGAGATATCATATATCATGTTTATGATAAATCACAATAAAAAATCAGACATATTATTTGTCATTTTAATTAAGTTACTTATGTAAGCTAAACTAAGCTTAATGTATCAAATATGATACCTCATTTATCATATATGTTAGATATATGATATATGATATATGATATATGATAGGTATATCATATATGATACATGAGGTATTATATATGATGTTTCTACAAACTATCAGAAAAAAGTCAAACTTTCATATTGTACATGACTTGTTACACTTTTGATCATTTGCGTATTTTTGTATTGTATGCTACATAATTTAGTTGTTCACAAAATGGTGCATTATATGTTCTTTCCTCTCTTATATAAATGCAGATTGTGCAAACACAACAACAATCAGATATGGATGCATTGTCCGGTTCGAACTAAGCATGAGAATGTGCACAAGTATGTGCAAGGATAAGATGAGTCGCCGTCACAGCCAAGAAAGAAGTCCTACAAGATATAAGTAGATTTGGTTGAAAATGAAAACGGATTGATTGAAGAAGAATAATAGTTTCAATAATATGAATGTTTTGACTTTAATTATGAATTGAGTATAATTTTTAGTTTTTATATCTTTTGATTATGAATAAGTGTTTCAATCATGTTTGGTTATATTCTATTTGAACAAGTGTTTAATTATCAATTGTATGCTCTTAAAAACAGTTTTTTTTTTATTTCTGAACAAATGTTTTTTATCATTGATTCACCAAGCTCTTTGTTTTAATCATGAAGTCAGAAGACCTTCTGTTTTATCTGTCAATTTTTTAGTATCATATATGATAAAACATTATCATATAAGATACTCATAAAAAATTACTTTTTTTTTGTAACTGGACAAATGTTTAATCATGTATCCACCAAACTCCCTGTTTTATCATGAATTCAACACACCCTTTGTTTAATCTACCAAACTTTTTTGTAAGTATCATATATGATAATGGAGTGTCATATATGACAGAATTTAAGAGTTACATGTATTATCATATATGATATTTCATTATCATATATGAAACTAAAAAAGTAAAAACCTATGCTTCATGAATATGATAAAAACTTTAACAAAATAACCATATTATCCGAACTCACATCCGCATATGTTCTACCATTTTCATATTCGACAAAAAACATAATGATTTAGTAGTATTAAAATTTTAAAGCATTACATTACAATACAAAAATTACTAATAGATAAACTATTCCAATGCTTTAAACAATGGATGTTGATCTCAGCCATCAACATTTTGGTTGCACACTTGGCGCTCGTATTTTTTATTTTCATGCACATTATCTTGTTACTTCAGTCGAGAATTTGATGTTCCACTTGTTGGCCTTCAGATGATTGAGTTCTTCAAAATGCATTGAAAACATCTTTCACTACACAAATAAAAAGATTTGGTTTTAGTTTCATCCAGATTATCATATATGATATATTACAGAAGTTGAGTTTTAACCCGATTATCATATATGATAATGTACACACAACTTACTTTTAATTACTCACCAGGAGATCACATACCTGTCTGGATTTGTTTTCAAGCATATTTTCATGTTATCATATATGATACCTTCGTATATCATATATGATATATTTATCATATATGATATATGAAGGTATCATATATGATAGATCTGTTAA
Source organism: Glebionis coronaria (assembly GCA_025667525.1). NCBI lineage: Eukaryota > Viridiplantae > Streptophyta > Magnoliopsida > Asterales > Asteraceae > Glebionis > Glebionis coronaria. The sequence continues at coordinate 22,901,414 of CM046878.1, read as the reverse complement.
GCTTTTCTAACAAGCTTATTCACATAACTTACCTTATGCTTATCCTACAACTTTAATACACTTTATTATAATCTTATTCACATAACTCTATTCTAAATCCTATGCTTATTCATATATCTTATAATAAGCTTATTCACATTAAGCTTAATTATAACAAATCAAATAAGCTTAATTATAACACGTCAAATAAGCTAACACATCAAAATATGCTGAAAAAGAATAAATTGATAAGCTAAAAAAATGATATCATCGTATTCATATCAAATCTACACTCGTATATAAATTCACGTCAAATAAGCTTAAAAGCTTATTTAAATCAAATAAGCTAAAAAGATATAGATCATGAGGATATTACCTGATGTTGATAAATCGTTCGAGAAGATGATTGAATTACGAAAGGAGATGATGAGATAACAGATCGAGAATGGTTCGAATTTATGATTTTAGATCGAGTGATGGATCGAAGATGACATATTAATAGTGTTTGTTTTGTGTAACACCCCATTTTGGTAAATGGAATATCACAGGATAATTATGGCGTGTCATCAAAGCATGCAAGGTAAATGTCCAAAAACATTAAATGACCATGAATGAAAATACCGGAAACAAACATCGGTAGTCCAGGTATAAGCTCACACGCATGAATATAAGTACTAAAATGGAAAAGGACTAAACAATGTCCAAAGAAACGAAGTAATGTAATGTATGGAAATGCATAAAGTAATGAACGCTAGATAACTTCCATCCGTATGCACATACTCTCAAAGTCTACGAGCGTCCCTGAGTACCTACCGTTTGGGAACATGAAAGGAAAACGACTGAGCATAATGCCCAGTGAACGGATATACAAGCATAGCATGAAATGACACAAGCATAATAAGACTAATAGCGGAAATGTATAAGTCCTAGATAACCTAGAACATGTTCATAAAACTTGTTTTATAGTTTGAAAAGACTTATGTTTTAATATGAAAACTTTATTAATTAGCCAATAGCCCATATAAGTCATGAGGTTCTACCGTGCATGAATACTTGGAGGGGAGACCTCATCATGTAATTAGAGGGTTGCCTCTAATTAATTAGTCTGGGTATGAGAGATCAACTCCTTGTGAAGGATGCAAGGCACAAACCACATTCACCATGAAAATCATGTAAAAACATGTAACTAGGATGCAGCAATACGCCCCACATGATGATATAAATATAAGGCTAAAACTGTAAAGGGACGCCACGAGCAATCACTCCGCCGTGGGGAAGTCATAACACCGGTGCCTCCACTGTTATGGTTATGGTACCTCCATAACTAGGAGACACTGGTCATGCATGTATATGGCTTAGGCATTTAAACTAACATAAGCAGATCAAAACATATAAAACATATACGTGGGAAAACAGTTGACTGCAAACGGGGAATCCTAATAAGGAAAGAGAATGTCCATACTGAAGGACGGAATATCTGTACCTTATGTCCAGTGAATGAGGAAAGATGAAAGGATAAAAAGTCCTACTCTGACCTCACTGTTGCTACATAAATAAGGGACATGTATGAGTTGTCTGATAATTGAGTATGTTACTGGTTCTTGTATGTTTTTAGCTTGTTTTATATGTTTTTGTCTTATTTTACTGTTTTAACTGATATACTATATTATTCATGTATTTCATGTCTTCTGATTATGTATTATCTTGTACTCTTGTATTATTATACTTGTTGTGTAATATTAAGTAACTTTCTAAAAATAACAGGTCTCCAAAAATAGAAAGTTTCCAAAAATAGAAAGTTTCCATAAATAGAATGTTTCCATAAATAGAATGTTTCCAAAAATAGAATGTTTCAAAAATAGATCAGTTTCTAAAAATAGAAAGTTTTTAAAAATAGTAAGTTTCCTGAAATAGAAAGTTTCCATAATTAGAAATAAGCTGGATTAATAAGCTAATAATATAAGCTAGTGTTTACTAGTTAAAAGTCATAAGTCATATAATTAATAGTATATTTATGAATTAAATAATATAGGTTATAACTGATTATTAATTAATAATGATAGTACATGTTTTATTAATTATTAATATATCATGATTAATTAATAAACTATAGATTATACAAATTTAATTAAGTCATGGTTTAATTAAATTAAGTCTAATAAAATACTTAGATTAACATGTATTATTAATTTTTATTAATAAACCTAAGTCATGAATTATTAATTAATTATATATTCATGTATAAAATAATTAAGTAATAAAACTGTAGTCTAAATTAAATGACAAAATATACTTAGGCTAAAACATGTATTATTTACAAATTAATATGACCGAAGTCCGTGTTTAAATTAAATTAATTATTAGACATGTTAATTGATTTAATTATTCTTGTAAAAAAATAACATGTAAATAATCCCTAGCCCGAATCCCGAGACAAAACCAAAAACCCGAACACCAACCACCACCCACAGCCGCGGCTGCGGTGGCGGCTGGTGGCTGCGCAGCTAACGACGGCGGTTGCTGCCGCTGCTGCGTCGTGGCTTCCCACTGCCAGCACAAGGCTCCCACCGGCTTAGGCCGGTGGTTCCCCCTGCTGCCCCACGTGTTCCCACTGCTTGAACGACAAAGCCATCGGCAACAACCGGTGGTTCCTGCTGCTCGTCCGAGACGAGCCCCTAGGGGTCTCGACTGTGGCAAAAACAAGGACAACGAGAGCCCTTGGCTCTCGGTTGGCTGCCGAACCACACCAAAACAAAACCAAAACCCTTTTTCATTTTTTATTTAATCCATAACATGTTTAACCAATTGTTTTTTAAGATCTAATCATGTGTTTATATATAAATTAAAAAGGAATTAAAAAGATAAAGGTTTGATGTTTTTACCCCAATACTTGATTGAAAAGAACACGAACACGAACACAATCACCAATAAATCAATGATCAAAAATCAACCCGAATGCTTCTTGTTCTTGTTGTGTGCCGCGGGCTAAGGTCACCAAAGGGAGGCTAGGGTTTTAACTTTTGTTAAAATTCTGTAAAGTAAATGTCTGTGTTTTACTTTTACCATTTAAGTTCAAAGGTGGGCTGGGCCCCCTTCTCTTTGGTTCCCGCGGACACAAGGCCCCAAAAGGGTAAACCGGGTTTTTTCTTAGTTAACGTATAACTCGTGTACATTCGTGTTTATTATTCGTTCTCGTTCGTGTCTTTAATATTTGTGTTTATAATTATTATACATAATAATTATCGTGTTTATAAATGTTCGTGATTATACGTTCGTGGTTATAATTATTATACTTAATAATTATCGTGTTTATAAATGTTCATGATCATACGTTCGTGGTAATAATTGTTATACTTAATAATTATCGTTTAATATTCCGTACTTAATAATTATCGTGTATTAATACGTACGTAGTTTCTGAAGTTAATGTTCGTGACACGTGTACATGACATAAATGGAAAGTTTTAATTGGTTCGTAGGTTTACGTAGTGTACAGTTCATGGTATTTATATGCGGGTTTTACAACTGTTCCCCCCTAAAAAGAATAATTCATCCCCGAATTATAGATAACATAAGGTGAAAGAGGAACATACCCGAATTAAAACTTGAAATGAGGGTAAGAAGTCCGGATAGACTCCTCCATCTCCCAAGTGGCTTCCTGCTCGGAATGGTCCCTTCAATGGATTTTGATGAATGGAATCGTCTTCTTCCTCATGACTTGTTCCTGACGATCAAGAACTCGTTCGGGTTCCTCAATGAAGGTAAGGTCTTCACGAATCTGTTCAAATGGATAGTGAACCATGTGAAGGGGATGATAATTGTACTCTCTGAGTAAGGACACATGAAAGACATTATGAACGTGTGAAAGCTGCAGAGGTAACGCTAAACGATACGATACTTCATTGACTCGCTCGACGATATCAAACGGTCCGATGAATCGAGGACCGAGTTTTCCCTTGATTCTAAAACGTTTAACTCCACGCGCCGGTGATACCTTGAGAAAAACATAATATCCCACGTTGAAATGCAAATCCCTACGATGCTTGTCGGCATAACTCTTTTGACGTGCACGAGCTTCTTGTAGTTTCGCCTTAGCTACAGCGACTCTCTCATTAGTCATCTCTATCATCTTCGGACCTTCAAGAATTCGCTCACCAACCTGATCCCAGCAGATTGGGGCGCGACATTTTCTGCCATACAACATCTCAAACGGTGCACACTTGATACTGGCGTGCCAACTGTTGTTGTATGCAAATTCTACCAAGCAGATGTAGTCATCCCAACTTCCTGTCCGTTCTAAGGCACACGCTCTAATCATGTCCTCTAATGTCTGAATGGTTCACTCCTATTGTCCGTATGTCTGAGGATGAAAAGCCGTGCTAAGCTTAAGTCTGGTGCCCCAAGCTTTCTACAGACTTCTCCAAAATCACGAAGTAAATCGAGGATCTCTGTCCGAGATGATACTGGATGGAGCACCATAAAGTCTCATGATCTTCTTCTGATATAGGTCAGCGAGTTTGCTAACCGCATCATCCTTGCGGATCGGTAAGAAATGAACTGACTTGGTAAGTCGGTCAACTATTACCCAAATGGCATCATGCCTCCTCTTGGTCTGCGGAAGTCCGGTGACAAAATCCATGGAGATCTTGTCCCACTTCCACTCTGGAATGTCTAATGGTTGTAGTAGACCACTAGATCATTGATGCTCGATCTTAACCTGCTGGCAGGTAAGATATTTGGAGACAGAGGTGGCAACATCCTGTTTCATACCACTCCACCAGAAATATTGTTTGATGTCGTGGTACATCTTGGTAGAACCATGATGAATGGAGAATGGGGAGCTATGTGCTTCAGCCAATAACGCCACCCTGAGTGTAAGATCATCAAGAACACAAAATCTAGTACCCTGTCATAAGATACCGTCGTCATCTAACTAAAACTCCGTCTATTGATCTAAGTTCTAAATAATTGCCCAAATTTCATCATCATCCTTCTGAGCATCCTTGATCCTAGAGAGTAAGTCAGGCTCCACTCTAAGATTAGCCCAGTAGACATGTATGATCTCAATATCCAGTCGCTCCAAGTCTCTTATAATCTCTTCCTCTATCTTAATGTCGTTGGTCATTCCCGACTTTCTACTAAGAGCATCTGCCACTACATTCGCCTTACCGGGATGATACTGCAGATTAATGTCATAATCCTTCAACAACTCTAACCACCTTCTATGCCTCATGTTCAGTTCACGCTGAGTGAAGATATATTTCAGGCTCTTATTTTTTTGAACGGCAGTTTGGTGCAGCGGAGTATCTTGCGTACCACTGAGGCACCAAGTCTCTCGACCCGAGTTCGAATCATCTCACGAAGAGAATATCAACCCCCATGCTAGCCATCCAGTTTCCCTTAAGGGGCTTCAAGGCATTGCGATGGGATTCAAACCCGACTGCCAATTCTGGGAAAATCCCCCACACGGGGAATGACAGGAGTCGAACCCCTGACCTCCCCCACATAGAGACTATATTTCAGGCTCTTGTGATCCGGGAAATTATCACATGATTCGCCATACAAGTAATGCCTCCAAATCTTCAGTGAAAACACAACAGCTGCAAGTTCTAAGTCATGTGTAGGATGTTTCTCCTCATAAGGCTTAAGCTGCCGTGATGGGTAAGAAATCACTTTCCCATGTTGCATGAGAACATAGCCAAGCCCCTTCCCTAAAGCATCACTATAAATCTGAAATCCACCTATACCAGATGGGAGAGTAAGAATAGGTGCATATACCAGCCTCTGCTTTAGGTCTTCAAAGCTCTTCTCTCTTTCTTCAGTACAGACAAATTTCTCCCCTTTCGGCATCAGTTTGGTCAATGAGAGTGCTAATCGGGAAAATTTCTCTACGAACCTACGGTAGTAACCAGCTAAGCCTAGAAAGCTGCGAACTTCAGTTGCTGACGTCGGTCTTGGCCACTTGGTAATAGCCTCAACCTTCGTAAGATCCATGTTTATTCCATCTGCGGATACTATGTGGCCTAGAAACGCCACCTTGCTTAACCAGAATTCGCATTTGGAGAACTTAGCATACAGCTGCTTCTGGTGAAGTATTTGTAATACTATACGAAGATGGTCTTAATGTTCTTCCTTTGATTTAGAAAAAATTAGAATATCGTCAATGAAGACAATGACGAACTTGTCTAGAAACTCATGGAAGATATGGTTCATCAAGTCCATGAAAACTGTTGGAGCATTGGTAAGGCCAAATGGCATGACTACGAATTCGTAGTGCCCATAATGTGTACGGAAAGCAGTCTTGGCGATATCCTGCTCTTTCACCCGTAACTGATGGTAGCCAGACCTCATATCGATCTTGGAGAAATGTTTGGCCCCTTGGAGTTGGTCAAGCAGATCATCAATGTATGGCAAAGGATATCGACTTCTGATGGTGATCTTATTAAGATCACGATAATTGTCACACCCCACCATGGCGGAATATGGGGCACGACGTATGGATATCATCACAACATGGCGTGTATATAGAGATAACACAAATGTCATGACAATATCTCAACAATGCAGGAGTCTAGGTAAGTAGGTAACAGTCCTACCGCTTACCCGAGACAAACAATTAACATAAACAAAGCAAACATATAGATGTCAACAAAGTATCATATATTCAAACATCAAATAAAGACTAAGAGGAAAGGGGTTCCTCCAAATGCAATCCTAAGCCTCCAAAGCTAGCCACTTATATTCTCATGCTTAACCACATTCTCACCTGAAAGAGACACTAAAACACGTCAACATAATGTTGGTGAGAGTCATAGGTTTAGACTCCAACCTCAAATTAGTTATAATATAAGCTGTGAATAACCACCAACAATAAAAATATATGGACAATGTGTTACAAATGTGCATTAACAACTAACAATTCAAGATTAATCATACCAAACCAATTCCAAGGCTCCAAGCCTTACCAATAACCATAAATCCAAACACCATGGTCCCATAGGCGCCCATACACCTATGAACCAATCCCAAGGCCCCGACTTGTCAACATCCCCTTGGTACCAAGTCAAATCACAAAACAATCATGAATCAATTAGCAGTTAATCACATAAGTGCACACAAGTCCATCACCAATCATAAAACATTCACAACAACAATTTACAAAACCATAACGAGTGTCTCTTCCATCCCATATGGAAGTTAAGATCATTAAAAGATATGGGACTATGAAACTCACCTGATTGAGCTTCTCCAACAATCCACACACTAGCAAAAAGCTAACAAACAAATGCACTCAATCAATACATGAACCAAATACTAAAATGATTCATCAACCTATGATGGATATCTAACATTATCCCATATATATATACCCCATTTATATGCTCTAATCATTCCATTTCCCTTCCCTAACAAGTCCTTAACTTAGTTAAACTTGATACCTATCCCGTTTACTTTTCTCCCAAAACAGTCCCCATTTTCATACTCCGTATTATGGGCCAAACGCCCACCAAACCTAACCCACATTCCTTGCCATGAAAATCACATAAACTTATATGTGTTAGCTAAAATCTCAGCCCTTTCCCCAACATCAAAGCAAATTTTAAGTCCCCGATATACAACTTATACTTTCGCCTATCCAGATTTTACCGATTTTGAACATATGAAAAGTTTGTTATGATTAGAGGGTCTTCCACTATCCCAATTGATTTTACAGATATCTTATATAACATATAAAATAATTCTCATGTTCGTTTGAAAGTCCAATTGTAATTCTAAGTACCCTAACCACCTTAAAACATAAAATTAAACCCGACTGATTTCAAAACTGTTTTGACCTCCGACTGTTGTAACCTGTTTTTGACCCACTTCCCTACCTCCAATTCAATTATAGTTTCTTTCATTTGAAAGCCAATTCAATTACCTTTTCAGGGGTACTTGGATCGCATCATGAATGTTCCTAGAACTCTAGCTATGATCAAAACAATGGAACTAAAATTCTGCCCAGTTTTTTAAAAAGATTTTCTCATAATTAATCTAATTAATCATACATAAACCCTAATTAAAACCTAAAAACGATTTCCAATGATAAAAACCCATTAATTACATTATTAATTACAGATCATTAACAAACCCTAATCAAAAATTATGAATCTCAAACCCTAATCCATCATAGTAGGTTACAAATACGTAAATTAACGTTAATCAACCTAGTTTAATTACGTACCTTTAAATCCTGAGCATAAATTCGACTCTTTTTGATCATCCATTGCTATTTGACTGACTTATAGTTTAATTTAAGGTTTATGGGTCGTTTTGGGGGTTTTAGGGTGTTTATATATGCTTTAGTAACCTCCTGGTCAGGTTTAGGCCCAATTAGGACTCCTATATGGTAATTATCTTTTTTTTTTATTAAAATATTCACCTATGGGGCCCACAATTCTGACTCCCCCTTCATTATTTTATTAATTTAAATGTTATTAACTTATAATTACTATTAGTTAACATCTAGACCCTTCCGGATCAAAACCGGACACCTATTCGCTAATTTTTCGACTTTCTACGTAATTTCCGAACTAACTGCCATTTCCAAAAGTTTCTAACTATGGAAAGTATCTCTAAAACTTATTCTAACCATATAATATATACCTAATACATACATACATACAACATACTATACGTACACGAAACCTTATAAAAACGATATCCGAACTTTTCCCGCAGTTCATTTCTGAACTCATTTCATTTCATTCCAACCCGTACCATGATTTACAAATCACGTACCTCATTTCGTCCATTATCATCCCCAAAATCACACATATAAACACAGAAATCACATAAAACACATAGTCACACAAAATACCCCAAAAAATAAGACTAAGTGACGAACCTCAAAAACCGGGGTTGTCACATCACTCCCTCCTAATAGAAATCTCGTCCCGAGATTTACTCCTTAGGATCATCATTAGCAAATATCTAAGGATACTTGTTCCTCATAAATCCTTCTAGTTCCTACGTGAACTCTAGTCCACGTTCCAAATTCCATCTAACCATAACTACGGTATATTACCCTTTTTTTCCAACGTCTTAGCTTCCCGACCTAAAATCTCTACCGGTTCTTCGATGAAACGAAGACTCGTATCCATACAAATATCATCTAATGGTACTTGCAATTCGGTTCTTGCTAAGCATTTCCTTAAGCTTGATACACGAAATACATCATGCACACTACTCAATTCTCCAAGTAATTCCTCAACCTATAAGCCACTGGTCCAATCTTTTCAAGGATTTCGAACGGACCCATGATTCTAGGTGCTATCTTCCCTTTCTTCCTAAAACACATCACTCCTTTTCATGGTGAAACCTCTAGCATAACCTCACCTCCAATCTTAAATCCCAACGGCTTATGCCTCTCGTCCACACAACTCTCTTGTCGGTTCTTTTCCATTTTCAGCCTCTACTTAAGCATTGCCACCACCTCCATAGTTTTCTGATCCACCTCTGGTCCAATACGTTGGCCGCTTCTAACTTCATCCCACTATAATGGTGATCCACCTCATCTCCTATGAATTAACTCCTGCAGTTTCTACTAAAATTCCTATCACCGGACCTAACGGCTTCTATCCTCCATGGATTTTCCATCTTTCAGAAGTTCTCCCAACCTTAATCACATCTAATAGTATATGCATGATTGCATAACCAAGAGCTTCACATAACATTCACATGAAACATGTCATAACCACCACCTCATCCTTGCTTTCCCATACTCGGCACCAAGTAACTAACCATACTTCATACTAACAGGTGCTACACCTTTTTCCCTAGGTGGACGTTCCATTGTTCGTGACTACTAACCTCTTGCTCTAACGATTTTCCTTCAATATCACCCCACTATCTTGACAACCTCTTGCTCCCTCGAATCATTCTTCCTCCTTACTACTTTTCACTTTTCTTTTCACAATCTTAATTTCCATACCATCTTATATCCCGTCTTCAGCCTATAATTTAGGCGTTTCCTCCTTTATTCCCTACATTCTCATCAATGGGGAATATGCCCCTCTCACCGGTGACTCTCTCTTTGTAGAAGAATTCTTCCTAATATAATGCGTTCTCCAACTATCTCCAAGTCTCACGCCAATGCTCTAGGTTTCTTTCTCAATTACCCCTACATTATGCTCATACCAACCATTAGTCTATCAACGGTATACTACGCTTACTTCCCATCATTTTTTCCCTTGCCATAATCCTGCATAAAGCATTCTATACTTCTTAGGCTAGTTTTTATGCAGAAACTCCTATTCCATCACATCCGTACGCAATCCTTCCAACTTCTCAACTACTTGACTTCTCATTCCTCTTAGAATATGGGTGAATTATTCAGTCTATCGACTATCACCCACTCTCATCTTACTTATTCCTCTACCCCATTATGTATCCCCTCTACCATCTTCGTCCTTACACCACCCTTTCTATGCTACTCCTATCTATGTAGGAAGTATAGCCTATGTCCCTTTTATCCATATGATTTTCCACGCCACGCAACATAAATACTGACGCGTTCTCTGCTTTAGACAACTACTCGTGTAGCTTACATCCTTCATCCAAACCCTCCTAACACGTCATCCATATAGCTAAATTTTGTCTCAGCATCACTTCCTCCTTCTTATTCCATGTCTCATTAACTATGCTTGCCTTTCCCAGATGGTACTTGGCCTTGCAATTTTCCTTCATCACTTAACTCCACCCATCACCTTTGCCAAATGTTCAATCAGGAGGACTGGATATGTGTTGGAGACGTTCATGATCCGCATAGATCATTCTCAACATCTCGTACACCAAATGCCTCTAGCATTCTAGGCACATCTAACAATCCATCTCTACTAACTAAGTATTATCTAGTTCTTCTGAATCTTCAGTTCCTGCAACGTATAAGCAATCGCCTTTCTTTGTCGTCCTCGCATGCATCCAAATCCTTGCTCCACGTATCGTCATGATTCACGAATTCATCCAGTCCTTCCGATAATGCCAGGATGTACTTATTATCCAATCTACCTCTTCAGCCTCCACAATGCTTCCTCATCCTTCTTCACTTCGCCCCTTGCTAGTTCCATGATATGCCATCATCTCTAACTACTCATCATGGTAAACTTAATACTAAAACTCACACTTGAAAATATCACGTATAATTCCCTTTCCTAACAACTCCAAAACCAACTCATAATTCGCCTCACTCTCATTCTTAGACTTTGAGTAGATCAAGATGTCGTCGATACTCCCGATGACAACTCGTTTATATACGTTCATGCACACTCGGTTCATTGACTCCATGAAAACCGCTAGTGCTTTGGTGAATCCAAATGCATAACCGTAAACCCAAAGCGTTCATACAACATTCTTAACATCATCCCTGCATCCTCTCTTGGCAACAACACAAACAAATTTCTACCTCTTTCTACTCGTGAAATTCTACACACATTCTAAAAGATCGATACTCATTCTTATCAACCCATCCAACCGTTTTCACATCACATTTACTACCAGGCAACTCAACCTTTATCCTGCATTCCTTACAATTTCTAACAACTCATATCTTTAAAATCATTCCATCAACAATTGCCTTGGAAAGGCACTAACTACAACTCATCTTGCTCCTTCTACTGGCTCTGTTCATGGTTCTACTTTAAGATAATAGGTAAACCTACTAAATCTTAAGAAATTTTCGGAACATTTTACATACCAACGGATATTACAAGTACCTTTGAAATATCACATCCCCTTCCAACATTCTCTATGAGGCGTTACTTGTGCCAATATCCATACTTTATACAAATCTCTATTCATCTCCCTTGGCACTCCTAAGAGACCTCATGACCACATTAGTTCGTCTTTCTACGAACTTCTAACTCTTTCCCCATCACAAAGGGCATTCCAACTATTCTCTCATATGACTATATTAATGCTCTTAATCAATACAAAATCAAAACTACATCTGGAACCCACCAGACACGACCAACGAATCAAAACTACGGACGACATTTCATGTGCACCAGTTAAAACAAGTCAAAAACCACGAGACTCAAAAGAAAACTCAAACCCAAAACATGTATCAATTCTATATGACCCATGACAACGAAAAATAATCCAAGAAACACCCAATGGCAACCAAAACATATAACCGCCCCGCGACATATTTTTAAACCTTGCACGACATCGAATTTTCCTAAAAGAATACTTTTCTTTACCTCTCCACATCTATGTGACTCAAACAATCTACAAACAACCCTCTATACGATCTCAAGACTCAACTCAAAGATAGGTACCCCGAACATCCCAAATCATAAGTTTAAAAACTACTATTCAAAACTCAACCTTGAACCCGACACTTGTACAACAATTTCGACCAGGCTACTGAACTCCCATGACTATGCATTCTGAATATTTGAAAAGTACGTTCCAAGTACATAATTTTAGGCTTTTGAATCACCAAAAAAACTTTAAAAACGAACAAGTTATGACCAAAACAATTTTATACTAGTTGTTTTAAAAACTAAAGAATCATCTTAGTAATTAACGTAATCCTTTTTAAATGAAAAGAAATAAATGTATGTGAAATTTTCATGAACTTTGTTTAGTCTTGTATATATAATTATAAATGACGTATATCAATTAAACTCACTTATATGAAATATTTAAGTAGTAAAATTTTATTTTGCTTTATTTTAAAGAAGGTCTTTTAGAATTTGAAATAAATAAGTGTTGATTACATAAAAAAAAACTTATGTTATATCTTGCTGCAAACACGACTCCTACACCCTACCCTTATTTTACCAAATACAACCAACTATCTAACTCTATAGTAGATTTCCAAGTCTTTTTTTTTCAATATAAACCGACCAAAAGAAATGTAAGACTCGACAAAAAAGATTTCATTATCCCAAAAGAAATCCCAATTTATTTCAATATACTTAACACCAAGGACACCATTTTAAAACGGGCACGTGAAATAGGAAACTCTAAGAATACGCCACAACAGAGGTTGAATACCTAAAAAGAAGCGAGCTAGCAAACCCTACTGCGGATACAATCGATAATAGTGAGGGATCATACATATGTAGGCATATCGGGATACATATACTTAAATCCGTCCAACATCTACTATACAAGCATGTATTAACCCTCTTTAATGCAATCATACTTAAGAATTCATTGAAGTTGTGGTACTTGTATAACTATGTTGGCTACCATACTTATACAATTACCCTTTCCCCAATGCATTCCCTCCTATGATGACACTTATAAGAATCAATACAACACATAACACATACCTCCATCAACTCACCTAAGCACATAACCACATAAACATTAAGGTCAAAACTCCAACTATTAAAATAACATAGTCAAACTCCTGGAATATAGAAATCCATAGTCTAGCTAAAACAGCAAAGACAAAATCCAAAATGAAAACATAATCAATTATAAGTCATGTTGCCCATCAGAATGGAAACAACTTAAAATCCTTCCTATCCACGTACTCCTAGTAACTCGAACTACCACATGATTCTTAGGGAACATAACTTAAACATCAAAAGAAAAATACTATACCTCAGGTACATAAAATAACTCAACAAAAGACAGAAACTACCTTGTACCAAATTATGTACTATAATATACAATTTAAGCAAAATACAACAATGACTAGCGTGGACGATTATGGTTCAACCCGCACTAGTCACAACCCGAAAAGAAAATAACATGTGGCTAAGTATGAACTACTATGGTTCAACCCATACTAGTCAAGACTTAACACACATCGCAAGTAAAAACCAATAACATCAAGAAAAACTTCAGTTAATATCAAATGCACACATACTCCTACGACGCCTATATGCGAGGACCTTTAAGCTATAGACTAGGCTACGAGACTAGGCAACCTAATTCTCAATAACCATTGGCTCTGATAACATTCTGTCACACCCCACCATGGCGGAATATGGGGCACGACGTATGGATATCATCACAACATGGCGTGTCTATAGAGATAACTAAATGAAATAAGAAATGTCATAAAATGGTGACACAAATGTCATGACAATATCTCAACAATGCAGGTGTCTAGGTAAGTAGGTAACAGTCCTACCGCTTACCCGAGACAAACAATTAACATAAACAAAGCAAACATATATATGTCAACAAAGTATCACATATTCAAACATCAAATAAAGACTAAGAGGAAAGGGGTTCCTCCAAATGCAATCCTAAGCCTCCAAAGCTAGCCACTCATATTCTCATGCTTAACCACATTCTCACCTGAAAGAGACACTAAAACACGTCAACATAATGTTCGTGTGAGTCATAGGTTTAGACTCCAACCTCAAATCAGTTATAATATAAGCTGTGAATAACCACCAACAATAAAAATATATGGACAATGTGTTACAAATGTGCATTAACAACTAACAATTTAAGATTAATCATACCAAACCAATTCCAAGGCTCCAAGACTTACCAATAACCACAAATCCAAACACCATGGTCCCATAGGCGCCCATACACCTATGAACCAATCCCAAGGCCCCGCCTTGTCAACATCCCCTTGGTACCAAGTCAAATCACAAAACAATCATGAATCAATTCGTAGTTAATCACATAAGTACACACAAGTCCATCACCAATCATAAAACATTCACAGCAACAATTTCTAAAACCATAACGAGTGTCTCTTCCATCCCATCTGGAAGTCAAAATCATTAAAAGATATGGGACTATGAAACTCACCTGATTGAGCTTCTCCAACAATCTACGCACTAGCAAAAAGCTAACAAACAAATGCACCCAATCAATACATGAACCAAATACTAAAATGATTCATCAACCTATGATGGATATCTAACATTATCCCATATATATACCCTATTTATATGCTCTAAGCGTTCCATTTCCCGTCACTAACAAGTCCTTAACTTAGTTAAACTTGATACCTATCCCGTTTACTTTTCTCCCAAAACAGTCCCGATTTTCATACTCCGTATTATGAGCCAAACGCCCACCAAACCTAACCCACATTCCTTGCCATGAAAATCCCATAAACTTATATGTGTTAGCTAAAATTTCAGCCTTTTCCCCAACATCAAAGCAAATTTTAAGTCCCCGATATACAACTTATACTTTCGCCTATCCAGATTTTACCGATTTTGAACATATGAAAAGTTCGTTATGATTAGAGGGTCTTCCACTATCCCAATTGATTTTACAGATATCTATATAACATATAAAATAACTCTCATGTTCGTTTGAAAGTCCAATTGTATTTCGCAGTACCCTAACCACCTTAAAACATAAAATTAAACCCGACTGATTTCAAAACTGTTTTGACCTCCGGCTGTTGTAACCTGTTTTTGACCCACTTCCCTACCTCCAGTTCAATTATAACTTATTTCATTTGATAGAAAATTCAATTACCTTTTTAGGGGTTCTTGGATCGCATCATGAATGTTCTCTAGAACTGTAGATATGATCAAAACAATGGAACTAAAATTCTCCCCAGTTTTTAAAAACGATTTTCTCATAATTAATCTAATTAATCATACATAAACCCTAATTAAAACCTAAAAACGATTTCCAATGATAAAAACCCATTAATTACATTATTAATTACAGATCATTAACAAACCCTAATCAAAAATTATGAATCTCAAACCCTAATCCATCATAGTAGGTTACAAATACGTAAATTAACGTTAATCAACCTAGTTTAATTACGTACCTCTAAATCCTGAGCATAAATTCGACTCTTCTTGATCCTCCACTGCTATTTGACTGACTTAGAGTTTAATTTAAGGTTTATGGGTCGTTTTGGGGGTTTTGGAGTGTTTATATATGCTTTAGTAACCTCCTGGTCAGGTTTAGGCCCAATTAGGACTCCTATATGGTAATTATCTTTTTTATTTTATTAAAATATTCAGCTATGGGGCCCACAATTCCGACTCCCCCTTCATTATTTTATTAATTTAATTGCTATTAACTTATAATTACCATTAGTTAACATTTAGACCCTTCCGGATCAAAACCGGACACCTATTCGCTAATTTTTCGACTTTCTACGTAATTTCCGAACTAACCGCCATTTCCAAAAGTTTCTAATTATGGAAAGTATCTCTAAAACTTATCCTAACCATATAATATATACCTAATACATACATACATACAACATACGATACGTACACGAAACCTTGTAAAACGATATCTGAACTTTTCCCGCATTTCATTTTTGAACTCATTTCATTTCATTCCAACCCGTACCATGATTTACAAATCATGTACCTCATTTCGTCCATTCTCATCCCCAAAATCACACATATAAACACATAAATCACATAGTCACACAAAATACCCTAAAAAATAAGACTAAGTGACGAACCTCAAAAACCGGGGTTGTCACAATAATCAATGCAGAGACGCATACTGTCGTCCTTCTTCTTCACGAATAAAATGGTGCACCCCATGGAGATTCACTAGGGCAGATGAAACCTCGTTCCAAAAGTTCATGTAGCTCTTCCTTTAACTCCTTAAGCTCAATGGGAGCCATGTGGTAAGGAGCCTTGGAAATTGGCTCAGCTCCTGGGATGAGCTCAATATTTAACTCTACCTCACGAGCAGGTGGTATGCCCGGAAGTTCTTTAGGAAACACGTCGTGAAATTCTGACACGATAGGCTAATTCTGGATAGATGGAGATTCAACCTCCATATCATGAACAGTAGCTAAGAAGCCATCGCAACCATGTGACAGTAATGCACTTGCTTGTAAGGTTGAAATTATTTGTACAGACCTTCCTGGTATAAAACCGTTGTGGATGTACTCTGGTGCGTTTACATCACCGAAAATAACCCAATATGAATGGAAGTCTATGGTGGTGTGGTGTTTGGATAGCTAGTCCATGCCTAATATCATGTCAAAATCGCACATGTCCAATGGAACTGCGTCAACTAGACGAATTCTGTCGTTAAACTCAAGGGGAAGACCCTTGTACCCATATGTGATGTGTACAGATTCTTTTAAGGGCGTGGAAATGTTTAATACATTTTCTAGTGGCATAGGGGATATCCTAACACGATTGACAATAAACAGTGGATATGACCGAATGAGTAGCACCCGTGTCAAATAATACGCATGCAGCTTGACCATACATATACAAGATTCCAGTAATGCTACCTGTTGACTTGTTGGCCTGGTCACGCGAGGTGGTATACACCCGTCCGGTAGTCGGAGGTGGCTTGGAGTCAGCATGTCCAGAAGTGCCGTCAATCTCACCCTTACGGTAGTCCTTCATGCGATGGCCTGGCTGGCCACATTTGAAGCAAGCATCGCTATCACGGTGACACGGCCCTGGGTGTCTGCGGTTGCTCGTAGTGAAAGAGGGTGAGTATACCCTCCAACAGGTGTCCTAACTGGCTGGGAGCCTGTTTCAGAAAAGTATACATGAGACATGATTATTGGGTACAAACAGGACAATGCAGAAAATCTTAAGACGTAATACCAGATGTAGTTGCACGGTTGGGCTGTGAACCTCTGCGGTCCTGCTCCCGTCTGTTGCCATTATTCCTGGTAGTAGATGCTGAAGTGTTAGAATTATGAATCATAAAGTACATAACATAAAAATGAGTAAGTTTTGGGACCTGCTGTTGTTGGAGTTGTTGGTGTTGTTACGATAATTGTCATTACCACCACGCCTATCCGAAGCAGAACGGTCATGAGTCTGACCGTTACCCTTAGGTTGATTCTGCTGTTGAGTGGCCGGTTAGGACCGGTCCCAGTCTTCTGCCTGAAAGATGCAATTGTATAGAGAATGATAAATATTTGGATAGTATTGAATGAAATGAAATGATCACCGCTGATGACGAAATATACCTCTTGTCGGGTCTTTCTCCCTCTCCAAACACATCCCTCTCTTGCAGCATCTCCAACTTGCGGGATGCATCTGCTACTTGTGCCACAGTATTGAATGTAGCACACACCAAGTTATTGGCGATAGATGTACGAAGAGCCCAGCGAAAGTGATACGTTTGATCCTCTACAGTCCCTATTGCTATGCTAAGAAATCCGGCCAGTCGAAGAAACCTCTGCATGAACTCATTGCTATTTTCCCTAGATCTCTACCTAATACCATGATACTCCCTCTTGAGTTTACCTTGCTCAGCTTTCGGGAAGAACTGTCCCATCACCAACTCCTTGAACTCTGCCCAAGTCAAACTAGTCACCCAATCGTCTCCTCCATTCGACAGCTTAAGTGTCTTCCACCATGCAAGCACGTTCCCTTCAAACTTCTAACAAGAAAACCTTGCCTTAAAGACGGGGTCGCATCCCATTGCGTCAAAGATCTTCTCAATGTGAGCTATCTAGCTCTCAGCCTCAGCGAGGCTGTCAGTCTGCTCGAAAGATTTCGGACGATGCTTATTGAATCGCTACAGCCATGTGATCAGGGTAGCTGGAGGTGGAGGAGGAGGATTCTGATGCTGGTGCTGGTGCTGATTGTTGGCAGCTTGCACCTCAGCCCGAATTTCATTCCTCAGTTGAGGAAGCATAGCCTGCATAGCAACTTGGACTGCTGCATTCAGTTGTTCTTCTTCACGTGTGAGAACCATCTGACAGTATAAAACAAAATGCAATGATTAAACCGATTAGAACATAATATATAAACATGAAAAAAAATTATGCATGTAAACATGAAAAAAAAATTATGCATGAAAACAGTGTATGAATGCATGGCCAATCAAAATGACATGGGTTTGGGTGAACACTTATGGCTCGGTTCACCAAAACAAAATGACATGACGAGGATGAACGCCTATGGGTCGGTTCATCAAAACAAAATGATTCGATTAAAAGTACATGCGACTAAATATGGCCAGTCCTGTACCAACCATTACTTAGTCAAAATTTATGCGACAATGATACATGAAACAAATGCATGAAAATAAACTGTCAGTTCTAGGAAGACCATGGTGATTACCCACTAATCACAGGTCATATTTTTAGAGCCTACAGGTCGAAGCCTTGGCTTTGATACCATAATTATAACACCCCATTTTGGTAAATGGAATATCACGGGATAATTATGACGTGTCATCAAAGTATGCAAGGTAAATGTCCAAAAACATTGAATGACCATGAATGGAAATTCCAGAAACAAACATCGGTAGTCCAAGTATAAGCTCACACACATGAATATAAGTACTAAAATGGAAAATGACTAAACAATGTCCAAAAAAATGAAGTAACGTAATGTATGGAAATGCATAAAGTAATGAAGGCTGGATAGCTTCCATCCGTATGCACATACTCTCAAAGTCTACGAGCGTCCCTGAGTACCTGCCGTTTGGGAAAATGAAAGGAAAACGGCTGAGCATAACGCCCAGTGAACGAATATACAAGCATCGCATGAAATGACACAAGCATAATAAGACTAATAGCAGCGGAAATGTATATGTCCTAGATAACCTGGAACATGTTCATAAAACTGGTTTTATAGTTTGAAAAGACTTATGTTTTAATATGAAACTGTATTAATTAGCCAATAGCCCGTATAGGTCATGAGGTTCCACTGTGCATGAATACTTGGAGGGGAGAACTCATCATACAATTAGAGGGGTTGCCTCTAATTAATTAGTCTGGGTAGGAGAGATCAACTCCTTGTGAAGGATGCAAGGCACAAACCACATTCACCATGAAAATCCTGTAAAAACATGTAACTAGGATGCACCCATACGCCCCACATGATAATATAAATATAAGGCCAAAACATTAAAGGGACGCCACGAGCAATCACTCTGCCGTTAGGAAGTCATAATACCGGTGCCTCTAGTGTTATGGTTATGGTACCTCCATAACAAGGTGACACTGGTCATGCATGTATATAGCTTAGGCATTTAAAACTAACATAAGCAGATCAAAACATATAAAACATATACATGGGAACACAGTTGGCTACAAACGGGGAATCCTAATAAGGAAAGAGAATGTCCATACCGAAGGACATAATATCCGTACCTTATGTCCAGTGAACGAGGAAAGATGAAAGGATGAAAAGTCCTACTCTGACCTTACTATTGCTACATAAATAAGGGACATGTATAAGTTGTCTGATATTTGAGTATGATACTGGTTTTTGTATGTTCTTAGCTTGTTTTATATGTTCGTGTCTTATTTTACTGTTTAATTGATAAATTGTATTATTCATGTATTTCATGTCTTCTGATTATGTATTATCTTGTACTCTTGTATTATTATACTTGTTGTGTAATAATAAGTAACTTTCTAAAAATAGCAGGTTTCCAAAAATAGAAAGTTTCTAAAAGTAGAAAGTTTCCAAAAATAGATCAGTTTCTAAAAATAGAAAGTTTCTAAAAATAGTAAGTTTCCTAAAATAGAAAGTTCCATAATTAGAAATAAGCTGGATTAATAAGCTAATAATATAAGCTAGTGTTTACTGGTTAAAAGTTATAAGTCATGTAATTAATAATATAGATTATTAATTAATAATGGTAGTACATGTTTTATTAATTAATAATATATCATGGTTAATTAATAAACTATAAATTATACAAATTTAATTAAGTCATGGTTTAATTATTAAGTCTAATAAAATACTTAGGTTAACATGTATAAAATAATTAATTAATAAAACAATAGTCTAAATTAAAAAACAAAATATACATAGGCTAAAACATGTATTATTTATAAAATAATATAACCTAAGTCCATGTTTAAATTAAATTAATTATTAAACATGTTAATTAATTTAGTTATACTTGTAAAAAATAACTTGCAAATAATCCCGAGCCTGAATCCCGAGACAAAACCAAAAACCCGAACACCAACCACCACCCACAGCCGCGGCTGCGGTGGCGGCTAGTGGCTGCGCAGCCAACGACGGTGGCTTCTGCGCCGTGGCTTGCCACTGCCAGCACAAGGCTCCCACCGGCTTAGGCCGGTGGTTCCCCCTGCTAACCTACGTTTTCACACTGCTCGAACCACAAAGCCACCGGCAACAGCCGGTGGTTCTCGCTTCTCGTCCGAGACACACACCGAGCCCCTAGGGGTCTCGGTTGTGGCCAAAACAAGGGCTCTCGGTTGGCTGTCGAACCACACTAAAACCAAACCAAAACCCTTTTTCATGTTTTATTTAATCCGTAACATGTTTAACCAATTGTATTTAAAGATCTAATCATGTGTTCATATATAAATTAAAAAGGAATTAAAAAGATAAAGGTTTGATGTTTTTACCCCAGTACGTGATTGAAAAGAACACGAACATGAAAACAATCACCAATAAATCAAAGATCAAAAATCAACCCGAATGCTTCTTGTTATTGTTGTGTGCCGCGGCCTTAGGTCACCAAAGGGAGGCTTAGGTTTTAACTTTTGTTAAAATTCTGTAAAGTAAATGTCTGTTTTACTTTTACCATTCAAGTTCAAAGGTGGGCTGGGCCCCCTTCTCTTTGGTTGCCGCGGACACAATGCCCCAAAAGGGTAAACCGGGCTTTTTCTTAGTTAACGTATAACTCGTGTACATTCATGTTTATTATTCGTTGTCGTTCGTGTCTTTAATATTCTTGTTTATAATTATTATACATAATAATTATCGTGTTTATAAATGTTCGTGATTACACGTTTGCGGTTATAAATATTATACTTAATAATTAGCGTGTAATATTACGCACTTAATAATTATCGTGTATTAATACGTACGTAGTTTCTGAAGTTAATGTTCGTGACACGTGTACATGACATAAATGAAAAGTCTTAATTGGTTCGTAGGTTTACGTAGTAATGCGGGTTTTATAGTTTTGTGTGTGTTTTTTTATGTGATAGATCTGAGAAGAGAAAGAGAAAGACGGGGTGAGTGGAAGTTGTGAGGTGGGTGGGTGGGTTGAAATGACGAAAATGCCCTTTCGCCTTTTTTTAATTAAAAAAGAGTTAATCTAGACCCTTGATTAAGATTTGATGAAAGGTGAGGATTGGTCCCCTTGTATCCAAATGATACAAGGTATCTCTTACTTTTAAACATAACTTCTCTTAATAATAACGTGTTACGATTCAAAAGAAAGTAAATAATGTGTCTTCCTTTGACGCAAATTAAGATGGTTGATTTTGTGTCCGATCGTGATGTGATTGATATAGATCATAATGTAAATGTATCAAGTATGAGGCTAAGTGGCATATATGAAATACGGATTTCTAATCTTCCCTTCTTTTATTGAGTTAGAGAAAGATGAGTGGGCTTTTTTGAAGCGGATCCAAATGTCGTTACTCAGACATAAGAGCACGGATGTTGTTCATATATTTAGTATGATTATTTTTGTCATATATAAGAGAACGAGGGCATAAGTAGCATCTTGACAAGTAATTTTTTGTAAATCTTCTAATTTTTTAATGTAGTAATGTAGTTATAATAATAATAATGTAGTTATTTCGGGTTCCCACTAGTTTCTTGTAATACCTCAAATTTCTAATAAAATGATGATAATAATAATAATAATAATAATAATAATAATAATATCATCACTTTATTAATAATAAATGTATTCGCGTATTCATTTAATATCCTCTACCTTTCTTGACATATATAGGCTTTCTATAACTTACGATTTTTATAACAGGTTATGTCTTCACCCAATTACAACTACTTTGCTCACCTAATTTCCCCTTGAAAGTATCCTATCTGCCACCAACAACTTTGCTCGTGAAATATCATCGGTGGTGAAGGTGCATTAGCAAAGAGATACCAAGGGCAACTCTTGTGGTCCGGTGAGTTAATAGTCTTATAGAGAATACAATGATAGTGACAAACTGTTTTGGAAGGAGGTTTCAATGCTTTATAGTCTCAGGCGTGAATACTCCCATGTCTTGGGTTTTGTGATGAGAATGGTGAGAAGATCGTCATCAACAAGCGTCAAGAAAGATAGAGTGAAAGAAAATCGAAGAAGATGAAGGAAAAGTAAAAGATGTTTTTGAAGGTTTCTCTTTCCAATTTCTCCGTACTATTTATACTTTTCTCAAAACGGAAATGTTTTTCAAATATATTCATGTTTTTATCACTTTTATGTTGTTGTACACTTCCAGTCCTCTACTTGTTATAAAACTAGCAACATTTTTACCTTTTATAAGTATAATAGTATCATTTTATATTAATAGTCTTATATTAAAAGGGTATAAATTGACTTTCATTACAAATTTATAACATTTGCTAATTTATAACATTTGTTAAGTAAATTAAATGTGAAAAAAATAAGTAATAAGATGTAATTAAAAGTATATTATTATCAATTTATACTTTAACAAAGTGACTAGAAGTTAATTTTATAATCTTCTAGTTCCGAGAAGAATTCTCAAAACTCCATATCCATCTCCTACTAAAAAAAATTATGTAATAGAAGAATTATTAAAAAGTTTATTAATATTTAGTAAAAAAAAGAATACAATTTTTAAATACTTTTATTTTGTAGGCAGAAGATGTGTGTTTCTTTTGCCGACTTTTATATTTAATATGTTTAAATAAAAAAGTTATAATAATCTAAATGAATGCGTATCTTCTTGATAAGTAAAAATTTTAGTAAGAAAATGACGTTATTTAATAATTTTATAGTGTTTAATGATGTCTGAATGAAATGATACACTTTCTACTTACTTGTATCACTACAAGAAATTATTTTTTTATATGACAAGTGATATTTCGTCACTAAAAGCAAATAATCGTTACCAACGTTATTTTTTAGGAAAATTGAGGTCATCACTTGTCGTCACAATACGTCCGTCACTATTTTTTTAAAGACGAAAATTCAAAAAGTCTTCATTACTTAGTGACAGTAGCCATTCCCCTCTTTTATTAAAGTTATAATTAAGGGTTGAGCATAATAGACCGAATCAAGAAATTGGTCTGAACCTATTTTGCTTCATTCTTCGGTCTGTTGTTTTGACCTAAATCGATATCGGTTCGATCTAGTCTAAAAACCGATCAATATGCCTTCTCGAACCGGATCGAGCGAAAGACTAAACCTGACCGAATAGATTTGACCAGATGATACGACCATCTCGGGTACTATCGGGATAGTGGCACCCCTTCAAGGTGATGCTAGCTCTTTAAGAAGAAGATGAGAAAACCAGAGACATTTTATTGATTCATTTAATTGACTGATTAAATTAAGAACAATAACAAGGTATTTATAAAACACAATAATGAAAACCTAACCCTAAGATAAATAGTAGTGGCCCGTTTGGCCCGGCCCACTTCAAGCATGGGCCGTAACATTCTCCGCTCCTTCGAATTCACCTTGACCTAAAGGTGACGTTTTGAAAAACACTCTTAATTCCCGGATCCCAAATCTTGAAATGTTTCTTAAGCATTTGCATTCTCCGCTTCAACTTGTTAAGTGGCTCAAGTAGTAACAGTTTTTGGATTCCTGTTCCACACTCCTTCTATTTTGATGTAACAAACCACATGACCCTTATACGCGATACATCAATAACAAGTCGTGATTTACGAACCTCAAGATGCGATTCACCCACAATAAATTGCAATTCACCAATAAATTTTTGCCCAATAACGACCTTCTCTTTCTCTTTTTCTTTTTCTTTTTCTTTTTCTGCAACGGCCTTCTCTTTCTTTTTCTGCAATTCACTAAGATTAAGATTCGATTCACCAACCACAAGCTGTCCTTCACTAACAACAACCTGTTGTTTTTCTTTTTCTGCAATCCCCTCAAAATGAGCCTCAGTGATACGGGCTAAATAAAAAGCTTCGACTAAACTTGTAGGTCTTAATCTCAACAATTCCCGTTGTAATGGCACTTTTAGGCCAGAAATATAAAAACACTTTAGTAAGTTTGTAGAGATTCCCGTTACCCGATTTGCAAGTATCACAAACTCACTCTGATATTCGGCCACCGTACCCATCTGCAAAAGCTTAGATAATGCATCCCGATCGCTGCTACTCGAAGCCATGGCAATTCGAAAAACAAATAAATTTTTTTTCTGGATGAATAGTAGCCGATGAATAGTAGCCGATGAATAGTACCAGATGAACAGTGACGTCGGATGAACAATATGTCGATGAACAGTACCAGCGATGAACAGTGCGGTGAGAACAGTCGAAACAGTGCGCGTGAACAGTCGCGATGAACAGTGCGTCAGCGATGAACAGTGCGGCGATGAACAGTAGTTTTTTTTTTAATTTTTCATTGGAACCTAAATCAAAACCCCTCAACGAGTTGAGGGCTCTCAATGAAAGCACCAATTGATACGACCCTCTCAGGTAGTATCGGGATAGTGGCACCCCTTCAAGCGTGATGCTAGCTCCTTAAGAAGAAGATGAGAAAACCAGAGACATTTTATTGATTCATTTAATTGACTGTTTAAATTAAGAACAATAACAAGGTATTTATAAAACACAATAATGAAACCCTAACCCTAAGATAAATAGTAGTGGCCCGTTTGGCCCGACCCACTTCAAGCATGGGCCGTAACACCAGACTGTACACTGTACACATTCGGTCCGTGGTTTGGTTTGGGACACGTTCTTTGACTAGTATCTTCTCTGTTTCTTCATCGAAATCTTCATCTTTATATGTGAACATGTAAGCAATAATTTGTGCCAAAACAAATTAAATAACCAAATATTATTATACATGAAAAAAGTTCAAATGCATCTTGATTTTTGCTTACAACATAAAGGTTCTTATCATTTATTTTAGATTGATTTAAAACTGAAATTAACCTAAAATTAAAAAAATGCGAAGAAATTATTTTTGCCAAAAAGTTCAAAAGACTTGATTGAAAATTTTTTGAACTGATTTTTATTAATAGTGGTATTTCACTAATGAAAAAAACTAGTCGTATTTCATTGTATTATCACTAGTGATATTTCATTATTTTTTTCATTACTGAAATATTGCTACCATAGATAAAAGTCAGTTCGGAAATTTTACAACCTTTAGTCCCTCCTCTTATTTTTTGTAACTTTTTTGACATTTTGAAAAAAATTTAACCCCTCCGTATTTTTTATAGGATTTAATCTTATATAATAAATGACTAAGTTTAATCCCTTAAATTATAAGTTAATATGAAAACGCAAAAAAACTCAACTCTATCTTACATTAGATGCCTAGAGAAAAGTTAAATATATACCATCTTTAATAAACTCAATCAACCAATCACAATCACCCATTTTTTTATCTAACAAAACAAAAATCGTTTTTAAAAATTCAATTCTCACATACCGTTAATCGTTACGCAAAACAAAACATATTATCGTGACAAGAATTAAATCATCTTTCTATCAAGGGGCACATGTATATACTTTCGACGAACTTCTTTTTGTTCTGAAAAAAACCATATATGATTCGTAATACGAAGCATGTAATGATGTATTTTTTGTCACTTGACGATTTACCGATTTATCATTTTGGACGATTTACCGATTTATCATTATGATTGCGGAGTATGCGGAGAATTGCGAGTGTGAGGAGTCGTCAAGTTTTTTTATCGATTCGCGGTTCCAGTATGTGTTTTTAGTTGCAATAGTTTGCCAATTAGTTGGAATGTGGTGTGTGTGCTTAAGGCGTGTGGGGAGACGATGAATGTGGAGCTTGGGGAGCAAGTTCATGGGTGGTTGATGAAGTCGGGGTAATCGGCTGATTTGTTTGTTGGGATTTCGTTGATTAGATTTTATGGGAAGATTGGGTGTTTTGAAGATGGCAATATTGTTTTTTATCAGATTGGTTCCAGGAGAAATGTAGTGGTGTGGACGGCTAGGATTACTAATAGTTGTAACGAAGAACGGGCTTCTTGATGAAATAGGGAAAGCGGGTATTAGGAAAAATAGCTTTACGTTGTCTAGTGTACTTGGTGCTTGTTCTAAGATGCGTGACGACGATCGAAACTGTGGTGAACAGGTTCTTGCTAATGCGATTAAGTTAGGATTGGCTTCGAAGAGTTATGTGCAGTGTGCGTTGGTTAATATATATGGGAAGTTCGGGTCGATGAAAGATGCGAACGGGATTCGAATATCGGTACCGGTACCGGTTTCGGTATCGGTATCGGTACCGGGAAATCAGGATTTTCCCCTTTTTTTGGGAATTTCCCTATTTGGTACCGGTCCCGTACCAAATTAGTGGTACCGAATTTTTTTAACCTTATTTTATAGTACCGGTACCGTACCGAACGGGATTCGGGTACCGGGAATCGGTACAGGTCCGATTCGGTTTTGGGATTCGGTTCCTTCAAAAAGGTCTTTAATATGAATGAAAGTAGGTGGAATCTCGCGTGTTGGAACGCTATGTTGACTAGTTTGGTACAAAACGGGTGTCTTGTTGAAGCGATTAAGTTTCTTTATCAGACGAGAGCTACTGGTATTATGGCAGGTTAAATTAAGGTCGTTGTTTGGGAGTGAAATTCTTGAAACCAAATAGTGTTTGAGGTGTTTGAGCTACTGGTACTAATACCTATTACCATTAGCTGGATTGGCAGAAAGGTCAAGTATCTCAACTCCGGTGTGCTTACATTTGTGTATATATGTGCATGTTTATGCTGAAACCTTAGTAACAGTGAAGATGTATGTATATTTATGACTCTAAATTGCTTTGTATGACTGAAGAGCAGGAACAAAAAGGATCGCTTTGCCACCATACCACGATGCATCAAAGTCATGGTAATGTGTTATTTTAAGCTGGTTAGGACATGTTATCCGTTCCTCGAGTCACGAGCTTCCTAATCTTTAAAACCTTTTTGAAGGATACCGGAAATATTGTTGACGGTGATTAGTTTTCCGCCGGAACAGTAGTGGCTTTTACATCTGCGACGAAGATGGTTATTGGTTTATATGCCAACAGGTATGTATGTTGGAGTTGGTATGTATGTTTGGAGTTATTTCGATTCTCTATAATTATTTTTTTGTTAAATTATAAATTCAGAAGTAAATTAAAGGTATTAAGGACAAAACATATCTTTCGCACATAGGGGATTTAACGGAAGCCAGACAGAATCAGGGTGCGGGTTGCAGGGTAGTGCTATTTGTTTTTAGAAAAGTTATCAGTTGAGTAAATTTACATATATCAACACTGTTTTAGCTGGCTTAGAAGAGTAGAATTTGTCAAGATAGAATTAGGAATGGAGTCACTGAACACAATGACAATAATAAAAGATTAGCGCCTAATCACACAACTAATAACTTTATATTTAATTGCAAGTTGGCTAATGATATTCAACAAGAATTGTCATTGATGGCCAAACCAATAAAATATAAAGAGTATTAAGAATTGTTTATAAAATTTCCACATGTTCCCATTCTCTGTTTCTTTTGACTACTTTTTCTCATCAACAACCCCCTGCTACTATTAAAAATATAACATGTGAAGCTTTTTGAGCTGTTGTCGAAGTATATGTATTTACCTAAGACTTTTGGTATATTTACCATCCAATGATGCAAAGATCAGATGCCCAAAGACAATATAATCAACAATTTATAATTTACCGCGGCACCAGAATCAAAACGCGATGAGTTTAAGTCATAGATGGGACACAAGTATAGAAAGATGTATGACAAATGTCTGACTGTATGGCCTTGTTAAAAGACTTTAAGAAAAGGTTTACACGAATCGTCAGATTGCCGCTTCAGTAAGAAGTTCAATTTGTTCTATTTTAGCTTAACTTAGGCTTTTTGGAGTTGAAGTGATGTACTATATGTAGTATAAGTGGATCTTATGAATATGTATGAGATGACGTGTTGAATTGTGAGAAAAGAATCTTATGAAGAAATATTAATAGAAAATTTGTAGATCTGCTATCCTAATTTTAGGATTAAAGAAAATAAAATGGTTGGTGGATGTCGCCTATACATACATTTACATAATGCATACCCTCTTTCTTCTTTTAGGTCCTTTTGTAATCCAAACTCCCTTTTCATAGCTCACTTTTTTTACTTGATACACAAATAATGTCTTTGCTCAACGATCTTGCTCACCTAAAAATCCCCCTTGAAAATATACTATCCGCCACCAACAACTTTGATGATGAAAATATTGTCCGTGTAACTGGATTTTCAAAGGATTACATGGGACACCTCTTGTGGTCCGGTGAGTTGATTGATGTTGCTGCTCGGAGATTAAATAAAGAAAGAGAAGGTGGAGAACAAGAGTTTTGGATGGAGATTTCTTTGCTCTCTAGTCTCAAGCATAAAAATTTGGCTCCCATTCTTGGGTTCTGTGATGAGAATGATGAGAAAATCATCATTAAGAAGCTTCAAGGCAGGGGAAGTCTCAGGAGCTATATAGAAGACCCGTTGTTGTTGACATGGGTGAAAAGATTGAAGATATGTGTTGGTATTGCGCATGCATTAAGCTACATTTACAATGATGAACCACGTGATTTTAGTGTGATACACCGGAACATTGACAGTTGCACGGTTTTGTTAAATAATAACTGGGAACCTAAGTTATCTTATTTTGAACTTTCCATGAAGATTAAAGCATCTCAAAGGCACCATTCTTTCCAAACTGATAAAGTATGGAGCGCGAACGGGTACACAGACCCGATATATATAAACACTAAAACTGTGAACCACAAGTCGGATATGTACTCCTTTGGGATAGTATTGTTTGAAGTACTGTGTTGCAGGAAATCAGTAAGTGATAAACAATATAATATGTTTTTGGCTCCATTTTTGCAAAAAGAAAAAGAGTACTTGGCTCCGCTTGCAATCTTTCATTATAGAGAGAAAACACTATATGATATAATCAATCGAGATCTATGGAAACAAATGGATCCACAATCATTCAGCATTTTTGCGGAAACAGCACATGATTGCTTGAATGAAGAACGATCCCGACGCCCAGATATAGGTGAGGTTGTCACAAGACTTGAGAAAGCTTTGGAACTTCAATTGCCACCTGAAAACAGGCCTGTAATACCTTTTTCTTTCTCTTTCATGGTTCTATCATAACAATGGGTTCTGAATAAGTCCATTGCTAATAAGTGTTTTTGTTGCAATTGATGTTCAAGGATATGGTTGAACCTGAAGGTAAGGTAGCAGGGGATCGAAGTTTCCGGCGTACGGTATGGACCATCTAGAACTCCTAATCCTTAGATTTTGGTAGTCGGTTTCAACCTTTGCATCTTCTAAGTCCTAACTGGTAGTACTCAAATAAAACCAAACTAATATGCAAAACTAAATTTTCAAATGTACTAATATGACATTTTGTGACATATAACATACACATGAATCACTTTGGCAGAATACTAGGGAACTTTGAAAGCTAACATGTATATGTTTATAAATGTGTAAAACGGTGATCATAACAGACGGGCCAACATGTTTGTTCTTAAATCGACACTCTACCTAAGACATTTTTGGTCAACTCTAGATTTGATTAAGAGCTTTTATGAAGTATCTATATTCAAATACATTGCAATCTATTTGCAAGCTCTTCAACTTTATTGTTTTTGGAAGTCGTGGTTTTTGTTTTCCATCTTTGATCGATAATTAAAATGATTTTTGTCAAATGACAGTTCCGACACCTCAAAATAGAATTGGAAGCTATAAAATCAGCAACAAACAACTTTGATGTTGCCCATTGCATTGGAAAAGGAGGATTTGGGAAAGTGTACAAGGGAGAACTCGTCCATTCGAAGGGCCGGTCAATTGTTGCTCTAAAGCGTCTCGATCGTGCATTTGGCCAAGGAAATCCCGAGTTTTGGAAAGAGGTCATTATGCTTTCTCTCTACAAGCATGAAAACATTGTCTCTCTCTTGGGGTTTTGTGACGATTGTGGCGAGATGATTCTCGTATACGAATTTGCATCAAAAAGAAGCCTCGACTTGTATCTTAATGACAAAGATCTGACGTGGGTACAGCGACTTGAGATATCCATTGGGGCGGCTCGAGGGCTTGCTTACCTTCATAATCCTGGTCGGACCCAACAAAGAGTCTTGCATCGCGATATTAAAAGTTCCAACATTTTATTAGATGAAAACTGGAATGCCAGGATTGCAGATATGGGTCTATCCAAATTTGGTCCCGCAAACCAGGAATATACTTTTCTTGTCTCTAATCCTGTCGGGACTCTTGGCTATTGTGATCCATTATATATAGAGACAGGTTTGCTAACTAAAGAGTCAGATGTCTATTCCTTCGGGGTAGTGTTGTTTGAGTTGTTGTGTGGGAGGTTGTGTATCAGCAATAACCGCGATAAGCAGAAACCTTTAACCGTATTGGTGCGTAAATGCTACGAACAAAAGACCATAGCCGACATCGTTTATGGTAATATAAAGGATGAGATAAAACCTCATTCTTTGATGGCGTTTACAAATATTGCTTATCAGTGTTTAAGTAGAGAAGAAGAACAACGGCCATCAATGACTAAGGTGGTGAAAGTACTTGAAAGTGCACTGCAATTGCAAGTAAGTTGTTTTTTCGTGTAACTTTTTGTTAAAATCGTTCATGTTTAGTAGTAATAAGAACCATACGTACTTATAATATCAATGCCTCTAATTTTAGGTATCTAATGTGCCACCACCACCTAGCCTATCTCCTGCAGAACCATCAGCCTCTGCAAATATAAGACCTTTTAGTCCTTCGATGCTAATGCAACAAAGGTATGCAGATTAGTTGAATCGCACAATCAGTGGGACAAAAGTAACACATTATATTTTGGTTTGTTTTATTAGTATGTATTAACTTTGTATGGTTACTTTGTAGTTCTCCTTCTGAGCGTTAGCATTCAGCTGGTTCAGTTTCAAGCCACACACCGAATGTGGGTGACCGGCTAGCACCTGAATGTTTAAGAGGACGCAGACCAAGAAAAGTTGTCAGAGCTCTACCGTGAGATTGGTCAGTTTCTCAAAAACTCTATGTCAAAATTCCCGAATGACACGATCTAAATTTATCATTAAATTTTTTTTTTATTTTTTTTTTGTGTGGATTTGATAAAACAGGAGCTACAAGAACTTCACTCGGCTCTTGAAGAAGCTATTTGGCCTTGGGCCCTTAACTTCCTTTTTGCAAAGGTTAGTTGGGGATTGTGGTTATATAGTCTATAATTTGTACTAGTCTGGCAAAAACATGCCAAATGACAAACACGCCCTTATAAATATGTAAAAGACAATTATACGGATGATGTGTCAACATGAATTTTTTGTAGTTTTAAATTTTTCATGGTGTTTTCGTCATCCTGCATATGTTTAGCCGGAATTGGTATAAATTTAGTTATATACTTATAATTTTCATATAAATTTGATTGACCTTTTAATTTTTGGTTTGGCCAGGATCTACTTCCAAAGAGCCTTGAGAAGTCCATGTATGTTTCTTTCCTTGCTGGATGCTTTCGCTCAGTACATTTTGGGTTAGAAGAAGCTCATGGGTAACTTTGCTATACACCAGTTTTTTTAAATATATATTTGCCATGTATGTTTCTTTCTTTGCTGATATGTTTTCATTCATTATATCAGCAAAGGACAAGCAGTACAGTTTAACTGGTTATTCGAGAAAGGGGCGTTTCTTTTGCTTCCTGACCAAACTTCTCTGTTGACTTTGATAAGGTATGTTTCCTCAATCGTATTTTTTGATTTTAGAATTAGGTTCCGATATTGAAAAGATAACATATCATCTAATATTCTGATTTTTATGACTAGTCAGTTTTTAAGATGCATATATGTCAGGAATTTATATTTGACATATATACTGGTTAAATTTGCAGGACCCAGTTGATATAGCGCCATAATTTCCTATTGTTAGCAACTTATTGCAGAAAAAGTAAACTATTATATTCTTTTTTCATTGTGGATCTGCCAATGGCTTATTTTAGTTTATTCACAAGAACTTGTTGCCTCCCAGTGTTTTCTTGCTGGTATGTAACGCGTTGAGAAATACAAGCTTTTCAATCCGATAATGTGATTGTAAGTTCGGTTTTATACTTGTTTTGTACCTGTAACTGGATGTTATGTTGCTCTTTTGTACAGTTTAAGTACTTGTTTTGAACATGTAACTGGATGTCACGGTATCCTTTTAAATACCCAGTTAATGCTATGAATCGTATGATTTTGCTAGTATATATATACTCGATAGCCCCAAATTTGTCACCAACTATGATCTGTGTATAGGATACGTATACATGCCATCAACACAACACAAAACCCCCCAGTGTCTCTTTTTATCATCTGTAATGGCTTTACAATTCTCTAAATGTAATCTTTTTTATCTACTATGTGGTTTGCTCCAAGCTCTTTTTTGCTCACTGAAGCTTCCAATGACCGCAGACTGTGTGTCATCAGCTAGGCGGTCTGCAAAATCGTCATAACATGATACATGGTCAAACTTTTCCAAGACTTTGATTGCTTTCTTTT
This sequence comes from Glebionis coronaria, assembly GCA_025667525.1. Lineage (NCBI taxonomy): Eukaryota > Viridiplantae > Streptophyta > Magnoliopsida > Asterales > Asteraceae > Glebionis > Glebionis coronaria. The sequence goes on along the minus strand of CM046878.1, from coordinate 22,868,050 downwards.
GTTCTGCATCCATAGTAATTTGTCCATCTTTAGATATCAGTCCCGTTGCATGAACCTTGAGATGTTTGACTTTAAAAGATGGAGACAGAATTTGTTGATCACCGGCCAATGTAACTGCACCAAGGATCTCCCCCAAGAACGTATCCTACATTATGTTATATAATTGCTTAAGCCATTTGTGTAAATGTGTGAAAATTGCCACCATTAAGTAATACGTAGTATGTATATATACGAATCCAATTATAAGTAGTTAGATAGAGATACCATATGTCGATATCTATGGTTTGTTTCTTGCAGATGGTGCATCCTTCTCAGCAAACGTAGGCTGAAACGAGCTTCAGGTGTCGTGTTCTTTAGATCCAACTTGTTTATGAGATGTGAAAAGGCATACACCTTTCGTTGCATACCAAGAGGAATGAGTTTGATATCAAGCATTGATTCAAACACCACCTTTGCAGCTAAAGGGTCTAGAAAAATGTTTAGTTCAGCATATTTGTTTATAGGAACATTGAAGATGTTTCCCATGTCTTCTTCTTGTAGTCGATATGTCCGCCTACTAAGAATACATCCTGCAGTTCAATATATGATGTATGCAAATTTTATAAGGATAGTATAGTTATGAACTTTATTTCCGAGCTACTAAAGCACGTGGATCAACACTAACCTGAATGATAGAACTAGCATTTGTGTCTCCTAGTATAATCTTTGCTAAATTTGTTAATGGTCCATTAGTCAAAATGGTGATTTTGGATCCAATATTTATAGATTCCACTACAGACTTCCAAACTTCTAGTGCTAGTGGCTGTCTAAGATGCGGAAAATAAGTAGTCCGAGGAGCTCCAAACTCCACAGAATTTTCTGCTGTATACCTGCAGAAACACACCAACCCATATCAACCTGCACAACTATGCATAATGCCAAGTTGCTCCTCTACAAAACAAACGAGAACGTTTTCTGAATAAACATGCAAATGAGAATAAAAGTACCTTCTTGGGCTTCGGGGTAGATCACGGGCAAGTCCAAAGAGAGTGTCAGAATCCAAAAGGCCGCCACTACCATGTGGGATAGCCTTCGAGTACTTACAGTTGCCAACACTAGGGTCATTCGGGTAAGATTGGTTTAAGCCAAATGGATCCCCTAAGCCAACAATAATGTCATCACGGCCCATCATATGTAGCAAATCATAGATTACATCTATTGTTGCTGCATTTGCCCACCCTGTTGGAGTTACTAGTATTGCCTGGGATAAAGCCTAATGTATTTTCTGTATCTAAAGGAGGAAAAGAAGTTCCAAAAAGAATGATATAAAGCAATTTAAAAACATAAAATTACTGTACAATGTAGAATAAAAATTCATGTGCCTACACAAGCCTTTTTTTGGCCTGAACTTGTTTTTATATAGAGAATGGGGTCGTTTTATGTTTGGCTAACTTATAAATCCATAAATAGAACATCTGAATAGACAAATCGTGATACATAGTGTACAAATCACCATTGTGTGGAGATACATACCATATTATTTTTCTCAAGTGCTCTCGTCACCCGTCGAGCTTGATTCTTCTTAAGTCCTCCTGCTTCATTTTGAACCAAATGTTTTGCAATATTGGGAAGTCCTCCTATGCCAACATCTCGTGATGTACCAACATTTGCATCAGAGTCAAGCGAGGATAGTGATGAGGATAATGCTTCAAGGAACCAAAACATCGAAAATGCTCCGTTGTCTATCTCAAAGACATTTAAACATCTAGAAGGCACACATTTTTTAGAGTGATCAGGATGAGTTGAATCAATAAATCCGGGTGGCTGGTGCATGTAAACTGTCTCTGTTCGATGGACGTGAAGAAATGCGTTCTTCACGTCTAATTGATGAATATGCCACTCTCGTGAAACTGAAAGCCTAAAAACGGTCCGTATGGTAGCTGGTTTAACAACAGGGCTAAATGTCTCATCGCAATCGATGCCTTGTTGTTGACTACGACCATTAGCAACTTTGTCCCGACTTAAGGTATCGTCCGAATTATATTTGTGTTTCTATAACCACATGGAGCGGACAATGTTAACATTTTTTAGAGTGATCCGGTTAGGTAAATGTGAGGCACTGAAGTGATCCGACAAGGTTGCGATATAAAGTAGGATCAGCAACTGATGAATATGCCACTCTCTTGAAACTGAAAGCCTAAGAACAATCTGTATGGTAGTTGGTTTAACAACAGGACTAAATGTCTCATCGCAATCGATGCCTTGTTGTTGACTACGACCATTAGCAACTAGTCGGGCTTTGTACCGACTTAAGGTATCGTCCGAATTATATTTGTGGTTGTATAACCACATGGAGCAGATAATGTATACGGCTTAATTAAATTAAACCAACAAAAACGAACTATCTGTTTGTTTGCATATCTTATGAAGCCGTGTACATTGTAAAATGGCTATCTATTTGTTTGTTTTTGTTGGTATACCTGAGTTTTCGACACGACATTCAGGGAGACTATCCTTTGTATAACATGGAGTCGGCAAATATGAACTTAGCATTATTTTTTAAGACCAAAATAAGCCACGAAACCTTTTGAGATTTGAAATGCAAACGTGTATTGACCTAACTTGAAGTAAGGTGCTGTTTGATAATAACTTAAATGACTTAATATGAAAAAAAATGAATTTATTAAGTCATAAGAAATTTGTTTGTTTATGACTTAATTAACTAAGACGTCTGAAAATATTAAGTAATAAAATTGAAACTGTCTGCATTAAGTCGTCTGTTAATTAAACATGACGTAATTTAAATATCAACCAAACAGTCCAATGATTTTGACCAAAGAGCTTTTGAAATAAGAAAATAAACTAAGAAGCAAAAACGGGCTTATATGTAAAAGATGAAAAGAAAACGTGATAAAAGGAAATGGAAAGTATATACTAACAATAAAGTATCAATGGCATAATGGTTAAAGGCGGGGCTGTGTGCGTCTTGGGGGATTTGAGGTCAAGGGTTCAAGTCCCACTCCTCACCCTTTTTTATTTTTAAACCAAATCCTTAATAAAAACTTTTAAGCAAGCATTTGAAAAGCTGAGTAAGCTGATACAATAGGGTCGACTCATACAATAGGGTCGACTCATATGGAATCCGAGTTGTCACTTGCTAAAACAAAGTCACACAAATGTTCAATAAGATCACAGGAAAGAAAAGAGCTTAAAGGCTCGCAAACTTAAACAAATAAGAATCAAGCGTGCACTAAGCATTAATCAACATCATATTTAGCACAAAAGATGAAAAGAAACGGAGTTTAAACAAGCTTAAGAGTGGTACTGAGTACACAGGTTACAAACATAGTTTAGAACATGAAAGTTGCATAATCTGAAAGTCTTGAACACTTCATGAAACTAGCAAACTCATCTGTTTGACCCAACCATCATACTATCCTCACACATACCGTGTTTCCGAACAATGCTCATTAGCATCTTGAATTATCTCTCGTGCTATAGAACCCCTATCTTCCGGGTAAGAAAGCTTCCGGGTAAGAAAGCATAATCTGATTGAAGGCAAATTGATTTTTTTTGCAAAACTTATAGAGCTCTTCACTCTTTTTAAAACTGATGCGTGCAGTATGAGCAAGAATGTGTTGAAATTCAAGGTCAATGTGCTCTTCCTGCTTGTTCTTGTCCTTGAACTCGTACCGGTGCCTGCACTCTTACTCTTTGAACATTTTGTTGATGGCCGTTTAAATTTCATTTTTTATAAGTCTTCGAGAACTGACATCATAACTCTACAAGTAGCATCATTAGTAATCAAAATATTAAGCCATATCATCAAAAGTTGAAGTCTTAAAGCAATTAGGCAGTTAAACATGCAAGCAAAAGCCTTTTAAAAGGCTGTCACAACCGTGAGAAGGCAAATTTTTAGGGTTTAAGGTTTAGGCAATTAGGTAGAGACACAACTAACATGGCTGCAAATAGAATTTGTCCCGCCAAGATACAGATATAACAACAAATATATCAATAGTTTGCACCCCCCAAAACACAACTGATGTCACAACCGCCACATGTTGGTCGTGTATAAACTAGCCATGTCTCGGTCCACTATGATCGCCAACACAACTCTCCACGTACTAGAGAAAGAACAAGGTTGACCGTGTATAAATCAAACTTCTCTCGGTCCTCTATGAACGACATTGGCTGCAAATAAAGAATTGCCTTCTCACGGTCCTCTATGGGTGGGGTTAATTATAGAAAATTATGAAATCAAATAATAAATTACCGATAATTTTGAGACAACTTCCAAATTCATTGCGTAGTTTCTACAATCTTAATCTGTAAACAAACGTAATATCTCTCCTTCGTTGAGGGAAATAACCCCCAAATTATGTTTTTCGGCGTCTTCTCAGGAGTGTATTCCCCATGGCAGAATTCTTCGTAAAATGCCATAAAAGAGTCGTGATATTTTTTGGTGAAGCTGGGGTCGGTTAAATACTACAACTGTTAAAAAATAATCAGTTATACATTTGGATCGAAAGGGTGCACACAAATTCGTATCAAGCATACAGATTTGCGTACAAAAATATGGTATTAGCTAATTGGTGGAAGTCGTGCATAAAAAATATGGGCTTGGTTAATTAGAAGAGCATTTGTGAATGTAAATGTGAACAAAAATATAGTCTTACCAAATCGTCACTCGTCAACATTAGCTCACCTTTTTCACACTTTGTTCGCTTTCTTTGTAAAAAGTCAAATCAAAAGAAAAAGGATGTTAATAATATTATAAATGAGCAAAATATCCCTTAATTCATCATACAAACCCTGAGTAACAATACAATTTTTACAACATATACCCTGAGTAACAATACAATTACAACATTGTCCGTGAGTAACAATATATACCCTGAGTAACAATACAATTTTTACAACATTGTCAGTGAGTAACAACATATACCCTAATCCATCATACAATGATACAAATTTTCAGGGAGTAACAACATACATTCGGCTACACTAAAGGAGTGCTTGGCTAAGCTTTTTAGGTGCTTATCGGTTTACTGTGTTGCTACCAAAACACAAATAGATCTTTTGATTAATGCTTCCTGAATAATGCTTAAATACAATAAGATCTTTTGATTAAGCGTACACACACGTCCCCGAAGTTTAACCTAAAACTCAACAAGTGTAACGATTATACTCTTTAACAAAATATACCATAGGAAAAATTGCATAGAACATCTTTAAACTAATTTTTTTCTTGGAACAACTTATATGAAAACTTATTCAATAAGCCAATTGAACAATGCAAAGCACTCAAAGGGGGTGTTTGTTTCGGCTTTTTGTGATTTTGGCTTATATTTCATAATCCCCAATTTTCCGGCCTATTCTGAGACTAACACTCAAAGGGAGTGTTTGTTCGGCTTTTTGTGAGCTTATGTGATTTTGGCTTATATTTCATAATCCCTAATTTTCCGGCTTATTCCGAGATTTGTGGGCTTATATATGTTTATTACGATATGATAAACTTATACAAGCCCATATGTCCTAAAATAAGCAGAAAATTCGGTGAAAAATAAGCCAGGAAAAACATAATAAGCCAAAGTAAGTAAATAGACCAAATTCATTACAGCTACAAGTGATAAGCTACAAGTAATATCCAGCTACCATTTCGTCTTCATACTTTAATATCCAAAACAAAATAGGGAACATCCCACAATGATACATAAATTATCCTAATATAACCATCGAAGGTGTTTGTTTAAGCTTATACTTTGTCTTATTATGACTCAATAAGCTATAAAATAAGCAACGGGTAAAATAAGGTTAATTAATAACCAACCTCTTTCTTAGAAATTTCTCGTTTCAGGCTTATTCGATGAGCTTTGTGAGCTTTCTGGGTTGTAAGACATTTTTCTTGTTTTCATATTGATGATGAGGTATAGACTTAGTGATTAGGTTAAATTTGGGAGGGTGTGCACAGTCAACTTATGACCCAAAAACACAATCACAAAACACTAAAACACATATCCCCAGAAAAGAAAGAAAAAGTTGAAAATGATCACTTTACTCCTCTTCACCTTCCCAAAGCATATGGTTAGCCGTCCTATCATCTTTTCCACTGCACCCTCCCAAATTTAACCTAATCATTAAGTCTATACCTCCTCATCAATATGAAAACAAGAAAAAGGTCTTACAACCCAGAAAGCTCACAAAGCTCATCGAATAAGCTTGAAAGGAAAAATTCTAAGAAAGAGGTTGGTTATTAATTAACCTTATTTTACCCATTGCTTATTTTATAGCTTATTGAGTCATAATAAGCCAAAGTATAAGCTTAAACAAACACCTTTGATGGTTACATTAGGATAATTTGTGTATCATTGTGGGATGTTCCCTATTTTGTTTTGGATAATAAAGTATGAAGACGAAATTGTAGCTCGATATTACTTGTAGCGAATTTGGTCTATTTACTTATTTTGGCTTATTATGTTTTTCTTGGCTTATTTTTCACAAGCCCCAATTTTCGGCTTACTTTGGGACATATGGGCTTGTATAAATTTATCATATCGTAATAAACATATATAGGCCCACAAATCTCGGAATAAGCCGGAAAATTAGGGATTATGAAATATAAGCCAAAATCACATAAACTCACAAAAAGCTGAAACAAACACTCCTTTGAGTGTTAGTCTCATAATAGGCCGAAAAATTGGGGATTATGAAATATAAGCCAAAATCACAAAAGCTCACAAAAAGCCGAAACAAACACCCCCTTTGAGTGCTTTGCATTGTTCAATTGGCTTATTCAATAAATTTTCATATAAGCTGTTCCAAGAAAAAAATTAGTTTAAAGATGTTTTATGCAGTTTTTCCTATGATATGTTTTGTTAAAGAGTATAATCATTACACTTGTTGAGTTTTAGGTTAAACTTTGGGGACGTTTGTGTACGCTTAATCAAAATATCTTATTGTATTTAAGCATTATTCAGGAAGTGTGTAGGTAAAGCTATTTGTGTTTTGGTAGCAACACAGTAAACCGATAAGCACCTAAAAAGTTTAGCCAAGCACTCCTTTAGTGTGGTCGAATGTATGTTGTTACTCCCTAAAAATTTGTATCATTGTATGATGGATCAGGGTATATGTTGTTACTCACTGACAATGTTGTAAAATTGTATAGTTACTCAGGGTATATGTTGTTACTCACTGACAATGTTGTAAAAATTGTATTGTTACTCAGGGTATATGTTGTTACTCACTAACAATGTTGTAAAAATTGTATGATGAATTAAGGTATATATTGCTCATTTATAATATTATTAACATCGTTCTTCTTTTGATTTGCCTTTTTACAGAGAAAGCGAAGAAAGTGTGAAAAAGTGAGCTAATGTTGACGAGTGACGAATTGGTAAGACCGTAAGACCATATTTTTGTTCACATTTATATTCACAAATGCTCTTCTAATTAGCCAAGCCCATATTTTTTATGCACGGCTTCCACCAATTAGCTAAGACCATATTTTTGATATTTTTGTACGCAAATCTGTATGCTTGATACGAATTTGTGTGCACCCTTTCTATCCAAATGTATAACTGATTAATTTTTAACAATTGTAGTATTTAACCGACCCCAGGTTCACCAAAAAATATCACGACTCTTTTGTGGCATTTTACGAAGAATTCACTCCTGAGAAGACGCCGAAAAACATAATTTGGGGGTTATTTTCATTGCATTATAATGACTATACCAAAAGTAAAATTTCCCTGAACGAAGGAGAGATATTACGTTTGTTTACAGATGAAGATTGTAGAAACAAAGTTGTCTCAAAATTACCGGTAATTTATTATTTGATTTCATAATTTGCTAGAAATAGATAATTAACCCCACCCATAGAGGACCATGAGAAGGAAATTATTTATTTAAAGCCAATGTCGTTCATAGAGGACCAAGAGAAGGTTGGTTTATACACGATCAACCTTCTTCTCTAGACTCTAGTACGGGGAGAGTTGTTGTGGCGATCATAGTGGACCGAGACATGGCTAGTTTATACACGACCAACATGGGGCAATTGTGACATCAGTTGTGTTTTGGGGGTGCAAACTATTGATATATTTGCTGTTAAATCTGTATCTTGGCGGGGCAAATTCCAGCCATGTTAGTTGTGTCTCTCCCTAATTGCCTAAACCCTAAACCCTAAACCCTAAAAATTTGCCTTCTCACGGCTGTGACAGCCTTTTAAAAGGCTTTAGCTTGCATGTCTAACTGCCTAATTGCTTTAAGACTTTAGCGTTTGATGATATTGCTTAATATTTAGGTTATTTTGATTAATAATGATGCTACTTGTAGAGTTATAATGTTAGTTCTCGAAGACTTCAAAAAATAATGAAATTTAAACGACCATCAACAAAATGTTCAAAGAGTAAGAGTGCAGGCACCGGTACGAGTTCAAGGAGCACATCTGCATCGAACAAGCCCCAAAACCATTGACCTTGAATTTCAACAGATTCTTGCTCATACTGCAGGCATCAGTTTTAAAAAGCGTGAAGAGCTCTATAAGTTTTGTAGAAAAAATCAATTTGCCTTCAATTAGATTATGATTTCTTGCCCGGAAGATAGGGGGTCTATAGCACGAGAGATAATTCAGGATGCTAATGAGCATTGTTCATAAACACAGTATGTGTGAGGATAGTATGATGGTTGGGTCAAACAGATAAGTTTGCTAGTTTCATGAACTGTTCAAGACTTTCAGATTATGCAACTTTCATGTTCTAAACTATGTGTGTAACCTGTGCACTCAGTACCACTCTTAAGCTTGTTTAAACTCAGTTTCTTTTCATATTTTGTGTTAAATATGATGTTGATTGATGCTTAGTGCACGTTTGATTCTTATTTGTTTAAGTTCGCCAGCCTTTAAGCTCTTTCTTGTGAGCTTATTAAACATTTGTTTGACTTTGTTTTAGCCTGTGACAACTCAGATTCCATATGAGTCGACCCTATTGTAACAGGTTACGGGTAATACCAAAAACATTTGTTAGTTAAAATCAATTTTTAATTATTGTAATTATGTGTCATCATCACAGTCGTCTTTATTCTCAGCTTTTCAAATGCTTGCTAATATCCGTTTTTTTTAAGTATATCGTTTTTCCTCGAATTGAAATCGGATTTTATCGTATAGACTTAATTGTTTTTGGTTAAAAGAGCAAATTTGGTATTTATATCTACTTTCGACAAAAACGTAAATAACACGAAATCGAGAAAATATACTATTAAAATATTCTAATATACTATTATACTATTAAACTATTACTATTATTACATTTTACTAATATGTATACTGTTATAATATTCTAATATAGTACTAGTACTATTATTACACTAAAATGATATAAAAATGGGTAAAACAAAAGGAAGGTAAAATTTAAATTGGCAACTGACAATAGAAACAAATATAGAAATGGGCCAATAGAAATCAACCAATCAAAATGTCAAACAATCTTAACCGGGAGATAACGACTAACTATTATTACCATTAACTAGCATGTGAGCCTATGTTGCACGGAAACGCCCCTCGGGTGCCGTGCCCGTCCCGGAAACGTTTCGGAAACGGGAAACGGCTGAAAACGCCCGGAAACGTGGTGGAAACGTTTCCCCAAAAAGGGAAACGTTTCCTGAAGATGGGAAACGCCGAGGGTCTAACAGAAACGCGAAAGGAAACGTTTCTTGAGATTTTAACACGTTTCTGGTCTAGTTTTTGGGCCATGAAACATATTTTGGTCCATTTATATTGTATAAACATATAGTAGGTCGTTATATCTTCTAACAAACTTTTAAATATTGATTATCAGTATTTGTTTAATGTTAAGTATATGTTATGTTTTACTATCGGTATTTATTTTTTCTTGCTTTATCGGTTAAAGATTCATGTTTATTTAATTTATTAATAAATATTTATAAAATACAAAAACGTTTCCAGCCGTACCCGTTTCATGAATTTTAGGACATTGGTGTTTCTAAGTACCCGTCCCCGTCCCCGTCTCCGTTTCCGTATCCGTCTCCGTGCAACATAGATGTGAGCTAACAATAGCTTTAACCCTCTAAAACGCGTTATGCAACTACTAATAAAACTGCACAATGAACCTAATTGAAGCTGATGTAAAACAAATTCCTTCTGTGATCGACCTGATTAAATGCACTACTATGACTGACTTTTTGCTGACTTATTGTAAAGAACTGATTTGCGATACTCTAATTCGAACAGATGACGACAGAATCTTACTGCATAAGTAAAGCCAAACATGAGTTGAACTGCTGAAACCTATCGATCTTCGTAACTAAAAGAGCTAACTAGTAGATTAGAATAACACGAAGCTAAACAATCTCACAAAACAGAATTTATGCAATCAAAAACGAGCTAAACTGGAATGTTTCGTAACTAAAATCGATATAATGCGAGTAAGAAATACCGGACTTCCAAGCCACCGTTGTAGGCGAAGCTATCTGAACGATCCGGAACCGATTTCGGCACTAACCGAAACTGATTTTGAACTGCAGCGAACTAATCGAAACAATCAACGAGCTTTACTGAACGAATCGAAACTGCTACAATGAACTGAAACCTGAAATTAAAGCTACACCGAAATCTTTATCGAAACAACTTCTCGATCTCGAAAGAACAAGCCGTGAACAATTGACTTTTTGCTAGAATTCAACCAACTGAACAATACCAATAAGCTAATATGAACTGACTAAAAAAAAACCACTAATTCCTAATACTACTGATTACCAAGACAAGCAAATAACAACTATCTAAAACCAATCAACCAACCGAACATAAAAACTAGCAGCAGTCTAAATCATCAACTCCAAAACTATATCCGAATCTACAAATGCATAAACTGACACCTTCATCAACCGAATACAATAAATAGCAAATCATCAACAGAAACATAACTGAATTCAAAACCATGTCTAATCCTTCATCATCATAAACAACTTTCATAACCATACAACCGAATAAAACTGCTACAGTAACCGTAGTCGAATGGACTGTATATCACACATCAAACTATAATAGAATCAAAACATATCCGAACATCAAACTACTTATTTCATAAACCAAAATTGACTAAAATATAGAATAAGATGGAACAAGCTGCTTGAAATATCAAAACTATATCTAATCCTAAACTAATCCAGCATCAATCTAAATCACTCATTCTAAAACCATCAAATAACCGAATAAACAAATCCATCATCATCAATAGTCAATCACCGAAAAAGAAGTAAACAGAAAAAGAAAAAAAAACTAATACTCTAAAACAAAACGCAGGGAAAAAGTAAAGTAAATAAAGAAAGAGATGAGAAAGAAAAAGTAAGTTCTACGCTACTAAAATGAAATGAATATATATGGAATGTTGATATATGCTGCGTAATATATATATCCAGATCTTATCTATCTTTTCATTTTGTAAAGTTGGGCTTTCTGCGTCTTTTTTTTCCTCTCGGGCCTGGGCCTTTCTTTTCTTGGGCTTTCATTACTTGTTTAATAGATAACTTCCAAACAGGGCCTTTGTTGGGCTGCTGGGCATGACATTCGGGGTGTGTGTATAATAATGGGTCGGTCCGACCCATATAAACGGTGTCGGGTCGACTCAATAAAATATGAAGGCACCGTTTTGGATTTGATTTCCCATGCTCTTTCCATTTCTCGTGTCCGTTTTGCCTCTTTGGCTTCGTTTCTTGTGATTTCTTTGATATCCGTACATGCACACGCACAAACGACAAAACAAGCATATATGTGGCAATATTGATGATTATTTGACCATTTTGAGCACGATTTACGAGGAAATATGATGTGTAATTGGAGTCACATCACACCCCCTACTAAACCATTTCCGTGTCCTCACGCAATGCTAGAGTAAATTATAAAGCAACTTCGTTTTTCATTTATTAAAAGCATTTATTCATTTTATTAATATTTAATGTGTAAATGACATAATGTATCGCTTTCATTATTCAAAAATAACTTTTAGGATCATAAAACTTAAATAGGTTCATCGCCCTCGACTTTTCACTCTTTCCATGCCAAGCTCAAAAACAAGATCATTGTTAACAACAAGTTCTCATGTTAAGACCACTTATATAAGACATTTGTGTAGAACTCCTTCTCCATTATTCCTAAGTTGTATCTCTAGATTTTAAGGATTGTCATTCACCCGTAAGCTCATTTGACTTATTTAATAATTATTGGTCCAAAAATGAAGGCAAAGCAGTGTAAACCCGACACTTAGAACTAACCTCATCCTCAAAAACCGTTGTCACTAAAGAAAGCCCACATCAAGGAGAATTTAACACGATTTAGAGAATTTTGATGTAGATCATTCTAAACTACATGGATGGATTCCTAAATTTTTTAAGTAAGAGAACGGTAGATGCATTTTGATGTAGATCACATGAACAATTTACCTTATTAACTATACTAGGTTCTGTGCCCGCGCTCCGCTGCGGGGGGAGCACGGGCGATATAATGACGGTGTATAGGTTTAGTATAACAAAAGGGAGAGCGTTATAGTATCACGTTGCATAACAGTGTTAGTGTTCCGTAACGTTATTAGAATCCAATCAGGCAATGACCAAATAAAAATATAGATGATGGAAATTTCAATCCCTAACAGAAAATAGGAACGCCATACATGTTATTGTGTAAAAACACCGTTGTAAATGAGTATGTTCGCAACCTATTATCAGTTTAGTCAATCTAGATTACCCATGTCAAATATAAATATCAAACAGTTCTCAAATCCTGGTAATTGTAATTTTCGGGCAACTATGTTAAGAAATCCATCTCCGCCCTCGTCACAATCATTTTTATAAGTGTCTTATCATCATCAGTTCCCAGCATTGTAGATTATCACCAATCCGTAGCCGCAATAAATCTTAAACCACTTGGGTAGCATCCTGCCTTACTGCCTTGCAGCTCCGGCCCCTACATCACACACATACACATAGTATAAATTAGTTGCCTAAACACACTTAAAATCCAATCCAATAAGCATTTATGAATAAGGAAGCAATAGACTAAACCGACAATAAACAACAACAGTCATATTCTTATAAACCACTAACACCAAACACATCAAGAACCAAAATATAATCACAAAAATTGTAACCTTCAAAGAAATGCTCTTACCAATTGCACGCCGTATAATAAGCACACAACTCTGCGACCGGAAGCCCCCAACCCGCAGGCAGTAATCTTTTTCCATTCGATTATGGTATTTCCATAAAAATTTCAAGATACTGAGAGCAAATACTTATCCCCTAAAATATAGAAGAAAAAAAATGGACTATGAGGGGAAAGTTGAACGGGTACGGACCGAAAACCCAAACCAAAACTAAACTAACTGCATATATTAGATTGAAAAGCGAGTAAGTAGTACCTAAAGCAATAGGTAAGAATGGTCCCATCTTGTTATCAGTTGATCGATTTCCGGGCGATAATGCTCCACACAAATCTAAACTCTGGAAAAAAGCATGAAAGCACGTGAATAAGCAATGGTAAACAGTAAAGACATTCCTTTTTTATTTCTAGTAATTTGTGGAACAAAAGTTACACGAATTAGTGGCTTACTTATTGATATGTTCACCGGTTTAGTTTTATGTAGTATCCAGTTCCCCATCTTTGGTTTTCTAACTCACTCGCCGGACCACTTGCCCAAATATGCAGGCATGTGAAACATTCAATGAACATTAGAAACAACCATGAACATGGCAAAAAAAAACAGTTTTAGAAGTACCTTGAAACACGATGAATATTGCTGATGTAATATATGAAAAACATAAATCCGCAAATGATCAAATAAGCAGATTGAATAAGGTACCTTGAAACACGCTGAATATTGCTGACCGGTTCCACACACCTCGATATTAAGTGCTCATATCATATGCATTCATGTTCTTAAAGAAAGCAAACACATTTTTTGTTGAATGTACTAATCCACCCTGGCACCCGTACTTTGAAGGTCACTATGAGGCTCAGATAAGTAAAAAGGCAGGAAAAGTGGACACGTGCATCATGGCTGTAAACTTAGGAAGATTACCCCGCCAAGATGCACATACTCTAATCTTTAGTCGTCCCGCTTAGATAAACCATATTATTGTTTTATCATCACAGCCTGATAAAATTCGCAGCAATAACATGTAACCGAAAAGGCAACAAGCGTATTTGAAAGCTCGTCACACACCCGGCACTATCGCGGCGCGCGTTATACAGCTGCAATGAAACCAACAGCCGTGCCACATCCGCCATGGCTGCAAACCAAGTAAGGTTGCCCTGCGAAGCTGCGGACGTTGTGAACACATAAACGTGGCTTTGCCAAAGGTCATTGTAACAGTCAACAATACCCCATATAGTATCCAGTTCCCCATCTTTGGTTTTCTAGCTCACTCGCCGGACCACCTGCCCAAATATGCAGGCATGTGAAACATTCAATTAACATTAGAAACAACCATGAACATGACAAAAAAAAGTTTTAGAAGTACCTTGATACACGATGAATATTGCTGATGTAATATATCAAAAACATAAATCCGCAAATGATCAAATAAGCAGATTGAATAAGGTACCTTGAAACACGCTGAATATTGTTGACCGGTTCCACACACCTCGATATTAAGTGCTCATATCATACGCATTCATGTTCTTAAAGAAAGCAAACACATTTTATGTTGAATGTACTAATCCACCCTGGCAGCCGTACTTTGAAGCTCACTATGAGGCTCAGATAAGTAAAAAGGCAGGAAAAGTGGACACGTGCATCATGGCTGTAAACTTAGGAAGATTACCCCGCCAAGATGCACATACTCCAATCTTTAGTCGTCCCATCATTAACATGTAACCGAAATATAAAGGAGGAGAATCACGCATCCATAGGAGCAGTGATTCTCCTCACAAACCGAGTTTTATATATTAACCTCTCCCTCTCACACCCCTTTCTTTCCCCTCACAGAGGAAAAACGCACTGGCACACACATACAGTGATTTGGCTCAGCTAAGCATGCAACCGAGTAAAGAGCATACATCCCATATGGCTGCCACCGTATGGGTTTCGCGCCAAACCAAGGACAACCTCGGTTTTACTGACCCCATTTAAAATAATCACAGCCTCATACAATGGATACCATCCGAAACAATTTTTCAGCTTACAATATGTGCTTTACCAAACCCATTCAGGAGGCGCACGTTTGGTACACAATTTTGCGTAATTTTCAATGACAATAAAAAAAACATTTATTTTATTGTTTTGAGGCTCAGATAAGTAACAAATCGGGTATGTCGAAGATGAGGATACAGCACCATGGCTGCAAATTTTGCAAGTTTGCACCGCCAAGATACCCGCCATCCAAAATCTAAACGAACGTGCTTATGAACATTCAAATCTTATCATCACAGCCTGTTGGGACCATTATCTCGCCATACCATGAACAATCAGCATAGACCAAACACCAATCGCGAACCATCGTCACCAACCCAATAAAAATTTGGGCCAACGATACAGATAAAAACAAATTGGCATCACAGATCGTCACCAACCCGTCAATGATGGGGGCAACGATCTCCATCCCACAACCCTAATCGAAGGTCAAATCAGGCCGAGGTGCAACACATCGAAAACTTGTCTCATGAAGTATATTGTAGTTTTTCCATAAAAGCCATATACGACAATTTAAGGATGAAAAGGTTAACCATTTTTTTTGCAATATTTGCACACATATAAGTTGGAGGCAACGACACAGGTAAAAACAACTTGGCATAAGAGATCGTCACCAACCCGTCAATGATGGGGGCAACGATCTCCATGCCACAACCCTAATCGAAGGTTGAGATATAACAATTATAGCTGATATTAACCTTTATATAAAGGAACCATACACAAATAAACAACATGAATATCAATCTAATTAGACCAAAAGTAACAATCACCAAATACAAAAAAAAAAAAACAGAGATTACCTTATTTAACTGAAGGTTAGCAACATCAATATTAGGTCGTCTAGTTCAAAACCAAACAAACCCATATATAGATCATATCGAAACAGTGATCCCCCAATATATAGATCATAGCGAAACAGTGGCCATAGATCATATCGAAACAGCGACCCCCAAAACCGATGAAAATTAGATCAGAAGATGAGAGAGATTGAGACAGTATTATTAATTAACCTTTATAAAAAAGGGCAAATGATAAGGGGTAATATAAAAGGGAAAATGATAAGGGGTGACAATTTATGAGGGGAAACCCATCATCAACAAAAGCACATTAAAGGGCAACCCAACATTAATTGAGTAACGAAGGGCCAAATCACTGTATGTGTGTGCCAGTGCGTTTTTCCTCTGTGAGGGGAAAGAAAGGGGTGTGAGAGGGAGAGGTTAATATATAAAACTTGGTTTGTGAGGAGAATCACTGCTCCTATGGATGCGTGATTCTCCTCCTTTATATAAAGGTTAATTAAAAAGGTTAAACAAACACTTATTCTCACTAAAATCTACAAGTCTTAGTCCTGCTAATCAACCCGTCTATCAGCTATACCACGACTAATTACATATATCCGATGATTAAAGTTATCACTGTTTTAGCTGACTTAGAAAAGTAAAATTTGTCAAGGAGAATAGAATTAGGAATGATACACAACATAAGCACACATCTAATAACTTTATATTTTATTGCAAGTTGGCTAATGATACACAACAAGACTTGTCATTATTTCTGGTTAAATCAATAAAATATAAAGAGTATTAAGAATTGTTTATAAAATTTCCACATGTTTCCATCATGTGTTTACTTTGACTTCTTTTTCTCAATAACAACCCCTTGCTCAAATTAAAAATATAAAGTGTGAAACCTTTTGAGATATTGTCTGAGTCTATTAAATTACCTTAGATATTTTATATATTTCCAATCCAATTATGCAAAGATCATATGCCCAAAAGTTCAATTTGTTCAATTTGTTCTATTTTATCTTAACTTAGGCTTACACGAATCGTCAAATTGACGCTTTAGTAAAAAGTTCAATTTGTTCTATTTTAGCTTAACTTAGGCTTTTGGGAGTTGAAGTGATGTAGTATATGTAGTGGATGTTATGGATATGACATGTTGGATTGTGGGAAAAGAATCTTATGAAGAAATATTAATATAAAAATTTTTAGATCTTCTATCATAATTTTAGGATTAAAGAAAATAAGATGGTTGGTGGATGTTGCCTATACATACATACGCAGTATGACATAATACATTACACTCTTTCTCCTTTTAGGTCCTTTTGCAACCCAAACTTCCTTTTCATAATTCACTTTTTTTACTTGATACACAAATAATGTCTTTGCTCAACGATCTTGCTTACCTAAAAATCCCCCTTGAAAATATACTATCCGCCACCAACAACTTCGATGATGAAAATATTGTCCGTGTAATTGGATTTTCGAAGGATTACATGGGACACCTCTTGTGGTCCGATGAGTTGATTGATGTTGCTGCTCGGAGATTAAATAAAGAAAGAGAAGGTGGAGAACAAGAGTTTTGGATGGAGATTTCCTTGCTCTCTAGTCTCAAGTATAATAATTTGGCTCCCATTCTTGGGTTCTGTGATGAGAATGATGAGAAAATCAACATTAAGAAGCTTCAAGGCAGGGGAAGTCTCTCAGGAGCTATATAGAAGAACCGTTGTTGTTGACATGGGTGAAAAGATTGAAGATATGTGTTGGTATTGCGCATGCATTAAGCTACATTTACAATGATGAACCACGTGATTTTAGCGTGATACACCGGAACATTGACAGTTGCACGTTTTGTTAAATGATAACTGGGAACCTAAGTTATCTTATTTTGAACTTTCCATGAAGATTAAAGCATCTCAAAGGCACCATTCTTTCCAAACTGATAAAGTATGGAGCGCGAACGTGTACACAGACCCCGATATATATAAACACTAAAACTGTGAACCACAAGTCGGATATGTACTCCTTTGGGATAGTATTGTTTGAAGTACTGTGTTGCAGGAAATCAGTAAGTGATAAACAATATAATATGTTTTTGGCTCCATTTTTGCAAAAATAAAAAGAGTACTTGGTTCCGCTTGCAATCTTTCATTATAGAGAGAAAACACTATATGATACAATCGATCGAGATCTATGGAAACAAATGGATCCACAATCATTCAGCATTTTTGCGGAAACAACATATGATTGCTTGAATGAAGAACGATCCCGACGTCCAGATATAGGTGAGGTTGTCACAAGACTTAAGAAAGCTTTGGAACTTCAATTGCCACCTGAAAACAATGATACCTTTTTCTTTCTCTTTCATGGTTCTATAATAACAAATTTGTACTGAATAAGTCCATTGCTAACAAGTGTTTTTGTTGCAATTGATGTTCAAGGATATGGTTGAACCTGAAGCCTGAAGGTAAGGTAGCAGGGGATCGAAGTTTCCGGCGTACGGTATGCACCATCTAGAACTCCTAATCCTTAAATTTTGGTAGTTGGTTTGGTTATATTTTTGTTCCGGGTATATATATATTATCCATGATTGTTTATGATACAGTTTATTTGTGGCAAAAGTATATGCGTTGATTTACTCAAATAGAACTCGCAAAGGTAGTAAAAAAAGCCACATTCTCAACCTTTGCATCTTATAAGTCCTAAATGGTAGTACTCAAATAACTAATACGCGAAACTAAGTTTTTAAATGTACTAGTATGACATTTTGTGACATATAACATAAACATGAATCACTTTGGCAGAATACTAGGTTAATAGGATATCTTATTCTAGATTTGATCAAGAGCTTCTATGAAATATCTATATATTCAAATACATTGCAATCTATTTGCAAGCTCTTCAACTTTATTGTTTTTGGAAGTCATGGTTTTTGTTTTCCATCTTTGATCGTTAATTAAAATGATTTTTGTCAAATGACAGTTCCGACACCTCAAAATAGAATTGGAAGCTATAAAATCTGCAATAAACAACTTTGATGATGCCCATTGCATTGGAAAAGGAGGATTTGGGAAAGTGTACAAGGGAGAACTCGTCCATTCGAAGCGCCGGTTTATTGTTGCTCTAAAGCATCTCGATCGTGCATTTGGCCAAGGAAATCCAGAGTTTTGGAAAGAGGTCATTATGATTTTTCTCTACAAGCATGAAAACATTGTCTCTCTCTTGGGGTTTTGCGACGATTGTGGGGAGATGATTCTCGTTTACGAATTTTCATCAAAAAGAAGCATTGACTTGTATCTTAATGACAAAGATCTGACATGGGTACAGCGACATTGGGGCGGCTCGAGGGCTTGCTTACCTTCATAATCCTAGTCGGACCCAACAAAGAGTCTTGCATCGCGATATTAAAATTTCTAACATTTTATTAGATGAAAACTGGAATGTCAGGATTGCAGATATGGGTCTATCCAGGTTTGGTCCCGCAAACCAGGAATATAATTTTCTTGTCTCTAATCCTGTAGGGACTCTTGGCTATTGTGATCCATTATATATAGAGACAGGTTTGCTAACTATAGAGTCAGATGTCTACTCCTTCGGGGTAGTGTTGTTTGAGATGTTGTGTGGGAGGTTGTGTATCAACGATAACCACGATAAGCAGAAACCTTTAACCGTATTGGTCCGTAAATGCTACGAACAAAAGACCACAGCCGACATCGTTTATGGTAATATAAAGGATAAGATAAAAACTCATTCTTTGAAGGCGTTTACAAATATTGCTTATCAGTGTTTATGTAGAGAAGAAGAACAACGACCATTAATGACTAAGGTGGTGAAAGTACTTGAAAGTGCACTGCTATTGCAAGTAAGTTGTTTTTTTGTGTAAATTTTTGTTAAAATCTTTCATGTTTAGTAGTAATAAGAACCATATGTACTTATAACATTATCAATGCCTCTAATTTTAGGTATCTAATGTGCCACCACCTCCTAGCCTATCTCTTGCAGAACCATCAGCCTCTGCAAATATAAGACCTTTTAGTCCTTCAATGTAATGCAACAAAGGTATGCAGATTAGTTGAATCGCACAATCAGTGGGACAAAATTAACACATTATATTTTGGTTAGTTTTATTAGTATGTATTAACCTTGTTTGGTTACTTTCTAGTTCTCCTTCCAGCGTTAGCATTCAGCTGGTTCAGTTTCAAATCACACACCGAATGTGGGTGACCGGCTAGCACCTGAACATTTAAGAGGGCGCAGACCAAGAAAAGTTTTCAGAGCTCTATCGTGAGATTGGTCAGTTTCTCAAAAACTCTATGTCAAAATCCCCGAATAACACTATCTAATTTTCTTTTCTTTTTTTTCTTTTTTTTAATCTTTTTGTGTGTATTTAATAAAACAGGAGCCACAAGAACTTCACTCGGCTCTTGAAGAAGCTATTTGGCATTTGGGCGCTTAACTTCCTTATTGCAAAGGTTAGTTGGGGATTGTGGTTATATAGTCTATAATTTGTACTAGTTCTGGCAAAAACATGCCAAATGACGAAAACGCCCTTATAAATATGTAAAAGACAATTAAACGGATGATGTGTCAACATGAATTTTTTTGAGTTTTAAATTTTTCATGGTGTTTTCGGCATCCTGCATATGTTTAGCCTGAATTGGTATAAATTTAGTTATATACTTATAATTTTCATATAAAATTGATTGACCTTTTAATTTTTGGTTTGGCCAGGATCTACTTCCAAAAAGAGCCTTGAAAAGTCCATGTATGTTTCTTTCCTTACTGGATGCTTTGCTCAGTACGTTTTGTGTTAGAGGAAGCTCATGGGTAACTTTGCTATACACCATTTTTTTAAAATATATATTTGCCATGTATGTTTCTTTCCTTGCTAATATGTTTTATTCATTATATCAGCGAAGCACAAGCTGTACAGTTTAAGTGGTTATTCGAGAAAGGGGCGTTTGTTTTGCTTCCTGACCAAACATTCTCTGTTGACTTTGATAAGGTATGTTTCCTCAATCGTATTTTTTTATTTTAAAGTTAGGTTACGATATTGAAAAGATAACATATCCTCTAATATACGTTGACCGGTTTAAAAAATAACAATGAAGAAAATTTCAGCTTAAGAATTTCTTTTGAATCGTTTCATGTGTTGTGATAGATTGAAGATGCGGTCGAAAGCTTAAGTAGGGAATTACTTACCATACAAGTTAAAGGCGATAAAGATGCAGCACAAAAGCTTCTTGAAAAATATGATGACACAACCTTTGACCATTGCTTTGGAAAAATTGACAAAAGTTCAGGTAAATCTCACTTGGTGTAATTTCTCATAGTTGAAGCGTTTTAGTCAGTTGAGAGTGATGTGGTTAGTGTTTTGTTTCTTATAAAGTTGAGTATGTCAGCTAAAAGAGAGTAGATAATCAAAAGATATTTTGGGTCAATGCAACCCAACCTAGGTACCGAAAAAGTACCCATTTTGACTTGTTAACCAACCTGACCTTATTCCACATTATTGAATATCATAGCCATATTTTAGATGATTCTATTTGGGCTCTCCGCTCGTAAAGTTTAGTGTTCTACTCTAGTGAGTCCCATAAGTCCCTAACGGAAAGTTCTTATTTTTATGACTTGTCAGTTTTTAAGATGCGTATATTTGACATATATTCTGGTTAAATTTGCAGGTCCCAGTGGATATTGCACCAGATTTTCCTATTGTTAACAACTTATTGCAGAAAAACTAAACTTTTATATTCTTTTTTCATTTTGGATCTGCCAATGGCTTATTTTAGTTTATTCACAAGAACTTATTGCCTCCTAGTGTTTTCTTGCTAGTATGTAATGTGTTGAGAAATATGAACAAAACCTTGATTAAAAGAATATGAACAAGATAAATAACTCTAAATCAAAATCTTATATTAATAAACGAGTTTAAATTTCAAAACAAAAAAGAAAGATCAACACAGCTACATTGATGTGATTATATTATCTAAATGATAATAGTTTTACAAGGATAAAAGATCAAAATTGATCTGGGTTACATGTTTTATAAAAGAGAGAGAAACCCTAGAAAAACACACAGATAAACCACCCAGATACTCAACAAATGAGTGGATGCTAGGTTAAGTATGAAAGCCAAAGAGTCGTTGTTGGTGGGCTTGAGTACATGGGCTTGGGCTAATGCTGGGCTTGAGAACACTTTCCACACTTGGCAGCAATGGTCCTCCATTATCCATACATCAACAAACTAAATCCAAAGGCTAACTAAAAGATAGAAAACACATATAATAGGTCCCTAAAAGGTTAAGAGGTATCTTATTAGGTCCTTAAAGTTAACATCCCCCTTTAATCAGATACCTCATACATGTTAAACATTCCAAGTTTTTTAACAAGGGCATTGTGTTGTAATGTATCCAGTCATTTAGTGAGGATATCTGCTATTTGATTAACAGAATCCACCTTACATGTTTTAACAACACCATTTAGGATTATTTTTTTCCCTTACAAAATGCAAGTCAATCTCTAAATGCTTAGTTCTTTCATGAAAGACTGGATTAGCAGTTGTTTTGATAGTTGAGTTACTATCACAGTACAAGGTTACAGGTAAAATATTATCACAATGCAAATCATTTAAGACTTCAATAATCCAAATAACCTCACTGGTTACTGAAGCAAGAGTTCTATACTCTGCTTTGGTGGATGAATTGGAGAGAGTATTTTGTTTTTTACTCTTCCAAGATACAAGGTTGTTATTAAAAAACACACAATGATTTTCTAGTCACAACACACTTAGCCCAATGAGCATCAGAATAAGCACTAAGAAACATACCAGATGTCTTCTTAATGTGAATGCCCAAACCTGGAGAACCTTTGAGATATCTTAATATCTTGAAGGCAATCTTAAGATGAGATTTCAAGGGGGAGTGCATAAATTGACTTAAGCAGTGAACATCATAAGATATGCCAGGTGTTGTATTCGTCAAGTAGATAAGCTTACCCATCAATTTCTGATAATCAACAACATTATCAAGAAAAGGATCATCAACAGTGGGTTCATTAGATATGGCAAGTTTAGAAACCAAAGGGGTCTTAGCAGGTTTATAAGCAAGCATACCATATTCACAAAGAAGGTCCAACACATATTTCCTTTGATTCAAACAAATGCCACAATCAGTATCAATAACTTAAGCACCCAAAAAGTATTTTAGTTTACCCAGGTCCTTAATCATGAACTTAGTTCTCAAAAAAGTTTTAAACTTCTCAATTTCAACAATGTTGTTATCAATGATAATAATATCAGCAACATACACAAGCAAAGCAAGAAAGACAACTTTAGAGATTTGGTATAAAGGGAATAGACAGACTTACTTTGACAAAACCCATTTTCATTAAGGATAGAAGTAAGTTTGGCATTCTATTGCCTTGGTGCCTGTCTAAGGCCATATAGAGACTTTTTAAGTCTGCAAACCATGTTGTCACCTCTAGGAAGACATCTTTGAGGTGGCTTCATGTAAATAGTCTCATCAAGGTCACCATACACGAAAGTATTATTAATATCAAGTTGAAAGACATGCCAAGATTGCATAATAGCTAAGTTAAGAAGACATCTAATGGTCACCATCTTAACAACAGGGGCAAAGGTCTCCTCATAATCTATACCTTCCTTTTGACCAAAACCTTGTGCAACAACCGTAGCTTTATATCTTTTTATCTCCCTACTAGATCTAAATTTTAACTTCCAAATCCATTTACATCCTAAGGCTTTTCTACCTTTAGGAAGTTCAACAATTTCGCAAATGTCATTCTCAAGAAGGGCTGCAAGTTCAGCATTCAAAGCATCAACCCAATTAGGGTTTTGAGAAGCTTCAAAAAAACTTTTTGGCTCACTGTTTTTGTTAAGTTGGGTGACAAACAGAAATTTTCATGATTAAGCTTAGAATAACCAACAAACATTTCAAGACCATACTTAACTTTAGAGTTAACAACAAAATCATTATAATTCTTTGGAAAAACAGAAGGCCTAGTAGACCATCTAACATTTTGATTTCCCTGAGCAGAAGTGCTTGGATTTTGATCCAAGTGACTTTCAGACTCATTGTTATTATCAAGTGTTGATGCCTTCTCTTCCAACATAGCTTCAATGTCATCACTGTTTTGAGCATCATCCCCAATGTTTGGAGAATCAACAATGTCCACATTGTCCCCTTGGTTAGGAGAGTGGCTACTCTCACTATGTGACTCATGGTCACTATTATGACTAGGTGTTACGCTCTCATCATCATCAGGTAGCTCAGGGTTATTAATACAAGGTTTTGCCAAGTATAAAAGTTATCGTCCGATCTTTTCGAATTGATTACTAGTTAAAAGTGCGACTCAATCGTTCTTGGTGGAAAAATAAATGGTTTGGTTATCTATTTTAAACTAAAAGTAAATATGAAAATGTCGTTGAGTAAAATAAAAGCTTTAAAAAATAAACTAAAAATTACTAGAAAAACACTTTTTGGAAATTAAAACTTAATGAATTTAAAACTTAAAACTTTGTAGAACTTAAAAAAAAACTTAAACCATCGCAAAATAATAACACAAAACCCAATCCATCGGAATCCCATCGGAATGCTGTCACCACAAAGTCGTCAGAATACTTATTGGAATGTAGTTATCGGAATACATGAACAAAACTATCGGAATGTGGCTAAAAAGAAAATCTATCGGAATGTTGAAAAGTAAAACCGTCGGAATATTGATCGCAATATTCTATCGGAATGAGCCTATCGGAATACTTAAAAACAAAATCTATCGGAATATAATATAAACAATTCTATCGGAATGTAAAAAGGAAAGCATCGGAATATCTAAAAACAAATCCATCGGAATAATGCATCGGAATATGGCTAAGAAAAATTTGGCAGCACTTCGTCGCAATAAAACCCTAAGACCCGTCGTAATATACGATCGCAATGAGCGATCGCAATCACGATCGGAATAAGGGGGAAATACTCAAAACCCTATTCCAATGCAACGATCGGAATATTAGAAGAAGCTGTCGGAATCGAAGGTCCTATTCCGATGGAAGTAGATACGTAATAAGCAAAACTAAATAAGCTAAATTTAATAAGCACAAATCAAAATTTTACCAAAGCAATAATAAGACGAACACAATAAGCACAACTTTAAAGATTTTCAAAACACAAAATAAGCAAACAAAATAAGCAAACTTTAAAAAGACAAAACTTTTAAGAAAACTTAAAATCAATAAGCTAAATACAAAATAAGCCAATAAGCATGTCAAGCTCAAAGCTCAATTCGTATTAAAATTTATAGATGAATAAAAAGATAAACTTTTTAATCAATCAACCATCAAGATTAAACAAAATCAAAGATTATTTCGAATCAAACATAATTAAAAAGATCAAGAAAGGTAGAATGAGAATGATTGTAAAAAGCTTGAAATAAGATTAAGATTAAGATTCAAAAATACAAGATTAAAGATTAAAGATTAAGAAAACTTGAAAAAAAAACTTAAGAACATGAAATAAATCTAGAGAGAGAAAGTAATCTACTCCTACTCCTAAACTAATCTAACTAACCACCTCCTAATGACACATTAGGAGGGTATTTATAGGAGGAGTAAAATGTTGGTGCTTTCTTTCGTCTTTCTTCTTGTTCTCGACTCGATTTAAATTCTTTGTCTTTCTCGACGTCGTCTCGGGATTTGTCGATATAATTTGAACTCGTCTTATAATTTTCTTCTTTAATTAGACTTGGTTCTTCGACTTCATTAAACTTCCGTCTTTAGACTTTTTCTTCGATAAATATTTTAGAATAGGCCTTGGACTTCCGTTCTTTTTGCACTCTTGATCCTTTGACTTCGTCTTTTTTCGTTTTTTTCGATAAAAGACCGTGAAAGCCCGTGTTTTCTTCCTTTTTCATCTTTTGGTCCTAAAACACAATAAAAACACAAACCACGCATAATTTCGACATTTACGACATAAAATACACGTTTTGGCTTGGTTATTATTATAATTAAGTGGTAAAATGATGGGTGTTTTCACACCTATCAGTTATCTAAATCAAAAAAGTTTAACATATTTTTATCTTGACTAACACTAGGAACATTGGACTCATCATGCTTGTTTTTGGAGACATAATCCTTAAAAGGAAAAATAGACTCAAAGAAACTAACATCTTTAGAGACAAAGAATTGATTTCTATCAAGACTAAAAAGCCTCTAGCCCTTTTGAGAATTAGAATAACCCGTCATAACATATTTTTTAGATCTATTAGACAGTTTATCATGACTATTTAAAATAGTTGCAAAGCACAAACAGCCAAACATTCTGATAAGAGAAAGATTAGGACAAGTATTATAAATCATTTCATAAGGGGATTTTCCATTTAAGACAGAAGAAAGTAATCTGTTAATGAGAAAAGTAGCAGTTAGAATGCATTCCGACAATTATTTCAAAGGAATTCCCCCTGAAACATAAGACACCTAGCCACATTTAAGAGGTGTCTATGTTTCCTTTCAGCCACCCCATTTTCCTGTGGGGTATAAGCACAAGAGGTTTGATGAAGTATGCCATTGTTATTAAAAAACTTGTTGAAAGTTTGGTTAACAAACTCAGTACCATTATCACTTCTAAAGACTTTAATGTTTCTTTTAAACTGATTTTTAATCATTTTATAAAAAACATCAATAAAAGTGACAACTTCATCCTTGTACTTAATGAGATATACCTAAACAGCTCTGGTAAATTCATTCACAATACTCAGTAAGTATCTATGGCCAATATGACTTGTCACCTTATAAGGTCCTCATAAATCAAGGTGAACAATGTCCCCTAAAAACTTGGTCTTATGGTCACTTAAAGGAAAAGGCTTTCTGGTCTGCTTAGCTCTTTGACACACTTCACAATAATCATATTTATCATGTTTATTAATTTTCAAAGTACCCTTGAAAGTGTCTAAGGCGGGGTCTGCAGGGTGGCCAAGCTTGCAGTGCCAGTCATAGTAAGATAGAGTACAAATAGTAACAGTTTGACTAGCATTCCTCTTAATACCTTTAGTATCTAAGTAATGTAAACCACCATACTGATTACCATTCCCTAGAATGTTTCTTAGATTCAAATCCTGATTCTGAAATAGGCATTTATTCTCATCAAACACAACAAAGATTTTATTGTCCTTAGCTAATTTGTGAACAGATATCAAAATAACACAATACTCAGGTATAACCAACACATCAAACAAGATAAGACCATTTCCCAACTTAAGGTTTCCAATTTTAGATATGAAAGCTTCAGTTCCATTAGGATGACTAACTTTAATTTTGAGATGAGATATATCAAACACACTATCTAATTCTTTTTCATTGTTTGTCATGTTTTGGTTTGCCCCAAAGTCAACAACTTTCCCATGCTGAGTTAATTTAGAATGAATATTAGAACAAATTTTTTTTCCAAAATTATCATTAAAAACTTTTCTAGAATTAAGATATGTACCTGCTATATTGGCCTGCACACCTTTTTCAAAACCAGTGTTTTCTTTGATAAGAGAGAGTAAAGTAGAAAGTTGTTCATCAGAAAACACAGAATTAGAGTTAGTCCCCACAGAGTTGTTAGAAACATTTTTCCCTTTAAAGTTTTGACCAGGTTTCTTCTTTCCAAAATCAGAAAGGAACCCAATGAGTTTAAAACACCTATCAATAGTATGCCCATTGTACCCACAATTTTCACAGACCACTTCAGAGATCCCATTAGGTCTATAAGTATTAGGTCTATTAGCCATGTTGGGTCTAGGGTTGCTTTTATAGTAGGTCTAAAGCCACCAGAGTTGAAGCTTTGGTTTCTTTGAAACACATTTCTAGTAGGCTCATTTGAAAGAAAAGCATATGTCTGATTCCTCTGAGATGAACAGACAAGTTTCCAGAAGCAACTCTGTGAGACTCCTCATTAGAGATGATGGCATAAGCACCTTTAACATCTGGTTAAACTTCTCTAGAGAGAATAGAGCTTCTAATGGCCATATAAGAGTCATCAAGTCCCATTAAGAATTGCATTAGTTTCAACAACTTGTTATGATTCTTAAATTCATTAGTAGCAGTACACAAAAATTAGGAAGTTCAACCATAGCATCATACTGTTTCCACAAAGCATTCAAACCATGATAATAATCAGACAAATTGGAGCCATTTTGCCTTAAAGTATTAATCTTATGATGAAGATTAAGTATCACAGATCCATCAGCTTTATAATAAGTTTCTCTTAAATCATTCCAAACATGTTCAGCCTTTTTAGAGAATATTTGACCAAGAAACAGCTCATCAGATATAGAATTAAGAATCCAACCTAACACCACAGCATTGACTCTGTCCTATTGTTTTCCCAAAACATAATTAGTTAAGGATCTTCTGCAAGAACCATTTATAAAACCAGTTGTATTCTTTCCTTCCAAAGACAAAATCATAGCATTAGACCAAATTTTGATAGTTCTTAGTGCCTTTAAGTTTAACAGAAATCCCATTGTTTTACTAATCAAGGTGACATATTCATCCCCAATCTGGTCACCTTGTTGTTCAGTGTTTGTGTCACCATGAACACTAGTCATGGTGAGCAACACAGACACAAATCACAAAACCCCAAAAAGAACTTAATTAGAGTCAACAAAGTTCCCAGGATTCCAAACCACTCAAGGGTGGTAGGTCAAGGGCAAGACAAATATTAATGGTCCAGATAAACAATATACCCCAAAAAAGAATAAACAAATCAACAAACCAGCAAGAGATAGTATAGTAATTACATTAAACAGCCAAGACCACGTATATGAGAGGAAAAAAGCAGATAATCAACAAGCAAAAAATGAGAGAGAGTTTAGAGGTGTTACAGTGCATTCAACAAAAAGCACATTCGAACTGTTTCTTATAGATTCATTGAGTCTAGAAGGAAACAGAACCTCCTCACCAAACCCTAATTTAAAAAAAATTAGGGAAAGGTAAAATCACCAACAGATCTAAGCAATAGATCAAAGAACCAACTTCCCTGCAACAAGAACAAGGTTCGGTCATCATGCGGGTGAATTCGGTCATGTCGGGGTTTGCTGAAGTAGAAGAAACATTGACTCTCGGGTTGTTCCTTGAAGAAGCGGAGGAATCCCAGTTTTTGTGATGAGTAGTCATGTTTTCAATAAGCTCTCTACACTCCTCGGGTCTCCTTTTCATAAATGTGCTACCGGAGGCTGTATTAATCGTATCACGATCTCGAAAAGTCAAACCGTTGTAGAAAGTATCAATTAATGTCACAGGGATCATGTTGTGGTTTGGACAACGATCAATCAAAACATTATATCTTTCCCAAGCATCAAAAAGAGATTCATCGGGTTCTTGCATGAAACCGCTGATTTGATTGCGAAGGCTCGTGACCATGGATGGTGGAAAGTAGCGTGACAAAAAGCGTTGAGTCATGTCATCCCAAGTATGAATTGAATTCTTTGGAAGACGATCAAACCATTTCTCGGCGTGGTGTGATAAAGTATGTGGGAAGAGTTGAAGGCGTAGAACATCCATTTTGGCACCGGGCAACTTCATGTTTTGAGTGATTGTAATGAATTTGTCGAGGTGTTTGTTGGCATCATCATCAGGCACTCCTCGAAAAGGATTTGTTTGCACTTGCTGAATCATGTGGTGCTTCAACGAAAACTCCGGAGCCGTGATTTGCATCGGTGCAATCGGTCCTCCTCGTCCAAACATGGTGGGTTGACAAAGCTCCTCCATTTTCCGAAGATCGGGTTGTGGAAGAACATTGTTGTTGTTATTATTGAGGTGCGGTGGATTATTGTTGTTGTTCACACCTGCCATACCTAAATCTTCTCGAGTCTCGGGCTCTTGATAATTAGAAGATCTAGTACGCATACACCTACAAAGGCAAAAGAAAACAATACCAAACACAAAGAGAATATATATACACAATAAAAATAAAATCTTTTTGGATTTTTGAAATTTTTAATTTTTATGGATTTTTAATAATTTTTAATTTTTATGGGTTTTTTGAAAATTTTTAAACAAGAAAAATAACGCTCACGAATGAACGGATCCCAAAAAGCAACGCGTCTCTCACAGAAAACCGTTAATCTTTACGAAAAGAGCCGGCAGCAGCGCCATTTAATAACTAGGTTTTAGTTAGAAAAATTGTTCGTTGTGGTCGGTCTAATCGAATTGAAAAATGGATTAATGTGCGACTCAGTCGTTCTTTGGTGGAAACAAACAGTTGTGTCGTTGTAGTATATTAAAAGTGCAAAACTTAAATGAAAATGACGTTAGTTTAAATCTAAATCTAATTTAAAAATAAATGGCAAGTAGTTAAAAACTTTGAAAAGTAAATTGATTAAATGATTTGAAATTAAAGCATGATGAAAATTAAAATATGACAAAATATAAAAGCAAACCTAATCGGAATACATTCCGATCGAAATGTGATCGGAATAATAAACCCACCTGTCGGAATAACAAACCTTGGTATAATCGGAATGTGGTAGGAATCCCCTTGATCGGAATGTTGTCACCACAATCCTAATCGGAATATCAAACACACGCCCTGGTCGGAATACGGTCGGAATGTATCTTCGTCGGAATCTTATCGGAATGCACCAAAGGGATCTCGTCGGAATATGTGGAACACTAGTCCATTGGAATAACCAAAATACTTACCTGTCGGAATGCAGATTGGAATACCCAATCAGAATGTAGAAACCTTATTCCGACGGATGAATCGAAATCCCCGTCGGAATGCTAAACCCTTTTCCGACCAAGAAAATGGAGCTATGGTCGGAATATGAAACCCTTTTCCGACCAGGGTGGTCGGAATACAGTAAGAAAATTCGTAAATAAGCACAACTAATAAGCCACTACTCAAATAAGCACTAGACTAAAAACCTAAGCTATTACATATAAGAAAAAGCTAATAAGCTAACATTTAAAGACTTTTGGAAACACTAAAGGAATTAGTTAAACGAAAACAACTTTTATATAAAAATAACTTTTATAAAAACTTTAGAAACTTTAAGATAAACACAAATAAGCTATAAAAATCAATAATCCAAAACAATCAAAAGCATAAAAACATTACCTTTAATCAAATAAGCATAATAATAAACACATAAACATAAAGATCAAGCAAAACAAGAAAGGTAGATGAGAGATGAACAAGAAAAGTAAAGATTGACAAGAATTAAAAGTAAACTTACTTGAAATTAAAGGAATTTAAGGTGCAAGACAAGTATTTAAATTTGACAATTAAGTAAATGACATGTATTTAAATGTGCAAGGAAATGAAAATAGGAGAACTAGTGTCACTCTAGCCAACCAAATGAAATGTTAATCCTAATGTTCTATTTATAGGGGAGGATTAGGACATGCTTAGGAAGCTTCCTCCCCTCTTTCTTCTCTCCTTAATTGCACCATTAGGTCCTTATGTCTTTAATCTTCTTAAATCTTGGACTTTAATGACTTAGTCTCGGGATTTCTTTAAACTCGTCTTAAAATTCTTCCATAAATTAGACTTGAGTTCTTCGGCTTTTAGTAAACTTCCGTCTTTTGACTTTTTCTTCGATAAATCTTCAGAATTGGTCTTGGACTTCCGTTCTTTTTGCACTCTTGACTTCTTGACTTCGTCTTTCGTCTTTTTCTTTGATAAAAGCCCGTGAATGCCCGTGTTTTCTCCACTTTTCACCTTTTCGTCCTAAATCACAACAAAAACACAAACCACGCATAATTCCGACATAAATGACATAAAATACACGTTTTGGCTCGGTTATTATTGTAATTAAGTGGTAAAAAGGATGGGTGTTTACACACCTATCAATCATCCACCTCAGAGGAAGCTCCTACTACGGTCTACTCCAATCAACGGATTCGTGAACATGACAACAAGTGGACAAAGGATCATCCTATGCATTCCATCATTGGTTACCCTAATCTTCCGGTATCCACACGAAGTCAGTTACAAGAAAGTTCACTGTTTTGTCACTTTGATGCTTTTCTCAGTGAAGTTGAACCTAAGACGTGGCAACAAGCTTTTACTCAATCTAGTTGGATAGAAGCTATGCAAGAAGAACTTAATGAATTTATACGTCTTGATATGGGAACTTGTCCCATGACCGGATCAAGTAAAATTACTCACTTTGAAATGTGTTTACAAGGCGAAACTCGATGAGTTTGGTAGAATATTGAAGAACAAAGCTCGACTAGTAGCTCGTGGATACAAGCAATTATTGGGCATCGACTTTATGGAATCCTTTGCACCTGTTTCCCCTTTGGAAGTTATTAGACTATTCCTCTCTTATGCAACCCACATGAATATGATAGTCTATCAGATGGATGTGAAGACGACATTTCTCAATGGTGAAATCAAGGAAGAGGTCTATGTGTAACAGCCAGATGGTTTGTGAATTCTAAATATCCTAATCACGTGTACAAGCTTAAGAAGGCTCTTTATGGGTTGAAGCAATCTCTACGCGCTTGGTATGATCTATTGTCACAATTCCTCATTAGGAAAGGCTTCACTAAAGGCAAGGTGGTCCCACGTTGTTCATTCAGAAACGAGGAAAATACATGATTATGGTACAAATTGAGGGGGAGCAATTGTCAAGCATTTAGAATCTTTGATGCCGAAAGTGCCAAGTTCACAAACTGGTGTCAAGACAACGATACCAATCGTACATGTGGTGCCAAGAGATGACTTCAGACGTGACAAGGCGACCAACATTTGTCGACAAGAACCATGTGATCTTATCATATGATGTTCTCATCAATCAGGTCCAATCTTGTCAGTTTATTCTTATATGGTGAATATGTGATTATTTTACAAATCGGTATCATATATCACACATTGGTATCATGAAGATAAAATGGACTTGCATTTTTCTTCCCAAAAACTTTGTTAAAACTTCATTAAATCAATTGATATCAAAAATATCAGTTGGGTTAATATTTTTAATATGGGGGAGAAAATGTGATCTAATTTGAGAAATGATTGACCAAAAATGGTTTGACTTAACGTGATAGCTTTTCCCGACATGTGCAAAATGTTTTCGGATTCGTGGCATATGTTAAGGGGGAGCAAAACGGATTTGCACATCAAAAATAGATTTTTATGGTGACATATATTTACCCTAAACCTATTTATTTCACGACGATGAATATTGTGGTGACATAAAGATGGTATGATAGGTTAAGTCCAATGATTCTTCCAGAACCGGAGGAATCTTCCCAAGGACATTCTATATCTAGAAATAGTAATCCTTAGGAAAGATGGAGAAAGATTGTGAACGTAGCTGAATGTCGACCAAGTACTTAAGTTAGCACTTGAACAATCACAACAAGGTGCTAGTTATGACGTATTAGTAAGCATTGAAAGGGTAGAAGAATGAAAAAGAATTATAAAGATAAAGGGTGAAAAGAAAGCAGCCCTCCTTACAAGCTTAGGCAGAAACCGGGTCAACTCATATGTTATTGAAGATAGACATCATGGACCCAGTGATGCAATGCACAACCCGTCCCAGCTAACTCAGATATCTCTCAAAAGGTATTTGATCAGACGAAGATTGGTACGTTATCCATCGATTTATTCACTCTGAATAAATAGGTATTAAAATGGTGGCACTCCTCTCCAGCCTCCAATCACCAAAATCCAAAATGCACGATCGAGTCTAGAGCCATTTGAGATCATCAAATATCTCATTAGGACACATATACATATTTCCTTAATTCTTCGCACACTGTGAAAAGTAAGAAAGATATTAAGAGTCCTACGCAAAATCTTCATGATCTTGCCTTAACATCCGAGTAATAGACAAGTATTTACAATGAAGATGGAAATCCTTCTTGAGAGAACATTAAAAAGCCCATGGTAGGTGATTTGTGCGATTCTTTAAGAATCAAACTTGTGATAACTAGAAAGCAAAAGTGGTTTAATTCTTAACTAAATTTAAACACGTTACAGGCCTCTACGCAATATCATAGTGATCTTAACATTCAGAGTAATACTTTTTAGTATTTATAGTGACGAATGGAAATCCTTCTAGTGTTAATGTCAAACAACACTTGGTAGGTAGCTTGCAAGATTCAATATGAATCAAGCTCGTGACAACTGGAAAGCAACGATGGTGCGATTCTTTAATGAATCAAACTTGTTCCAAGAATCAGAATTGACGGCTCCAATCATGCGGATAATTTTATCCAAATGATTCACTCTTTACGTTCGCATTCAGCTTTGGACGGTCGAGTAAAGAGAACGGGTTTACCCGCGAAATCTTGTCAAGGAGATTTTTAATTAAATCTACCTGCCACAAGTACGATATTTAATATCGTCCAACGATATTCATCGACCAGAGATAAAATACTATCGAATTAGAATGAAATGTTCAAAGCCATTTCATTCGTGTCTACTTATGTTACTACATTTGAAGACGATGGTGTCGCGGAATCCGAGAAGAAGTCGTCCCCGCATGCTTATACTCTATGCACTTAATACTTCATCTAATTCAAGAAAGCCTAAAAGTCAAGTCTTCCGTTGTATCGAACTCTGAAGCTTTCAAGAATTACGAAGGTATAAGTATGAGGGACATGATGTCACGAGGAGGCTAATATCACAAGTGATGGATGCACAAGATCAAGGCAAGAGATTAATGCTCAAGGTTGATATCAAAGATCACATCAACATGTTCACTAGAAAAGAAAAAGAAAAGAAAGACGAAGACTACGAGCCCAAGACAAGCATAGTATGCTAGGTTTATTTTAATATTATAACTCGGGTAACGCCCTTTTTTGGAGTGACCTCCCTTAGAGGGAGATTGTTGACAATATTTAAGTTAGTAGCTCGTAGTCTTGTATCTTAATATTAAGCAAAAAAGGCCAAGCCAAGCCTACAACATGTGTAGGCCGTCGGCCCATTCTAAGCCGAAGCCCATCTCATGGGCTTAGGTATATAAACCCTCTCCTTAGTTGGAGAGGGTGTGGTTCACTTATTTATTTTCACATAGTAAAAGTATGTATTTCATACTTTCTCTCTCAAGTGTGTGCGTGTGATATCACCATCTTTCTATCTCTACTCTCTATCTAGATTAAGCAAGATTTACATAATCCTACAGTGGGAAATTCGTGGGAATATATTCGTGGAAAATATATGGTAAACACATGAAAAATGGTTGTTAAAATCGTGGGAAATCTGCGGGAAAATATTCGTGGGAAATCTGTGGAAAAATATTCGTGGGAAATCCGTGGCAAAAAAACCACCACTCCTTTTGTGTAAAATTTGGTTGATAAAAACCGTGGAAAATTCGTGGGAAAATAGTCAACGCTCCGTGGGAAAATCTCTGGGAAAATATTTTGCCCACGAGGTTTTTAGCAACATAATAATTCCGTGGGAAATCCGTGTGAAAGGGGCCTTTCCCACAGAATTTTCCACAGATCTTTCTGTGGGTAAACCCTGTTTGTGTAGTAGTGAAACCCCAATTCTTGTGATGATATCCAACCGGTCTTGTTTCCCAATCCCGCCCACCATAACTAGTTTCCCTTTAAGGTTTCCCTTGGTCAACAGATTATGAGGCACTGATCGGCTGGAAAGATCATAACTAATCAACCCGTGACGATGTTCCTGTAACGACCCAATTGAGTAAATCATGAAATACAAAACTCTATTACAGATCACACTCTCGTCCCCACCTCGCCACCAGTTGCTCTACAAGACCATGTTATGTACACAAAAATCATTGAAAAAATCTAAAACCAATCCATTACAAGTTGTTGTTAACGAGATATATGATTTGTTGGTGGGTTAATCTAATATCATTTGATTAAAAAATTTGTTCACATGCTAATGAACATATTTCGATACTAGTTGGCCTATTTAATAACAAATGATATATAAAATATGTTCACATGCTAGTGACTAAATTTCAATGCTACATGGACAGTTTAATAACAGTTGATTATAAAACTTGTTCACAACTTCACATGCTAATGAACACATTTCGATGTTAGTTGGATATTGTCCCATAATAATAGAAAAAAAAACATGCACTTTAATAAAAACATCACTTTTTCAGCTTCTCTCTTATTTTTTATATAATGACAGTTTTACCATTAACCAATTAATTTACAACTTTTTTATTGTTTGTAATAATACCTTCAAGTTAGGGTAATATATTAAACTTAATCTACATTTCTTATCTATTTTTGGACTGGACTATTAAATTTGGGATGCTCAAAAATAGTAAAGTGAACTGTTAATATGGGACGAATTGAAGGCAGTATAAAACTTGTTCACATGCTAATAAACATACATTTTAATAACAATGTCATGTTTCCGTTTATTAAAAAAACAATTGATTTTTGTCATATTTTGATCTAAAACACAGTGACACACAACTCCCGTCCATAGTTCCTTTCCTCTTTTTAGATCTACATAACATATGAAGTAATGGAGAATAATATTTTGGTCCAAATAGATTAATTATTGGTGATTATGTATTTGCAGAGATGCCTTTTTATGTGCAATATGTACGTGCATGTAGTATTTGTTTTCATCTTAATCATAACAACAGGCTCGATGTTTAAATTCGTTTGTATGTAGCTATATATATTTTTAGGTCTCGTCTAAGCTCGGCTCATTCAAGTTTTGGACCGATTTGATTCATAACTTTTTACGAGTGACGCGGCTCATTTCCACCGTAACTTACGAGCTAGTAAACAATATATAGTTGTTGAAAGAATATAAATATAAAATTGTTAAAATAGGACGTTGCCTTTATATGCAAACAACTGTTGGTAGTATATTGAACATTGGCTTCTTCCTTAAACACCATTTTTAGCTCACGCATTTACTTGATAAACAGAAACATAATGTGTTCACCCAACTACGACCAACTTGGTCACTTAAAAATAGTATGCATTGTTCATAAACGTGTTTGGCCATATTCTTTATGTTTCCTTATAACAAAAAGGGTTTTGGGAAGAACAACATTTTTGTATTTGTGCATTTTCAGTCAACTTTGTCGACTAAAAGTCTGATATTGGAATTTAATAAACACAAAGACTCCTTGAACACTGGTCATGTGTCGTTTAGAGATTCACGTTGTATTAGGCGGATCTAGGTGTGAGCCACGTGTGGCACGTGCCACATACGATTTAAGCTGACGAAGTTTAACGAGTTGGTTTTTAAGTTTGATCTTTGAAAAAAAAACCAGAAGATGCAGTCATGCGGACGAGTGATAACCGAAGAAGATGATAAACAGTCCAGTGTAATACAGTATTTTGTAGATATGATTGAGTTATTATTTTGTCTTTTAGTTTGGTATCACGTGTTCGTTAGTACTTATTAGACAATATAATAATCCGTACAGTAGTTTATATAGACATATTGTAGTAAGGCTAACTTTGAAATTGTACTGTTACTTTAATTTAAATAGGTTTTACGTTCTCACCTTACTTTTAGAAATCGTTTAATACATTTTCTTTACAAAAGTATTGTAGTTATATTATGAGGCAAATGTCCACTTTTGTGAGTTTGTCAGTGATCTAAATTACCCATCTTCTAAAACATGATGATTCGACCGATTAATTGGATTGAACCGTGAACCGATCGAGTAATCGAACGCCAGTTTTGAGAAAAAAAATCTAGTTAAACCGTCGATTAAACCGATTGAACGTGACCTACTGGGTCACCCAAGTCAATTAAAAAACCGGTTTTTAAAAAATGTCTAGAAGTTTAGAACCTCTAAAACCAGCTATTTTTACGACAAAAAACCAGCCACCTACGAAGCAATTCGGGAGTCGAAATTTCGTGTAGTCCAAAATCCTGGATCCGCCAGTTTTATAATAAAAATGTTTCATTGGGGCCGCTGGACACCATATATTCTAGTAATGCCTTAAGATGTATCACAACACTCAAAACACTCTTCTTTTATTTGTTCTTCCGAATATCTCTGCTACCTTTTGTAACCCAAACACTCTTTGATAAGACACAAACATTATGTCTTCACCAAATAATCACGGCGACCTTGCTCACTTAAAAATCCCCCTTGAAGAAATACTAGCAGCCACCAACAACTTTGATGACAAAAATCTCATCCGAGAAGATGCATCTGGAAAGTATTACAAAGCACAGCTCTTGTGGTCTGGTGAGTTAATTGATATCCTTGCTTTCCGGTTCATTGGAGAATGGGATGATGAAGAAGAACAAGAGTTTTGGATGTATGTTTCCATGCTTTCTAGTCTCAAGCACAAGAATCTGATTTCTCTTGTTGGGTTTTGTGATGAGAATGACGAGATGATCATCATTATCAAGAATGATTTCACGCGACATCTCACAGAGTATCTAAGTGAGTCGTTGTTGTTGACATGGGTGCAAAGGTTGGAGATATGTGTCGGTCTT
The DNA here is from genome assembly GCA_025667525.1 of Glebionis coronaria. NCBI lineage: Eukaryota > Viridiplantae > Streptophyta > Magnoliopsida > Asterales > Asteraceae > Glebionis > Glebionis coronaria. Next base: position 22,829,671 of record CM046878.1, on the reverse strand, counting down.
GCGCATGCATTGAGCTACATTTATTATGACGAGTCACGTGATTTTAGCATTATACATGGAAACATTGGCAGTGACTCCGTTATGTTAAATGACGACTGGGAGCCCAAGTTAGAATGTGATTTTACACTTTCCATTAAGATTAAAGCATCTGAAAGGCACCGTTCTTTCAATACCGATAAAGTAATTAAGGATGGGGATAGGGATGGGTATACAGACCCAACCTATATTGAGACCAACACTCTGAATCACAAGTCCGATGTGTACTCGTTTGGGGTAGTAATGCTTGAACTACTGTGTGGTAGGCTAGCAGTAATAGAAGACGGAGATAACAAGTTTTTGGCTCCGCTGGCCATTACCCATTATAGAGAGAAGAAACTAAACGAAATAATTGATTGGGATTTGTTGAAACAAATAGATTCTCAATCATTCATTGTTTTCACAAAAATAGCATATGACTGCTTGAACGAAGAACGGTCGCAGCGCCCAAATGTAGATGAGATTGTCAAGAGACTTGAGAAAGCATTGGAACTTCAACTCGAGCAACAAAAAGCGGTAAGACAATTTTTATTCTTCCATCTTTCTATTGTTTGAGTATATACCTTCATATTTCTCGAATTGGGTCCATCCTGTTTTTTATTTAAGTATATTGCAATATTTCGGCTAATCAAACGCCTATAAAACCATTAATACTTAATACCAAACATACATAATTGTCAAAAAGTTCAATAGGGATCACATACATAGGTTTACAAAATATATATTATACTACAATATAAACACATAATATAATAAGACAAATTTTAAACTTAAATCCGTCACCATGGTTATTTCTAAAATTAATTTAAAAGAAAATACCATATACGGGCCCACTTTGGTGAACCGGTTGACGTGGGTCACATGAAACTCGGTGAGTCAAACTTGGCTTTCATGCCTCGAAGAACGGTTTATATTGCCCCGTTTTCGACCAAAAAATGTTCAAACGTCCATGTGAAACCGGGTTTCAAAACATTGCTATGATATGAGATTACAAAAACTAATGCTAAGTTAGTGCTATAAACACGTTTAAATAACCGCTAAAACTAATAATGTACATTGAAAATTCAAAATATTAGTAATTCCATTAATCTAATGTAATACTATTTGAACCGAACTTACAATATGTTTTATGTCTACAATCTACTTACAATAACGTTCCTTACCAAAAGGAGCAAAAACAAACTCATCTGTAAAATACTGAATGGAGAAATGAGAAAGCTCATGACGAGCAAGTTTCCAGACATGATGTCTTCTAGATTACAGAAGCATGTTTCATGTTATCCCTGTTTCATCCAAGTAAGTACTTGAGGAGCTGCATCATATCATCTCTGACTTTGAGACCCATTTGTCAACATTTTCCTGAAACTAAATGCATGATCGAAATTACCAAATCGTATTTCCTAATAGAAATGCAAAAAAACTAGTAACATATTTGCAACTCTAGTTCGAAACAGCAAGCAACCAATAAGTAGAATTAAGAGAAGCGCTGGGAAGATATATGATAATGTGATACCATTGTTCATGGTTAAATGAGCAGACAAGAGATCATACATTTTCCAATGGTTTACTTTCGGTCTTAATGCGAGTGTTTCCATTGCAACAACACCAAGCTACATAGTATCCATAAGATAGTTATAAAACCAAATTTTACATCCAAGAAATGATGGAGATATAGTGAATCCGGTTTTTAAAATATTTACCGCAATATTCCGGCTTTACAAATTACAAGTATCATCCAATTCTGTTTCTGGAAAATGCTTTTTAATTCTAGTCCACATTAACTAGAACCGTGCAAATGATAAAAAGAAGTCAACATTGTATTTTGACATGATCACAAAAAAAAAATCCTAGTACCTTATTAGCCTCTGATCAGTTTCACAGTTAGAGAATTCGACTTGCATAGAATATCCTGCATTAAAGAGTATAATATCATGCTAATGCTATGTTTAACATGCTTCTAGTCTCATTTACAAATTTAACTCTTAGTATCTAATTGGGAATCGTTGTAAAAACACACCATACAAACATGTAATTGCTGAAAAAAAAACATGGTTGCTGTAAAACACTGTGTCGGAACAGCATACAAAAGCTGACATGGCGGATCAGACTGGGTTTTGAATTCCTAAAAACCGGTTTCGTTTTACCCGTTACTAAGCCAGAACCGGTTCGACCAGTTGAACCAGCTGGGTCGAACCCGGTTTCAAAACATTGAATAAAAGAAAAGTGGTATAGTAAAAGTACTTGTTGACATAAGAATTCATGGCGGTGATAGACCAATTTTAATACTAGCATCATGTATCAGATCTGGAAAAGATATCCACATATTGAAGAAGTTAAAGTCTGGAAAATCATCAATTTACTTGTAGATCTGTAGGAATAAGATTATAATGGAAGTGATGATGACTGAATTTGCAAAGAATAAGTAATATTAAAAGGTTTCGCATTACCTGCATATTACAACAGCAGGTAGCATTGTAAGAAACCTGCTTTTAGAAAATGCCTTTTGAAAACATAGATAAGCATGTTTTCTACTTTTCCTGTCCAAACACTAGTTAGATTATTGCTTTCAAAAATAAAATAATCATATAATTAGCTTGCAAACGCAATCCTAAACACCGCTATAGATGAGATTGTCACAGGACTTGAGAAAGCATTGAAACTTCAATTGGAACATCAAAGTGCAGTAAGACTTTAACCAGACCCCATAAACTTGGCTACACATAATTAAAAGCCCTTTGATATCACGTGCCCCTCTTTCACTTTTATGCATGTAGAAGAACGTAAAGCTAAACTGAAAAGATGTTAGTTAAAACAGTAAACCAGAGAAATTGGTACCATGTTGCATGAATTTGGCACAATTAGTGCACAAACTTCTCCCGAGCAGCGGCTTTGTACCAAAAAGATCTGCAAATAAGCATTTTTCATCATTAAGAATTAAGATTTACCAAATTTGACTGAGTCTAACCAAATGGTGTGTAGGCACAGAAAATTGAGAGTACGCGTTAACGTGAACCCAACTCACACAACTCACATATTACCAATTACCTCTTTTTGGTATAAAAAAAACTCATCAGCTATCTTTTTCTTGCAACTTCTCAACATTCGTGTGGACATAACAAGAAACATATGCTTTGAATCTAGATGAGACGTGAGCGTAATTAAAATTACGTGTGTGTTACAGTTTAACCGAAAGGTAAAAAGAACAAGAAACCAAACCATCGGAGCCAAAAACTTTATATATGCAACCCATAATTAGTTACAGTGTCACGTAACGACCTTATGATAGAAGGTTTGGGGATTAAAGTAAAAATACCACCAACATTGTGCATGATATCCAAAGAGATCCATGTCAGGAACAAAACTCAAAAGTATACCTGCTGGTTCAAATGAGATCACCCGCTGCATCACATTCCTTTCAACATTCTTAAAAATCCTAGAATGCCTCTCTTGCCGAGTAAGCTATATTTCAGCAGCTAGGAACTCTAATCCACTTAATCACGTCCAAAATCCGTAAGACTATTCCAAAATCCACTTAATCAAGTCCCGCTCCCCTGCCCTTATATCTTTGGGGTTTGATTCAAATATCCATACCATGTATCTAGTAGCCCCGAACTCTACTTACCACTATGCAAAGCATCGCCCATGTAGTCTATACTTACACCATCTGATTCTAGACCAAAGGATTCAAGAACACCTTAAAAGCACATAATAGCCGCATTATGTAAAGACTATCTCAGCATGAAATCACTAACAAACATCACTCGATGAACTTTTTAATCACTATCGAGAAACATAATTACTTTTCAGCACAAAATATATACAGATTTAGACTCAATTTCGAGATCAACATGTGTCAGACACGGGTGAGGAATTTTATAGAGGCATTATTATTCTCCCTTTTTCTAACTCACATTTTTACTTGATTAACAGATCATGTCTTCGCCCAGCAACGAATTTGCTCCCCTCAAACACCCCCTTCAAAATATCATATCCGCCACCAACAACTTTGATGAAGAAAATCACATCATCACAAGTGCCTTCGCAAAGGAATACAAGGGACAGGTCTTGTGGTCGGGTGAGTTGATTGATATCTCTGCTCAGAGGTTTAATAAAGAAAGGAATGATCTAGAACAAATGTTTTGGACGGAGATTTCAATGCTTTCTAGTCTCAAGCATAAAAATCTGGTTTCTCTTGTTGGGTATTGTGATGAGAATGATGAAAAGATCATCATTATCAGGCGTGAGACCAGGGGAATGCTCGATAGGTATCTAAGTGACCTGATGTCATTGACATGGGTGCGAAGATTGAAGATATGTCTTGGTGTTGCTCATGCATTAAGCTATATTCATTACGATGAGCCACGCGACTTTAGCGTAATACACCGGCACATCGACAGCTCTAGAGTTGTATTAAATGAGGAATGGGAACCCAAGTTATGTGACTTTGGATGTTCCATGAAAATTAAAGCATCTCAAAGGCATCATTCATTTCATACTAATCAAGTTCAGTATGTGAAAGGGTATGGAGACCCAACATATATAGAGACAAAGAGAGTTAGCCACAAGTCAGACATGTACTCTTTTGGGATATTATTGTTTGAACTACTTTGTGGCAGGAAAACAATAATTGACAACAATGACGATAATCATTTGGCTCCCCTGGCCATTACCCATTATAGAGAGAAAAGACTCCATGAAATAATTGATTGGGATCTATGGAAACATATGGACTCGCAGTCATTCAATATTTTCGCAAAAACCGCTTATGATTGTTTGGACGAAGAACGACCGCAGCGCCCGAATATGGACGTGATTGTCACGAGACTTGAGAAAGCGTTGGAACATCAACTCGAACATCAAAAAGCGGTAAGACGATATTTCTTCTTTACGGCTGTGTTTGGGACAGGGCTTATTGGGGCTTGAGTTTTTAAAATAAGTTGGCTTATAAAATAAGCCTCGTTTGTCACGCGGGCTTATGAAAGGGTTTATAAGTCATAAGTATTTATAAGCTACAACCCCAAAAAGGGGCTAAAAACTTTAGCCCAGGTCTTTTGACCCATAAATTACTTGTTTATCCACAAAAATATCTAAAATATACTAAAAACACATTTGATTATGTCCTTTTTGGTAATTTTCCAATAATAAGCCCCAACCCCAACCCATTTACTAAACAAGTTTAAAAAAATACAAATTTTAATTTCGACCAACCCAACCCCACCCGTTTCGCCAAACATGCCCTACATTTTTATGTCATAGGAAGTACTACTGTCTTTTTGTTTTAGTGTAAACCTTGACTCCATCAGTTACAGTTTAGCTAAACCCATAGAACTGATTTTACATAATTAGTGGTCCTTTTATATCATTGTTGGACCTCGTTTCATATGTCTCAAATCAACACAGTCGAGTCACCAGGCCATCAGTTCAATTGGTTAGACCGATTGGTCAACCCGGTTTTCCATTTAAATATATTGCAATATTTCAGATAACCAAACTCGTATAGAACCTATAATACTTGATACCAAACGTACATAAAGCCTAAAAAATTCAATACCAAATTACCAATCACATAATAATGTATCATACAATACAAAACACATATAATTGAGCAAGAACACAAACTTTAAACTTGAAGACAACATTATCATCACCATAATCAATCCAAACATATCATAAATTATCAACACGGCCCACTTTGGTGAACCGGTTGACCCGGGTCACATGAAACTCGGTGATTCAAATTTGGCTTTCAAGCCTCGAAGAACCGGTTTATTTGCTCTTTTTCGACGAAAAATGGTTCAACCATTCAGGTTGAATCATGTTTCAAAACATTGCTATCATATGATTTAAAAAAAAACAAATGCTCAATTTGTGCTATAACCACATTTAAATAGCCGGTAAAACTAATAATAGTGTATATTAAAAACTGAAAATACTAATTCCATTAATATAATTTAATACTATTTGAAACAAACTTACAACACGTTTTATGACCATAATCTACCTACAATAACATTCCTGACAAAAAGGAGCAAAAACAAACACCTCTATAACCTACTAATGTAAAAATGAGAAAGCTCATGACGAGCAACTTCTGAGATACGGCGTCTTCTTTCATGCTATTGCTGTTGCATCCAAGTAATACTTGAGGAGCTGCATCATATCATCTAGTCTTTGACACCCATTTGTCAACATTTTCCTAAAACTAAATGAATGATTGAAATTACCAAATAATATTTCCTCCAATAGAATTGCAAAAAGTATATTGACTACGCATAGGGAGTTGCTCAATACCAGAATTGCAATAGAGGTCACTACGCTTAGGTTAACTAGTAAAACTTGATGAGTAGCAAAACTGGTAACATAACTGCAATTTCAGTTGATATAACATGTCCAAATATGCATATATGGAACAACTAGCAACCAATAAGTAAAATTTAGAGAAGCGCTGAGAAGATATATGACAATGTGATACAATTGTTCATGGTTAAATGAGCATGAGCAGACAAGAGATCATACATTTTCCATTGGCTTTACTTTCAGTCTTAATACGAGTATTTCCGATGCAACAACACCAGCTACAAGGTGTCAGAAATATGTGAGTACTGAAAAAATGAACCTAATATGATGATAGAATCAAATTTCGTCAAGATAATGAATGATCGAGATATAGTGAATCCGGTTAAAAAATATTACCCCAATATTAATAGTTTATCAGTATTTCATCCTGTTAGTTACTGAACTTGAGTATCAGTTGAAATGGCCCACTGATTTTGGAAAATGATTTTTAATTCTAGTCCTCATCAACATCAACCCTGCAAATTGCGATACTGTAAAAGATAAAGTCAACTTTGTATATTCACCCGAGAATAAAAAAAAATCCTAGTACTTTAGTAGTCTCTAATCAGTTTCACAGTAAGCCAATTCGACTTGCATATAATATCAGGCTCATTCTCTGTTTAACATACTTAGTCTCATTTAGAGTTTTAACTCTTAGGAACTATTCTAAGATTAAGGCATATATACCTATCCGAACATCCAACTTACTGATGTCCAAACAGAATGTAACTGCTATGAAGAACAACATACAAACCTTTAAAGGTATTTAATTGGGAATCGTTGTAATAAAAACAGCATACAAACATGTACTTGCTGTAAGAAAAAATGGTTGCTGTAAAACACTTTGTTGGAACGGCAACAAAAACTTTTCCGTTGTAAGAAAGTTCACGTCAAAAATCGTCACCTGGTACCCGCCGCCGCATTGTGCGGGTACCATGCTAGTATATCAATATGTGTCATGAGTCGTTGGATGACTAGTCAGATCAAGTTGCTCGACTGTGGGTCAATACGGGCAACGTGAAATAAGATTACTAACATAAAAATATGTATTCAGAAAAAAACAGCAGAACATACTTGGGCTGATTTTATGGGCCTTAACTAGACAGATTGAACTTGTGTTTAAGGATGACAAAAGTCGGCAGATGCCTTTATTTTTCTATCAAATAAAAATTCTGGCTGAGGAAAGAGTTGAGAATCCGACCTCCTTAATAACTATTATACGCTTTAACTAATCGGCCTTAACCTGGAAATTTAATAAGTTTTGCATAACCAAGTATAAAACCAAACATTAGACATAATTTTACTGTTTAATGTATAAATTATAAATATTCATCCATGGTTGTTGTGGATATCGAAATTAAGTAAATAAAATCTTTATGTGACAATAATGGTGGCCACACAACTTTTGTAATTTTATTTGTAGCTCACGTTTTTTTGTTGATCAACAGATTATGTCTTGGCGCATGGACAACCTTGCTCACTTAAATATCCCCCTTGAAAGTATACTATCAGCGACCAACAACTTTGATGTCAAAAATGTTATCTGGAACACTGGATATGATAAGAGATACCAAGGACAGCTCTCATGGGACCGTGACTTGATTGCAGTCACGGCTCGGAGGTTTAATAAGGATAGAGATGAAATGTTTTGGACTGAGGTTTTAATGCTTTCAAGTCTCAAGCACCAAAATCTGGATTCATTAGTTGGCTTTTGTGATGAAAATGGTGAAAAGGTCATCATAACCAGGGGGAAGATAAAGGGAAGTCTCTGCAAATATCTAGGTAATTGTATGTTGTTAACATGGGTGCAAAGATTGAAGATATCGGTCGGTCTTGCACATGCCTTGAGATACATTCATTATGACGAACCACGTGATTTTAGCGTAATACATGGACACATCAGCAGTTCTACAGTTTTATTGGATGATAACTTGGAGCCTAAGTTAGCTAGTTTTGAAAAGTCAACGAAAATTGAAGCAACTCAAAGGCACCATTCTTTCCACACTAGTAAAGTATGTAGTATGAATGGGTATACAGACCCAACATATGCAAAGACTAAAAGTGTGAACCACAAAACCGATATGTACTATTTTAAGATAGTATTGTTTGAACTAATGTGTGGTAGGCAATCAATAATCGCCAACGACACTGACAAGTCTTTAGCCATTCTCCTTTACAAAGAGAAAAGACTAAATGAAATAGTTGATTGGGATTTATGGAAGCAAATGGACTCTCAGTCATTTGACATCTTCGCGGAGATAGCATATGACTGCTTGAATGATGAACTATCGCAACGCTCAAATATAGATGAGATTGTCTCAAGACTAGAGCAAGCGTTGGAGCTCGCGCGTGAGAAGCATGTAAGACTCCTTATTTCTCTTCCATATTTCTATCGCAATAATTAATTGGCCTTTGTTGCTGGACCTCTTTCAATCACATGTTGGACAATTATTTACACCATAGTTTTTTCCTGAGTACCACTCTATTAACTTCATCACCTTCCACCCTTAAATTACTAGTTAGTACACTTAATAGGACATCATGAAGAAAAAAAACATTTCAAGTTAATAAGACCATGCACTTCCTAAACTATAAAAGGATCTTATTTTAATTTTTATCCACAAACATAATATAATATAGTAGCTTTAAAGTAGAAATACAGATTTATACTCAAATTCAAGATCAATATAACATATGTTTGAAAAAGTTCAGAAATTTCATCAAACACGTTCAACAAAATCTCTTATTGTGTTATCTTGTGTAATAATTCTCGTTTTTACTTGATAAACAGATAATGTCTTTGCTTAAGGACGATCTTGCTCATCTCAAAATCCCCCTCGAAAACGTACTATCTGCTACCAACAACTTCGATGAAGAAAATATCATCAACTCATGGGGATATTGTAAGGAATACAAGGGAAAACTCTTTTGGTCCGGTGATTTGATTGATATTTGGGCACGGAGGTTAGGTAAAGAAAGGGATGCTAATGATGAACAACAGTTTTGGATGGAGGTTTCATTGCTTTCTAGTCTCAAGCATAATAATCTGGTTTCATTAGTTGGGTTTTGTGATGAAAATGGTGAAAAGATCATCATTAACAGACTTGAGATAAGAGGATGTGTGCGCAACTATCTAAGTGACCCGATGTTGATAACATGGGTGAGGAGATTGGAGATATGTGTTGGTATTGCCAATGCATTGAGTTACATTCATTACGACAAGTCACATGACTTCAGCGTAATGCATAGGTCTATTAGCAGTGCCATGGTGATCTTAAATTATGATTGGGAACCCAAGTTATCTTATTTTGATATTTCCATGAAGATTAAAGCTTCTCAAAGGCACCATTCGTTTCATACTAATAGACCTAGGTTTGTGAGTGGGTATGCAGACCCAACATATGGTGCGACTATGCGTATGAGTCACAAATCAGATATGTACTCGTTTGGGGTAGTTTTGTTTGAACTACTGTGCGGTAGGGCCTCAATAATTGACAACACATATGATCATAATTTGGTTCCACTAGCAATTACTCAGTATCAAGAGAACAAACTTGAGAATATAATTGATAAAGATCTATGGAAACAAATAGACTTGCATTCATTCAACATGTTCGCCGAAATAGCGTATGAGTGTTTAGACGACGAACGATCGCGGCGCCCAAATATCGATGAGATTGTCCCAAGACTCGAGAAAGCTTTGGAACTAGCACGCGAAAACAGGCCGGTAAGACCTCTAATTTCTCTTTTATTGATCTGCAAAATATTTTTTCACTTTTCATTATGTTAACTTTAAACAAATTTTAAATGAAACATTATAAGATGATAAAAACAAACCAATTTTAACATGTTGAAACACTTTTAACAAACACAAAGACATACTCCACCATATATTAAAAGAAACCCCATTTGTTTCCAAAATCTCAAAGTGAAAATGCGAACTTGTTAATATACTCATATTTTGTATTCCTTTCAAAGTGAAAATGCGAACTTGTTAATATACTCATATTTTGTATTCCTTTCAATTGTACTTTAAACAATATACATTCATTTCATACATGGAACAGTTAGTATCAATTCCGCGACTATAATTTGTTGCCGCTTTAAATTTCCATTGTTATATATGGATACTCACTGGGTAACATGTATAATTGACATTCCACATCGATGACTAAAAACAAAATACAAAATGAAAATTTGAAGAATAGTGTCAATCTTCTTGATCCAAACACAAAAAAAGGATTGATAAGTTAAGCATCAAAATCACAAAATTTGACGTATCATGGGACGTGTGGGATCGTCAAAGTAATATGTCATTTATGTACTAGATAAAACATTTTCAATAACATTATTCATTATTAATGTATTTTACGAAATCATACCAACCACAAATATTTTACGAGGGAATTTCCTTTTACCAAATTAAAATAAAACACTATATTTGATAATTACTCTCCGTAACATATAAAATAGGAATATATTGAATATGATATTAGAAACTAAGTAAAATTGTATCACTACTACACAAACTTGATTTTTCTCACGGTAGAGTTCGTGAGAAATCCTGTGAATAGCCTTTTCCAAAGACTTTTAATGTCCGATGGTAAAACCGTTGTGGCTAAATGTTTTCCCCGCACGCTGACTACTTTCACACTGATATATGTGGGAACCAAAGGTTTTATATGGATATTATTATCCCATCCTTTTTGGCAAAATTTCCACACGAATGTTCAACCCTTATTTTTGACACACATTTCACACGATATCTTACACAGGTTTCACACAATATTTTCCACAAATTTGCCACAAACAGTTTTCACTACTAGAGAAATTACATTTATAACATCCCGCCTACTCAAATCACAATATTGTCCGCTTTGCCCGCAAGCTCGCGGCTTTGCTTTGTGGCCCTTCTTGTGAAAACTTCCCGGCAGGTCACCCAAGCCAGTACTACTCTCCCATGAGCACGCTTATCTGCCAGTCCCTAAGAACCCCACTTGCAGTAGACCACAAAACGCGTTGTGTCATGAGAAGGCGATTTCTATCTTATGAAACATGGATCTCTCCTGGCCACAGCCGATGTAAGATTTACCTAAGGTGTCACAATCACCCCCCCTTCGGGACTCATCATCCTCGATGAGGTTTGCTTCACCATCCCGAATGGCTCAAGAGTAGCTCTGATACCACTTGTAACATCCCGCCTACTCAGACCATAATATTGTCCGCTTTGCCCGCAAGCTCACGGCTTTGCTTTGTGGACCTTCTTGTGAAGACTTCCCGGCAGGTCACCCAAGCCAATACTACTCTCCCATGAGCACGCTTAATTGCCAGTCCCTAAGAACCTCACTCGCAGTAGACCACAAAACGCGTTGTGTCATGAGAAGGCGACTGTTATCTTATGAACCATGGATCTCTTCTGGCCACATCCGATATGGGATTTGCCTAAGGTGTCACAACACTACTAGAAAAAGGAGCTACACCGAAGGTCAAATCTAACGGTGATCCGTCGGTAACCACTTTTACTAACAAGACATTGACAGAAGAGAGGTATGTTTGGCAAAATTTCTAAAAGAATTTATGCGTGATTCTAACAGTCAAATTACAAGTAATTTCACAAAATGTCTAAAAGAAATAAACTAGAACTTAGCAATATGAATTACAGGTTAGTAATGTCCACATCATACTACTATTTTCCCTACAGCAGCTTCACAAGCCCAGAATTTCCATGCTTCATATTATCTGGTCTTTCGGGCTGCTACACATGATACATCTTCTACAATAATTGTTTCCTTAGAGCAGTTTCAAAACATTCCTATCGTGTTGATGCTTAAATATGTATTGCATGTGATGTATCTGAGAATAAATTAAGTTGAGTTCTTAATAAAATTGAGTAGCTAAAACCAACATAAGTGCACACAATAGCAAATTAACAATAAACAACAGAATATATCATGAAATAAAAAGGTCAAATGGCATAAAAAAAGGTAGTATCAAACTTAAGAGTAATTTTCAATCAAGCTATCACAATTTTTTTCTTGCATAAAAAAGCATCTTACTTATACTTTTGACCAATTTGGGGGTATTTTTGTTAAATATTTAAGAATGATCTTTTAAGTTGTTTACATTTAACTCTTTTTATAGCAAATTCTGCTAAGCTTTACCAAAACACTCATACACCAACAATTTAAAAATCTGTATACATATATACCCAAATTGACTAAACAAATAAGTTTGGTGTCTTTTTATGCAAGAAAAAAGTTCGACATCAAGATTGTAAATGACCTTGAAATTTGATACTTTTTATGCCAGTTGTCCAAAGAAAAAACAAACAAAAAACAATAGATGAGAGTTTAAAATTAGTACCTATTATCAGTGAGTAAAAAAAGTCTGAATATCTGTTTTCAAATATTGTCTTTTGAAAATAGACCGGATGCTAAGTGCGAACACAACATGTAATATGAAAGCCATATATGTGATACTTAGGGGGTGTTTGGTATTACTTATTCAAAATAGATTAGGAGTTTTGAAAATGAATAAGCAGATAATCAATGGTTACAAAACGTGTTTTTAAAATATAGTGTTTAGATTTGATTATTTTGTTTGATAAAGTATTAATCAAATAATTACGTTTGGGAAACTAGATTATTTCATCATATAATAGTAAAATGACCAAAATAGACATTTGCATTATAAATAAAGAAGAGTGATGTGGGGGCAACTTTGTAATATTACCACAAAAAGAGAATAGCGTTTTCCAAAAGTTGGTCCCCTCCTACAGCCAGAAAACGACGTTTTAAGCAAGTCAAACGCAAAAAAGCAGTTATTAAATTGTTTTTGCCAAACACTTAAAACACATTATTTGCGTTTTTAAATTGAAATAAGCAAATAATCTCAACCAAAACGTAATAACAAACACCCCCTTAAATAACTTGAAAACAACTAATAAAGCTATAAATCCAAACTCTTGAATATCCATATTAGTTTGGTGAGTGAACGCAAGATTGTAGCAACTAAACATTAGTCATGTTTTCAAACAGATAAATGGACTTGAATAAATTCCATGGATAACATAGCAAATAAGCTTTCCAATATTGAAAAAATAACCAGTGGCAATATGCCACAGAGGTTCACCAGCTTTCACTGCGGTCTATCCAAAAGGATAGTTGGCGTGGAAATAGTCGGCTTGCAATGTCAAGTCGTACACAAAAATAGTCTCGGTATGTTGTTTTCAAGCAGAGAATTGCTACACAATTTGTATACGAAGAAAGGAACACGCCGCTATAGGAAAGACTAAATTACATATTTTGGGGGATAACATCACTAACGCTAAGAGCAAGGGGACAGTCGTGCCGTTGGGGTGGTGCCTTTAGCAAAATGTACCGCCACGTCAGCAAATTGAGCTTTGGCACCAGAATTGTTATGGCACCACATTTTAGAGGGAGTGGTGATTTGTGGTGTCATGGGGTGTTTTTGGTGCCATAAAGGGTATATACCCCTTAGATTCCCAAAAAGAAACAATCAACCGCGTGGCTGGCCACCACGACGCCAGACCTTTGGCACCACACCACGGAGTGCTACACCATGGGATATTCTCGCGCCATTGGTTGGCACCAGCCTTTGGCACCACCACTCCCCTTGCTCTAAGATTAAAAAAATTAATATTTACATTTTGTATCTTTTAAGTATTATCCTTTTACACTGCGAGACCCCTATTTATGTATTGCATCATATATCAATCTGTACAACAAACAGCATGATGATTTCTCCATAAGTTTTATCACAAAAATATTGACTTTACCTAGATAATTGTCAAGTTCACCCATAAAAACTGAACAAAACTATATTTTACGGGATCTTGATAAAAAATATAACAGTTCCGACATGACCATAAGTTTCCAAATCAATATCCACACATAGGGCTGAACACGGCACACCCAAAACCGACTCGGACCGGAAAAACGGACCGAACCGAACCGGACCGAGCAATTTTGGTCCGATCCTCGGTCCAGGGTTTTGGACGAATTCGGTCCTCGGTCCGGTCGATCCAGTCCGGTCCGGTTCGGTCTTACTAAAATCTCGTCAAATATGTCTAATAGGACCGGACCGGATCGAAGACCGAACCGGACCGGACCAACCCGGACCGGACTATTTCGGTCCGGTCTTGGTCCGGGGTTTCGGACCATTTCGGTCCTCGGTCCGGTCCGGTCTTGGCCGGTCCGGCCTTGGCCGGTCCAGTCTTGGCCGGTCCGGTCTGGTCCCGGACCGATGCTCAGCCTTATCCACACATATACCATGGTTTGTTTCACAATAAGATAATAAATAAACCTACAAAAACTTTAGCGATACTCACATATATAGTTATGTTAATAATAAAAAAATATAATATAATATGAAACTAAAAACATGTATGAAAACATACTAAGTAATGTGAAAATGTGTAAGTATGCTAAACATAAAGAGGATATTTTTGTGAGAAACCCTTAGGTATTTATACACTTATTTTTCACGGATTTATCATATTGATAGGTATTGTAGGAAACTAAACTAACTTTTTTTATATTCTTAAACGTTCACGCTTATACACGTCAATATACCTACGTACAAAACATCTATAGATACAATGAATGTCATAAACACACATGTGAAACATACACGTGTAAATATCCATATATATACAATGGTTTGTTCCACAAATAAGTGTATACATAAATGATAAAGCGACACAAACCTAGCGATACTCACATAAATAGTTACGCTAATAAACAAAAATACATTATATGAAACTAAATACACATATGAATACATACTAAGTAGTGTGGGAATGTGTGAGTATACAAAAACAAAAAGACGATATTTTTGTGAGAAATTTGCTGGTATTTACATACGTATTTGCCACGGATTTATCATATTGGTAAGTAATTTGTGATAAATCCCATGACTTTCCCACATATATGGTCGGTTTGTTTTACTTTTTTTTTTGGGTAATTCCCTATTTACCCAATATAACAATCAAAATGGCATATTTACCCAAATTACAAGTGAATAATGCATAATTTACAATGATTTGATGCATGTTTGGAGAAAATGTAATTTTGATATTTTAAGTGGGGAAATAAAATTACCCCTTTTGATATAGTTACACATTCACGCACATGTCCATATACATACACGTGTATGTATCCACATATATACAATGGTTTGTTTCATGAAAACATAGGGACGATATTGTTTGTGGGAAATTCGTGAGTATTTACACACATAATTCCCACAGTTAAGTTAACAGAAAAAATACGCGGCTAGTACCCGCAGATTTCCCACACACAGTTTAAGTAGTTATTTTGTCAAAGAATACCGTGTGAAATCCGTGAAATTTAGATAAAATTTGTAATATTTGCCGTAGTTAATAAGTGTGAAATTTGCTATAATTTTCTCTCGCATGATTAAATAATTAAACTAGTCTGAATATCGTCGAATATACGTGTGAAATTTGTGACGGATTTTACACGAAAAGTTGGTCAACAATTTAGTGTTCAAATATTGGAAAATCCGTGGGAAAGTTACCATAGATTTTTCGCGGAGATTTTGTCAGCCATTTGGTGTAAAATTTGTCGGAATTCCGAGTAAAATTTACTACTGTTTTTTTTTTCGGAAAAAATCTGTGGGAAAAATAAGTTTTTGTAGTAGTTAGTGTCATGTATTATTTCATAATTTGGTTTGAGTAGTCGTATGTCATTTTAGTCATCTCTTTTAAAAAAATAATTCACTCGATTGTGTGTATATTATTATGATTCTAAGCTATATAAATGAGAACGTCTGAATTTTTTCTCAAAAAAATGTCATCTGAATAAAGGAAATTTATATCTATTTACTTAAATGTAAAAAATAATTCAAAGTAGCTATTTTCACCGTAGTACAGATTGGAATGTAATATATAGAAAAGAAATAAGAAAAATGATATCACTTGGGACAATAAAAGAAATAAACATGAGACGTTCAGGTGAGACGCTCAATATATACAAACTGATGACGCATCACTTACTGTCAATTTGCATCTTAACTGAATATCGTCACACATCCTTTTTTGTAACCTAAAATTCTGTTTGCTTTTGTGATAGATTCACTCTGCGCCAAGCCACCTCGATCACCTAAGAATCTCCTGTGAAGATATAGAATTCGCCACCAACTACTTTGATTTCAAAAATGCCATAGGCACAGGTGGATTTGGAAAGAGATACAAGGGACAACTCTTTTGGTCCGGTGAGTTAATAGATATAACTGCTGAGAGGTTAATTAATATAGAATGGGATGATGAAATAGAACAACAATTTTGGATGGAGATATCGATACTATCTAGTCTCAAGCATAATAATGTTGTTTCTATTGTTGGGTTTTGTAATGAAGTTGGTGTAGAGACCATCATTTACAAAGGCGAGTCCAGGAGAAGGCTTGACTACTACCTAAGTGAACCGAAATTGTTGACATGGGTGAAGCGATTGGAGATATGTGTGGGTATTGCGCATGCGATAAGCTACATTCATCATGATGAGCCACGGGATTTTAGCATTATACACTGGAACATCAGCAGTGAAACAGTACAACTGAATAATGACTGGGAACCTAAGTTATCTGAATTTCAGCATTCCGTGAAGACAAAAGTATCTGAAAGGCACCATGTTTTCCATACTGATTCAGTTTGGTCTAAGAAGGGGTACACAGACCCAACATATTTAGAGACTAAAACTGTAAACCACAAGGCGGATATCTACTCCCTTGGGATAGTGTTGTTTGAACTATTGTGTGGAAGGAAATCAGTAAGTGAGGATCAAGATAATAAGTATTTGGCTCCGGTGGCTGTGGGGTTTATTCCCTACAATCCTGGTTACTAGATGCGGAATATCGATCACGAAGAACACATACAACAGAATCGACAGAAAAGAAAAGCGACGCCACAAGGTAATCCCTAATCGTTTCCGATTAGTTTATTGAAAGAATGCGTGTTTGGTTTGTTCCCCCTCACCTCCTTTTATAGAGATGAGGGGGAACCGACTATACAAGTCCTACGGGTCGGGTTGGGCTTAGACATTGCCAACCGACCTTTATTCATAGCTATTAGGAAACTAGGCTACTCGACTCTTGATTACCCTAGACACGACTTAGGCGAAAATATAAGACTAGATATAACAATTTCCACCTTAGGCTTATATTAGCCTATCCCAACACTCAGCAATTTCAGGCAGTGTTGTAACTTGCGTCCAGGTACCACCTTCGTCAAGGCATCCGCAGCATTGTGTTCAGTACCCACCTTCAGAACTTTAACCGTCTTTGCTTCCAAGACTTCTCTGATAAAGTGATAACGCACATTGATGTGCTTTGTCCTCTCATGAAAAACATGATTCCGCGATAAGTGAATCGCGCCCTGATTATCACAATTAACTGCAACAGTGTTGAGCTCCACGCCCAACTCTTCCAAGAGTCCTCTTAGCCAAATAGCTTCCTTCACAGCCTCCGTAAGGGCCATATACTCTGCCTCTGTAGTTGAAAGAGTCACCACGTGTTGTAGCGTTGCCTTCCAGCTTACAACACATCCTTGTACTAAAAATGCGTAACCAGTGAGAGACCTACCCTTATCCGGATCCTTAGCGTAGTCTGAATCAACAAAACCTGTTACGTCCACATGGTTGCCACGATTTGTCCCATACACCAAACCCACGTTTACAGTGCCCTGCAAATATTTCATAATCCACTTCACTGCTTTCCAATGGAGTTTACCCGGATTCGCCAAATATCTGCTAACTACACTTACTGCATACGCTATGTCTGGCCTCGTGCATACCATCAAGTACATCAAGCTCCCAACCGCATTTGCATACGGCACCCTACTCATTCTTTCAACATCACAATCCCTAACCGGGCAATCCTTCAACGACAGCTTGAAGTGCCCACCCAATGGTGTCTGAACCGACTTCCCATTGTCCATTCTAAACCTTTTTAAAACTTTAGAAACATACCCGGATTGTGACACCCTCAGAATCTTGCGACTCCGATCCCTGAAGATCTCCATACCAAGAATCTTCTTTGCTTCCCCGAGCTCTTTCATGTCGAACTCCCTTTTAAGCAAAGACTTGGTAGCCGCGATATCAGCCTTGCTTTTACAAGCAATCAGCATATCGTCTACATATAACAATAGATAGATATACTCCCCTGGTGCATAACTTCTGTAATATACGCAGCTGTCGTAATTGCTACGCTTAAACCCGTTGCTCAGCATATACTCATCGAACCTCTTGTACCATTGCCTAGGTGACTGCTTCAAACCATAAAGAGATTTCTTTAACAAACATACCTTGTTACCTTGTTCAAATCCCGGTGGCTGCCTCATGTAGATCACTTCTTCAAGATTTCCATGTAAAAACGCCGTCTTTACATCAAGCTGCTCCAGCTCATAATCTTTACACGCAGTCAATGCAAGTATAACCCGAATAGATGTGTGTCGAACTACCGACGAAAATACTTCATTGTAATCAATACCTGCTCTTTGTGTGAATCCACGAGCCACCAGCCTTGCCTTGTACCTAGGCTTTTGAACACCTTCAATCCCTTCCTTTATTTTGTACAGCCATTTGCAGCTCACCAGCTTTTGCCCAGCTGGATGATCTACTAACACCCAGGTCTTGTTCTTCTTCAGAGAATCCATCTCTTCTTTCATAGCAGCTTTCCACTTAGAACTGTCTTCACAAGCAACTGCTTCCTGGTATGTCAATGGTTCATGAGTATCTTCTTCCTCTGCTGCAGCAAACGCGTAAGCAACCATATTACTCTCATCCCGAAACCTTGCCGGTTTCGTTCTTGTCCTTGGCTCTCTATCCCGAACCAATTGATAATCTGTAAGATCCGGTGGATGATCAATCTCTTGAACCCCTGCATCTTCATCATCGCCATCTTCCTGATCTGTCTGGTCTTCCTGATCTGACTGATCTTCATGACCTGTTTGATCTTCCTGACCTGGATGGTCTTCCTCATGCGTATGATTATTTAACCTCTGCAGTTCCACCTCAACTTGTAATTCCTCAACAGACTTATCTTTTCCTGCACCAGTATCCTTCAACGTGTCTTTGTACATGACACTTTCATTGAAGACTACGTTCCTGCTTGTGACTATTTTAGGTGATTCATTATCAAGCCTATATAGTCTGTACCCCTTCACACCTTCAGGATACCCCAAAAGAACGCATTTTACTGCTCTCGGCTCGAGCTTACCTTGTTTAACGTGTGAATATGCGACACAGCCGAAAACCCTCAACATCCCATAATCACTAGGATGTCCCGACCACATCTCCATAGGTGTCTTCTTCTCAATCGCTGTCGATGGTGACCTATTTATAAGATATGCGGCCGTACATGTCGCTTCCGCCCAGAAGGTCTTGGGCAATCCAGACTGTACTAATAAACAGCGTACCTTGTCCATGAGAGTTCTGTTCATCCGTTCTGCTAACCCATTTTGTTGCGGCGTCCCGGCAACCGTCAAATGTCTAGCAATCCCGCTCTCAGTGCATAGCTGATTAAACTCCCGGTTACAGAACTCAAGACCATTATCCGTCCTAAGCTTCTTAACCGTCCTCCCAGTCTGATTTTCTACTAACTGCTTCCACTCTTTGAACTTTTCAAATGCTTCGTGTTTGAACCTGAGAACATAAACCCATACCCTTCTGGAATAATCATCGACAATAGATAAGAAATACCTCTTACCTCCCAATGATTCCACCTGAGACGGACCCCATAAGTCTGAATGAACATAGTCTATCACTCCCTGAGTAGTGTGCCTTCCTACACCGAAACGGTCTCGATGTGACTTTCCTAAAACACAATTCTCACAACAATCGAGCTTACCTAGACTCTTCTTGCCAAACAAACCCTGCTTTTCCAGCACGTGTAGTCCCGCCTCACTGATATGTCCCAGTCTTTTATGCCAAACCTGCACAAGACTGTCTTTTTCTTCAACACTAGCATTAAGCTCACCGGCTAATGCATGGCCATCCAAAGAGTATACACAGTTCTCCCTTCGGGTTCCAGATATAATAACCCTAGAACCATTACTCACCTTGACTTTGCCCGACTGCAATTTTACGGTATATCCCTCTTTTTCAAGAGTTCCCAGCGATATCAAGTTTCTTTTCAATTCAGGTATATACCTGACATTGTGTAACACAAAACTTGACCCATCTTTCAGTTGTACCTTTACCTTGCCAATACCCCTGATCTTGCACTCCCTGTTGTCGCCCAACAGTACGCTGCCCCCATCGCATTCCAGAAAATCAAAAAATACATCTAACCTGGGTGACATGTGATATGAACCTCCTGAATCCATGATCCAATCTTGCAGTCTTTCTGCACTCATCACCATCATCACCTCAGAATCGTCGTAAATCGAACCACTAGAGCTTGGTTGATTATCTTTCTTGACGTAATCTTTTGACTTCTTGCGATTATTCTTCGGACAGTCTCTTCTCAAGTGCTCCTCAGATTGGCAAATAAAGCATTTGAGTCTTCCACCTCGAGACTTCGATCTTGACTTTCCCTTTGACTGATGCGAATTCCTGCGATCAGTTCTTCCCCTCACATATAACCCTTCACCATCATCCCCCTTCGCCTTGAACCTTTCTTTGATTTCCTTTGAATTTAGTGTGGCCATCACGTCCTCCAAAGGCAAATCTTCCCGTCCATAAAGCAAGGTATCCACAAAGTGTTCGTATGATGCTGGTAAAGACGTGAGTAACAATAAAGCAAGATCTTCATCTTCGAATTTTACCTCAATATTTGCTAAATCAAGAACGATTTTGTTGAACTCATCTATATGCTCGGAAATCTTTCGTCCAGCCGGCATGTAGAATGTATACAACTTCTTCTTCAGGTACAACTTGTTGGCCAATGACTTTGTCATGTACAAAGACTCGAGCTTTGACCAAACCCCCGCTGCAGTCGTCTCCCCGGTAACCTCTCTCAGGACCTTGTTACCTAAACACAAAATCATGGCACTGTGAGCATTCTTGTCAAGCTTAGATTTCTCTTCAGCTTCCATATTCGCGGGGAAAACCTCCAGAGCTGCTTCACATCCGTTCTGGATTAATAAAGCACGCATCTTGATTCTCCATAACCCGAAATCGCCAGTTCCATCGAATTTCTCGATGTCAAACTTGGCTCCCGTCATTCTTTAATCCCTTTGTTGATTTGCTAAACCTTGTGATAAACCCTCACAATAACAAACCGACAAAGTCCCTTCGATAATTCGCTAAACCTTGTGATACGTTAAACCTCACAATCACGAGTTACGAAGTCCCCTTGTGTTTTACCCTTCAAATTATATAATACCTTTTTGAGTAATTACTTTTGTTTTTAAAAAACAAAATAATTATACAATTCTAAAATTGGCCCAAAATTTACTTAAATCCAAAGTAAATAACCCTTGGCCCAATTTAATAGAAAACCCCCAAAAAAAAAATATATGTTTTGAAGATTTGTTGCTGTGTTTGACTTTCGATACCAGTCACAACACCTCTCAACTGTTGTCTTCTTCCTCTGTCTGTTACTCCAGCCACCACAAAGAAAACAACAATGGCAGATCGATTTTGTCGATCTTCACAAACCGAAAAACAACCTCCCTTTTCAGTCGATCCCAGCTGCACCCTTGCTGATCTAAACCCGATCAACAATAACCTTCAACGATCTCCTAGTAACCAGCCACTCGAAGAACCGAGGCTCTTGATACCACTTGAAGGGTTTTAATCCTACAATCCTGGTTACTAGATGCGGAATATCGATCACGAAGAACACATACAACAGAATCGACAGAAAAGAAAAGCGACGCCACAAGGTAATCCCTAATCGTTTCCGATTAGTTTATTGAAAGAATGCGTGTTTGGTTTGTTCCCCCTCACCTCCTTTTATAGAGATGAGGGGGAACCGACTATACAAGTCCTACGGGTCGGGTTGGGCTTAGACATTGCCAACCGACCTTTATTCATAGCTATTAGGAAACTAGGCTACTCGACTCTTGATTACCCTAGACACGACTTAGGCGAAAATATAAGACTAGATATAACAGTGGCAATCTTTCATTATAAAGAGAAAACACTCGAGGGTATAATTGATCCGGATCTATGGAAACAAATGAATACGCGATCATTGGACGTTTTCGCGGAAACAGCGTATGAGTGCTTGAACGAAGAACAATCGCAACGCCCAAATATGGATCAGATTGTCACAAGACTTGAGAAAGCGTTAGAACTTCAATCGGGAAGCAAAAATATTGTAAGACGGTCTTTTCTCTTTGCCTTTCTATCATAATAACAAAACTACATCATTTCTCATTACTATATTTTTTATGTTAAAGGAACACTCAACAGTTGGAGCCCGTGTTGATGGTACATCATCCACTCATGACGAGGTAATTGTTTTCTTTCGACTCTTGTTGTAAGTCTCTGAACTTCTAATAATTGAGATTCTTATATATCAATCCAACATGATAGGTCATGTTGCCATATAATTCTGTTTAAAGTTTGCATAGATGCCAGTTCTAACATCTTACTGTATTTTCAAAGTAATCCAACATGATGGATCATGTTGTCCATATAATTCTTTTTAAGGTTTGCATATATTTGCCGGCCACAAGGCCCTCTTATACGTAAAATACTTAGCTTCTAAGCATTATTCATCTTTAATTTGTTAAATGTTAAATATTTAAAAATCGAGTAATAATTCACCTCACTGAAGAGTTTCACCGTGTTAATCTACACACTTGGTACATATAGGGATCATCGATCTTCATATCTACAAGCATTGAATCCCATGTCAACAAAAAGAGAATGTCTTCCCTCAAAGATCTTTCTCACTTAAGACTCAGCTATGATAAAATAGCATCTGCAGTTAACTATGGTGCTCCAGAAAATATCATTAGACGAACTACGCTTAACTTTATTTACACGGGCCATCTCTTGCATTCTGGAACATTCTTCGATATTATTGTAAAGAGGTTAATTAAGAAAGATGCAAATGATGAGATCAGAAAATTTTGGACAGAGATTTTTATGTTTTCTAGTCTCACACATAAGAATCTAGTGTCTGTTATTGGGTTTTGTGATGAGAGGGACGAGAAGATCATCATATACAAGAAGGAGGCCAACAAAAGTCTAGACAAGTATCTAAGTGACGAGACCCTCACATGGATGCAAAGGCTGAAGATATGTTTGGGTGTTGCAAATGCACTGAGTTACATCCATTATGATGTTGGGCGAGATTTCAGTGTCATACATTGCAACATCAAGAGCTCCATAATTTTACTAGATGACAGATGGGACTCCAAGTTATCTGATTTTAAACTTTCATTGAAAAACACAGTAGCTCGGAGACACCGTCTTCTTCTTACTCGTGATATTGTTAAGGATGCGTACCTGGACCCTAAATATAGAAAGACTGGGGGCATGACCCACAAGTCAGACGTGTATTCGTTTGGGGTTGTGTTATTTGAAGTCTTGTGTAAAAGGAGTGCAGTTCTTCAAGATGAAGAGTTGGGAGAAGGGTTACTAAGTCAACTGGCCAAATCTCATTTAGATGATATGATTGATCCACATTTACGGGAACAGATGCACCCAGAATCATTAAAAATATTTGCAGAAACAGCATATCGCTGCGTAAAAGAGGAAAGAGCAGATCGCCCGTACATAGATCAGGTTGTCAAAAGACTTGAGAAAGCCTTTGAACTTCAATGGAAACACGAAAACCCAGTAAGAACATTAACTTGTTTATCAACTTTCTATAACAATAACTCTGTAGTATATTATCCACTCATTTCATATCTTTTGTTAATATTATTATAGGAACTTCCAACGAATGCAGTTGGCGGTGCATCATTTAATCACTTGAAGGTAATTGTATTCCTTAAGCTTTTTATTTAGATGCGGATAGTAGTTACTTTATACGCTTTCTTTTTAAGTACCAAACAATTATGGCTTTAACCGTATGTGATTTTTGATTTTACATTATAATCTTATTATGGTTAATTCCATACATATCCTAAACTTCAAAATGTCACATTTACCCAACTAAATATGTCTAAACACGATTCGATATGATCAGAAGAGTTAATCAAAATTGTCTCTTTTATTCAATTGTTTACAACAAACTCCACTTAAAGCCACTTTTAAATAAACATTATTGACAACACTCCATTAAAACTTTCTGAGATAACCACGATTCATTAGAATTTAAATACCTGTGACCAACAATACATGTTCATGTTTTCCGGCTAGTTACTATAAATTCTATATTTACATCAATTTAATTTCTTTTAGCTGGTATTTTATAAATGTTAGTAAATCTTGTCTCTCTTTTTCTTTCTTTTTGTAACTTCACTCCAATTCTTATTAGCATTAATGTTCTGCTGCGTAACTCCATAATGTCGCAGGGGAAAAACTTGGAACACTTGAAGATTCCGCTAACTGATATACACCTGGCTACCAACGATTTCGACGAAGCATATTGCATCGGGTCAGGTGGATTCGGTAAAGTGTACAAAGCAAATCTTGAACATTTTGATAGCAGTAATTCCTCGTCGATAGAAGATATCAGTAAATGCGATTTACCCAGAAAACGGAGCACGGTAGCCATAAAGCGTATTCACAGTCAAGAAGGAGAACAAGGGTTCATTGCAGAAATTGAAACTCTAACTACATGTAAACATGATAACATAATCTCTCTTCTTGGATTCTGTTATGAAGGTAACGGTGCAATGATCGTTGTGTATGAGCACGCTTCTAAAGGAAGTCTCGAAGACTATTTGGGAAGCAATGCTAAAATGACTAATCTTACGTGGGTGCAACGCATAAAGATATGTCTTGATATTGCACATGGCTTGAATTACATTCACTCCAACACGGATCACGAAAAACAAAAGATAATACACCGGGACATCAAGAGCGCGAATATTCTCCTCGATGATAATTGGAAGGCGAAGATTGCAGATTTTGGGCTCTCCAAATTCCACCCTGAAGATCAGGAGGCCAGTACTCTCAATATCAATACGATTGCAGGTACCAATATGTATTTGGATCCAGAATATCAAGGGTATGGAAGATTAAATAAAAAATCAGACATATATTCCTTTGGAGTAGTATTGTTTGAGATCTTGAGTGGGAGGTTGGCCTATGATCGTATTTTCACCGACGTTAATGGGAAGGGGATTGCACCCATTGCAAGACATCATTTTGAGAAGGGAACACTAACGGAAATCGTTGATCACAAGATAAAGGAAGAAACCGATGAACATGCCTTTTCTCTAACCAAAGGACCCAATAAAGAGTCTTTGGACGTATTTTCAAAAATTGCATATCAATGTGTGTCAGAAACTCAAGTGCAACGTCCAACAATCGAAGTGGTCATCGACAAACTCCAAAAAGCGTTAAACTTCCAGGTAAGATATGATTTAAAGATAAATTTTTATGTATATTACACAAATGGTTAATGTAGTTTCCACCAAATATATAACAACCTTATTATGGTTCCTTCACTTTTGAAGTTTCAGTTTGTTTTTTACTTATCAAAGTAAGTGATTCTCCGTGATTCACAGGAAAATCACAAGGACAACCTCAAACTGTCACTTGAAGACATAAAGTTGGAAACGCAAGACTTTAGTCAAGACACTATCATTGGACGTGGAGATTTCGGGAACGTATACAGAGGAGTAGCTACTCATGGACATAACATCATTGCTGCAAAGCGGTTGGATAGGAAGTCTGCTGAAGGAGAAGCTGAATTTATGACAGAGCTGGAAATCCTTATGGAGTATAAACATAAAAATGTCATTGGTCTTGTAGGCTACTGTGATGAAGAGGATGAAAAGATAATTGTTTACGAATATGCTTCCAGAGGAAGTCTTGATAAGTACTTGAGTGATGATTGTCTTACATGGGTGATGCGACTTAAAATATGCATTGATATTGCAATCGGGTTGGAGTACCTTCATGGAACTGTTTCAAGTCCAGAAATGATAATACATAGGGACATCAGCAGCAGCAACATTCTACTACTTGATGATTGGAAAGCAAAAATTAGTGATTTTGGGCTTTCGTTAGTATGTCCAACAAATCAGGATGTAGACTATGTCATCGACAATGTTAGAGGCACAATTGGTTATCGTGACCCGCTACACTCGAAAACGGGCTTCTTAACTAAAGAGTCTGATATATTCTCACTGGGTGCGGTTCTATTCGACATATTGTGTGGGAAACTATCCTCTGAAAAGCTAGATGATGAGTACATCTATTTACCTTTTTTGGCTAAACACCACTATCATGTCGGAAAACTTGATAAGTTAGTGTTTGAGGGTATCAAAGAACAAATTGTGCCACTCTCATATACTACATTTACAAGGATTGCCCTTCAATGCTTACATCACAGGAGGGAAAGAAGACCAACAGCTCAAGAAGTGGTCATACAGCTTAAGAAAGCATTTGAATTACAGGTAAATTTGTATATTTTGATCCATATATATCTGAATGGCATTTAACTGTTTTATAAATTGAATGAAACACGAGTTCATTAATTGATTAATGTATATACAGGAGGATTATGAGATATGGGAGCCTAAATTGCCTAAAGACTATAAAGAAATAATCGACATGTCAAAGTGCCCTGATGATTATTCTACCATCAAGAAAGATCTCTACAACATCTTTTCTAAGGGAATCCTTCTTCAACAAGACAAATTGGTAATCAGTTCATTCTCATATCTCGGTTATGTTGTATTTCTGGTGTTCTGTGCATATTTCACCTTTTGAAGGATAGTTCTTAATCACACATGCAAATTTATTACACATCATTACATTGAGTCTAAATTTATTTAATTTTGTGAAACAGTTGTTGTCATTCGATGGTGATAAAAAAAGAAGTGAAACGGTGTCTGCGATAATGTTTTCTTACATAGGTAGTTCTCCGCATGAGTTGAAATCTCTTCCAGAATCAAGGTGATTTTCTCTACTTCTCTAACTTTCTTAGTATTAAGTCATGAACATACACGAAATTCAAAAGACGACCTGCACGTACATAAAACATATGCTATATATATTTGAATCCCTTGACTTTATTATGCTTGAACCACTAATCCCTCTAATTCCTATGTGCTAATTAACATAGGAATTGAATAGTCCATCTTTAGCTCTTTTACACTCCAAACCTCATCGCATCAGGTTAATAACAAGATTAGTCTTGCGTAGATACATATCAACATGACAAAATGCATTTAATACTCAATATACGATTAGGAATTATAATTTTATAAACCTTCTAATGACGTAGTCTGAGGTATGACCCTGTTTTTTTGGTCCTTTGCTCTCATGGCCGTGAATTATAAACTTTTCTATCATCTTGATAGAGTTTTTGATAATATCCTCACCTTTATTTAAATAAAAAATTGTTTCATACATTTATATTCTAATATAATTTAAACTTCCAATATATTAAGAAATTCAAAAGTTGAAGTCTATGTGAATAAGGGCTATGATAGATTCAGACTTCCAATATGTGCAGGTTTGAGACGGTAGTGAAGATATTAGATATTTCCAACATGTTCATCGAAATCAAGACAAGGGCTCAATTTCTATCTCCTAATGTCGTTTATGGGGTCAATTTAGTCTTCAAATTTTGTGATTCAAATAACTTTGCAACTAAACCCATGTATGTTGACTTAAACTATACAAAGGGACACGAAAGTCTTAATGCATATTTTGCAACATGGAGAGACAACGACTGGATGATTATTGAGTTGTACCGATTCTTGAATAAGAACGAAGATGCTGTTTTTGAGTTTCTACTAGAGTGCTTTTCATCGTCCCATTGTGGAGATGGAGCAATTTATGTTGAAGGCATTGAATTTCGAGCCATTGAGAAGGTAATTCTGAAAATATTTTTTTGTTTATGTCATATAAAGCAAGGGTATGCATTAACGTGATTTGTTTGCAGGTGAAACATGAGAGAGGAAAGTTAGAGGAAGGCAACCAAGTCTTGGAAACAAACTTCGCGGATCAGGTGCTACAACTGCCGACTAACTTTGAAGAAATATTTAAGATATCCAGAAACTATGACGAGTTGTTCTGGTTGGGTGAAGTAAAAGGAAAGAAACTTCTTATGCTTTCGGCAAAGGCAGCTTTATACAAATTTTCTAATGTGAATCTTTTTACTTCAAGGCCATCAGCACATTCCAGGTTTGCTTTTTCTAAACTAACCTTGTTACATTTTCCTTCAATTCGACCTTGTTACATTTTCCTTCAATTGGCGAGTAAGTTATTGAAGAAAAATCTATTGATGGTTAACAAAAGTTGGATTTGATTCTGTATCAAATTTTGAGTAACTGTATACTAGTAATATATATCGTACATGCAGATTTCAAGAGGTGATTGAGCTTTTACCACAAAGAGTATTTCATATCAATTGCACGATCAAAAGTCAAATGCTGTCATTAGATACAGCATACGTGTGCTACCTGCTATTCAAGCTTTCAGAAAACTGCCAAGGAATGCATTGTCCGGTGAAAGTACGAGATGTACTCCACCAAGAAAACAACGAGGCCGAATTTTTCTATTTTACTACCCCAAGCCCAGTAAATATTCATGATGTTACTCGGGTTCCAAAACAAAGGGAAGATGGATGGATGGAGATTCAACTGTGGCAATTTAACTCGGCTCATGAATTCAAGGATGACTTTCTTTCTATGAATATGAGATTTACAAGTCTTGAAGTACCCATGTCTGGCCTCATTATATGCGGCCTTGAGTTTCGGCCAATGTTTTCTGGAAACAGCGATGATATTCAAAGGCAAAGAGAAAAGAAGAGAGTGCTACAAGAGGAAGCCCAAAACCCACACATTCAGCCTAAACAGAGAAGAGAAGACGACGTGATTATGAAACTAGATCAATAGGGTTTAGAATCAGTTAGTCAGGAGAAGCTAGCTTTAATTTGAAGATTTTGTTCCCATGTCAAAGACGAAACATGATCATGATAAGAGAACGTACACACCAACTATTTGATGAACCGTGTAACTGAAAAATGGTGTGATCCATTTGATTACATGTTAGTTTGATTGTTTTTTATGAAACGGGTTTATATAGACCATTTACGCTTTGATAGATTAGTAGTGATTTAAAAATTGTCCCGAACAAACCTATAGCCTAGCGCTTATCAGAAGTGATTCTATCATCACCTACAATATTACGGACATGCGTGTGTGAGTTAGTAGCCATAAGAAAAAGATCAAACTGTCTTATGATTGGTTCATTATGAGTTGCATTCCAATCATTTGATAGGGAGCTGATTAATGTATTCATTTTTTTAGGAACAAAGCAACAAGATGGAAAGTATAAGCATACTGTTGATCAATTTTAATTTTTAAGACAGCTTTTGGTATGAGAACAAATTCTTCTGTGATGGAACCTGAACTCCATAAATTATGCAATCAAAATCAGGTTTTTTAAGAAAGTAGCTAAAAGCACAACGGAGTCAGATGAAACAAATCATAGTTAGTACCAGTGAGTTGTAGGTGCGCCATGAACCGTTGTAAGCCACCTTTGTACCTATTGGTAAAAGAACATAATGTCGAAACAAAATTAGAAAAAATAAGAACTTGTTATAGAGTTCAACTTTGGCAAATGTATTTATGAATGGACCGGAACACCAATAGGGCTGTAAATTGGTCATGTGAGTGAGACCATTGAGGCTTGTTTCCGGTTAGAATTTTTCTGTGGACTTAAAATTGCCTTTAAAATAATGGCCTTTTTTCACTACTACACAAACAGCCTTTACCCACGGAAATTTTCCCACGGAACAAAAACCGTGGGAAATTTGACACGGATTTCCCACGGATTTCCCACAGAAATGACAAAAAAAAATTCCGTGGGAAATCCGTGGGAAATTACCCACGGATTTCCCACAGAAGCATTGACCAAGGTTTCCGTGGGAAAGTCGTGACAAATTACCCACGAACTTCCCACGGATTGCAAATTACCCACGGATTTTCCACGGATTACAAAACTATTTTAGTTATTTTACACATCCGTGGGAAAGCTGTGGCAAATTACCCACGGATTTCCCACGGTATACACATTATTATTATTATTTATCTATCCGTGGGAAATCCGCGGGTAATTTACCCACGGATTTCCCACGGACAACGTATTATTTTATTATTTATCCATCCGTGGGAAATCCGTGGGTAATTTACCCACGGATTTCCCACGGAACTTTCCCACAGATTTCCCACGGAAAACATATTATTTTATTATTTATCCATCCGTGGGAAATCCGTGGGTAATTTACCCACGGATTACAGATTTCCCACGGATTTCCCACATATTACCCACATATTTCCCACGGACTACCAATATTTTGTGATTTATACATCCGTGAGAAAGTTGATAAAAGTTTATTCAATAAAACATACAACTTACATTATAAACTCGATAAAAAGTTAAACAATAAACATACAAATTACATTAAAAAGATGATAAAACATACGAATTACATTACAAAGTCAGTAAAACATACGACTACTCCTTTGAACATCACGTATACAACGATACCCTATCACTACTCCTTTGAACATATCGTATGCAATGATACCCTATCGACTACACCTTTGAATATCTCGTATACAACGATACCCTATCGACCACGCCTTTAAACATACCGTATACAACGGTACCCTATCGACTACTACTTTGAACATCTCGTATATAACTATACCTTATTGACTACTCCTTTGAACATCTCGTATACAAGGATACCCTATCGACTACTCCTTTGAACATCTCGTATACAAGGATACCCTATCGACTACTCCTTTGAACATCTCGTGTACAAAGATACCCTATCGACTGCTCCATTGAACATCTCGTGTGTAATGATACCCTATCAACTACTCCGTTGAACATATCATGTTCAACGATACATTATCGACTACTCCGTTGAACATCTCGTATACAACAATACCCTATCGACTACTCCGTTGAACATCTCGTATACAACGATACCCTATCGACTACTCCGTTGAACATCTCGTATACAACGATACCCAATCGACTACTCTTTTGAACATCTCGTATACAACAATACCCTATTGACTACTCCTTTGAACATCTTGTATACAATGATACCCTATCGAATACTCTTTTGAACATCTCGTATACAACGATACCCTCTGAGCATATCGTATCGACTACTCCTTTGAACATATCGTATACAACGATACCTTATTGACTACTCCTGTGAACATCTTGTATACAACGATACCCTGTCGACTACTCCTTTGAACATCTTGTATACAACGGTACCCTATCACTACTCCTTTGAACATATCGTATACAACGATACCCTATCGACTACTCCTTTGAACATCTCGTATACAACGATACCATATCGACTACTCCGTTGAACATCTCGTATACAACGGTACTCAATCGACTACTCTTTATAACATCTCGTATACAACGATACCCTACTACTCCTTTGAACATCTTCTATACAATGATACCCTATCGACTACTCTTTTGAACATCTCGTATACAACGGTACCCTATCACTACTCCTTTGAACATATCGTATACAACGATACCCTACCGACTACTCATTTGAACATCTCGTATACAACGGTACCCTATCACTACTCCTTCGAACATATCGTATACAATGATACCCTATCGACTACTCCTTTGAACATCTCGTATACAACGATACCCTATCACTACTCCTTTGAACATATCGTATACAACGATACCCTATCGACTACTCCTTTAAACATCTCGTATAAAACGATACCCTATCGACTACTCCTTTGACCATCTCGTATACAACGATACCCAATCGACTACTCTTTTGAACATCTTGTATACAACGATACCCAATCGACTACTCTTTTGAACATCTCGTATACAACGATACCCTATCGACCACTCCTTTGAACATATCGTATACAACGGTACCCTATCACTACTCCTTTGAACATATCGTATACAACGATACCCTATCGACTACTCCTTTGAACATCTCGTATATAACGATACCCTATCGACTAATCCTTTGAACATCTCGTGTGTAACGATACCCTATCAACTACTCCGTTGAACATATCATGTTCAACGATACATTATCGACTACTCTGTTGAACATCTCGTATACAACGATACCATATCGACTACTCCGTTGAACATCTCGTATACAATGTTAACTTTCATCATGATGAGTTAACATTCACCACGATTAGTTAACATTCATCACGATTAGTATCCTTAACAAATACTTAGACTAATATTCATGTATAATGATAACATATCAATTCATCCGTTTAATATCTCATGTATAACAATATCATATCGAGTTATCGACTAATCCGTTTAACATATCATGTATAACGATATCACCTCGACTCATATGTTTAACGTCTCATGTATATGAATATCATCTCGACTCGTTCGTTTGACATTTCATACATATGAATATCATCTCGACGCATTCGTTTGACATTTCATATCGACTACTCATTTGAACATCTTGTATACAACGACACCCTATGAACATCTCGTATCGACTACTCATTTGAACATCTCGTATACAAATATACCCTATCGACTACTCCTTTAAACATCTCGTATACACGGATACCCTTTGAACATCTCGTATCGACTACTCGTTTGAATATCTCGTATACAACGATATCTTATCGACTACTCATTTGAACATCTCGTATACAACGATACCCTATCGACTACTCATTTGAACATCTCGTATACAACGAAACCCTATGAACATCTCGTATCGACTACTCATTTGAACATCTCGTATACAACGATACCCTATCGACTAATCATTTGAACATCTCGTATACAACGATACCCTATCGGCTACTCCTTTGAACTTCTTGTATACAACGATACCTTATCGACTACTCATTTGAACATCTCGTATACCCTATGGACTACTCCTTTGAACATCTCGTATACAACGATGCCCTATCGACTACTCATTTGAACATCTCGTATACAACGATACCTTATCGACTACTTATTTGAACATCTCGTGTACAACGATACCTTATCGAGTACATCCAAAAAATAATGCTACAAACCGTTTTTGGGGACAAATCATTTGTATATGTGTTGATATATAAGTGTGTATGTTGCGCGTATTTGTTTATGATATTCATTATGCCTATCGATGTTTTTCATATAGACACTCGGATATGTATATGCATGACTGTGTGACTATATCGAAAAAATAATGAAAAACGATCATGTCCGTGGGAAAGCCGTGAGTAATTTCCCACAGATTTCCCACAGATATGATAAATGTGTGGGAAATCCGTGGGTAATTACCCACAGATTTTCCACAAAAAGTATCATTTAGAAAGTTGTGGGTAATTTCCCACGGATTTCCTACGGATATTATAAATCCGTAGGAAAACCGTGAGAAATTTTCCCACGAATTTCCAAAAAAAGAAAAGTTTTTCACTTTTTGTTATCCCGCCTTTTATTTTCCCAAAATATCAAATGAGCCCGCCTGTTATTTTCGCCAAAAAGAAAAATATTTCTTATCTTTTATTTTCTTATCTCTTGCTTTCCTTATCCACAAGTAATCCCAGATCCGTTTCACACATCTCTCCCACAAAATAAATAACAGATCTTTGTTATTTATTTTCCAATCTTCAAACACTTTGCCATCACCTCCATTACAATCAGTCTTTGTTAGTCGTCAGTTGCATCGATGTCTTTTCACCATCATCAGGTAATTTATATCTTATATCTTCAATTAATCATTAATTTGAGGTGGTTATGAGTCAATTCCTTGTTTGGGTGATTTCAGGAGTTAGGGTTCATAAAAGCCCCAATTTATATGAGCTTGGGAAATGTCTTTTCACCATCATCAGGTAATGAATATCATATATCTTTTATTAATCATGGTTATGAAATAGAAATAAAATTCCAATTTTGGCAGGTTTATCCTGATTGTCGTTATTATAGTGAACGATAGGTGAAAGATTTTTTCTGGTTTCTATTGAATCAACTGATTTAATTTGTGTGTTCTTTATATAGTCTTACATCAACCTTCTTCCCAAGCTTGCTAAAAGGAGGAGAAAAAAGTAAATTTCTTAACTTCAAGATGTATGATTCTTGTAACATATTTAAAAGATACTGATAACTTCTGCAAGCGTTTACATGTATATAAATTTTACAATATGTTTGTAAAAAGTTTTCCTGAAAGATTGACAAAAGCCTTAAAAATTTGTTGTAAAAAGTAAACAGATAAAGAAGGTAGGCATCGAGTTGTAGGCCATATTAAGTGAAAATATAGTGGTGATTTTCTTAGCATAAATGATGGTGTCTTACCATGGATACTATTACACTACATTTCATGTGAAAACAGATTCATGAAATTCTGACCAAATTAAATATTTTAGCACCCAGAAAAGGCCCTACAATTGATTTGCAAACACTTCGGTGGAATTATACACATTTGAAAAACTTCATCTTCAAGATTGCTTCCCTTTTTGGCTTTTATGCTTTTTTCGTATGTCATCATCATATCATTCTCTAAAAGCATTCAAGACATCGTTGAAACCCATCATAATATTACTTAATTAATTAGCTCATATGGTAATTAGTATCACTTAAATACATGCAAACTATGTTGCTAATCATATCTTTATTTGTTTTCACTATATCACAAAGAATATATTAAAACTAAAACTAGCGAATTAAAATATTTATTATAATCTGCAACTCTTTTTGTTGACAAGTGCATATATGTTGTGGTATTTGTAAATCGTGTTAACTAACTCAAAACTAATCACCGCTATAAATGATCTTTTAACAAATGGTACACCGTTAGCAAAATGTGTCTTACTCTCGATTAGCTCAAGGAACACTTTCAGATTCATAGCTCAAGGAACACTTATGGATTCGAAGTTATCAAAACTGATTTGATTTCCAAAATTAGTTTATGAGATAGAACATGTTACTCACTTTCATATGTAGTTTATGAGATAGAACTTGTTTGGTAGTGCCTTTAATCAGTAGGTCAAGAATATGGTTCGGTAGTGATCTACTTTAGGACCTTCCTTAGTAGCCCTAGTGTGTGATTCTGCATTAGATATATTTTCAAAAACATCCATTGATCTTCTTTCGGTTGAGAACCAGGACTCTCTAACAATAAAAAAACTAGTACATTTATCACAATGGCTTAATGTAGTAGATAAATGTAAAGACTAGAGGTGGCAAATGGGTTGGTTTGGTTGGGTTTGGTTCATGGGTCAAATGGGTTGTGGGTCAAATGGGTTATGGGTCAAATGGGTCATCATTTAATAATGGGTCAAATGGGTTATAAGTCAAATGGTTTGGGTCGGGTCAACCCACTAACTTACAATATGTTCCTATCTTTTGACATGTTCAAAAGTTTTTATCTGTATTCGTTCGATTTTTACGTTTTGGTCAGTTTTTTTTAAGTTTTTCATCGATTTTTTTACGCTTTCATCAGTATTTTTACGTTTTCGTCAGTAAAGTTACGTTTTTGTCAGTAAATTTACGTTTTCGTCTGTAAATATACGTTTTAGTCAGAAAATTCACGTTTTCGTCAGAAAATTTACGTTTTCGTCAGTAAATTTACGTTTTCGTCAGAAAATTTTACGTTTTCGTCAAAAAATTACGTTTTCGTCAGTAAATTTACGTTTTCGTCAGTAAATTTACGTTTTCGTCAGAAAATTTACGTTTTCGTCAGAAAATTTACGTTTTCATCAGAAAAATTACGTTTTCGTCAGAAAATTTATGTTTTCCTCAGTAAATTCACGTATTCGTTAGAAAATTAACGTTTTCGTCAGAAAATTTACGTATTCGTCAGAAAATTTACGTTTTCGTCAGTAAATTTAAGTTTTCGCCAGAAACTTTACGTTTTGGTCAGAAAATTTACGTATGCGTCAGAAAATTTACGTTTTCGTCAGTAAATTTACGTTTTCGTCAGTAAATTTAAGTTTTCGCCAAAAACTTCACGTTTTCGTCAGTAAATTTACGTATTCGTCAGAAAATTTACGTTTTCGTCAGTAAATATACTTATTCGTCAGTAAATTTTCATTTTCATCAGTAGATTTACGTTTTCGTCAGTAAATTTTCGTTTTCGTCAGAAAATTTACGTTTTCGTCAGTAAATTCACTTATTCGTCATAAAATTCACGTTTTCTTCAGAAAATTTACGTTTTCGTTAGTAAATTTACGTTTTCGTCAGAAACTTTGCGTATTCGTCATTAAATTTACGTTTTCGTAAGTAAATTTACGTATTCGTCAGAAAATTTACGTTTTCGTCAGAAAATTTAAGTTTTCGTCAGAAAATTTACGTTTTCGTCAGAAAATTTACGTTTTCGTCAGTAAATTTACGTTTTCGTCAGAAAATATACGTTTTCTTCAGAAAATTTACGTTTTCGTCAATAAATTCATGTATTCGTCAGAAAATTCACGTATTCGTCAGTAAATTTACGTTTTCTTCAGAAACTTTACGTTTTCGTCAGTAAATTTACGTTTTCGTAAGTAAATTTACGTATTCGTCAGAAAATTTACGTTTTCGTCAGTAAATTTAAGTTACCGTCAGAAAATTTACGTTTTCGTCAGGAAATTTACGTTTTAGTCAGTAAATTTACGTTTTCGTCAGAAAATTTTCGTTTTCGTCAGTAAATTCACGTATTCGTCAAAAAAAAATTTACTGACGAAAACGTAAATTTACTGACGAAAACGTAAATTTACTGACGAAAACGTAAATTTGCCGACGAAAATGAAAATTTACTGAAGAATACGTATATTTATTGACGAAAACGTAAATTTTCTGTCGAATACGGAAATTTATTGACGAAACATAAAGTTTCTAGCGGAAACTTAAATTTACTGACGAAAACGTAAATTTACTGACGAATACGTAAATTTTCTGACAAAAACGTGAATTTTCTAACGAATACGTGAATTTACTGAGGAAAACATAAATTTTCTGACGAAAACGTAAATTTTTTCACGACGAAAACGTAAATTTTCTGACGAAAACGTAAATTTACTGAAGAAAACGTAAATTTTCTGACGAATACGTAAAATTTCTGACGAAAACGTAAATTTACTGACGGAAACGTAATTTACTGACGAAAACGTAAATTTTCTGACGAATACGTAAATTTACTGACAAAAACGTAAATTTACTGACGAAAACGTTAATTTTCTTACGAATATGTAAATTTATTGACAAAAACGTAAATTTTCTGACGAAAACGTAAATTTACTGATGAAAACGTAAATTTACTGACGAAAACATAAATTTTGGACGAAAACGTAAATTTACTGACGAAAACGTAAATTTACTGACGAAAACGTAAATTTACTGACGAAAACGTAAATTTACTGTCAAAAACTTTAAATTACTGACGAAAACGTAAATATACTGACGAAAACGTAAATTTATTGACGAAAACGTAAATTTACTGACGAAAACGTAAATTTTCTGACGAATACGTAAATTTACTAACGAAAACGTAAATTTTCTGACAAAAACGTAAATTTATTGACGAAAACGTAAATTTTCTGACGAATACGTAATTTACTGACGAAAACGTAAATTTTTTGACGAATACGTAAATTTCCCGAAAACGTAAATTTACTGACGAAAACGTAAATTTTCTGACGAATATGTAAATTTACTGACGAAAACGTAAATTTTTTGACGAATACGTAAATTTACTGCCGAAAACATAAATTTAGTGACTTAATAATAAAAACTAACTTTTTAGACTATTGGGTTTTTGTTACAATAATAGGAACCATGTGACCTATTTTTAAACCCATTTGACCCATTCTCAAACCCATTTGACCCAAACTTCATTTTACACAAAGAAAAGGTTGACCCATTTGACCCATTATTCTATTTTCTGCTCAACCCATTTCAACCAATAAGGTTATGAAATTGAACCCAAATGGCCTACTTTTGATGGAATGGGTTGAAATTGCCACCTCTAGTAAAGACTAATGAGCTACATCCTTTTTTGCTTGTTCCAGACAACCTCTTCATGTCACATAATCAAACAAAATAAACGCACAGTGGTTCCTGGTGCATCGTATTGCTGTATTGTTTAATGACAATACATTTTCTGTATTTGATCTAGAAAGTGAGAGAAGTGGTATGACATGATTCTTTTCTTTCTTTGTTTGGTCAATATTAGAGGTGGCAATGTCGGCGTATATAAACATGAAAGGGCAAATTCAAAATTCAGATCATATTTTATCTCTAACAAGCGAATCTTTATATTGAAAAATAAGATTAGCGTAAAGGGAAACGGGTGCAACGGATTGCAATTCGTGCATAGTGAATATATAATGCATACAACCTCCTAAATCATTGTCTTTCAACATTTTGATTCTTAAGTTGTGAAATGTCATTCAAACTTGATTTTACAAAATATTTAAATCGCATGTGATTAGAATTATTCCGACCATCCATTTTTTTATATCTAAGGCCCCAGAGGTTTAAAGGTGTCTTCCGAGTATACAAAATATTTAAATCGCATGTGTCCGCTGTGTTGTCTGTGTGTTCAAAGGTGTCTTAAAGGTTTAAAAACAGAAACATAGCCTATGCGTTGGATATATAGATGGTGTTTGGGCGTGTGTTCATAACAAGAAAGTAAGTGTGAGTCGAGTATACATGAGACAAAACCACCTTATACTAAATAGAGTGTGCAATGTGTGTATGTGAACAACCAGAATAAATCTATTCGAAAGTTGCTTTGCAAATGAACAAGTTCTGTGGGTGTGTGTACCAAGCAGAACCAAGTGGATGTGCTCGTGTCTGTGTATTGTGTGTATGATTTTATGTGTGACACAAAGCAAAGAATCATGTTTCCTTCAGTAGTACGTGATTGTGTAATACTTAGTGTATGCTTATGTGTGTGTGTCTATATACTAAGTGGAACGCCCATTCACAGTGAAAACAACTGAAGGCCCAACACCGTCTTATATTAAGTGGAATGCCCATTCTGGTACATGCGTATGTGTTTAATCTCATCATTGAATGCAAAATTATTAGCTATTTGACCGCGGTCTCTTTTATGCAGAATAATCTTTTGGAACTATGGTCTCTTTTTGACTTTCTGATGCCAGGATTTCTTGGAACCGAGCGACAAGTATGTTTCAGTCTGTAATTAGTCATAAGAGTATAGTTTCTCTTTTCTATTCACTAAGATATGTGGGGTTGGTTCTGCAGTTCCAAGCAACACTTATGGGAATCTGCTAGTCGCGGCTCGTGATTCCAAGTGTTCAGCCAAGGATGCCGAAGCTGGTGTACTTGCCATGGAAGCATTGCACAAGCAGGTTTTGTTTTTGTTTTTTCATTTGTCGTTGACGTTCATGCATGTAGTTACTGTTTTAACCAAGGGATTACATTGTAATTTTCAGTTTATGCCTTTCCTCCTTCGACGCACGAAAGATCAAGTGTTGACAGATTTACCTGAAAAAATAATCCATGATAGATACTTTGACTTAAGTCTTGTTCAATTAAAACTTTATGAACATTTTTTTGGTTCACATGTAGAGGATGAAATTTCGGGTATGGTTCAATCAAATGAGACAGAACCAGGTGAAGGGGAAGGAAAAGATACATTTAAGACATCTTCTCATGTCTTCTAGGTAACGTGATGGAATTGGTTTACGTGGAAATGCCTGGTTTTTGTTTATTGAATTTTTTGAATAATTAATGTTTTAGTTAAAATCTCTCTTGTTACAATGAAATTTTAATGTTTTAATAATTTGATTTTGGAGGTCCATACATCACAGACGGGTAGATCCAAATTGACTTGCCTTATGTTTTATTCTTTCCTTTGCAGGCACTTCAATTTTTATTAAGACTCTGCAGTCATCCATTACTTGTCCTAGGTGGAAAAATACAAGATTCATTTCCATGTCTTTTACCTGATATTTTCGCAACAAGCTCAAACATTAGTTCAGAACTCCAAATACTGCACCACTCTCTCAAGTTACTTGCTCTTCACGAGATCTTGGAAGAGTGTGGCATCGGTGTTGAGGCCTCGACTTCTGAAGGTAGTGTTAGGCAGCACCGAGTCCTGATATTTGCACAGCATAAGGTATGTTTGTATTACGTGACTCACAATTTTATTAGTTTATTGCGTACGCTTCACAATTTTATCAGTTTACTATGTATGCTTTTAACTATGTGCTATATCTTTTCCATTCTATGTAGCAGATTTGTGAAGTAAATGGTGCTGCTTGGTATGACAGTAAGCTGTTTGATATGGTTTCAACTTCTACAACAAGGCTTCTATGTATCAGGTCCTAGCATCGGCATTTAACTTTAGTTTTTTTGTTAGAATTTATAACTATTGGGTTTTAGTACGCCCATAACATTTTACGATTACAGATTTATGTCCAACGGGTGACACATTTATGCATCCCGGATATTGTATTTTTATATTTTGGTAATAAATTAATAGCACTTTTTCATATCGATTTTGGAATTTGGAAAATGTCGAATTATATTGTGGGAAATCTGTGTGAATATGCTCGTGGGAAATATGTGGGATTATGCTCGTGGGAAATTTGTGGGAAATATTTGAGGGAAATCTGTGGGAAAAACATGGGAATATGACTGGGAAATCTGTGGGAAATCTGTGGGAAACATATGGGAGAATGGTTGTTAAAACTTGTGGGAAATATGTGGGAAAATGGCTGTGGGTAATCTGCGGGAAAAATGTTTGTGGGAAATCCGTGGGAAAATGGTTGTGGGAAATCTGTGGGAAAAAGTTCGTGGGAAATCCGTGGGAAAAAATCTCACATCATTTATGTTAAAAATGTGTAATAATAACCGTGGGAAATCCGTGGGAAAATGGTCAACGCTCTGTGGGAAATTCCGTGGGAAAATATTTACCCACGATGTTTTTACAAACGGAACAATTCCGTGGGAAATCCGTGGGTAAGGGCCCTTTCCCACTGGATTTCCCACGGAACTTGCTGTGGGTAAAAGCTGTTTTTCTAGTAGTGTTTGGTGGAGATTCATTCTTTATTGACCAAAAGCGGATAAATTATATAGTAGCACCCCTGAAACCTATATATGTTATAAAAGGGAGCATCAAATGCTGTGATAATGCAGACTTTGATTGTTTCTTTTAGAATGCAGACATTAGTAGTAATCAAGAAGATGGTCGCGTTACTTGAATAGTGATACAAGTTGATCACACTAAGTTAGTCAATGTAACTGGCCATGTTGGGTTGGGTTGATTGCCAAAACCATATTATTACACCGAAAGATCAAATCTTTAAATAAAGATGATTTATGATGTAGACATAATAAAAGACTATAAGCAACTTTCAAACCAATTGACGCTCCCCGGCAAGCTATATGTTTTTATCTGCTCGTTATAATCGTAATCCAAATCGACCCATTCATTAGTGTATGGGTCAAAGATCGTGACCTAGCATGTGCGAAAGGTTGAGGTTCTTGCCTAAAAAACGTTTGTTCAAAAGGACCCCCACCCTCCGCACACGCAGGAGTCCACTTGTTCATAAGAAACGAATCTTAATTTCTAGGACAAAAGCACACAATATAGCCTTTTAGGTTTTGATAATATATCATTTACATTTGGTCATTGATGATTCTTAGGTTGAGATTCTTTCTAGGTTGGAAGATGCACCAATTGATTAATTGAAAATGTACCATATTCTGGATTTCTGGAGATAAAATAGTTTTCTTGTCTCTAATCCTGTAGGGACTCTTGGCTATTGTGATCCATTATGTATAGAGACAGGTTTGCTAACTAAAGAGTCAGATGTCTACTCCTTCGGGGTAGTGTTGTTTGAGATGTTGTGTGGGAGGTTGTGTATCAGCAATAACCATGATAAGCAGAAACCTTTAACCGTATTGGTCCGTAAATGCTACGAACAAAAGACCATATCCGACATCGTTTATGGTAATATAAAGGATGAGATAAAACCTCATTCTTTGAAGGCGTTTACAAATATTGCTTATCAGTGTTTAAGTAGAGAAGAAGAACAACGGCCATCAATGACTAAGGTGGTGAAAGTACTTGAAAGTGCACTGCAATTGCAAGTAAGTTGTTTTTTTTGTGTAATTTTTTGTTAAAATCGTTCATGTTTAGTAGTAATAAGAACCATACGTACTTATAATATATCAATGCCTCTAATTTTAGGTATCTAATGTGCCACAACCACCTAGCCTATCTCCTGCAGAACCATCAGCCTCTGCAAATATAAGACCTTTTAGTCATTCGACGCTAATGCAACAAAGGTATGCAGATTAGTTGAATCGCACAATCAGTGGGACAAAAGTAACACATTATATTTTGGTTTGTTTTATTAGTATGTATTAACTTTGTATGGTTACTTTTTAGTTCTCCTTCTGAGCGTTAGCATTCAGCTGGTTCAGTTTCAAGCCACACACCGAATTTGGGTGACCGGCTAGCACCTGAACGTTTAAGAGGACGCAGACCAAGAAAAGTTGTCAGAGCTCTACCGTGAGATTGGTCAGTTTCTCAAAAACTCTATGTCAAAATTCCCGAATGACACGATCTAAATTTATCTTTAAATTTTTTTTTTTTTTTTTTTTTTTTGTGTGGATTTGATAAAACAGGAGCTACAAGAACTTCACTCGGCTCTTGAAGAAGCTATTTGGCCTTTGGGCCCTTAACTTCCTTTTTGCAAAGGTTAGTTGGGGATTGTGGTTATATAGTCTATAATTTGTACTAGTCTGGCAAAAACATGCCAAATGACAAACACGCCCTTATAAATATGTAAAAGACAATTATACGGATGATGTTTCAACATGAATTTTTTTGTG
Organism: Glebionis coronaria; assembly: GCA_025667525.1. Taxonomy (NCBI): domain Eukaryota; kingdom Viridiplantae; phylum Streptophyta; class Magnoliopsida; order Asterales; family Asteraceae; genus Glebionis; species Glebionis coronaria. The sequence goes on along the minus strand of CM046878.1, from coordinate 22,786,388 downwards.
TTTAAAAATTTTTCATGGTGTTTTCGTCATCCTGCATATGTTTAGCCGGAATTGGTATAAATTTAGTTATATACTTATAATTTTCATATAAATTTGATTGACCTTTTAATTTTCGGTTTGGCCAGGATCTACTTCCAAAGAGCCTTGAGAAGTCCATGTATGTTTCTTTCCTTGCTGGATGCTTTCGCTTAGTACGTTTTGGGTTACAGGAAGCTCATGGGTAACTTTGCTATACCCCAGTTTTTTTAAATATATATTTTTTTGTATTTATAATATGGAGTAAAATGTTTTCATTCATTATATCAGCAAAGGACAAGTTTACGTGGTTATTCGAGAAAGGGGCGTTTGTTTTGCTTCCTGACCAAACATGATAAGGTATGTTTCCTCAATCGTATTTTTTTATTTTAAAATTAGGTTCCGATATTGAAAAGATAACATATCCTCTAATATACGTTGACCGGTTTAAAAAATGAAAATGAAGAAAATTTCAGATTAAGAATTTCTTTTGAATCGTTTCATGTGTTGCGATAGATTGAAGATGCGGTCGAAAGCTTAAGTAGGGAAATACTTACCATACAAGCTAAAGGCGATAAAGATGCAGCACAAAAAGCTTCTTGAAAAATATGGTCAAATGACACAACCTTTGACCATTGCTTTGGAAAAATTGACAAAAGTTCAGGTAAATCTCACTTGGTGTAATTTCTCATAGTTGAAGCGTTTTACTCAGTTGAGACGGATGTGGTTAATATTTTGTTTATTACAAAGTCGAGTATGTCAGCTAAAAAAGAGTAGATAATCAAAAGATATTTTGGGTCAATGCAACCCAACCTGGGTACCGAAAAAGTACCCATTTTGACTTGTTAACCAACCTGCCCTTATTCCACATTATTGAATATCATAGCCATATTTTAGTGAACCCCATAAGTCCCTAACGGAAAGTTCTGATTTCTACGACTTGTCAGTTTTTAAGATGCATATATGTCAGGAATTTATATATGACATATATTCTGGTTAAATTTGCAGGTCCCAGTGGATATAGCGCCAGATTTTCCAATTGTTAGCAACTTATTGCAGAACAAGTAAACAGCTTTTATATTCTTTTTTTCATTTTGGATCTGCCAATGGCTTATTTTAGTTTATTCACAAGAACTTGTTGCCTCCCAGTGTTTTGTTGCTGGTATGTAATGTGTTGAGAAATACAAGCTTTTCAATCCGATAATGTGATTGTAAGTTCGGTTTTATACTTGTTTTGTACCTGTAACTGGATGTTATGTTGCTCTTTTGTACAGTTTAAGTACTTGTTTTGAACATGTAACTGGATGTTATGGTATCCTTTTAAATACCCGGTTATGTTATGAATCGTATGATTTTGCTACTATATATACTCATCATATAGTCCCAAAATTGTCACCAACTTTGATCTGTGTATAGGATACGTATACATGCCATCAACACATAACACAACCCCAGTGTCTCTCTTTATCATCTGTAATGGCTTTCCAATGACCGCAGACAGTGTGTCATCAGCTAGGTGGTCTGCAAAATTGTCATAATATGATACATGGTCGAACGTTTTCAATACTTTGACTGCTTTCTTTTGTTCTGTATCGATATTAATTTGTCCATCTTTAAATATCAGTCCTGATGCATGAACCTTGAGATGTTTGAGTTTAAAGTTTGGAGATAGAATTTGTTGATCACCGACCAATTTAACTGCACCAAGGATCTCCCCCAAGAACGTATCCTACAATATTTACATAATTGCTTAAGCCATTTGTGTGAATGTGTGAAAATTGCCACCATTAAGTAACATGTATACATACGCATCCAATTATAAGTAGTTAGATAGATATACCGTATGTCGATATCTATGGTTTGTTTCTTGCAGATGATACATCCTTCTCAGCAAACGCAGGTTGAAACGAGCTTCAGGTGTCGTTTTCTTTAGATCCAACTTGTTTATGAGATGTGAAAAGGCACACATCTTCCGTTGCATACCAAGAGGAATGAGTGTAATATCAAGCATTGATTCACTTTTGCAGCTAAAGGGTCTAAAAACATGGTTAGTTCAGCATACTTGTAGAACATTGAAGATGTTTCCTTTGTCTTTCTTCTTCTTGTAGTCGACATGTCCGCCCACTATGAATACATCCTGCAATTCAATATATAATATACGCAGGTTTCTTTAAGGATTGAATAGTGATGAACTTTATTCCCAAACTACTAAAGCACGTGGATCAACACTAACCTGAATGATAGAAGTAGCATTTGTGTCTGCTAGTATAATCTTTGCTAAAGTTGTTAACGGTCCATTAGTCAAAATTGTAATCTTAGATCCTTTATCAGATTTCACTATGGACTTCCAAACTTCTAGTGCTAGTGGTTGTCTAAGATGTGGGAAGTCGGTAGTCCGAGGAGCTCCAAACTCCACAGAATTTTCTGCTGTATACCTGCAGAAACATCATCACAGAAAAAAATAGAGAGAGAAATGTCAACAAAGTTACTTGTGATGGGACAGTTTGGGTTGTGTTTATCTCAAGCCGGATCCAATTGATCAAATCAGATTGGTTGGAAGACGTCTAAAATCTGTTTTTAGTGTATACAAGGATAAACTATTCTTAATGATATTACGCTGCTGTTTAACCATAACGAGTTGCAAACCTGAACCTGTTTTGGTCCATTTCTGAATAAACATGCGAACGAGAATAAAAAGTTCCTTCTTGGGCTTCTTGGAACATCACGGGCAAGTCCAAAGAGATTGTCAGAATCCAAAAAGCCACCACTACCATGCGGGATAGCCTTCGAGTACTTGCAGTTTCCAACGCTAGGGTCATTCGGGTAAGATTGGTTTAAGCCAAATGAATCCCCTAAACCAACAATAATGTCATCACGACCCATCATATGTAGCAAATCATAGATCACGTCTATTGTTGCTACAGTTGCCCACCCTATTGGAGTTACTAGTATAGCGTGTGATAAAGCGTTGAAAAGAAGTAATGCACACATATGATTCTCATATTCATACACAAGTATTTTATAAATAATTTACAGCATTGGATAATAAAGATCATAGTACCTTAAGATATATTGTCTCCACATGTACTTTGAGGAGATAAAAGAGAGTCAAGAAATCACCCGCACTCGTATCCATATCAAACACAACGCTCTTTCATAATTTTCGCCCTTCAAAGTCTGGTTTATATAGAACTTATTGTAATAAGAAAATTGTGATGTAAAATTGAATCTGCCTCTATTTTGTGGTCGGTTTAGTACCTAGCGTAGGAATTAAGTTCATAAGAAAAATAGCAATATTGGTATGTGCTCCGATTGCAAATAAACTAACTGGAGCCTCAGATATCTTCTCGATTAGTACTTGCTGAGCAGTAGTTTGCTGAAGGGGTGAGTATCTCCTGCTTCCCTAGCGCATAATCAAAGGAAGCCACATTTACTAAGACGTCGGAACTATCATAGCTATTATGAGTTTAAGAAGAGTAAATGTCAAAAAACGACTTTCACTTGTTCGCTACTGATCCCTGAACATCTTTTTCGATGTATAAATCCTTGACTATCTCATTTTGAACAACGAAAGAGTCCTTTTTACCACACACTTTGATGCGTAACCAGTAAAGTCGGTGAAAAAGGTAAGAATTAGCCTACAGTTTTTGGCTTTAAAAAAGGACCAAATACCTGTGGAAGGAAGCTTTTTCGATAGCCAAAGCTTGTATCTTTATACAACCGTCCTCCAGCTCCCACAGGAATAGTCTGTCTGTATCTACAAGGTCCAGCTGTACCACATCCCTGATTATTAATCAACCAAAGCATAGTTATCTAAAAGTTTATAAAGTTTCACGGGGATTGAGCGGACATAATCATGTACCTGGTCAATGATGGGAATATAACCACCAACATTTGGTTGTATAGTGCCATCTTCCAGTATTCCACCCTCACCTCCCACACCAACAACAACATCATCCCGTCCTATCATGTAAAGAATATCATATATCTGATTTACCGAGTGTCCGGCGTCTGACCATGCATTTGTGTTAATGGTTATTCCCTGCAGCGCCATAGTATCCTCAATGAATATATATTGCATTTTATTGTCAGATTACATGCTTTCACGAATATCAAGCAACAAATAAAGTTCTCCAATCAATCTAATTTCTTACGCACATTCAAAAATCAGATTCTCATCTCTTTTATGCAATGTAGATATGAAGTACTGAGCGTCAAGGTTCAGAATCTCTATGATTACTGGTTAGGCAGTTTAGCTTAACGCAAAGTTATTAGTAAAATGTTCAAAATGGCGAAGATTAGGTAAGTTAACTATTTACAACTTGATTATGAGACAAGAGTTTCTATAAGATCAAGGGTATTGCTTATTAGAAACTAAATGTAAATCAGATCCTTATAGAATCTCAGGACCAAAACACTACAAAAAGTACCCAATTTAATAATTAGTGGACTCTTCAAAGTCAAAGGTTGATTAATAATCTATACGGAGTAGGACACAACCACACACATGTCATGCATGTGACACAACCAATTGTAATAACCCTGGTAGTGGTCACTACTGCTGTAATTTTCACGACTAAAGGCTTGTTTGTTTAGTTTATTTATTAAGTTCTATTAAATTAAAAATTTTGTTAAAATAAATTTTGTCTGTTTGTAAGCAGATATATAACTGTTTGTTTTGTGTGCTAAATATAATATCTAAATTAGAAAAATTTACTATTATGTCCTTTTAAATTAAATAAATTAAGAAGTTAGAAGGTAAATATGTAAAATAAAGTTAATAAGTTCTGACTTAATATGAAAAGTATCCTCCTCCTGGCTTTTTCTAGAAAGTCATTAATTAATTTTAAGAACAAAATAAACAAGTTAGTGATGACTTAATTCATATACTTATTTTTCAATTAAGACTCTATAAGGCATTATCAAACACTACATAACTCTACATCCAACTTAATGTAATAAGACAACCGTGGTCATTACTTAAACACAAAAAAACCATAAAAACCACTGACTAGAAACACACCCACACAGACAACAAATTAACCTCACACGACTCGATGGTCTGCACGACTAAGTCTTGCTTTTTTTTCCTATGATACGCGTCCTTATGGGTTAGTGTAACAATGATCGACACGTTTTCATTGTGCCAAATCAATGTTATCGATTAAGGATGGTCTTAAAACAAATTGAGTAATCAAAATCAGGTTTATACATGTAATTGAGAATCATTTTATCAGTAGACAACTTTCAGTTCATGAGTTATGTTATGACATATTATTAAAACTGGAGCGTTTGGCTATAGTTATTGTAGCCGGCTGGCTACAATCCTTTCACCCAAAAAAACACAAGAAATGATTTTGGGACTGATCGACTCACAGAAGGGCTCAAGGACCCACAGATCCAATTGACTGCAATAGAATTGTAGCTAATATATCTCTTTATTAAAACACGCATTTACCCAATTTGACCCATCAGTAAATAAGGGTTGTTTGGTTTTTGTTAATGAACCATCACAAACCATATACCCAATCTTCATTCAAGGACACAATCAAACACAACAAAAAAAACTTACTCACAATTTGAAACCAATTTTATCCTTTTAAAACAATAAGCAAACTTATCAACTAAACATTAAACGCAAGACCGACACAAAATTTATAACAGGGTTTTGCACAAATTTCCTCATATGATTGTTACTTTGTTGGTACTAAAGTTGTTTTACATTAGTAAATTTGATTGTTGCACATGTTGAGAAAAGACTTAGGATGTGTTTAGTTGGAGAAAAATTCCCCACTTTTCTAAAAAAAATTTCATTTGAAAATGGAAAAATAGAAAACTTGTTTAGTTCCATCTTTTTTCCATATTTTTAAAAAATCAAGAAATTTTCATTTTCTAATTTTATATAGAAAATTAGAAAACTTCATATTACACTTTTCTATTTCTTTTCTCAAATAATAAAAAACATATTGGCATATCTTTTTCTAACCCTATTTTACGTTTCCGTCACTTTTTTACGTCTTCATCAGTATTTTTACGTTTTCTTCACTAAATTACATTTTCGTTAGTATTTTTACGTGTTTGACAGTATTTTTACGTTTTCGCCAGCAAACTTAGTTTTCGTCAGTAATTTTACGTTTTTGTCATTAGTTTTTTGTTTTTGTCACTAAGTTAACGTTTTCATCAGTAAACTTACGATTTCGTCAGTAATTTTACGTTTTCGTCACTAAATTTACGTTTTCGTCAGTAAACTTATGTTTTCGTCAGTAAACTTACGTTTTCGTCAGTAAACTTACGCTTTCGCCAGTAAACTCACGTTTTTGTCAGTATACTTACCTTTTCGCCACTAAGCATACTTTTTCGCAAGTAATTTTACGTTTTCGTCAGTAAACTTACGTTTTCGCCAGTAAACTTACGTTTTCATCAGTAAACTTACGTTTTTGCCATTAAACTTACGTTTTGGTCAGTAATTTTACGTTTTTTTCAGTAAACTTACGTTTTCATCAGTAAACTTACGTTTTCGCCAGTAAACTTACATTATCGTCAGTAATTTTACGTTTTTGTCAGTAAATTTACGTTTTTGTCATTATTTTTACGTTTTCATCAGTAAATTTACGTTGTCGTCAGTAACTTACGTTTTTGACAGTAAACTTATGTTTTCGTCAGTAATTTTAAGTTTTCGTCGGTAATTTTAAGTTTTCGGCAGGAATTTTACGTTTTCGATAGTAAACTTACGTTTTCATCAGTAAACTTAGGTTTTCGCTAGTAAACTTACGTTTTCTTCAGTAAACTTACGTTCGTCAGTAATTTTACGTTTTGGTCAATAAATTTACGTTTTTGTCATTATTTTTACGTATTCGTCAGTAAACTTACGTTGTCGTCAGTAAACTTACGTTTTTGACAGTAAACATACGTTTTCGTCAGTAATTTTTAATTTTCGTCAGTAATTTTCAGTTTTCGTGAGGAATTTTACGTTTTCGTGAGGAATTTTACTGACAAAAGTTTAGAATTACTAACGAAAACGTTAAAATAATGACGAAAACATAAAATTACTTATGTAAAGTAAGTTTACTGACGAAAACGTATGTTTACTGATGAAAACGTAAATTTATTGAGGAAAACGTAAATTTACTGACAAGAACGTAAAAATTCTGACGAAAACGTATAAATACTGATGAAAACGTAAAAATACTGGCGAAACCGTAAATATACTGACGAAAACGTAAAAATACTGACGAAAACGTAAATTTACTGACGAAAACGTAAAACTAGTGACGAAAACGTAAAATTACTGACGAAAACGTAAAAATACTGACGAAAACGTAAAATTACTGACGAAAACGTAAAAATACTGACGAAAACGTAAAATTACTGATGAAAACGTAAAAATAATGACGAAAACGTAAAATTACTGACAAAAAAGTAAGTTTACTGACGAAAACGTAAATATACTCAGTAAAACGTAAAATTACTGATGAAAACGTAAGTTTACTGTTGAAAACGTAAGTTTACTGATGAAAACGTAAGTTTACTGATGAAAACGTAAGTTTACTGACGAAAATGTAAAGTTACTGAGTAAAACGTAAATTTACTGACAAAAACTAAAATTTCTGACGTAAACGTAAAAATACTGATGAAAACGTAAAAATAATAATGAAAACATAAAAATACTGACGAAAATGTAAATATACTGACAAAAACGTAAAAATACTGACAAAAATGTAAATTTACTAATTACTGACGAAAACGTAAACGTAAAATTACTGACGATAAAGTAAAATTACTGACGAAAACGTAAAAATAATGACGAAAACGTAAAATTAATGACGAAAACGTAAAAATACTGAGTAAAACGTAAATTTTCTGACATAACTATAAATTTACTAACGAAAACGTAGTATTACTGACGAAAACGTAGTATTACTTACGAAAACGTAAATTACTGACGAAAATGTAAATTTACTAATTACTGACGAAAACGTAAACGTAAAATTACTGACGATAAAGTAAAATTACTGACGAAAACGTAAAAATAATGACGAAAACGTAAAATTAATGACGAAAACGTAAAAATACTGAGTAAAACGTAAATTTTCTGACATAACTATAAATTTACTAACGAAAACGTAGTATTACTGACGAAAACGTAGTATTACTTACGAAAACGTAAATTACTGACGAAAACCTAAACTACTGACGAAAACGTAAAATTACTGACGGAAACGTAAAATTATTGACGATAACGTTAAAATAATGACGAAAACGTAAAATTACTGACAAAAGCGTAAATTTAAGTTTCCTCGGGTAATTTACGTCTTCGTCAGTTTTTTTACGTTTTCCTCAGTTTTTTTTAGATTTCGGCAATTATTCGTTTATCTAGAAATGAAATAAAATTTGGAAAATGAAAATTACAATTTTATATAAACAAGTTTTCAAAATTTTCAACTCTTTTATAGAAAAGAAAACTATTTCCTTCTCTTATTATTTAAAGATAGAAAAATATGAAAAAATTTCCACTAGTCCCGCTTTTTAAAAAAAATATACAATTTGTGCCGTCACACCCGGCTCTCACGAGGGTCTGAGAATTCCTCGTTCCCTCTTGATAGACCAGCGGCGAATTCTAAACTTGTGGGACCCTATCTATTCCATCTCCCTGCAATCGTTCATGCATGACCTATCCATGTTTCATCTACCATGAGTTTATAAAATCAAAGATATAAACAACTAGCTAGAGAGTACTGATGTATGATGCATGCAAGTAGATCTCATAGAAAAAGGTTGCGTAAAAAAAATGAACTGACCTGCAAATCATATTCAGACCGGTTAAGTTTAAGGAGATACAACATAGCAAAGAAATCATCAGTATCAACATCTGTATCTAGTACTATCCGTTGAGGTTCACCAGTTACAAACAACAACAGTGACGTCATCCATAACAATAATAATAGCATCATCGTCTTCATCGTGGAAGGGAAAAAACGGTAGAGAAATATGACGAAATGAGTGACCAGTCTAATTATGAGTGGAGCGGACCAAATCACCAAAATATGTTACACAACGAATCTAGTCCTTTAACTGATGTTGTTTTGAAACGAACCCCATAGTTCAAATAGTTTTAAGACAACAAATGATAAAGAGAAATGACATAGTGGAACAGTTTTTTAGTTATTGCTTGAACGAGGAATGGACCGATATGTGGTTGGTTTTTGGTCTGATCCGGTTTTACAAGGCATAATCTTTGGATTTTCTGTAAGGTCAAATTAGACCGGACTGAGGACCAAATGTAACAAAAAGCATGAATTAAAGACCGGGCTAAAATACGTTCGATTTGATCAGTCCAGTGTTTGGATCCGGTTCGGGCGACGATCAGAAATGCTAACCTTAGTTGCAACTATAATTATAAGTGTAAGCCAAACAAATCTTACCCTTTTTTGTTGTCGCTTTTTCAAAATTCAAAAAGCATCTAAGATTAAAACAGTTGCTCATGTTTCTTGTTGTTTATTCCTGACTCACTTATAAAGCATGAAAAATACATTTCTATCTATTACCTAATTTCTCGTATTTTCAGTTTCTAATTTTATAATATACATAAATAGAATTACAAAATTGAAAAAATCAAAATATAATAAATACCAATGTTGCAAAACAAGGTATACAAGGGCGATTAATCGCCGGTTAATAGCTACAAGACCCTCAACCTTGCCGATTAATAAAAAGGCGATTAATAGCGGTCAACTATGATCAACGATGGTCAAGGGTGGTCAAACTTGCCGAAAACTTGCAAAATTGGCCAAAAATACCAAAACTCACCGTAAACTTATGTTGATCACTTATAATAACTATTTATATGTATGATAAGTTGTATATTAAGAAAGTATTGCTGAAAATGCCTAAAACTCATTAAAAATATTCAAAACTTGCCGAAAATACCAAAAATATACTAAAAATGCCAATCCGATTAATCACCGATTAATCCCGCCTAAAACGATTACAAGTTAAAAGGTAGTCGACCGACCGGCTAGCGATTCGCGATTTTTGCTACCTTGATAAATACATAAAAACTAGAGAATACAAATGATGATTTTGAAACGTTTTAATGGCCTAACCCATGTGTGACATAGGGTGAGGTTTTCAATTCTCAGTAGGTGCAAACAATCTTAAAATGGCCACGCCAACCTAGAGAATACTCGTTAGTAGTGTTTGTGTGAGCAACCGTAGAGGTGGTATATTTTATCACTCGTTTTAATTTCATTGCTTTTGGACGAAGGTTAGTTTTCGCGTTTACTCCATTGTTTATTATTAATTACGTGTTAATCATAATTGCTCAAACTAGATCCATTCCGTTGCGCACTCGTAGTTACATGGTTAACTAGGTATTAAATCCCAACAGTGGCATCACGAGTCATGCTCGTTTGGTGGTTATTGGTTACACGTTTTAAATAAACACGCGAAACCGTATGCATGAAACCTAATTTAGTTATTTGTTTTATTTTTATTTGACAATTAAATTGTGTACTTGTCATTATTTATAAAAAATAACAAGTAATTATTAAAATTAATTGTTAATTAGAAAAATATAATTAAAATTAAAAGGTTAATTAAAATACATAAAATAAAATAAAATAAAAATAATAGTTAATTGTTTTGCCATGATTATGTTATGTGTTATCCGGCTATAAGACTCACTACAATCACGTAATGTGATGCATGGGGCGATTTAGGTATTTGATGAAAACCTAATGAAAGTCTTATGTTTCTTCGTTTGGGGAAGACTCTTCGGGGTCTCGGATTTATGTGTTTATTTAATGTCTTATGTTTGTTGTATTTGTTTTTCTAATTGCATTATTGTTACATGTTTTTCAAAACACCTAAATTACATGCAATATGGATAAATACTTATAGAGAAACATGACATTAAAATTGGTCAATATTTTACAGCATAAATACATGCTCATTGTGACCGGTTATGTGTTACGTGGAAAAGTGTTTTATAAAATAAAATGACCTAAACACTATTGAAACACGCTTTCATGAAAATAAAAACTGGACGCTATGGACTCATGGGATGTACGGGTCACCCACTAGAACAAACTATAAGGCGGGTATAAGCCGGTGCGCACAGTCACACCTAAAGGATATCCGACTATTGCCTTGCGCTGGTCTGGTCATGCGCTTGCTTGCAAGTTCGATTGGAGCTACCGTGAACCATCGTAGATCACTACAGTGTCATTACTAAAAGTTTTTAAAAATCGTGCTTCAAAGTTGTTTACATGCTTCTTTGTACACATGTTTTATCACATTTATGTGTTATACCCTATGTGAAATTTAAGTGTATGCCAGCCAACTAAGAACACGTGCATTTGATTTGGCTTCTCTAGACAGTCCTAAGGGCCTTGTCAAACCCATGGCAAATTTTTCACGATGGTCAGACCCTGTGTGATATTTGCATGTTCTTGCTTGGTTAACTTAACTCGAGTATGCACGGTCAGACCCTGGACCCGAGGCATAAGATGAGACTAAACATGCTCATGACATTACTACCGTTTTACTAGTGTCTTGAACGGTCTCATAAAGTCTAAGAGTTGCATGTTATGCAATTAACGCTCGTCGCTTACCTCTTGCCCCACTTGTTTACATATTGGACAGTCCTTTTGTAATGAGTGGGAGTACAAGATGGATATTAGTCTTAATTAGTAATTAATTGGGTAGTTAATTATATTAAGAATGTAATTATCGAAAATACTAATTGTTTGAACTTTTTAATTGTAGATGACTACCAATGTCGGAAACAATTCGGTACTCAGGAGTTTCTTCGAGAAACACAAACTCATTGGGCCTAACTTCATTAATTGGTACCGCCAGTTGCGCATTATCCTATCAGCTGAAGACAAGGAACAATACTTGGAACATCCAATTCCTGCTGCACCTGTTGCAACTCCTGGTCACCAAGTCCCTCCCGATGCTCTTGCAGCTCATGCTGCTTGGGTCAAAGGGTCAAAGGACATTGCTGCCCTTATGCTCATGACTATGGATTTAAAGATCCAACGAAATCTAACCCATCTCGGAGCATATGACATGTTGCAGGAGCTGAAAACCATGTTTTCTCAGCAAGCAGAACAGGAACTTCTTCAAACTGCGCGTGAATTTCACGCGTGCAAGCTTGAGGAAGGTCAAAATGTAGGCTCATATGTTCTTAAGATGAAGGGCTACAATGAGAACTTGGAGCGTCTTGGTCACCCTGTGACTGTCAGCTATGGAATAAGCCTGATCTTGATAGGCCTTTCCAAGGAATATGACAGTTTCGTTCAAAACTTCCGCATGCATGGCATGGGGAAGACTGTGAATTCGGTGAATGAACTGCATGCCATGCTTAAACAACATGAGCAGACACTTCCGAAGAAGTTTGTTTCACCTGCACTTTATAATGTGCGTGCAGGCAAGGTCCAGAAAAACCAAGGTAGAAAACCGCCTAAGGCTGCGAAGGGGAATTATGGTAATGGAAAGAATAAGCTGGCTTATGCTCCCGAGCACAAACCATCTTATGCTCCCAAGAACCAAAATCCTCCACCACCCAAAAAGGATAATCCTGCTAAGGACGACCCCTGTCACAAATGTGGTCAGATAGGTCATTGGAAACGGAACTGTCCCGAGCACTTAGCCGAGTTGCAGAAAAAGAAGAGGTTGTCTCAAGAAGCCAACACTTCAGGTATTTTCACTATAGAACTATATTCCCTTCCGAGTAATTCTTGGGTATATGACACTGGTTGTGGTACTCACATTTGTAATAATACTCAGGGTCTAAGGGAAAGTAAGAAGTTGAATCCAAGAGCTTTGAATCTGTACATGGGAAATGGTCAACGTGCATGAGTCGAAGCTATTGGAAATTATCATTTATGTCTCCCTAGTGGATTAGTTATTATTTTGAACAATTGTCATTATGCTCCCTCTATCACTAGGGGGATTATTTCAGTTTCTGGTTTGTTTAAAGATGGTTTTGTAAACTGTTTTGATTCGAATAATGCAATTTCAGTTTCTAGGAATAACGTTGTTTATTTTACTGCTACTCCCCGAGGGGATGGCATTTATGAAATTGATATGTCTTGTTCTAAAACCAATGATAGTTCTATGTTTGCTTTTAGCAATAAAAGAGCCAAATTAAATTTGGACTCTACTCTCTTGGGCATTGTCGTCTTGGACACATAAGCAAGAAACGCATGGAGAAGTTGCAACATGATGGACTTCTCACCTCAACTGACATTAAGTCATTTGAAAAGTGTGTCTCTTGTATGTTTGGGAAGATGGCAAGAAAACCCTGTTCACATCAAGTGGAAAGGGCTAAAGATCTACTTGGACTAATACATACTGATGTTCGTGGCCCATTTAGAATCATGTCAAGGAAAGGAGCTAACTACTTTGTCACTTTTACAGACGACTTTAGTCGGTATGGTTATGTTTACCTGTTAAAGCATAAACATGAAGTGTTTGAGATATTTAAAGTGTTTCAAAAGGAAGTAGAAAATCAACTCGGTAAGACCATAAAATCACTACGATCTGATCGTGGAGGTGAATATATGAGTCAAGAGTTTTTGGATCATCTTAAGAAGCATGGGATTATTGCCCATCGAACTCCTCCCTACACACCTCAACATAATGGGGTGTCTGAGAGGAGGAATCGAACACTGCTAGACATGGTTCGATCCATGATGAGTCAAACTACTCTTCCAAAGTCCTTTTGGGATTATGCCCTTGAGTCTGCTGCACGCATACTCAACATGGTTCCAACTAAGAAGGTTGAAAAGACACAGTACGAAGTATGGCATGGGCAAGACCCTAAGTTGTCTTACTTAAGATTCTGGGGTTGTGAAGCTTTGGTTAAACGTGATACGATGACCAAACCTGACAAATTGGAACCCAGATCTATTAAGTGTATCTTTGTAGGATACCCAAAGGAAACGATGGGATATTCCTTCTACTACCCACCTGAGAACAAAGTTATTGTTGCTCGGAATGCTGAGTTCTTTGAGAGTAATCTCTTAGATCAAGAAGCAAGTGGGAGTATGGAAGATCTTGAAATTATTCAAGATGAAGATACAAATCCTTCTGATGACACTGGCTTAGATCATGATGAGGATGATCAAGAAATTGAAGAACCTCAAAGTGATATCAATCCCATTCGTAAGTCCTCTAGGACACGTCGTGCCCCAGATCGAATGTGTTTATACGTCGATGCTGAGGAGCATGAGTTAGGGGATCTTGGAGAACCCGCTAACTATAAAGCTGCATTATTGGATCCTGAATTCGAAAAATGGCTTAATGCGATGAATGTGGAGATGCAATCCATGAAAGATAATGATGTCTGGGTATTAGTTAATCTTCCTCCTAACGGTAGAACCGTTGGTAGCAAGTGGCTATTCAAGAAAAAGTCTGACATGGATGGCAAAGTACACACCTTTAAAGCTCGTCTTGTAGCAAAGGGCTTCACTCAAACCTACGGGGTTGATTATGAAGAGAACTTTTCTCCTGTAGCAGACATTAGAGCTATAAGGATTCTTATAGCCATAGCCGCGTTCTATGACTATGAGATTTGGCAAATGGATGTCAAAACCGCCTTCCTCAATGGACATCTTTCCGAAGAAGTCTATATGGTGCAACCCGAGGGATTTGTCGATCCTAAATATCCTAACCGAGTATGCAAGCTCAAGCGTTCCATTTATGGACTTAAGCAAGCATCTAGGCAATGGAATAAGCGTTTTGATGATGAGATTAAGAAATTCGGTTTCACTCAGAATCAAGATGAGCCATGTGTATATCACAAAGCCAGTGGGAGTAATGTTACTTTCCTAATTCTATATGTTGATGACATATTGCTCATGGGGAACAATATTCCAATGTTGAAAGGGGTAAAATCCTACATTGGAAAATGTTTTGCTATGAAAGATTTAGGAGAAGCTGTATATATTCTTGGAATCAAGATCTACCGAGATAGATCTAGACTGTTAATTGGTTTATGTCAAAGTGCTTACATTGAGAAAATCTTGAAAAGATTTCATATGGAGAATTCCAAGCGTGGAACTATCCCAATGCATGAAAGCCCTAAATTGAGTAAGTCACAATGTGCCGTTTCACCAGCTGAACAGCAGCGCATGCAGAATGTTCCTTATGCCTCAGCTATAGGATCAATTATGTATGCTGTGAGATGTACTCGTCCTGATGTTGCGTTCGCTCTAAACATAACAAGCCGATTTCAACAGAGTACTGGTGAACTTCACTGGACTGCTGTTAAAAATATTCTTAAGTATTTACGGAATACTAAGGATATGTTTCTGGTTTATGGTGGTGACGAAAAACGAGAGCTCAGGGTTTCTTGCTACACTGATGCTGGATATCTGACAGATGTTGATGACCTAAAATCTCAGAATAGATATGTTTTCGTTCTAAATGGAGGTGCTGTTGACTGGAAGAGCACAAAGCAAAGTATTTTTGCAACTTCATCTACAGAAGCTGAGTACATAGCTGCTTTTGATGCAGCTAAAGAGGCTGTTTGGATTCGTAAATTCATTTCTGGGCTTGGTATTATGCCCACAATTGAAGATCCCATTGATATGTATTGTGACAATACTGGAGCCATTACTATAGCTAATGAAAGCGGAGTCACCAAGGGTGCTAGAAATTTCCGCGCAAAAGTTCACTATCTTCGAGAGACCATTGAGATGGATGATGTCAAGATAGCAAAAGTTCATACAGTTGACAATCTAGCTGATCCATTTACGAAGGCGTTAGCATTCCCTAAGCATTCTAAATTGACTCGGGGTATTGGTTTGATACCAGCTAGTAGTCTCATGTAACTCTGTATGTTAATTAGTATTTGGATAATTTGGAATTGTAAGACAGTTTTATTTTCTGATAAATAAAGATACGAGGTATTTGTTATTTCATTCATATAAAATTTGTTATTCTATATTTTCATGTTTAATCCATGAATGATTTAATCATTCTAAATATCCATTGTCGGTTAGCAATATGGGAATATTGTTTACATAAGGCAAATGTGAGTGTTGGATATATTCTGTGAGAATGAGAATTGTTCTAAGCCAAACTCATATGTATTCATAAGGGATGCATAATGGATTCCCCAACTTCAAACATTTACTTTTGGATCCATGTCATGAGTAAGATGTTGAAAATGGTCTGTTAAGTCATCCTTAGACTTGAGATGCAAACAAGTTCTACATGTGTGGATATCACTTTCGTAATTATATGCAAAACGCTGTCCTGAATAAGGTAGTTATAAAAGCTATTTTTCGGAGTGATGTGAAGCAGCATCCACAACACTTGTAGTCAATAAAGGATTTGTTACTCCACTTAGTATGTGCAGAATGATACCATGGCGCCTCTCTAGAATTAATCAGATAATTGTTTGGCCGAACCCAAATGGTAATGCAAGATGAATCTTGGTTACATTTGGTATATCTGAATTGAATTCAATAACGAGAATCTAAATGGTTAAACTATATGGAATGGGTTAGGATCCATATCCATGGTTTAACGGTATCTATAACAAAGGATGGTAAAAGAAAGACATAAATGACCATGCTACTGAGAATGTTCTATGAAACTATAACTCAGACACCTCTAGTTAAATAACGAGTGTGAGCATTGCTAGACGTTTCCGTCGTTGACATTTGTGCAATCAACTCCAACGACCAAGTGGGAGCTGTTAGTTCATGCTCGTTGGAATGAGCCAAATGTGGCTAGAGGTGTGTGAGCCTATTGGGGGCACACACACTAGAACACAAGAATGCGTTTGACATTTCACGTATAAAGCTTCTCAAATCAACCCGTTTGACCCGTTTTGGACATGAATGGTTAAGACATGAATCTATTGAGTTCCTAAAGTCCCTGGCTGGCCAAGAAGGTTCTAGAAAGATAATAAAAGTGTCTACATTCGTTTGTATGCAGAGATAAGGAGAGATAAGGAGTAAAGTGGAGTTGTGATAAGTTAAGGAGTGTTTGGGATAAGGCTTAAAATTCAAGTTTATGCATTATCTCAACTAGGGTTTGAAGGGTATATAAACCCCTCACCCCCTGCTCATAACTCACGACTAAAAACACAAAAACACAGCTATAATCTCTGTTTTCCCATCTCCTTCATTCAAATCAATAAACCTATATTAGGGTTTATAGATATTGAATTACATCTCACAACTAAACACTTGCATTATATTCAATCCAAGGTGGTTTAGTAACTTAGAATCCATTCTAAGTTTGCTAAAACAAAGTCTTAAACGAAGGTTTATAAGCTGTTAAAGGTGAAACAGCTTATTGGAGCTTTTTGGTCTCTGCTGATCGTTCTCGGATAGAACAGGGTTTTCCAGTCGCACAGTGTTGTCAGATATCGGACAACACTGAGATCTGGTTTATTGGACAGTGCAGGATATCAGACAAAACTACAGTTTAGGCTGTGTTAGTTTTTGATCCATTTTGGGCTACGACACTCGGTGTTTGGGTATACGTGAGTTTCGGCTAGCATTACCGGGACGTACTCGTTAGTAGTGTTTGTGTGAGCAACCGTAGAGGTGGTATATTTTATCACTCGTTTTAGTTTCATTGCTTTTGGACGAAGGTTAGTTTTCGCGTTTACTCTATTGTTTATTATTAATTACGTGTTAATCATAATTGCTCAAACTAAATCCATTCCGTTGCGCACTCGTAGTTACATGGTTAACTAGGTATTAAATCCCAACATCCGATGCGTATAGTAAAATGAAAAAGAGGAATGATTAAAAATATTGCGCGTATTAAAGTCTCTTTTTGAGGACTTACAAGATGCATGTTCAGCTTGTGAATCCTATTGCAACAAATTTGAACTCTAAATCTTTTATCAAAACGTAACACAACCTTAATAGTTGTTAAGGTATCTCATTGCATATTAAACAAACTAATTAAAGAAATAGAGAAAGAGTTGTTTCGTAACTTTACATTAAATAAATGGTCATTCTTTACTAACGTGAAAAATTAATGCATGAAAGAAACAAAAAGGATATTCCTCAAATCACTTTTAAGTATTATCTTGTCTTAAATAAAAATAATTAGAGTGGAGGGAGCAGTGGTTGTTAAGTGGGCTGTTAGTTCTTTGGCGCTAGCTCTCCTTTGGCGTACCGTACCGAGCCTCGCGCCAAGGCTAACAGCTCGCGTTAACTTTTTTTTTTTTTTTTTTCTCAGCCGTTGGTTGGGGGTTATTTTTGAAAAAAAAAATTAAATTTTCAGAAATCTAGCCGTTGGGTTTAAAATTTTTATTTTTATTTTTCAAAAAACACATACATTCCCTATATAGTACACCGAGCTCCGAGCCGATCTTGTGGAGCATTTGAGCCGCAATCATTAAATTTATATTTTTTTTATTGTAATGTTTTTTTTATTGTAATGGTTTTTTTATTAATGAAGTTTTTATTTAAGTTAATTTTTGTGAAAAAAAAAAAATTAATTCCGTTGGCACCAGAAATTCTGGTGCCAATGGTTACCTCAGAAATGTGGTGTTAACAGGATTCTGGTGCCAAAAGCGCAGAATCCTACGTGCCGCCTTTGACACCACCTTCTGATACAAACGGCTCTCAGCACTCTTAGTAAAGTTAGAAAGGTTATTCAAAGCAAAGTCAAAGTACAAAAAGGTAATAAAAAAAAATCAAAGATAGGATTTTTATTTTACACTATTTGCAATATTTAATGGAAACTAAACCGCAAAAAACTGTTACTTTTAAAAAATTCATTTAAAAAGTAAATATTATTGAGATTGACGTTACATAAACAAATGACTTGTATGTGCTTGTCACTTTTAATCAGTTAAAACTCGGGTTGATCTGTCCGGTTAAACCAGTTGAATCGTGACCCGATTGAGTGACCGGATGTCGATTTTGACCGAAAACTCGATTAAACTGCCGATTAACCGGTTGAATCGTGACACGATGGCTCGACCGTGTCAATTAAAAAACCCTAGATTTTAAAACATTGCTTTTAACCAAATGTGGAAAAGAACTTATAATATAAAAAGATAACCAGTTGAGTGATAGTGGACTAACCGGACCAGTACTTTAATAAAATGGCCCTAAAACTTTTATTTTTACAATAAAATTTAATCTTATTTGACGAACCATGAGAAACGCCGCCCCCCAATTACAAAGTAGTTCCGCCCTGCCTAAAAGTGAAGTGGGCCGAAATGTCAAAATATACTACGTATTGAGTCATTGTGGTCCTATAACTTGTAATGCTGTATCGAAATGAACCTATAGTTCAAATAGTTTTAAAACAACCCACATCACTCTTCATCAGATGTTGAACTGATCGCACGGCTTTAATTTAACCTTCATATTGTTATTTAGGTTGTGATATTGTTTTGAAATGAACCCTCTAGTTTTGATAGTCTAGGAAAAACCTCTCAAATTTGGTTTGTTGTGTGGAGTCGAATTATGTCGACGTTAACTACGCATGGAGTCATTTCGCCAAATTCGTATTAATTCCCCAACGTAACCATTAATTTTTGTGTTTTCTTATGCAAATTTAGTAAAGCGCCCGAGTTTAACCATGAGAAATAAGTGCCATTACTTTCAAATCATTTGTTTTTACCATTATTTTTTGTTAAAGATATCTTTTCTTCATAAATTAAAGAGTTAATTAAATAGATCATTATTGTCGTTTGTCGAGTTTAACGAAATTGATCACTCCAAAGAAAATCTAACATATCCTTTTTATGTGGTTCTGATTGTATAAGATTTGATCCCTTGACCACTAACTCTATTACGTTGGTTATCTAAAGTTGGTTTAGATGCTGAAAACGACAAAAATCCCGTTATAAGTGTTCCACAAAAGGTCTATGAGGCTTTTTGCGTTGATTATTTTATAAAGTTATAAAACATATTTTTAAGTTTTATATTATTATTATTATTATTATTATTATTTATAGGTTTATTCGCCGCATTTTATGTTTTTTTTATGCTTTTTACATTTGGTATACTCTTTAACGTTCTAGTCGGGTTTTATCCGTTTGAACGTTTTTTCGAGTTTTTGAACTTTTGTACATTTTCATCCGTTTTGTTACTTTTTATATGTTCTCGTCCATCTTTCTACTTTTTCGTATGATCTTTTTATGTTTTTGTACGCTTTTGTCTATTTTTGTTCTTTTTCATACACTTTCATTCTTATTCTTCCGTTTTTAACAATTTTCATACACGGGACTTAAAAAAGCAATAAAAACGTATAAATAAAATTGGTTGAATCATAAATAAAACGCTAAAAAATGTATAATTGCCTCCAGTATAAATAAAACTTAGAAAAAGTTTATGACGTATAAAAACATACATACAAAAGTGTTAAAACGTTCAAGTAAAATTTGTTCCAGTATAAATAAAATGTTAAAAAAATATGTAAAAACAGTATAAATTAATCAGTTCAAGTATTAAAAAGCGTTTAAAGCGTATAAATTAAATTTGTTCAAGTATAATAAAATGTGAAAAGCAAATTGTTTAAAAAAATGAAATAATGGACATGCAACTTAGAGCATTAGGTGTTGTGAAGAGCAAAACGTTTTTCATTTAGGTCTCACGGGGTATCACATCATCGAACACTTCCACTTCTAAAAAATGCATGTTATGACAACTAACACCCTCTCTTCATTTGGGCCCCACCACTACACATTTTATTTTATTTTTCCGTTACTTTTAAACAAATTAAATTTATTTCATAAAAATAAAATTACAATAACAACTAAGAAAAGTAAAAATACAAAAGTTATAAATGTATTTTTGTAAAATTAAAAATACATATTTCAAACAAAATATAAATTTAAACCCGAATTTGAAACTAAACAAAACTCTAAGGATTTAAATGCAAATTCACATTATATTAAAAAAACTTCATCTTCTTTATCAAAACACAACAACCGCTATTCCACCAGATCTGTTTTTCAGACCCAATTTATGAAAAAAAAATCGAAAAAAAAGGAAACAAAGTATTTAAAACCACGTTTAAAAACAAGTGGGGCCCAATTTTTTTGTTTATATTTTCGCTAGTTAACTGGTGAGTTGTTCACTTGGCGAGCCATCCTGGTGTGGTGAAGAGGTTCGACGAGCTACTGACGAGTGCCACTTGGGATTAGCGAATTTCCTACGCTGCCACACCTAATGCTCTTATTACCAACATATTACACCTCGAGGCACGTAGAAATAAAAACATTTAATATAGATAGTAGGATCTCGAGCCAAAACCATATTCGACTAAACCCTTTTACCTTATCACAATTTTTTTAATACTTAAGTTTTTTATTCGATATTACAAACTTACTAATTACACGATGATTATTTTTTCAAAGTTATCGTTGGTAAACCTACATTGCCACCTTATCACAGTTTCATTATTGCATTATTGGTTCATATCGTATTTTTGACATTCTTGGTCGGCAACAATTCTTTTCTGTATCATACAGTTTGGCCTCGTCTTTCCTAAAGGATTCTCCAAAAGACTCTTATTCGATTTATACCAAGCCATATGACTAAAATGAAATATTTGATCCTAAAACATCCATTATTTACGGTCGAGACATAATTGTTTTACAAAACTCCATCGAAGATAGAACCATCTAGCCCTTGGTTTTAATAAGTATTTAATTTTGGAGGGTCAAGCTACTGGATCAAAGTTTAACGAATTAACGATGATCATTTTTTTGGTAACTTTGGTTTTTGAGTTTTATTCATAGAGTTTTACCTTATCATCACATAAATTCAAATCAGGTGAAGTCTTCGTTTTCAGAAGATGATCATGACCAAAGTTGTTAGAGGGCTGGGTACGGTGGCTGGCCGTTCGGCTGGCCACGACGACGCGAGCCGACGGCTGCGCCAACCATACCCTGGGTGACGTCGTCGTGTTTGGGTTGACTACAACTAGCCGACGTCGTGGGCGACGACGCGAGCCCATGGTGCAGCCAACTACACCGTGGCTCGCGCCATGGGGTGGCGTTATGGGTTTTTTTTAATTTTTTTTTTGGCTCTGCCAACTACAATCCTGTCAGCTTCTTCTTCTTCATGAACATGCTTCTTCATGAACATGGTTGTTTTTTTAATAGGGTGAGAAATAAGGGAGAAATATGGGTAGTAGTGGTAGCATGAAAGGCAGAGGAGGGTCGTTGGGTGGGTTGTGGGGTGGCCTGTTTTTGTGACTTGTGATGAGGATGGAATAAATAGGATAGAGAGGCAAGGAGTTGTTTAAATAGGAAGTAATGTTTAAGAAAAAAATGTTTTAAGTTAATTAATAGTAAAAAAAATGGTGGGGCCACGATGACACGAGAATGTTGGTGTTAACCAGGGAGGGGAGTTGTGCCATCGTGGGGAGTTTTGGTGTCGTGGGAGAAAAAGGTGATGTGGCATCACTTTTTGCCCACGACACGAGCTTGATGGCTCGACCGTACCTAGAGCTCTTAGCATTTAGTAAGATTTAACGATATAAGGATTTTGTGTCAAATATACCTTTAATTATTCTCTTCAAGCGAAATTGTCTTGTTTTTGTTACTAAGATCAAATGAAGAAATAGTGAAAAAGAGTCTGTAGAAACTAGAAGGGGGGTTGGATATTTTCTCTTCAATTAGTCACCTAATTTAAATTACTTTGAATTAAGTGTGTATCCAAACTATCTTTTACTTAAAGCTAAGTTGCATAATGATTAGGTTCAATTCAAATGCATTAGCAATGGTAATAGGTAAGTATAATGATAATGACATAAGTAAAGAGTAAGGAAAGAGACAACCTAGTGACAAGACACCAAGATTTATAGTGGTTCGACAACGAGGCTCTATCCTCGTTTCTACTCCACTCATCGAGTACACCTACTCGAGATTTCCACTATATCCGCAAGCTCCCTTCTTGGCGGAGAAAGCCTTACATCGTCGCTTACATTATTTTCTGACACTAAGCTAAATGTCGAGACCTAATCACTAGCTAGGACCAATCTACACAACGTTGCCTACTTCACAATTTAACGACACAAGGCTAGATGTCGGTTTCTAATCTCAAGGTAGAACCAATCTTCACGGCGTTGCCTACTTCACCATTTAACGACACAAGGCTAGATGTCGAATTCTAATCCAAAGGTAGAACCAATTTTCACGACTCTTCACTTTGAAGCTAAGTGAGAACTGTTGATCCCAAAGTCAGATCTTAAACCTTAATAGCTTGTTTAAGGGTTGTGATAGAGAGAAAGAATTCAATCTAACACTAGAGAAACTTTGCAAAGCAAAGTAACTAAACAAGATGCGGAATGTAATGTTTAGCACAAGAACAAATGTGATTCAAACGTTGAACTTTAATATATCAAAGATATACGAATACCCTAAAATGGTATTAGGGTTTACAAAACCTTTAAGTAATATAATGAAAGACAAAATGAGAAAGACTCTCTTTGCATGCTAAACTAGTGAGTCCTTTTATAGCCATAAGGACCCACGTACAAGATCACTACTAACAAACATGGAAAGTATTAAGGAATAATAACTGAAACGCGTAAAAATCTATTCCATGTTTATCTTTGACAGCAGGGCCTTTGACTTCCAGCAGGGGGACCAATCCCCCTGCCTTTGTTATTTAGCAGGGGGAACTTACTCTAGCAGGGGTACGAATAATCAACTAGCAGGGGAAACAAACTAAGCATAGATTTATTCCCAACAATCCTCCCCTAAACTTGTGCTTTCCCCTAAAGACAAGTTTCTGAATAAATACTAGTTGATGAGGATGCTTACAAACTTTCTGGCCAAATCTGACTATGAACCATTCTTACCAGATCATAAGCAACAGGCTTTTTAGCATCTACAATTAGGTTAGCCTGTGCCAGTTTCTTCAAGGTGTCCTGAGAGAAGGGATAATACCTATGATTGAGCAAGTACACACTTACACCTTCCATCACTACCTCATAAACCCCAGAATTGGTAAACAGCTTCCAATACAACAAATCTCCTTTATTCACTGCATCAAATATGGGATCAAATAACTCATGCTCATACATCCTATGCATGCACTCCCAGATTACCCAATCCTTCTCCACACCATCCATGGTAGGAGGTTTTGCAGCAAACGTCTTCTTCAATATTTTCCACAGATCTTCTAAGTCTTCACTATCCAAAATTTGAAACATGACATCTAGACTTAGAAATGTCTGTGCTGTATTGTCAGCTCTTGTAAGCTTCCACCAAGTCCTCCCTTTGTGTTCATAAACAGCATACTCTATGATAGCAAACTTCTTTCCAAGTTCACTAGGTGAGATATCATCATTTTCCTGCAGAATTAGCTGTTTATCAATCTCATCATTTGAAGGCCTTTGAGACTCTTTAGTAACTGTGCCCACTTTTTGCCATTCTCTTGAGTCTCTTTACTGCTCTTTGTACATTAAGTAAAGACTTCTCAAGTACTTCTGGAAAACTTCCACCTGCTTGATGTAATGCCCCTGCTTGTGATGATGCACCTGCTTGGGATGATGCACCTGCTTGTGTAGTTTCTAAAGTTGTCTCTCCAGTTTTTCTTTTCTTTGATTCTCTAGCTTTCTGCAGCATTTCACTTTGTCTCCTAAGATACTCAGCTTCCTCAGGAGTGTTGATAGTCATCCAATCCTCCACATCATACAATTTTAGAACTGGTCTGACTGCTCTTTTTATGGCTTCAAAACTCATATCTCTGAAGTCACCATCCTTCCACTTTCTATGTCTCTTAAGCAGAACTTTGTAGTGTTCAAGTTGCCCTTTCTCTGAAGTTAGATACTTCTCACTCTGAATTTGAATTGCCCTTCTTTCCAGATACTCAGTTTGATATTTATAAACGAGGCAAGTCAACTCATACCTGTCTTCCAAAGGAGCATTTATCAACTCCTTCTCCCATTGATCAAGAAACTCTCCAACATGAGGTACCAAGTCAACTCATACCTGTCTTCCAAAGGAGCATTTATCAACTCCTTCTCCCATTGATCAAGAAACTCTCCAACATGAGGTACCCTGTCATCTAGTTCTCTATGCATAATCTCAACCTGCTTGAGCATGTCTTTGGGCCTCATCTTTTGCATTCTTTGGTCCTGCATAACCATCTCCTCTTGTTGTAGCCTGAGTGCTACTTGTGCATCTTGTGCTTCTTGAGCCCTTAGCTGTTCAGGAGTTAGATGTTTGTATTTTCTCTTGGGCTGTTCCACCATGATTCCTTTTCCTTTGTCTTTTGGATCCACTGCTGGTGCTGCTGTTACTTTAGATGTAGGTTCTTTGATTGTAATTCCCTTCTGAGCTGGTTGCTTTCTGTTCTTTCTGACAAAAGTTTGAGTAATATTCTTTGTAGGGGAATAACTTACAGCAGTGGGATCAGCAATGGCAGGGGAAACATTTGAAGCAGGGGCGTCGTCTGGATTGCCCATGGTGAGAAATGTTTGAGCAATATCTTTGGTTGCACTCCCCTTGTCACTTCCCTTATCAGCACTTCCTTTGTCCATCCCTTTCTGAGTACTTGCTATCTTTCCATGTACCTCACCAGGATATGAATAGTACTCAGTAGACCCTTGTGTATTTGGAACTTCCTCCCCTTTGGAAGCATCCTCATCTGTTGAAAGAATCAGTCTGGGCTTTCTCCTCCCCTCAAGAGTGGCAAGTATGGTTTCCAAGTGAGTGATAACCAGACCTTGCTTTTTGACATCTTGTACCAGTTGTGCATTCTGCCTTTTCAGACTCATACACATTTTCGTCAATTCTAAATTAGTCAAAGGTTTCATACTGCTCTCAATCCTAGAAGGGAATTTCTCCCCCTTTTGGATATCATGGAGTGAGGGAGAGGACTTATTGATGGTGTCACTATCCTGCCTACCCCTTGAGGATGAGACAGTAGTGGCAGCCAAACCCCCAGGTTGCTCCAAACTCTTGGAGACTCTCCTCTCTGCTGCTTGTGAAGATTCACCAGGCAAGGGAGACCCGGCAAACCTGGATTTTGAACGCCTTTCTTGTTGTGGATCAGCAGGGGGTAGGTTCTTGGCAGGGGTATCAGAAGGTTGATGTGTGGCAGTTTGGTTTTTGGCTTCTTCCCTTCTAATTTGGTCCATCATAATTGAAGTGAGTGGAATGTTTTTGCCAGAAAACAAAGGTGATGGTGCAAGTAGTGTGGTGAAGAGTTTGGTGGTGTGTTGGGTTGCTGAAAAATAGTTTTTGTGTTTAATGGGACCATCATCACTCATATTCAGCAGAATTTCTATAAACCTTGGATACATACAAAACTTTGAGGTGCTTGAAACATTTTTAACCATGCCTTTAAAAATCATTTGAGAAAAATAATACTTCCTCCCTGTTGCAAAGCAGATCAGGGCAGAAGCTATCTCACTACCAACCTCATTAAAAGCAGTGGTTTTTGGTGACAAACATTACATAATTGTATGAATCAAATATTTCCAATGAGGGGCAAACTGGCCTTTAGCAAACTTAAATTTTTGATTTTCAGAAAGTTTGTACCCCAATTTAACAAGACCTGCAAAAATTTCAGCCTCAGAAAGGTTGGTAATTCCATCCTCATCATCAAGGAGAAGGTTCTCCCTGATGGAGGCAAGTGTAATGACCTTGGAATGACCATCAACCGTGCTTTGAATTATAACCTCTCCATTCACTGTTTTGGTCATGGCTTTAGACCAGAACTGTTGAATGTGTGAGGTATAGATTCGAGGATTGATGAGAAGGGCCACTCTGAAGTACTAAGACTTTATAAAGGCCACAACATCAGCAAACTCGGCTGGTTCATCATGAAGCAAAGCGATTTGGTTATGATTAGGAGCAATTTTAAGAGTCATGATAAATTTTGAAAATAGTTTGAAGGTTTATAAAGATGAGAGGTAGGTGGGATTAAGTCGAGAGAGAAAGATGGACCTGCTGGTGAAGGGAATTAAGTTTTTATAGGCGAATTGAAGAGCTGTGATTGGACCAAAATTTTCAAATTGAAAAAATATCAAAGATAAATCTTGATAAAAAATTAGTTTATTTGAAATAAAAAGGAAAAGATTACCAATCAGCGAAGAAAGCGCCTTAAATATCTTTTAAAAACAATAAAATATTCCTTAACCAAAAATTAAGCTAGCAGGCCCAACGGCTATGAACAGGGTAACGGTATTGTCGGTCAACGGTCAAACAGGGGAATGTCATGATAGCAGGGGAATGAAAAGATAAAAGCAGGGGAAAACTTTCCTAGGGGTATTGGACTAGTCATAGAGAGACCAATGCTAACTAGCTCTGCCCTAATGCACACACTTGTATACACAAGATAGATACATAGAAACTCAAGAGTCCTCTATTCAGCAATGGTCCCAATACAAAAAGTCAATACATAAGCCCCCCTACACCAGGTTAACCCAAGAAAACATGCATACCCCAGTCACCATTCCAACCTTGTCCTTTACCTATGGTCAGTCAGTCTTGGCAATGTGTGCCACACATCTTTATTTGAACAGCAAGCTGTTTTAATAGAGAAATGTAAGCACACACTACAGTGCCTCAAGGTTTCAGAGTTCTGACAAGATTTGCAGCAAGTCATCATTACCCTGAACCCTCACTCACCAGTGGATATGATCTAAGATCATATATAAGTATCCTAAGGATACCCTGAGTCATAAAGGTGTGACCTAACCTCTCTTGAAACATAGAGTATATACCTGATCCACCAATGAGAATAGTATGCACCATATGAACCTCTGCATTGTTAGTCTAAAACCACATAGAACCACTTTTGTAAAAAGAACACACCCAGCTTAAGAGAAAAATTCTCTTAGCAGGGGAATCTGTGTTAAAAAGCAGTGGAATGAAAGAGATGGAAAAATGAACTAACAGTTATACAACAACAGCAGTGAAGCAACCCTGATCATACATGACAAAATAGACATCAGATTTTAAGGAGTAACCATTCCAATACCTGCAACCAGATACTGAAACCTCCCTACTTCAAAAGCTTTTGTTAAAAGATCAGAAACATTAAGTTCTGTATCAATTTTCTCAGGGACAATCAGTCCTTTTTCAAAACAATCTCTGATAAAGTGATGTCTAATTTCAATGTGTTTAGTCTTGCTATAAAAACAGGGTTCTTTATAATGCAAATAGTGCTGTTGTTGTCAATGAATATCTTGGTTTTAAGAAAGTTATACCCATAATCAAGCAGTTGATTTTGCACCCAAAGAACTTGACCACAGCATGCAACAGCTGCTACATACTCAGCTTCAGTTGTGGATGTTGCCATGATAGTCTGCTTCTTGCATTGCCAAGATATAAGCCTGCTCCCCAAAAATTGGCATCCCCCTGTTGTAGACTTCCTATCATTGTTGTCACCAGCATAATCACTATCTGAATAGGCTATCAGCTCAAATGGTGACTCATTTGGATACCAGAGTCCTAAGGTGGGATGACATTTTAGATACCTAAAAATCCTTTTCACAGCCAATAAGTGACACTCTGTTGGTGACACCTGGTATCTTGCACATAAGCAGACTGCAAACATGATGTCAGGTCTTGAAGCAGTGAGATACATAAGAGACCCAATCATGGACCTGTAATTCCTGACATCTATAGGCTTCCCAGGACCATCCTTACCCCATGGATGATCCTTGTCCATTGGAGTGGACACCTTCTTTCCATCAGACATGCCAAACTTCTTCACAATCTCAGCCACATATTTGTCTTGTGAGATAAATATCCCATATTTCCGCTGCTGAACTTGTAACCCCAAAAAGAAGTTTAGCTCTCCCATGGCACTCATTTGGAATTTATCCTGCATCAATTTGGCAAACTCTTTGCTAAGCATAGAGTTAGTTGATCCAAAAATGATGTCATCCACATAGACTTGCACTAGCAGAAGGTCACCCTTTTGTTTCTTAGTAAACAGGGTCTGATCAATCTTCCCCCTGCTGAATCCATTGTCTAAGAGATATTTAGAGAGAGTACCATACCAGGCTCTGGGAGCTTGGTGAAGTCCATACATGGCCTTTTTCACTTTGTATACTTTGTCAGGATGTTCTGGGTCTTCAAACCCTGGAGGTGCATGACATAGACTTCTTCATCAATGGTTCCATATAGGAAGGCACTTTTCACATCCATCTGGAAAACAGTGATGTCCATGAATGAGGCATAAGCAAGAAATAATCTAATAGCTTCAATTCTTGCTACTGGAGCAAACACCTCTTCATAATCAATTCCTTCTTCTTGAGTATACCCTTGTGCCACTAATCTTGCTTTGTTCCTGACAACTATTCCCCTTTCATCCTTTTTGTTCCTGAGTACCCACTTTGTCCCAATGGGCCTTGCCCATTTGGGACAATCAACCAGAATCCAAACCTCTTGTATGTCAAACTGTAAGAGCTCCTCTTGCATGGCTTCAACCCAGCTTGGGTCATTTAAAGCCTAAAAAATCTTCTTTGGCTCTTCTTGTGACAAAAATGCAGTAAACAGACAACATTGCATGTTGTCATGATTGAACTTCATGGTGATGTTAGCAATGAAGCTGTGCTCCTTTGCTGTATACCTTGTATGTCTGGGGGCTTCAGGATTGCCAATGATCTGAGAGATAGGATGATCCTTATTGATTCTGTAGGTAGGCTGCATGATGACTTCTGTTTCATCTTCTTCCAAATCAGAATTGATGGGGCTATTTTGATTAGGAAAGAAGTCCTCAAAGGAACTTCCAAATGATACAACATGACCTAGAGATGGGTGCTGGTGAGCAGAGTGAAGCTCTGAGTAACTAGGACCTCCACTCTTGATGATTCTGCTTCCACCGCTGGATATAATAGGACCATCATTTATGGGTGTAGATGATGAAATGAGTGTGGATTCTCTTTCTGCATCAGTAGTCTCATTAGCATCATGATCCTTTGTGAAAGAGGAATCAATTGGTCTAGCAGGGGAATCCTGGATTCCACTGCTTTCAGCCATTCCGCTGCCTTCAGCCATAGCAGGGGATGAGATTGGCTGTTCTTTTCCTAGAGAAGAATTATCTTCTTGAACATCAGCTTCAATAGGAAACAATGAGGGTACATTCATGTACCTCAGGGGTGACTTCTCTGCACCAGTTGTATCTTGAGTACCTGAAATGTTAGTGTTCTGCAAAACAACAGGTACATAATTCATAGACTTTGAAAGTACATCTATATCAAAGAACCAGTCAGGACCTGTTTGAACATCTTCAGGTTTGTCTTCAAGAAAGTTCACATGAAGGTTTTCTGTGATTTTGCTTGTCTTCTTGTTGAAGACCCTATATCCCTTGCTGTTTAATGAATAACCCACAAAGTATCCATCATCACCCTTTTCACTAAACTTACCTAGATTGTCAATGGTGTTCAAGATGATCACATGACACCCAAAAGGTCTGAAAAAGTCAATTAAGGGAGGTCTTCCATTAAACAGCTGATAAGGGGTCTTGTTGTGTGCCTTAACAACCAAGGCCCCGTTCTGTACATAACAAGCAGTGGATACAGCTTCAGCCCAAAAGATAACTGGAAGTTTGGAATCAGACAACATAGTTCTTGCAGCTTCAATGAGTGTCCTATTCCTTCTTTCTGCCACTCCATTCTGTTGAGGTGTTCTAGCAATGCTGAATTGCCTCTTGATGCCTTTGTTTATGCAGAAAGAGTCCAGTTTCTGATTTCTGAACTCACCACCATTGTCTGATCTCATGGTAACCACCTTCATGCTTTTTGATTGTTCAATTTGATTGATGAACCCAATGAGTACATCAGCTGTGTCACTCTTCTCAAATAGAAAGAATGTCCATGTGAACCTTGAAAAATCATCAGTAATTACTAAGCAGTACCATTTCTTCATTATGCTTGCCACAGAAGTAGGACCAAATAGATCCATATGTAGTAGTTCCAATGGCTTGGTGGTGGACATACTTATTTTTGATTTACAAGATGCTCTGTGTTGCTTCCCTTTCAGACATGCAGCACAAGTATGTTCATTGGCAAAGGACTTGGAAGGAAGACCATGAACCAGATTATACTTTACTAGTTTGTTCATGTTCTTGAAGTTAAGATGACCAAGTCTTCTATGCCATTTCTTACATTCATCTACTGAAGCTTTGGCAATGAAACATGTTTCGTTGTCTTGGAGAGATATGTCCTTGAGATCAATGGTGTACATATTCTTCTGTCTTGGTGTTCTGAGTACAATAGGAGTGTCTTTTGGCAAGACAAACTCTTTTCCTAACACCAAGCATTCAGTGTCAGTAAACAAGACAAAATTCTTGTTATCAGTCATCTGTGACACACTGAAGAGATTATACTTGAGTTCTTTCACCAAGTACACATTGTCAAAGGTCATCCCATTTGTGACAATAGTTCCTTTTCCTGTTATAGTTCCATGCCCATCTCCAAAAGAAACACCATCATTGTCATGCAGGGGCACAAAGTTAGACAAGTAAGCTTTTTGTCCAGTCATACTTCTTGAGCATCCACTATCCCAATATGCTCTATCATCCCTTGTCTTCTTTGTCACCTGCAAAAAGAAAAACAAATTAGTTTTTCTTGGGGACCCAAGCCATTACAGACTTGGATCTACCTCATGTATCAATGTAGGATAGCTTATCAAAAACTAGAGATACACCATTAGATTGAGTACCCCTTTTGGGTGCCCAAACCCAACGAGCTGAGGCTTTCACAGCTTTTCCCCATCTTCCCATGTTCCTAGAATGCAAAATTTTTCTAGCAGGGGAATCCCTATGCTTAGCAGAGGGAACCCTCCTTTTGTTTTGGCCTCTATTCATGTGTTGGTAAGGTCTAGAGCCAGATCTATATGCAGTATAAGGTGTTGGGGTGGTCACAGAAGTGTTGGGCTTTGTGTGAACATCATTCTCCTTCCTAAGGGCAGGAACAACATATTTATCAGTCACCCTATTTCTCAAGGCAGGGGCAACGTACTTGGCAGGGGAAAAAGATTTTGCCCCTGCATTTAGAAGAATGGTTTTAGGTTGCATATCCTTTAAGGGATTTTCAGCCACCATCTCCATTGGTGCCTTACACTCTTGATAAGTGTGCTCAAAGCTGCCACATGTGAAGCAGGGCTTGGTATTAATCACAAAGTCTTCTCCTAATTGATGAGACTTTTGGTCATTCCAATTTCTTTGATTACCTCTGACATTCCTGTACATACCAGCATATTTAATGGTGGACTTAGGGGACTGTGGCCTTGTCTTAGATTTGGGAGAGATACTCTTAGAACTAGGATTGCTGCCAGAAATTCCTTCTTTT
The DNA here is from genome assembly GCA_025667525.1 of Glebionis coronaria. Lineage (NCBI taxonomy): Eukaryota > Viridiplantae > Streptophyta > Magnoliopsida > Asterales > Asteraceae > Glebionis > Glebionis coronaria. The sequence continues at coordinate 22,754,108 of CM046878.1, read as the reverse complement.
GAAAATCGAACAGGGTTATCAATTTGTTTTAAACCAACCTGTTCCTTTTCAACATCCCTAATAACACTAGTTTTAACTAGAGGCTCTTCTGTGTCAAGATTATTGGGTATATAAGCACTCAAGTCAAACTCAATGTCATCTTGTTTTTCAAAACAAGGGAGACCAATCCAGGATAGGTCTTTTCTAGGAGAAGGAGCATGGATGTTAGCAGGGGGTGGTGGTATGGTAGCATGCGTATTTTTAATCCTAAACCCTGTTTTGTCCCTAGGAGATTGACCAATTTCAACTGCCTTGGTTAAATCTTTTGAAGCTTTTCCAAATTTTTCAACAGTTTCCTCATCTATCTTTTGGTTAGCTTTGAAAATTTCAAGTTCAGCAGTCAATACTTTTATAGATTGGTTATTCTCCTTAGCATCTCTTTCTAGAATCACAATGTGATCCCTATAATCACTTTCTCTTTGCCTATATTCTCTTATGGTGGACTCTAAGTGTTCTAAAGCACGTTTATAATTATCAAGATCATTATCACAATTGATATAGTCAGCTTTTACCTTTCTGATTTGATCATTCAAAGATTCAGTATTTTTTCTACAAGCTTTAGTACAATATGAGTCATCATATACCTCATTGTCAGAGCTGGAACTTGACATGGCCATAAGTGCAAAGTCTTCTTCCTTTTCCTCAGCAATCAAAGCTTGATTTCTTTCCACACTATCTGTCATAGCACTCCAGTCCCATCCACTTGCTCCATCTATCCCCTGCATAGCTACCATGGCCTTAGTACCAGAATCATCATCTCTTGTTTCCTTTCTGTAGCTATTTCCAGTCTTAGGTCCTCTGCATTCCCTGGCAAAATGACCCTTCTTACCATAATTGTAACATTCAACTTTTGTTTTATCAAACCCAGCCACATCAGAGGGATTAATTGGGATCTTCTTCCCATACTTCTTGTAGAACCTATTGGCTCTCATGCTGAGTAGAGCCATATTCCACTTGATATCCATCTCTTCTAACCCTTGCTTACTGATTTGACTTAGATCTTCATGTAACACAGTAGATCCTTGTGGCCCTTGAGATGCTATAAAAGCACAAACAGTATCAAGGCTGAATGTAGCTGGCCTTTCTTCATCATAGGAAGGTCCAGATCTGGTAGCAGGGGAATAAGTAGCAGGGGCTACTTCTATTCCACTGTTCTTGGAGATTCCACTGCTTTGTGATATGAATGCCATGTTAGCAGGGGAATCAGTGAATCCACTTGAGTTGGTGGGAATTGTTCCTTTTGACTTCATCTCATTGACAACAGGTTCAAAAACCTTTAAGTTATTGTATATGTCATCAATGTCTTTTTCGTCCAAGTCGTCCTTATTCTGCCAAATTGCCTTATAGACAAACCATTCTTTCTGGAGGTTGTTAAGAAACCTGGTATTCACCTGCTCTTTTGATACCTCAATATCAAAGAATTCCAATTGGGCCACCATATCTTGAAGCCTATTGTAAATAGCTCCAATTGATTCATCACCAATTGCTTTGAAAGAAGCAAAATCATTCAGCATTTGATTTTTCTTCTTCTTCTTTGTGGCTTCATTTCCTCCAAAGGTTTTGCCTATGGCTTCCCATAGATCCTTAGCTGTTTTGTATTTCCTGAATCTGAGTTGATGTCTATCAGGTAGAGCCAACAGCAATGAGCTGTGAGCCCTGACATCATGCCTTCTCGCTAGTATATCCTTATTACACAGAGCAGCAGATTTCTTCTTGTCCTTACCTTTAGAACTTTCACCTTTTTCTTCATCCTTGCCATCATCCACCACCATTGTTTTGGTGAATTGATCACCAAACTCTATGATCTCCCAAAGAACATAGTGTTCCATTTTCAGGTATTGTTGGATTCTAAATTCCCATAATTCAAAGTTTTCAGGATCCAACATGGGTAGCTTGAGGTTATTGTGGTTGTTGCTGTTTGAGGATGAATCTGAAGACATGTTTGCTATGAGGATTTTGTTCTTGATTTAGACAAAGTTTCTCAACAAGCTCTGATACCACTTGTTGATCCCAAAGTCAGATCTTAAACCTTAATAGCTTGTTTAAGGGTTGTGATAGAGAGAAAGAATTCAATCTAACACTAGAGAAACTTTACAAAGCAAAGTAACTAAACAAGATGCGGAATGTAATGTTTAGCACAAGAACAAATGTGATTCAAACGTTGAACTTTAATATATCAAAGATATACGAATACCCTAAAATGGTATTAGGGTTTACAAAACCTTAAAGTAATATAATGAAAGACAAAATGAGAAAGACTCTCTTTGCATGCTAAACTAGTGAGTCCTTTTATAGCCATAAGGACCCACGTACAAGATCACTACTAACAAACATGGAAAGTATTAAGGAATAATAACTGAAACGCGTAAAAATCTATTCCATGTTTATCTTTGACAGCAGGGCCTTTGACTTCCAGCAGGGGGACCAATCCCCCTGCCTTTGTTATTTAGCAGGGGGAACTTACTCTAGCAGGGGTACGAATAATCAACTAGCAGGGGAAACAAACTAAGCATAGATTTATTCCCAACAAGAACTTCACACAACACAACTACTAATCACTTTCAAGTTTAGTGAGAACTCACAAGACACAACCACATCACTTTATAGTTTAGTGAGAACTACTACACAAATCTATTACAACTCAACTAGACATATCCAAGTACACACATGTAACTTGGATCTACACAACACAAATCCAAGCAAACACATATGCAATGGATGTACACAACAAATCCAAGTATTTACAAATAGCTTGGATGAACACAACTAGTCCAAGTATTTCATAAATACAAATGGATTAACAAAAATAAAAAGGCTAACATGATGAACATGACTAATTCATGGATTCATCTTTGTCACAACACTAGTGAGTGAGTGATCTTCTCATTGGACAAGGTAAAGGAGGGGATCAAGAGGATAATCATATGTAAACATCCTTAACACTTTAAGTGATCATTTACTAATGATTATGCTATAGAAAAGAGAAAGGGGGCTGAGAAAAACGTCCAAGAGGCTTGTTGGAAAAATGAGATTTGAGCCACTATTTATAGAAGACAAAGTCCAACGGCTAGCTGGACGCGGATCCTTATCTAGCCGGCGGTACCTTATCGATAAGGAACCGCCTAGGCTATTTAAGGTACCGCCCAGTAGAGTCCGCTCCCTTTTTTGTCTTTTAGTGGGGTAGGAATATCTGAGGTTTTTTAAACCTTCAAAGGATATTCTTATGGCATATGGAATATGCCATTTTCAAATTTACATTTTCCACTTTAACAAAAAATTTTCTTAAAAAGAAAGTTTATTAAAAAATCTTTTGTCATATTAACAAAAGTAAGTTTTAAGGATAATCATTTTGATGATCACTAAGTATGATTAAGAAAGGTTAGTGATATGATTATTACCTTGATGATAGTGTTAGTTAAATAATTCGTTTTGTGTTTTACACTAAATGTGTTGTATAGTTTGTTGTGATCAAAACTAAGAAAGATTAGTTAACACTAATAATGTTTTTAGGCATCACTTGCATTAACAATCTCCCCCTTTTTTATTACGACAAAATATAAACTCATTTACTTAGAAACACAAAATATCGAATTATTAACGAGTTTATCACTATCATTTCTCCCCCTTTGTCTTAGCAAAAAGGTAAGCACAAGTCTTCGAAGATATCTGGACTTTGCTAGTAGCTCCCCCTTGGTGGTTGCTCCCCCTTGCTTGGGGCACCAAGTGTATGAGCTAAGGTGACATGCTACACAAAGGTTAGTAGAAAGGAAAGAAACACCAATGTATATATGATCACTACCTACTAAGTAACTTGAGAGGGAGAAAGAGAAGAAATCTCAAATTAGAAGCAAGTATTTGCTAAGTATGTCCAAAGAGGTAAATGACAAAATCAAGGTTCAACTGGTGGAATGGAGGTAGAAAGGAAATATCCAACCAATGAAGATGATAAATTTGTCAAGGGATTAAACTTTAGAATTGATGGAATCACCCATAAAAAATTGTAAAGATTAACCACGATCAACTCAAAAGAAAGAGAGAATGATCAAATGAAGAAAACAAACACAACACAAAGATTTCATATTACATAAATATGAAAAAGACAAGAAAAGTAGATAGTCATACACACAATATGAGTATCTAAAGCAAAAGATATGGAAAATAAACCACAAATCATAAGCTAGTCTAATAGTGACAATTTTCTAAGATTGCTTAAAAAATGACTCTAAAACAACTAAAGTTTTACTGACTCCAATGGAGTGTAGCCCTATAGTTGGAAAAATAAGACGACGAAGCATCATTCGAAGTTTTGTCCACGGGAACGAAAACTTTTAGAGGAGGTCGACTGAGGAGGAATTCAAGAAAACTTAACTTCTCATAGACATGAGCAAGTTCAATTTGTTGAAATCGACAACAAGCACACGAGGATCCATGATGCAACATAAATTTGGTTGATAGGGGAAGGCCATCACACCTAGGGTTTGGTGGTGGTGAGGAGATTGGGTAGGTAATGTTTTCACAATGCCTTGTGAGGTTTGGGAAGGTTGAAAGATCATTGAGTTGAGGGGTGTCAAAGGGTTTTGGTGGTGGGGGGAGATTCTCCTTTTCTCCGGTGATTGGGTTAATGGAGTAGGTCTCATACCAATACTTGATTGGAGAGAAGCTGGGATTCTTGGGTGGTTTGGATGAAGAGGGTTCATTTTTCTTGATCCAAATAGGTTTAACCGAGATTTTTGGTTTCTTTGAAAGCTCTGATGAGGAAGCTTTGGGTGAGGAGGTTTGTGACAAAGAAATGTCAAGGTTATGAAAGGGAGAGTTAGGCATTGTTGAGGTGTGAGAATGAAATCTCAAGGTTGGGGTATAAGAAGAAAGTATACAAGGCAAAGGTTTGAAAAACAAATGTAAAGTGTCAAGGAATGTTTAGCCAAATTGAGTAAACATGGAATCTTGACTGGGAATAGGGTGATGAAGGAAGACCAAAAACGAGCCATAAAATGGCTTTCTGTGCGCGGTACCTTATAGGGATCGGCGGTTCCTTATCACTTAAGGAACCGTGCGTTCTTTAAGGAACCGCGTGCAGTGGACTTGAAATCTAGATTTTCCAGGGTTTTGAGAAAAACTAAGACTTTTTCAAAAAATTGCAAATCTTGGAATTTTACCTCTATTAGCACTAAATTTTGCTAGGGTTGCATAAAAGCAACACATTCACCAAGAATGTCTTGACAAAGGGTGACAAAATTTTAGATAACATTTTGAACCAATTTTAGTCAAGTTTTAGAGGTTGTGATAGATTTAGGTTCAATTTTAATTTGGAATTAAAGTTGATTAATGTCCACATAGAGATAGAAGCACATGATGCCAAGTCCATAATTCATTCTCATAAAACATCATGAAAGAGATACATAAGGAAAATAAAGAAAAACAACTAACTAAACTAAAGATAGCTAAAAAGCTAGGTCTTGAGTAGTAATCTTCCTTGGCTTGAAGTTTCTAGAAAACTATTTTTAAAGAAAATCACCATTCATGTCCTAGGAGGAGGCATGTTAAACAAGGTGAGCAAGAAATCTTTCAACCTCATATGAAGTCCCAACATCTCCCTACTAAGGTTTTGAATGATGTAGTTATTGTAGAGGCAACATGGACAATGAGAACCATGAGCTTCTAGGAACCCAAGGAAGTAAGGATCACCCATAAAGAAGGGAAGTGGAACACCCAAAATGGGAGTGTTTGAGGGAGGTGGAGGTGGAGGAGGTATGTTCTCCAAGGGTGAAAAGGGTGAGTTAGGACGGGTAAATGGTGAAGTCACCGTGGTATCTTCAAAGTCATTCGCGATAGGAATGCTTTGGAAGGGTTGGGTAGTCACATCCAAGAGATTACTTGGAGTGAAGGGTGAGGAAAGCTCATTCATCCTAGATTGGAATGAAGAGGAGGTAGAACCATAAGAATGGTTGGTTCCATGGGTTGATGAAGTCTTGCATGGAGCAAGAGGTGGTGAGTTTGATGAAGAAATGAGAATTGGGACAATCTCATTCTTGGGAGTGTGAAAGGGTGAGGAGTTGGGTTTAGCCATTTTAATCTTAATCTTAAGATTGTTCTTTGTGGTGGAGGTTTTGGATGAGTTTGAGCTTCTTGTAGAAACCATGGTTGAGATGAAGGGTTTAAGGTTTAAGGTAGAAGGTTTGATGTGTGAAGAACATGGCTAGCAAGGTGGGTTTAAAAGGGAGAAGGGATGATCCAAACTAGTAATGGGTTTAAAACATTTTATGTGAACAATGAATTTAGCTAACCTAGTTTAGGAAATGTGCAGGGTTTTGCAAAGAATCAAGCAAGGTTTACATAGATTAAGGAAAATAGTGTAAAGTAAAGATTCTGTCGGACACAGTAGCCGGCGGTTCCTTATCTAAGGATGGCGGTTCCTTATCAATAAGGTACCGCAGGTTGATAAGGAACCGCGACCAGTGGTGTTCAAAAATGGCATTTCATCAAATTTTGGTTAGCCCAGATTTTTATCAAAGGATTTTCAAGCCAAAGTTAACTACTGACCAAACTCTAGGAAGCTAACTAACACATAGGATGCGCAAAGCTATGCAAAACATAATCACAATTGCATAGATAATCATTAGGATAATACACAAATAATCCACACAAGTAGAATTTAGTTAATACACATCCAAGATAAAAAAAATGTTCAACATTACATGTTTAGCAACATGTATTCTTTGAAATACTTCAAAGCCTTCACCTTCTCTTCTTGCCCAATCCCTTGATTATATTCCCCAAATACTTGAATCCCTTCCTTGACTCAAACCGATGTTCATGCAATTCACCTCTAGTCCTAAGATTTTCACGGTAGAGATGCTCCATGTTGAGATCTTCCGGTACTTCACTAGAGGAGTAATGAGGTGGGGGAGCTAAGTCTTCAAGTCCATCCACGAATGAGTTTGAGGATGGGTGGGAATTACTCGAAGAGTTGAAGTGAGAACTAGTACCTATGCCATCACCATCACTTGTTGGCATATAGGTGTCCTCATCATCTGTCTCTTGATGATCGGATTTTCGCGAACCTCGATCACTTCTTGGCTTTCTTGCATATACCTCTTGAATAGGCAACATAACCCGATGAACCGGGTGAAAGCGTGAAAGATCGAGGTGGGGAAAGTCATGAGCAACCCTTTTGAAAAGGCGAGTAAGAAGCATAGCATAGGGAAGGTTTGTTTTGGGCTTTGAAAGGGCATAATTTATTCGTCGAGCGATACAGAATGCCAAATTGTACTTGGTGGATGTAAAGATGCAACTCAACATATGCACCATACAAGCCAGGATATAATCTCGGTTTCCACCAAGACAAAAGACATTCTCCCTAAGGATATTTGTCCATTGGACCATAAAATCCTTAAGGTCGCTAGAGAGAACTTCATATCGATTCACATTTCGCACATTTGAATGAAGGCTTCTCACAACGTTTCCATCACGCTCTTTCGAAATGATGTCAAGGATAAACTCTAGATCAATTTCGGTGAGGTCATTTGGAGGTTTATCGTAGGATTCCAAGAGAGCATCAAGTCTCCATTTATCTGTAAAACGACAAGTGCCTTCATATGGCACACCAAGAATTTCACCAAAGTTTTCGAGGGAGTATTGAATCATTTGATCATTCAACACGAAACGAATGAAGATTTCTCCATTGTATTCAAGCATGGAGTAGGTGCTAAAGAATTTAAGAAGAAACAAGGGGTAAATATCTTCTTCTATGTTGAGCAAGCAATCAAACCCCGAAAGCTCAAACATAGATTGGATATAGTCATAACCCGTTATTCCCTCGTCAGTGACCCTACCCTCATGGAAACAACGAGTAGAAAGGGATGGAAAGGAGTTTCGAAGTTGAGTGGAAGCATAGGTTTGGGAAAGGTTTGGCATGTATTGTCTAGTGAATTGATGATCCTTTTGATATTGAGAAGGCATGATTAGTATCTAATATAAACATAAGAATATATTTTTCCAATTACTCATATGAAAAAAAAAACTTAAAACTAAAAAATATGAGAATGTGTTATATCAATTTCTTGACAAACAAAGGATTGAATCCATAACATTCTCATGTTCACAATGTGTCTATTCCATTATTAACCAAGAACATATGATCTATGTTGGATCAACAATGGACTAGAACATTGGTTTTTCAAAACAAGGTTTTTAGGTAAGCATTAACAATGCAACTACCTATTTGTTCATAGGTTCATCTCAATTCCATCTTTTAACCAAAATCATTTAGTCAAAATTCGGATTTGTTCTACAAGTGGGTTTTAGTGAAATCCTAATGAATATGAACCTAAGGAATCATAGTAAAATAACCATGTCAACCAATATTCCTATTAAGGTTCTAATTCAATTTCAATTTTAAAAATCCCCAATTATGAAAGGATGAACCCTAGAACAAAATAGATGAAATTGAAAGAAAGTACTTACAATTAATTGATGTTTGATGAAGGATGAGTGAAACCCACAACTTAAAATCAATTAATTTGAGTTATTGAAGGTTTTTGAAGCTTCAACAATGGTGGAAAAGATGAAAAACGTCGGCTGTGTGTTTTTGGGAGAGAGAAGGTTTGGTTTGAAAAAGGTTATTCAATAAAACTGGCGCTCTGACAAACTTTACTGCCCGCGGTACCTTATCGATAAGGAACCTCGGGTTTGAGCCGCCAGAGTTAAAGAACCGCCTGCAGAGGCTGGTTTTTATCAATGAAATACGCCAAAAATTTTAAAACCAAATTTTCTAAAATACTTAGAAATATATCTTAAAACTTTTAGAATATCATTTGGATCATCATAACACTAAGCAATATGCCTTAATGAAGGATTACGAGTTGAATCGAGATAAAAAGGAACCGAAACGGACAAACGACTACTCGTAGCGAAAAGGCAAAGTGGAGAGATGTCAAGGGAAGTGAATCAAGACTAAGATCAATGCTCAAGGGATTAATGACAATCTTCAAATCATGGAGACAAAGAGCTTGTGTCATATATAGTGGTTTAAGACTATGGGGTCCGTCTCAGGTGGAATCATTAGGAGGTAAGAGGTATTTTTTTATCTATAGTTGATGATTATTCCAAGAGGGTATGGTTTTATGTTCTCAGGTTCAAACACGAAGCATTTGGGAAGTTCAAAGAGTGGAAGAAGTTAGTAGAGAATCAGACTGGGAGGACGGTTAAGAAGCTTAGGACGGATAATGGTCTTGAGTTCTATAACCGGGAGTTTAATCAGCTATGCACTGAGAGTGGGATTGCTAGACATTTGATAGTTTTCGGGACGCCACAGCAGAATGGGTTATCAGAACGGATGAACAGAACTCTCATGGACAAGGTACGCTGTTTATTAATACAGTCTGGATTGCCCAAGACCTTCTGGGCGTAAGCGACATGTACGACCACATATCTTATAAATAGGTCACCATCAACAGCGATTGAGAAGAAAACACCTATGGAGATGTGGTCGGACATCCTAGTGATTATGGGATGTTGAGTGTTTTTTGCTGTGTCGCATACTCACACGTTAAATAAGGTAAGCTCGATTCGAGAGCGGTAAAATGCGTTCTTTTGGGGTATCCTGAAGGTGTGAAGGGGTACAGACTGTATAGGCTTGATAATGAATCACCTAAAATAGTCACAAGCAGGAACGTGGTCTTTAATGAAAGTGTCATGTACAAAGACAGGTTGAAGGATATTGGTGCAGGTAATGATAAGTCTGTTAAGGAATTACAGGTTGAGGTGGAACTGCAGAGGTTAAATAACCATACGCCTGAGGAAGATCAGACACGTCATGAAGAGCAGATAGATCAGGAAGACCAGACAGACCAGGAAGATCAGTCAGATCAGGAAGATGACTATGATGAAGATGCAGGGGTTCAAGAAATTGATCATCCACCAGAACTCACAGATTATCAGTTGGTTCGGGATAGAGAGCCAAGGACAAGAACGAAGTCGACGAGGTTTCGGGATGAGAGTAATATGATTGCTTACGCGTTTGCTGCAGCAGATGAAGAAGATACTCATGAACCAGACATACCAGGAAGCAGTTGCTTGTGAAGCCAATTCTAAGTGGAAAGCTACTATGAAAGAAGAGATGGATTCTCTGAGGAAGAACAAGACCTGGGTGTTAGTAGATCATCCAGCTGGGCAAAAGCTGGTGATTTGCAAATGGCTATTCAAAATAAAGGAAGGGATTAAAGGTGTTCAAAATTCTAGGTACAAGGCAAGGTTGGTGGATTGTGGATTCACACAAAGGCCAGGTATTGAGTACAATGAATTATTTTCGCCAGTAGTTCGACACACATCTATTCGGGTTATACTTGCATTGACTACGTGTAAAGATTATGAGCTGGAGCAGCTTGATGTAAAGACGACATTTTTACATAGAAATCTTGAATAAGTGATCTACATGCGGCAGTCACCGGGATTTGAACAAGGTAACAAGGTATGTTTGTTAAAGAATTCTCTTTATGGTTTGAAGCAGTCACCTAGGCAATGGTACAAGAGGTTCGATGAGTACATGTTGAGCAACGGGTTTAAGCGTAGCAGTTACGATAGCTGCGTATATTACAGATTTTATGCACCAAGGGAGTATATCTATCTATTTTTATATGTAGATGATATGATGATTGCTTGTAAGATTAAGACTGAGATAGCTTCTACCAAGTCTTTGCTTAAAAGGGAGTTTGACATGAAATAGCTCGGGGAAGCAAAGAAGATTCTTGGTATGGAGATCGTCAGGGATCGGAGTCGCAAGATTCTGAGGGTGTCACAATCTGGGTACGTTTCTAAAGTTTTAAACAGGTTTAGAATGGACAACGGGAAGTCGGTTTAGACACCATTTGATGGGCACTTCAAGCTATCGTTGAAGGATTGTCCGGTTAGGGATTGTGATGTTGAAAGAATGAGTAGGGTGTCGTATGCAAATGCGGTTGGAGCTTAATGTACTTGATGGTATGCACGAGGCCAGACATAGCGTATGCAGTAAGTGTAGTTAGCAAATATTTGGCGAATCTGGGTAAACTCCATTGGGAAGCAGTGAAGTGGATTATGAAATATTTGCAGAGCACTGTAAACGTGGCTTTGGTGTATAGGACAAATCGTGGCAACCAACTGGACGTAACAGGTTTTGTTGATTCATACTACGCTAAGGATCCGGATAAAGGTAGGTCTCTCACTTGTTACACATTTTTAGTACAGGGATGTGTTGTAAGCTGGAAAGCAACGTTACAACACTTGGTGGATCTTTCAACTACAGAGGCGGAGTATATGGCCCTTATGGGGGCTGTGAAGGAAGCTATTTGGCTAAGAGGACTCTTGGAAGAGTTGGGCGTGAAGCTCAACACTGTTGCAGTTAATTGTGATAATCAGGGCATGATTCACTTATCGCGGAATCATGTTGTTCATGAAAGGACTAAGCACATCAATGTGCGTTATCACTTTATCAGAGAAGTCTTGGAAGCAAAGATGGTTGAAGTTCTGAAGGTGGGTACTGAACACAATGCCGCGAATGCCTTGACGAAGGTAGTACCTGGACGCAAGTTACAACACTGCTCGGAGTTGCTGAGTGTTGGGATAGGCTAATATAAAGTCTAAGGTGGAAATTGTTATGTTTAGTCTTTATATTTCCTAACTCGTGTCTATGGATAGTGTCGAGTAGCCTAATAATAGCTATGAATAAAGGTCGGTTGGTCCAAGCCCAAACCGACCCGTAGGACTTGTACTAGTCGGTTCCCCCTCACCACTATAAAATGAGGTGAAGGGAAACGAACCAAGATACGTCATTCTTTTAATAACTAATCTGAGTCGATTAGGGATATTACCTTGTGTGTGTCGTTTTCTTTTCTGTCGATACTTGTTGCTTTGGTGTGCTTCTTCGATCATCGATATTCTGCATCTAGTAATTAGGGTTGTAGGTATTAAACCCTACATCGATCATTCATGATGAAGTGGTGTTTTCAAGACTCGTTTCTAGTAGTGCAAAGGCAGGCATGAACGAGATGAAAGTGGTTTTTTTTTGTAATAAAGGCTAGAGTAGTTCTTATTATTTTCAACATTTTTTTTAGCATTTTGGACCTTTTTTCTATTGTCACGTTTGTACTTGTTTGTATAGTATTTTAACCAAGTGTCTTGCTAGCTTTTTGTTCAAGACGTCGGATTTAGCAAAAAACGATAAAAACGTATGCATTAAATCCAATAAATGGAACTACACTAAAATATAAAAAGTTTTAAAAGCTTTTGTTATATGAAAATATTATATGTTTAACTAAATATTTTAATTGTTTTATAAGGATCCTTATAATTTAGGGTCCGTTTAGTTTGAAGTTGAATTTTACTTTAGATGTAAGTTTATAAAATAAGAGGTTTAAGATCGGTTAGGATTTAAATTGAAAAGGTTGAAACTTAATATTAAAAAATCAAAAAAAGAAAGGAAAATGAAGATATATACGCTTGATATGTTTTGTGTAATATAATTTTTTTTGATAGTGACATTTTTTTGCCTTTTCTTAAAACCCACTAAGGAGGTTGAGATTTTAAAATTGGCATCAACCCTGGATTTGAGCCCAACCAAATTACAGTAAACAATAGATTTCAGTTTACTTTCAACTCAAACCTCTCAACCCCATGGACCAAACTAGCCCTTAGTATGTTGTGTAGGGTGTGGACCGTTGACCGTGACAATATTTGAGTTCATGGTAGAAATCGTAATTTTGGTCTTTTGAGTTGTGATGTTGTTTTGAAATGAACCCTCTACTTTAGATGGTATTGAAAGAACCTCTCGAATTACGTTTGTTGTGATTATTGTGGAGTATGAACTCTCTTGGGGGAGTGAATATCAGAACAAGCTTTTACCTGGAGACTCAAATTGGGTCGACGTGGATTACTACACCCGATATAATTTTGCAAATTCGTTTTTATTCACAAACATGACCATTAATTTTGTGTTTACTCGTGCCAAACTTATAAAAATAAGAATTCAGTATAAACTCAGATGGTGAAAATACATATAATAATAGAATTGAAATGCATTGATCATTAAAGAATTAATGAAATTTACTAATAAATTAAATAAAATAATTAAGTAATTAAAATATTATAAAAAGAGTAATTTTTTGAAAAGTCTTCAAATAATATAAAGTATAAAAAAACATCTAATGACTGGTACGTTCCATCTACTTTTTGCATCTAACTAATAAGTGTGAAAACACTTATCCTTTTACAACTTAAAACAATTAAAAACCAAGCCAAAATGTGTATTTAATATCGTAAAAGTCATAATTATGCGTGGTTTGTGTTTTTGTTATGTTTTGGACCAAAATATGAAAAAAGAAGAAAACACGGGCTTTCACGGGCTTTTATCGAAGAAAAAGACAAAATACAAAGTCAAAAGATCAAGAGTGCAAAAAGAACGGAAGTCAAAGGCCTATTCTGAAAATTTATCGAATAAAAAGACTAAAAGACGAAAGTTTAATGAAGTCGAAGAACCAAGTCTAATAAAAGAAGAAAATTAGAAGACAAGTTCATTTTATCTATCGACAAATCCCGAGACAAAGTCGAGAAAGACGGATTAATTAAAGAGGCGAGAAGACAAAGAGAAAGAATGAAGCAACAACAGCATCTTTCCTTCCTCCTATATATAATCTCCTTAAGCTTTCATTTGTGGAGAGTAGATTTTAGTTTATTTTTGTAAGGTAATTAGGAGTAGGTTAATTACTTCCTCTCTCTAAACTTCCTTTAATGTTTTCAAGCTTTTCCTCTTAATCTTGTAATCTTTTAAATCTTAATCTTCATCTTAATTTCAAGTTTTTTATATTAATCTCATTCTTCCTTTCTTGTTTTTAAATCTATTGTTTGGTTTGATTAATCATGTATTTTGTTTAATCTTGTAGCTTAATTGATTATTGAAGTGCTTATTTGATTGTTCTTATGGTTTTCATGTGATTGATGGTTAATGCTTATTGTGCTTATTGAGTGATTTGTGTTTGTCTTATTTTTAATCAAGTGGATTTGGTAGATTAATGTTTTAAAAGTTGATTTTATTGATTTTGTTTATTTAGTGTTTAGAGTTTTTGATTTGTGTCTTGTTAGTTTTTTCTTAAAATTTGTTTAGCTTAAGTTTTGGTTAAGTGCTTATTTGGTTTTTGCTTATTCTTGGATTTTTTCCGAATTACACTTTTAATCATTTTTCCGAATAGTAATACCCTAATTCCGAACTATAGACTTTAATTTTTTCCGAATTATGTTGTATGGACTTAATCCGAATTAGCTTAATTCAAATTATTCCGAATTACTTTGAGTTCCAACATTCCAAATTATAGATTACTTTCTATTCCGACTTATGTTTTTTCTTTGTATTCCGAATTAGACCCTAAATTTGCATTCCGAATTAGTTCAAACTTCAAATTCCGAATTAGGTATTGAAAAAATTATTTCGGATTAGATATACGTTTTGTATTCCGAATTGTATGTTGGATTCAGTATTCCGAATTATGAAGTTTTTTTCCCGAATTAAATGAAAACCCTTTTTTCCCGAATTACTCTTTCATCTAGATTCCGAATTAGATACACATGTGTGGATTCCAAATTATATTTTAAGAAGGGATTCCGGATTACATTAAATGTTCAGATTCCGAATTACGTTTTGCTTTGTTTCCCGAATTGTTTTCAAATCTTAATTTTCCCATTTTTACCAAGCTTTATTTAAATTGTTTTATCTTATTTTAGTTTCAATTTTATTTTACTCAAGTTTTAAATATGTTTAATTTTCTTTATTTTGTCATTTGTTTTATACTTTTAAAATTTTCATTTTTACGTAGAAATAGATAACGACATTTTCTTTTTATCCACCAAGAACAACTGAGTCACACTTTAACCTTTTGTCAATTCGAATCGAGTCGAGAGAAACGAACTTAATAAAAGTCTGTTATTAAAATGGCGCCGCTACCGGCTTTTTTCGTGAAGATTAACGGTTTTTTATGAGAGACGCGTTGGATTTTGGGATCCGTTCACTTTTGAACGTTATTTTTTCGCGTTTAAAATTTTCAAAAAAATCCAAAAAAATTAAAAAAAAATTTCAAAAATCCAAAAAAATTTCAAAAATCCAAAAGCATATAAAAATCGTTAAAAGCATTTCTTTTTCAAAAAGTTTTTCACCAAAAATATTTTCTTTTTACGTTAACTTTATTTCTTCTATTTCTTTGCTATTCTTTTCTTTTGTAGGTGTATGCGTACCCGTTCGCGCAAAATGATATCCATTCAAGCCGCTATCATCGAGCCTCCTGTTGTTAACACAATGGATAACCGTCCAATGATCGAGCTCTTGCAATCACACGTTGAAGGCAATGAAGATGCGATTGTGGTACCGGCTATTGACGCCAACAACTTCGAGCTCAAAACCGGTTTTATTCAAATGGTTTCCGCAACACCTTTCTTGGGCCGCACTCATGATGATCCTCACGATCATATCAAAAGGTTTGTCCACTTAACCAATACCGTGAAATACAATGGGGTCTCACAAGAGGCAATTCGTTTGCTCCTCTTTCCTTTCTCTCTCGAGGGACAAGCCCGGACTTGGCTTGATAAGGAACCACCCCAAAGTATTACAACATGGGCGGACTTAGAAACCAAATTCATCAATTACTTCTTCCACCCTCACGTACTACCGCTTTGCGGAATGACCATTAATTTTGAACAAAAGTACGGTGAGACGTTTAGTGAATCTTAGGATCGCTTTAAGGAACTTTTAAGAAAGTGTCCACAACACGGTTTTACTAAGGTGCATCAAATTAATACTTTTTATAATGGATTAAGTTTGAATGACCAAGATTCACTAAATAGTGCTTCCGGGGGGGGGGGGTAATATTCTTGTTAAATCAATGAATGATGCTTGGGCAATAATAGAAAACAAGGCTAAAGTGCAAACCAAGAGTGTGAGGGCTACAATGGCTAGTGCTAGTGATAGTGAGGTAACTAATCAAATTAAGGAGCTTATTTCAATAGTAAAACAACTTGTTTTAAGAGATAACCATCCCACTCAACATGTGAATGCCCTTAATGTTACTTGTGAAACATGTGGTGGGACACACTCTTATGCTAATTATGATAAGGCTTATGATCAATCTCACGGGGAAGTGTATGCTTACAACAACACGGAGATGGTTTGTTTCAAGCCGAATGTCGATGTTAATCACTTGTCCTATAACTCGGCGATTTACTTGGCTCCACCCGGTTTTCAAAAAGACCACACCCAACCACCCAAAACAACCAAGGGCCACCACGAGCTACTTTTCAACAGAATGCAAATGTGAGGGGCTACAATGCTAATCAATGAACTTATCAAATGAAAAATCAAGGCTTTCCAGACCAAGGTTTCAATCCTCAAGGTTTTCCACCATACAACCAATACCCAAACCAAGGTTTTCAACAACAAGGGTTCAATTTACCTAATCCGCAAATGGACTTAGTTATTCAAAAGCTTTCAGAACAAGACAAGAAAAAAAAAGAAATGCAAGAGTCCACGGATAGGAAATTCGTTCAGATGTTTCAAGCCCTTCGTCCCCAAGGTGCTCTTCTATCAACAACTGAAACAAACCCTAGAGCTAATGTGAGTGCTATTACTACACGCAGTGGAGCAACTATAGTAGGACCTTCTACCCTTCCCCAAGTTACTCCATCTACACCTCCTCCATCCCCATTTATCCCTCCTACTACCACGCCTAACACTAGTTCTCCATTACCCTCTCAACCATCAACATCTCAACCTTCACCTTCTACACCCTCCCCTACTAAGCCCAATATTCCTTACGCTTCTCAGTTAGACAAGTGCAAATTTCTCACTAAAGGGGATGCTCAAGTTACTTCCTATTTAAAGATTATCTCCCAAATGAACTTTAACATTAGTCTTGTTGAAGCACTTGTCCAAATGCCGAAATTTGTCAAAGCATTCAAGGAGTTGCATAGTAAGAAGTAAAAGATGGCTGAATTTGTCAACACCCGCTTAAATGAAAATTATTCTGCAGTCCTTCTCAAAGAACTTTCGGAAAAACTTTGAGATCCCGGTCGTTTTGTGCTACCTTGTTCATTTTCTCAAATCCAAGAATGTACTGCCTTAGCCAATCTCGGAGAAAGTATCAATTTAATGCCATTAAGTGTTTGGAAAAAGTTATCATTACTCGATCTTATACCAACACGTATGACTCTTGAGATAGCAAATTGAACTCTCTCTTACCCCGTTGGTATTGCTGAAGATGTTTTTATTAAAGTTGGTACCTTCACTTTTCCGGTTGATTTTGTTGTTGTTGATTATGAGATGGATCCTCGTATTCCGTTAATACTTGGACGGCCATTCTTGCGAACCCAAAAAGCTTTAGTGGATGTTGCTGAAGGTGAACTAATTCTTAGGGACGGGAATGATCAACAAGTGTTTAAGATGGGGAATATTACAAGCAAATCAAATGGAAAAGAATCGGATAAAATGATTGATGTACTTCAAGACGAGCTTGTTACAACTCCTTTGGAAAGTACAAAGTTTGATGATTTTGTGTTACACGACAATCCTCTTTTCGAGACTTTCTATGATAATCCACTTTTTCAAGACCATATGGACGATCCTAATGATTCTCTTCCCGATTTGGGTGACCCACCAATCTATGATGCTCTACCAATCTATGATGAATATGATGATACTTCTCTTTCCGATTTGGATGCATATAATGACTTTACTTCCGAGTATGAATACATGCCGACTTATGATGACTTTGATGGTGTTGACACTCTTTCAAGTGATTCTTCAAGTGTCGTCTCTTCTAAGGATGATTTTGCTCCTATTTTTGATGAGGATCCTCCACCAACAATGCTTGATGCTACTTTAGAAGATTACTCTTTTGAGGAAGATTTCGCCACCTTTCTTAATACATACTTTCCTAATGAGCATGATTCTCCTCCTTTGGATTTTGATTATGGCCTCTACCCTCCTTCGGATGTTAAGAAACCTGTTTCAAAGGAGAATAAACCAGACGACACAAACATCCGTAGTACTTATGTTTTGATACCTCTCTTTCCACCTTCTTCTGATGAGATTGTGCGTTATATGGCCGAATCTTCTTCAAGGTCTACTGACTGTCAGTATTATTTTCCCCTAAAGGAAAAGGTGTTAGATCCGGGTATCACAGTATTTGAGCCATCTCAGTATCCATCTGATGAAATAAAAGGAAAGACTTTTAGAAAATACAGAGCTATACTTTCACTTCACCATACCTTCTACCACCGTGCTCAATTTTTGCTTAAGGGAACCTCGCCTACTCTACTTTGGCTTGTGATTTTCACCTTAGGCTTGTGCTACTTGTTGGATGAGAACCATGTATTTGACCCTGGCGGATGTTTTTCAAGGTCTTCTATGTGCTTTAAACCATAGTACTCAAGGTCGAGTCAGGCTCGTGACTCGGTGAACAAAAACAAGCGCTTCTCGGGAGGCAACCCGATGATCTATCCTTTTTATCTGTTTTCATAATAAGTGTAGGGGGAGACCCTAGTATGTGTTTGTTGTTGTCTTTCTTATGATGTGCATGGATTCGAGCTTTCAAAGATCCACTTTTGATGACTTTTGACGACCCGTGATTCCGTGTTCCCTTCTTTCTGGTTCTATCCTAAACTTTTGATTCACTATTTTTCATTTATGTTGAAATAGGAATCATTTTAGTTGTTTCTTCCTTAGCAAGATTTAAACAACGTGTACAATGTCCTAAGTGTAGGAAGTTTACTTCCACATGCTTAAATATTGAGGACAATGTTTATACTAAGTGTAGGGGGGACTTCTATCAAAGTTAAGTGGTCTTTTCCATTAATATGGCCTCATTTTAACCGGAAAATTGATTTTTCGACATTTTTCAAAATTTTTCATCTATTTTGGCCTAGTAGTATTTTTCCTTTGTTATTGTTATTTACTTTCAAAATAATTATTAAATAAAATGGTTTTAACGAGTTTAGATGTTTTTGATATATAAGGCCCGTCGTGAATATTTTGACTCAACTCGAGTTTACTTATTTTAGTTTACTCTAGCTAGTATCCTTAACCATATGGACCTTAATTAGTTTATTAGACTAAGCGTCCACGAGTCTCATTCCTTGAGATTTTAAATTGTGGAGAACGAGAGATGATAGAGTTGATAATAAGTTTAAAGGTTAATTCTTCCTTATACGAGTTTTTGTGGCTCTTTCTTCCAGCTTGTATATTTAATTGCTTAATGAATGAGGATTTTTGCGGTTTAGATTCGATATTTTAGCTCTTAACCAACTCTTTTATTTCCTTGTAATTAAAGCATGAACACATTGAGGATGCCAGCGTTATGGACTTCCGACTAAGGTGGCTCATAGCCACTAAGTAGAAGGTATTCAGACCATGGGACCGCAGAATTTGGCCTACTATATATATCATAAATAAAGAATAAGACAAAAACATGACCTCAAAGATCCTTAGGGTGTGGGGCATGTAGCACGAACCATGTCATTAGAGCCTTAGGGTGTATGGCATGGTAAGTGTTGAATAAAAATTAATAAATAATCAATTCCCTCGTTTATGGTTCAAGGAGCCTTAGGGTGTGGATCATAGATGAGGAGCACTTTTACATCTTAAAGAGCCTAAGGGTATATGATGTGAATTTGCTAAACTCCACTTAAAGTCTACATGACTTTAGAGGAAATAATAATAAGTAGTACTACTGGCCAAATTTCGGATCCGAGAATTTATTCACTAAATCGTGTTAAATTATCCTTGATGTGGGCTTACTTTAGTGACAACGTTTTTCAGGACGAGGTTAGGTTCTAGGTGTCAGGTTTACACCGTTTTTGCCTTCATTTTTGGAGTAATAATTATTTAATAAGTCAAATGAGCCTACGGGTGAATGACAATCTTTAAAATCTAGAGATACAACTTAGGAATAATGGAGAAGGAGTATTACACAATTGTCTTATATGAGTGGTTTTAACATGAGAACTTATCGTAAACAATGATCTCTTTTTTAATCTTGGTGTGGGGAACGTGAAACTTGAGGGTGATAAATATTCATGACACAAAATCCCTAATATAAGTCTTAGATTTCTTTACAAGTTTCTTCCTTTAAACATTTTGAAATTTTCTATCTTTTTAGTTGCTATAGTATCATAGTATGTAATAAAGGCCTAGGTGGGTTAATTATGATGGAGAATGTAAATGTTGCTTTGTAACAAATGCATTGCATGAGGTCATTGCAATGGTCAAGTGTAGGGGATTTAATAAGTGTGAAAACACTTATCCTTTTACCACCTAAAACAATTAAAAACCAAGCCAAAACGTGTATTTAATATAGTAAAAGTCAGAATTATGCGTGGTTTGTGTTTTTGTTGTGTTTTAGGACCAAAGTATGAAAAAGGAAGAAACCACGGGCTTTCATGGGCTTTTATCGAAGAAAAAGACAAAAGACGAAGTCAAAAGATCAAGAGTGCAAAAAGAACGGAAGTCAAAAGCTTATTCTGAAGATTTATCGAAGAAAAAGACTAAAAGACGGAAGTTTAATGAAGTCGAAGAACCAAGTCTAATAAAAGAAGAAAATTAGAAGACGAGTTCATTTTATCTATCGAAAAATCCTGAGACAAAGTCGAGAAAGACGGATTAATTAAAAAGATGAGAAGACAAAGAGAAAGAAGGAAGCAACAACACCATCTTTTCTTCCTCCTATAAATAGTCTCCTTAAGCTTTCATTTGTGGAGAGTAGATTTTAGTTTATTTTTGAAAGGTAATTAGGGGTAGGTTAATTACTTTCTCTCTCTAAACTTCCTTTAATGTTTTCAAGTTTTTCATCTTAATCTTGTAATCTTTTGAATCTTAATCTTCATCTTAATTTCAAGTTTTTTATATTAATCTCATTCTTCCTTTCTTATTTTTAAATCTATTGTTTGGTTTGATTAATTATGTATTTTGTTTAATCTTGTTGCTTAAACTGATTATTGAAGTGCTTATTTGATTGTTCTTATGGGTTTCATGTGATTGATGGTTAATGCTTATTGTGCTTATTGAGTGATTTATGTTTGTCTTATTTTTAATCAAGTGGATTTGGTAGATTAATGTTTTAAAAGTTGATTTTATTGATTTTGCTTATTTAGTGTTTAGAGTTTTTGATTTGTGTCTTGTTAGCTTTTTCTCAAAATTTGTTTAGCTTAAGTTTTGGTTAAGTGCTTATTTGGTTTTTGCTTATTCTTGGATTTTATCCAATTACACTTTTAATCATTTTTCCGAATAGTAATACCCTAATTCCGAACTATAGACTTTAATTTTTTCCGAATTATGTTATATAGACTTAATCCGAATTAGCTTAATTCACATTATTCCGAATTACTTTGAGTTCCAACATTCCGAATTATAGATTACTTTCTATTCTGACTTATGTTTTTTCTTTGTATTCCGAATTAGACCCTAAATTTACATTCCGAATTAGTTCAAACTTCAAATTCTGAATTAGGTATTGAAAAAATTATTTCGGATTAGATATAAGTTTTGTATTCCGAATTGTATGTTGGATTCGGTATTCCGAATTATGAAGTTGTTTTTTCGGAATTAAATGCAAGCCCTTTTTCCCGAATTACTCTTTCATCTAGATTCCGAATTAGATACACATGTGTGGATTCCGAATTATATTTTAAGAAGGGATTCCGGATTACATTAAATTTTCAGATTCTGAATTATGTTTTGCTTTGTTTCCCGAATTGTTTTCAAATCTTAATTTTCCCATTTTTACCAAGCTTTATTTAAATTCTATAAATGACGAACACATCATTTCCTTTTCTTTTTATTTACTTAACTGGATATTCCAGTTCACTTTACATTTTACAATCACTTTTTAAAAACATATATCCAAACACACATATTAAACATCATCCTCTTAAGCTTGTCTTCTCCGGCGACACCAACAAATTCCGGTGGAATAACAGCAGGTTCCGGCAAGGATGGATAAAATATATTCCAGATCTACAATCCATCAACAAAGTAACAGGAAAACAAAAAGAATTACAATCTCAATTTAACCATATCTACAACAAGATCCACGAGTTTTTGGTGTTACGATGTACCATTTGTAATGTATACATCAATTTAACATTATTTCATAGTTAAATTAATATTTCCTATTCTAATTTTAGAATGCATTTGGAGACAAAAGTTCCCTAAGGAACATACATGCAAAAAAGAACAAAGGAAGCAATCTCTACCCTCCATTTTTAAACAATCTTAGCCATCCATTTTTAAACATGTTTCACCATCTACCCTCCCCTCAAAAACACATACACATCCACCCACCACTGCCGCCGCACCCCACCACCGCCGCCACACCCCACCACCACCCTGCACCCCACCACCGCCCCTGCACCCCACCACCGTCGTACCCCCACTGCAACACCCTCATCGCACCCACCACCGCCGCACCCCACCACCGCCCTGCACCCCACCACCACCCCGCCCTGCACCCCACCACCGCCGTACCCCCACTTCAACACCCTATACTAGAATCTGGGAATCTGCTCTTTTTAATAACCAGTTTCAAAGAGATGACAACAACACATCATATTGGAAATTGGATGCATGAAAAGTGTTTGATGAAATGCCTAAAAGAGATGGTAACAACATATAAGCATGTTCAAAGAGATGTCAACAACTGAAAATTTAATGTATGAAAAGTGTTTGATGAAATACCCAAAAGAGATGGTAGGGAGTTTGATGCCTAAAAAGTGTATGATGAAATGTCTCAAAGAGATTGTAGCAACATATATTGGTACATGATATATAACTTGTAGCGCTCTATAATGGCTTGTTGCTCGAAATAAATGCTAGAACAAGAATGCTTCAATTGAGACAAATCAAGTTAGAACAAGTGAGATCATGTTGGATCATGCTCGAAATAAATTAACATGTCTTTTGTCATTCATGTATGATATACATAGCATATTCGCTTTTGAATTACATGTGATTTTGCTTGAATCACATGTAATTTTGCTTGAATTACATGTAATTCTGTTGATATTAATTGCCTAGTGACATTGAATCGCCTAGCATTGTTTGAATCTCGTCGTTAACAATCAACATTATCGTATTTTAATCACATGTAATTTTGTTAATATATAATAATGTCATACATGTAAAATATATAAAACAAATTGGTTTTTGAATTATATGTGATTTTTTTAATCACATGTAATTTTGCATGAATTACATGTGATTCAATGATAATTACATGTGATTTTGCTTGCATTACATATGATTCAAGCATTTCGAAACCGTATCATCTTCTAACAAACTCACTGTAAATGAATCACATGTGATTCAAACAAAATTACATGTGATTTAAACAAAATCACATGTTCAGAAGCCAAACTATTATATATATATATATATATATATATATATATATATATATATATATAGAATTTAGATAAAATGGTTTAGGTGCTTAAAGTTGTTAAAATGAGAAGTAATAGAAAATGGGCAAATATCACATTTATTGATTAGTTTTGGTTCGTTTATGATTTTTTAGTTCGTGTACGAGTGTTTTGGAAGTTTTAGTTCGTGTACGAGTAGCTAGTTCACAACTTTTAATATTACTAGTTTTTCGTGTATCAGTTGTGTATCATAATTTATCAAATTTTTTTGTTATATCGAATGCAACATGTGATAATGTATCACTGAATTTACAAATAAATGCTTATTTATGCTAATAATATTTTTTGAAGTAAAACTATGTATCATATGTATCAGCTATAAATTTTTGCGTATCAAATTTTTTAGTGTTTTTATACCAAATTTTATATATAAGATTTATTATTTTATGTTTAATATTAAATAAATCACATGTTAATTGATAAAATCAATGGTTAAGATGACTTTTCATTTTAACAACTTTAAGCTACTACACTACAATAACCTAATATATATATATATATATATATATATATATATATATATATATATATATATATATATATATATATATATATATAGATATATATATATATATATATATATATATATATATATATATATATATATATATATATATATATATATATATATATATATATATATATATATATATATATATATATATATATATATATATATATATATATATATAGGGTGAGGTTATTTTCAGAACTAAATAAATGTACAGAACTGCGAGAACCATCTTTTTACTCTTAAAATGCACATGTATATTCATCGGGTTAGTTCACTAGATAGAAATACATGAATTTTCATTATCGTAGGTCACTAGGAACATTTATCATCGGACCATGCACATGTATTTGTTTTGTATGTATTATAACTATCTTTTCGTTGGATAATATTAAAACACATGTGCACTCTTCATATCGCTCATTATACTCGGATCTATCACCAATAAAATAATTATTAAATGTTAATTTAAACATAATAATGAAAATACATATGCATTGTTAAGAGTATAAAGGTGGTTCTCGCAGTTCTGTACATTTATTTGGTTCTGGAAATAACCTTACACTATATATATATATATATATATATATATATATATAGAGTAGTGTTATTGTGGTAACCAATCTTAAGATAAAAACAATAAGAACCGATCTAGGCCGTTAGATGTACCAAGTTAAATGTGAGTAGATTTTAATTAAATATGTATTAAGAATGGTAGCTTTGTAATTAAACATATTATGAGTGGCATTCTAAGAAGTTGTTTATTTAATGATGGTTGGTGCATCGTCTCGAGTATCTCGCATATATCTTCAATACACATACGAGTGGTGCATCTAACCATTATACGGAGTAATATTATATCGCAATATATATTTTACTATCTTATACTTGTATGCATCATTTTCCACTATTACCTATTATATATTTAATGACACTTATTTAAATATAGCTATATTTATTAAACTCAGCAACAATCAAAACCATATTTTCTTGACAAATTCTGGTGATACATTTGTTGACGGACAAAAAACCAAATGATACGTATTCAAAAAACTACAAAAGCAACTAAAAAAAATACTTAAGTGACACATATTCGAGAAATAAATAACTAATAAAAGGTAACCCAAGTGATACGTATTTAAAAAACATATCTAACAAAATAAAAAAAGGCCTAATTGATACATATAAAAAAAACCACACGAACATAAATAAGACCCGTGCGTATCCGAAAAACTACACAACCAACTATAAAAGACTTAGTGATACGTAAGAAGAAAAAAATACACAATCAACTAAAATTAATCCAAATGATATGTATGTGAAAAATACAAAAATCTAATTTAGCGCAAGTGATACGTATCCGAAAATATACACAAACTAAAATAACCAAAGTGATACGTATCTTAAAAAATACACAACAAAAAGTAAAATAAAATGATACGTATATTTGAATAAAGTAAAAGAAAAATATCTTCCATGATATAAAACATCAACATGTTTACTAAATATATTAAGTACTCGTAAAAATTAATTCAGAATGATACCGATCTAATAAAATGACACATTTATAGTTCAGAATGATACCGACACACATAAAATTATAATATATTCTAGTGACACTTTATTTTTTTGTCACGTCTTTTTTTAGACAAGTATGTCTTTTACACATTTATAATGATACATTCATTTTGTAGTACATTTTTTAGATATGTACTAGCTTTTTGGTACCTTTTTAGTGACACTTTATATTTTTAACAAACTTTTTTTTCAAAACTTGTATAGTCGTTTTTTATACATTTGTAATGGTGCAACTACTATAAAAAGATACCCTTCTTATGTCAAAACTCAATTAAAGATATTCAATTTTTTTTCTTAATTTAAGGTATCGATCTGTTTTCGTGTTGCAATATTGGGAAGTTAACAAATTTAAAGGTTATATATTAACGATCGTTTACTTTATTATTGCATCGTTAGGCATTTTTATTAATGACACTTTATAATAAACTCAAGATTCGTTTTTTTACAGTAACTTTATGTTACATATTTAGTAAAAACAAAAACGTAAAATTTGAAGAAATTTTTGTATAAATATTAGCAATACAAAGTTCCGCATACGAGCACGGAAAAATATATTCACTAAATGTTTCGTATTGAATTCACATAATTTTTAATCTAAATAAAGAACATTGATCATTTTAGTCTAGAAAAAATAAAAAAATAGATATGATGTACAAAAAAGTAAAGATCAATCTTTAATGTTGAGAACAAAAAGATTTGTTGGTTGCCAAATGGTAACACTCGATTTGGAGATAGATGAAATAAAGGCGGCAATTTGTGAACGAAAAAGATAGGAGAGATTTAAAGAATTGGGAGCAGTTATTTTTTTATGAAGTGGAGACTCGCGTATAGTATTATTAAAAGGTATTTTAAATGTCAATATTACCCTTTTGATATTAATATCATTTGTATTTGTATTTGTATTTAATTATTGAAATTTAATGTGTCGATTTTCTATTGGTTCTTATTGTTTTTATTTTAAGGATGGTCACCACATGAACGTAAATCTATATATATATATATATATATATATATATATATATATATATATATATATATATATATATATATATATATATATATATATATATATATATATATATATATATATATATATATATATACATTACATGAATGAGAATACATTTTTTATATATTGACAATTACATGTGATTTAAACAAAATCACATGTGATTCATCTAAAGTGGGTTTATTAGAAGATGTTAAATTTTTGAAATGTTTGAATTACATGTAATTATCATCGAATCATATGTAATTCATGCAAAATTACATGTAATTCAAGCAAAATCACATGTAATTCATACAAAATTTTTTTTTCATTTAATAGACGGTTATTTTCATATACTTATAACGATTTACAGTGTTGAAAATTCTCGCCCAAAAAATTACACGTAATTTTCGTAAATCGCATGTGACATTACAAATTCAAATGTGATTTTTTAAAATAATAAATTCAAACGTGAGTTTTCGAAAATTACATGTAATTTTTCGAGAATCACATGTAATTTTTTATGCGTAAATTTAAAAAAAAAGTTTGCCGAAAGTGTATAGAAGTGCATATCTATAGAAAGATAATTTAATTCCCGTCGCGATGGTATAATTAGTTTTCTGTAACGATTAACGGTTTGAGAGATATTTAAATTTTAAGAAATAGGATAAAAATGGGTTTTTTTAATTAAATTTAAAAAGATTAATATAAACCATTAGATAGAACTTGAATGGATGGTTGAGATTGCTTCCTTTTTTCTTTTTTTTGATGCATGTTCCTTATGGAACTCGCCTCGCACTATTTGAGGTTCGTCATATTTTAGTGTTCAACAAAAAGAAAAATGTTTCATTTTGCACGGTTTCATGGCTTCAAAGTGTTTCAGTCATTGTGTAACAATTTTTCAAGCCTCATTCAAGGCTCTAGTAGCACTAGGTTGTTTTATAATAGTTTGTTCACTGTATCTTCATTATCAGATTTTGTAATCTCTTCAATTCTATATAGGGGTTTAAAAAAAGTTGACCCGGCCCAAACCGGACCCGAACCCAAACCCGAATAATCATATTCGGGTCGGGTCACTCAGGTCCAAAAGTGTATTCGGCTTAATTCGGGTTGACCCGAATTGACCAGAGTTTTAATTAGGCTCGGGTTGAGGTTATATATTTTTACCCTTAACCCGATTTAACACGACCCGACTTGACCCGAACCCGACCAACCCGACTTGACCCAACTAGAATTACACTTTTTACATTGTATTTTTACTTAATTGAGCCAATTTTTACACATTTTCCTTAAACTCGGGTTGACCCAAACCCGAGTTGACCCGACCCGAATTGACCCGACCCGAATTGACCCGAACCCGAGTAACCTGAGTTCTAATTAAGCTCGGGTTCGAGTATGATTTTTTTCTCTCAACCCGAGTTGACCCGACCCGAGTTGACCCGAACCCGACCGAATCAACCCAAATCACACCCCTAATTCTATATATTTATTTTTGCTAAAAAGATGTACACACGCATATTATAATATATATTGCTCACGAAGCACAGAGAAAGAATGGTGACATGGCATGTTGCCTAAGTCGTCGGATCAGCTACACATTCAATCTCAGCCGCATAAATTCAAATTAAGACTAAGTCAAATTGTTAGAGATATACTATTGAAATGTTGTTACCTTAATTTTACACATGTTTATTAAGGCTTTTGAAACATAAAGGGTAGGTGACAACTAGCAATACTACTGGTAACCGATTCCATCCTTTTTGCTATGTTATTGTGTATTTGTTAGTTTACCTATCCAATTTTTTAAATAAACAAGCTTATCTACAAAGTTATCACCTAAGAGTCAGGAAATTAGGTACTTAATTGACACACGTTTTAGACAAATATTTGTTTGAAAAAGGAAAATAAATCATGTGACTCCTTCAAACGAGAACAAAAAGGAAAATTAGGTACTCCTTCAAACTTTGTTTCTATCTAAACGAGAAGAAAAACTTCGAAAAAGTTGTTACATGCAAGACACCATTTGAGTATAAATAGTAATGAATCTTTCCACCAGACTCCATGATAATGTTTCAGCTTTAACTTATTCCGGTACGTGTTCTTATCTTCCATTTCTTTTGTTCTGGCTATTTATAAAGTGTTGGTATGGATGTATAATGGTAATGATTGGTTCGTTTGATCCTATTAATGCATATACAAAATGGTACAGGGACATACATACTTTTGGTTGCTCAAAACTTGCACCAAAGTTTGATTTACCTCATATTTCACCTCTGAGAGTCTTGGCATCATCAATGATACCTTATTGAGGAATTGCGTATAGCAAACCGGCTATCGGGAAATGGATAAATAAGTTAAGCTCGAGTCATTCCAGGGAAAAAAATAATGGATTTGGTTCGTGAATTAATTATTCATTTCCGATTTAAAGATGCTTCATGATCTTTTTAGATGGTTTGTTTATGTTTCACGATTTTGTAAATGAGCAAGACGCCGGGGTAAGTGGAGGGGAGCTAAGAAGTTGTATATTTGATCGGTTTTCTATTCGTTCAATTAATTGTTTTACTTTCACACTTTTGTCTTTGAATCTATCATCATTATACACGATTTTCTTTCCATCATAGTATTATTTTCTATTCGTGAATTAATTATTCATTTCCGATTTAAAGATGCTTCATGATCTTTTTAGATGGTTTGTTTATGTTTCACGATTTTGTAAATGAGCAAAACGCCGGGGTAAGTGGAGGGGAGCTAAGAAGTTGTATATTTGATCGGTTTTCTATTCGTTCAATTAATTGTTTTACTTTCACACTTTTGTCTTTGAGTTGGCCTTCGGTATACTTAATCTGATGCTAAAAAACCGATATTTTGTTACTGTATAATTTTTCCTTGAATATTACGTAGTAGTCTTCTCTTGGTATATTGTTTCATGAGTTTTAAATATACTCGGACACAAAAAACACAAATGCCTGTGAAAGAAATCGGAAAATATAGTTTACCATTATGGCAAAATTTGCAATTTAGTGTTTGGCAATCTATGTTGATGAAGCTTAAAGAATATAACTGGTGACGATTATTAGCAGATTTTTACCAAATGTGGTACTACAAAAAGTTATTAAAGGAATTCATATGAATAAAGGGACGAGGCTGGAGGGTGGAGGCTGGAGGGTGCTCGGCCATCACCAATTGGTCCAAGCAGCCTACTTTTAATGCCAAAAAGCATTTTTCTGATGGCTTTTTTGGTCTAAAATTATGGTAGAACTAATGATATTAGAAAGTGTGTAATGAAATGAAGAATAACAGTAATAGAGAAGTGGGGGCGTGGGGAGTGTTATATGGGGACGTGAGAATTTCAAAGAGTGTCTCGGTAAAAGTTTGTATCTCGAATAAAAAATTATCTGTTTTTAATTTTTTTTTGTTGATAAATAAATAGATATAGCATGTAAGTAACTATAGGTAGTATGTTAAAACTTTTAAATCAATTATGTTACTATTGAAAAGAATTAGAAGAATTAGACCTCTTAATGTATATATTTTATGATCCGTCTCTGTATGAATGGAAATGTGAACCAAAAGATAAAATAACTGATCAATATTTGTTTTTTTACTTTGACATGGAGAATTTTGTTTTATAATTTATCTTACTTTTAAGAGAGAATACATATTTTCTTAATCAAAGTATCAAAATCTTATATCTAACTAATTATTGATTTGCAATGCTAAAGTAACATCTAAATGACATTTTGTTCAAATAGTCGCACAATAAGTATTGCAGTCTAAGGATACATGATAGTGTTCGAAATTGTGCTATAAGTTTCTAAATTGTCATGTAGATTTATGTAGATTTAGTAATCAAATGAGGCTGAATGACTTTATTACTAAATTTAAAAAACACAACAAGTAAACATTAAAGATGCCGACTAAAGCAACCTATACAATGATAAGAGTTCGACAGTAAGAATCATGTTCACCAAATGATTGTCTACTTATTAAGTTTTTCTTATAAAAGAATTAGATGTTTAGGAAATTTTTAATTTATAAATAATTGTCTACCTGTGCAACGCACGGGTATTGTTCTTGTTTATTAAATTGATGAGGTAGGATCAAATGTACTATCTATATTTCCTGCAAAAAAAAACCGGTAATGATTGAGCTTTTTACTTAATGTTTTCATACTTCTTTTACTTTTAATACTTTATTCTAAAATTTATATCTTTATTAATTAATAAATTATTTATATCAACTTTACATGTACACGATTTATAAACTCATGATTTTGTAATACTTGATATTATTTTATAAAACAATATTAAATTTTTAAATAGTTACGTTGCTTATGGAACCACGAGTTTTACGTGATTTTTCATTATTTGATAATATTAATTGATATTTTTTATAAATATTTGTTGTACAAAGGATTTGACATTGTTTAACTGAAATGTTGGCTATGCTTTTCTAGACATTGTGTGTTTAATAACACACAACGACCTTGAAACAATATATGTTTTTGTAATATGTAGATTCCCGTCTATTTATTTTCATCTCACACTGATATTTGACGTCTTGCATCCATTTTGATATTTATATTCATGTTAATAATAATTTACGTAAAACGTAAATTGCATTAATCGACTCTGTTAAGTGTCAAAATAAAAATAGACATTAATTTGTGTTCTTATCTGAATATTTATAATTGTGTGATTTGTTTATTTTTTTTATTTAACATATATGTTTTATTTATAAAATATAAAGTTTAGAAGGTATAAAGTTTAAGAGGATCTTTTGTTTATTTTATAAAGTTATTAATAAATATGAAAAAATATAAGTTTACATTTAAATCCATCTGATTTATTAAAATTCAACAACAAAAGTTTTATTAATTCTTTCATTCTTTAAAAAAAATATTTTCACAAATTTGACACATATATTTTTGTGTATTTTCATCAAATTCCTCCACAAAACTTTTTTTAATTTTGACTAAATTCAATTCAATTTTAACTTTTTTTATAACCAATCACATCACTTGATTTTGGTTATGTGTCAAAATCAAACAATTTGATTGGTACAATTGCTTTTTTTACAACTTTTACTTTTAATTAAAATTTTCAAAGATAATTCTTTTATTATATAAAGAAATATGATCTAGGAAATTTTTTGGAAATAGAATAAACATTTTCTTTTATTTTGTATGGAAAATTGAGAAGATTGCATGCATTAGTACAAGGGGCGGATGCAATTGCATGTAGAAATTAAGGTGGCAACGCTTTCTATGGTTAAACCAAAAAGTGGAAATTTGAGTGTTTTTTTGTTCGTTTTGAACTTTTTTTCACTTTGTGTTTACTCAAAACTCAAATTGTCATTCACTTACACACTAAAACTCAACATTCAACACTTCAAGACCTTATAAAATCCATCATGCACTACTGGAAAAAGTGCAATTAGCATAAAGCGATATACCAACGACCATAAATCCGTTGCTAAAATCATGCAACCAATAAAATTAACAACAAAATGTTAGCAACTTATTCTTAGGAATAGAAATGTCGTGAACTTATTTGTGTAACAATGGCTTTTTACGTTGCTAAATTTGCAACGGATAAAAAAAATCTGATGCTAAATGAGATTAGCATCGGGCTTATTTGTAACGCAGTATGTTGATGAAAGCAAAATTATAGCATGCTTAGCAACGGTGCTCGTCAAAGTTTAGGAGTGATATTCAAGTAACGATACTCGATTTATGATTTTGATTTTATGTTTTTTTTGTCACAAGTTCTTGCTATGTAAAAAATAAATAAATTTTGCCCCCTGACTATGTAGAAAAGATTACAACGATCAAGATATATTCAACCAGCCACCCCTTTTATTCTTTTATTAACTGCCTCAGGCTGTTACTTCAAATGTAACACCTAGGTTTGTGATAGTACTTACAAAAGAAAGGAAACAAAGCAAGAGATCAAAACAGATTGAGCTAAACAACAAGAGAACTGGAACGATTACAAGACTTTTGAGAGAGATAAAATGATAGTCACAGCTATCCAAATGAGCCAAAGAATGGCTTAAATACTAGCTAACATCAAACCTAACAACTTCCACAACTTCACGCACTTCTACCCTCCATCTTTTCTTCACTTGTCAAAGTAAACCCTGCCTATAGAAACTAAATAATAGCAATGAAATATTTATAAAATACATACCTGTACTTACCTTAATTGCAATAATAGTCCCTGAGAGTTGGTTTAGGACTTAATCATTCTTCTTAACACTCCCCCTTAAACCAACTCTGTAAAGATCATATAACCCAAGACCTTCACAAAACTTTTGATGCTCAGTAACACTCAAACCTTTGGTAAAAATATCTACTATGTTGTCAGCAGACTTAACCTTTATAGTACTAACCACTCCAGCAGCAACTTTTTCTCTTAAGAAAAAGAGTTCAATCTCAAAATGCTATTATCACATCTCAAAGGAACAGGTAACAATGAATTAACATTAAGCTCAGTAAGAATTTTCATAATCCACATTACCTCACATGTAACACTATTCATTGCTCTAAACTCTGCTTCAGCAGATGATTTAGACAACATTGACTGTTTCTTACTTTTCCAAGATATCAAACTATTGCCCAGAAAAACACAATATCCAGTCACTGACTTTCTTGTAAGCTTACACTTAGCCCAATCAGAATCCACATATACACCAAGATTAAGATTATCACTCTTATTAAAAGTAATTCCTTTTCCTGGTGAACCTTTTAAGTATCTTAAGACTCTAAATGCAAGTTTCAAGTGTGACTGCATAGGTGCATGCATATACTGACTGAGAACATGAACAACATAACTAATGTTAGGTCTAGTATGAGTGAGATAAATCAACTTGCCAACTAGCTTTTGATAGTTGTTAATACCTTTCAAAGGTTTATCAACATCAACACCCTTATTCTTACTGTTAACACCCTCTTTAACATCTATAGGTGTTCCACATGGCTTACAAGCCAACATACCAAATTCAGTAAGAAGTTTAAACAGTACTTCCTTTGAGTTAAGTAAAGTGAAGTATTAGACTCAAGAACTTCAATACCAAGAAAGTATTTGAGTTTGCCAAGATCTTTAATCAAGAACTTGGAACTCAAAATTTTCTTAAACTTATTAATTTCTTCTATATTATTGCCAGTTACAATAATATCATCAACATACACCAGTAGTACAATAAAAACTCCATCTTTATTTTTAATAAACATAGAAAAATCATTTTTACTTTGTGTAAAATCATTTTCAATTAAAACAGATGTAAGTTTTTCTTCCACTTCCTTGGTGCCTGTTTTAAACAATATAAGGACTTAACCAACTTACAAACTCTTTGATCATTTTTATCAAAGTAACCATCAGGCAAAGTCATATAAACATCTTCTACTAAATCTCCATATAAAAAAGCATTATTTATATCTAATTGGTATAAAGGCCAATTATTATAAACAGCTAAAGTTAAAATGCACCTCACAGTTACAATTTTAACTACAGGAGAGAAAGTTTCATCAAAGTCTATACCTTCCCTTTGGTTATACCCTTTAGCTACAAGTCTAGCTTTGAATCTTTCAATTTCTCCATTAGACTTGTATTTAAACCTGTAAACCCACTTACAACCAATAGGTTTTCTTCCTGCTGGAAGATCAACAAGAATCCAAGTCCCAATTCTGTTTAATGCTTCCATTTCTAAATTCATGGCCATAAGCCATCTTATATCTTTAGAAGCTTCAGAAAAGGTTTTTGGTTCAACAATTTTGTTCAAGCTAGTAGAAAAATTATAATTCTCTTTACTAAGACAAGAGTAATTAACATATTTTTCTATACCATACTTAACACTAGCATTCAGTTTATAATCAGCAAGCTTTATTGGTACAACAACTTTTCTAGATGACCTCCTAGGATTATCCAAATCATATCTGTCTGGGGAACCACCTGGACTTTCAAAAATATTACCAAAATATTGATAATGACTGTCATCACCCTCAGAATCACTAGTATTTTCATCAAGTGTTGCATTATCATCTACATTATTGGTGGCTTATTACTACTTCTTCTAGTTTCACTAGCTTTTTCAGTACCTCCTAGTAATGTATTGTCTATGCCCTCACTATTGTTCTGTACATTATCTCTCTTTTCATCATTGGGATCATATGACATTGACTCATTATCATCCAAGTTAAAAAAGTTTAAACTGTCTTTATTTTCAAAACTCATAACATACTCACTATTTTCAGACCCATTCTTGAAAGGAAACACTGTTTCATAGAACTTAACATCTCTAGAATAGAACACTTTTCTACTCTCAAGGCTATAAAGCTTATAACCTTTTTTGTCACTAGAATATCCAATAAAGACAGACTTTTCAGACCTAGATGAAAACTTGTCATTGTCATTTAAAGCATTTGCAAAACATAGACATCCAAAAGTTTTTAACAAAGAGAGATTTGGTTCATTATCATATACTAATTCATAAGGTGACTTCCCAGACAAGACATAACTTGGAATCCTGTTAATCAAGTAAAAAGCAGTAAGAACACAATCAGTCCACATGTTCAAAGGTAATCCCCCCTGAAACATGAGGGCTCTAGCAACATTTAACAAGTGCCTATGTTTCCTCTCAGCAATACCATTTTGCTGAGGGGTATATGGACAAGAAGTTTAATGAAGTATTCCATTATCTTTACAAAATTTATCCATGTTATTATTGATAAATTCTGTACCATTATCACTTCTAAATATCTTAACCATTTTTCCAAATTGAGTTTTAATCAAATTTACAAAAACAGTTATATTAGAGAATACTTCATCTTTCCCTCTTAATAAAAACAACCAAACAGCTCTACTATAGTCATCAACAACAGTAAGAAAAAATCTAAAGCCTTCTTTACTTTGAACTCTATAAGGACCCCACACATCCAAGTGAATCAACTCACCAACACTTTTGGTTTGATGATCACTTAGAGGAAAGGGTTCTCTAATTTGTTTAGCTTTATGACAAACATCACAAATATTATTCTCAATTTTATTAATTTTAAGTTTGTCTTTTAACAAATGTAAAACCTTATCTGATGGATGACCAAGCCTATTATGTCAAACACACTTAGACAAACAACATTGTGATATATTATTGTTGTAAAACTTCTTACCTGTATTAAGAAAATACAATCCATTTATTTCATTACCAGTCCCCACTAGAGTCTTTAGAACAGAGTCCTGAATGTCACAAAAGTTTTCATCAAAAATGACTCTATATTTACTATCTTTGTTTAGCTTGTGCACAGATAGAAGACTAACTTCATATTCTGGCACAACTAAAACATCATGAATAGAGATTTTATCAGTTAATTTTAAACTGCCTATATGAGTAACAACAGCCTTAGTTCCATTTGGATGACCAACAGTCATATTTAAATGAGACACATTAATCACATTGTACATATTAATAACAGTATAAGTCATATGTTGACTAGCTCCTGAATCAATGATCCAACCCACATACAACTTATAAGTTTTAACATTAGTATTATGATTAAAAAACCTTGAAGTACAAAAACTAAAAGCACAATTTATACTTGCTACATTTGCAGGAATTCTATTAACTCCAGATTTCTTACCAATTAAATCCAGCAATCTTTTAAATTGTTCATCAGTAAAAGAATTAGATGAACAACTATTAGATTGATCTTTTGAACCTGGAGTCACATGATT
This sequence comes from Glebionis coronaria, assembly GCA_025667525.1. Taxonomy (NCBI): domain Eukaryota; kingdom Viridiplantae; phylum Streptophyta; class Magnoliopsida; order Asterales; family Asteraceae; genus Glebionis; species Glebionis coronaria. The sequence goes on along the minus strand of CM046878.1, from coordinate 22,717,780 downwards.
ACTAGCACCTTTGTTATTAGCGTTCCAATTATTATTAGAACCATTATTCTTTTTGAAATTAGGTGGATATCCCACAAGTTCAAAACACCTATCCACAGTATGACCATTCATATTACAATGAGTGCACACCAAATTAGGCCTATTAAGCTTTCTAGCCTGATTATTACTAGTATTCCAATTACTATTAGACCTATTGTTAGGTCTTGAAGCAAAAGTAGTATTCCCAGCCTTTGATGTACTCTGGGATTGTGAACCTCTATGAGATTCATCCCTTGACAGAGTAGCAAAGGCTCCCTTAACATCAGGAAGAGGTTCAGTAGTGAGTATAATACTCCTTATAGGAGCATACACATCATCTAACCCCATGAGAAACTGCATGAGCTTGAGCAGTTGATTATGTTGTTTAAGCAAATAAGCATTCTCACAAACACACTCAGGTAGATTAACTAAAGAGTCATATTGCCTCCACAAGCCATTGAACTTGTGGTAATACTCAGACAGAGTAGAACCAGATTGAGTAAGTGAATGTATTTTATAATGCATATTAAAAATAACAGAACCATCTTGCTTACTATAAGTTTCTTCTAATTCATCCCAAACAGTTTTGGCATCATCAGAAAAAACTTGACCCATATAAACATCTTGTGAAACACAACCAAGAATCCAGTTTAAAACAATAGAGTTACATTTTTCCCATTGATCTTGTAAAAAACCAGCCCTTTCAGGCTTAGGTAAATTTCCATCAATAAAACCAAGTTTATTTTTTGTATGAATAGCCCTTGAAATAGCAGCTCTCCATATTTTATAATTTTCAGTTCCTTCCAATTTAAACCCAATTAAAGGGACACCACTAGTGTCACTACTATGCAAGTAAAGAGGGTCAAACATATCAATATCATTATTGTTTGACCCTCCTCCCTGTTCACTACCCTTGTCCTTTTCAGGAGCCATAACACAAAACCAATCAAGAAGGAAAGCAAGATCACAACAAACAAACTAAATCAGTCAACCACCTTATATCACCACAACAACCAACAACTATCTAAACCCCTCGACACCTAATCCCACTAAAACAATGAAAAAAAAAGAGAGAGCGTGAGACAATACTATCACGCGCAGCAACAACCAAATGCACAAAGATCAAGATGATCTTTAACCAACGCAACGGAAACAAATACCAACACAATAACCTGCAGGATTAGTACAAGAAGCAACAAATAACAGATCAAACTTACCAAGATTTAAAAACCCCAACTTTTGAATTTAGGGTTTTCAATAAAAAACAATAAAAAACCACAATTAATCCACAATTATGTTGATTAACCACTCAGGAAAGCAATATACCCAAAAAGCCCCAAAAATTGAAAAACCCTAATTTTTGGGGAAAACCTAATTGATCAAGAATCTGATCAATTAACACCAAGAATCAATCGATTCACCAAAAATTATAACCAGAAACTCTTTGATTCACAAAAAACCCCAAAATTTTAGAAACCCTAATTTCGAAAACAATCAAGATCTTCGTATCACAGCCAACCTGGCTCTGATACCATGTAGAAAAGATTACAAAGATCAAGATATATTCAACCAACCACCCCTTTTATTCTTTTATTAACTGCCTCAGGCTGTTACTTCATAGTACTTACAAAAGAAAGGAGACAAAGCAAGAGATCAAAACAGAATGATCTAAACAACAAGAGAACTGGAACGACTACAAGACTTTTGAGAGAGATAAAATGATAGTCACAGCTATCCAAATGAGCCAAAGAATGGCTTAAATACTAGCTAACATCAAACCTAACAACTTCCACAACTTCACGCACTTCTACCCTCCATCTTTGCTTCACTTGTCAAAGTAAACCCTGCGTATAGAAACTAAATAATAGCAATGAAATATTTATAAAATACATACCTGTACTTACCTTAATTGCAATAATAGTCCCTGAGAGTTGGTTTAGGACTTAATCATTCTTCTTAACAGACTATTACAATGCAATACAATTAGCAGGTCCTCATGCTTGGGTTTGAATTCGTGGCTTACGCTTGGGTTTGAGCTCGTGGCTTACGCTGAGGCTTGAGCTCGTGTTTAGGATTGGGATTGCACATAGGCTATTGCTTGGGCTATATGTGTAGCCCGATTTATATCCATGTTTTAAACCCAATCCACTAACGCATCTTGACCCAAAATCCTCTATCGACAGTTTATAAACGTCTTGTCGCGATAGGTAGATTTGAAAACTCGTTCATGACATAACGTGGTATATTTTTAATGAAATAAGGCACCGACATATTACTTCAAATCTCATCCACATTGACCAAGGACATGTAGTTTTCTTTTCCAAATCATAGTTTTTTTGGACCGGATGCATATAAAGAATTTAGAGGTTTTAACAAAAACAAAGATGCCATTTGATTTCGCCTTAATTGTTATTTCTTCATCTCTTAAGGCGACGTGGATTTTTTTAATACTTATGACTTATTAGAAAAGACATATATAGCAATTATTTAAGAGTCTGTACGTTGTTATGGGTCTTACAACATGCCTAATCAATAAAAAAGATGTTAGTTCTTGTAGGCTAGCTTATGAATACTTAATGACTACTCTTTACACTACACTTGCTTCATCGTTTTAGCATAAGCATTAAGGTCAAAGTGGCTATGGTTACCACATAAAGAAGTATATTGCATCATTTAATAGTATACTGAAAGCATGATTCTAATGGTTTAGCAAAGTAGTTATGTTATGCACTACAAGAAAACTAGCAACAGGTGATCGGGGTTTCCCTGGCGACAAAATGTCACCAAGAATAACCCCTTTTCCCTGGCGACATTGCTGACGTGGCGATAAAGCAGATTTACTTTTTGGTCAAAGTTTGACTAGGGTTTCCCTGGCGACATGTCGCCAGGGATAATCCGTCTAAAATCAGATACCAAGTGAAAGAGCGCGAAATTTTTCCTCCAAAGTTTCCCTGGCGACATGTCGCCAGGGAAACTTTGTCCCAACTTATCCCTGGCGACATGTCGCCAGGGAAACTTCGTCCATCGTATTTAACAATAATTATGTTTGCTAATAACATGTCAAACTTATCCCTGGCGACATGTTGCCAGGGAAACTTTTGCCATACGTAATTAGTTTCAAAGTTAAGCACAAAATGTGTGGCGGGCTTTTACCCGCCAAATCCCAAAAGTTTCCCTGGTGACATGTCGCCAGGGAAACTCCCTGTCATATATATAATTAGTTTTTACTTGTTATGAAAAATTATTAATTATTCCATATAATTATTATTTTAACTATCGATCCGATGTTATTTTATTTTTGCGACGTTTATATAATAAAAATGAGACATTTATAAAACAAATATTTATTTATTCCAAATAATTATTATTTTAACTATCGATCCGATGTTATTTTATTTTTGCGACGTTTATATAATAAATATGAGACATTTATAAAACAAACATTTATTTATTCATAATATTATACATAGCCCTTGTGGAATCAAATGGAAAACTTACAAACAGACATTACTAATCAACTTAAAGTTCGTGAAGTAGTGCAGCCGATTACTACGCAACGCTAAGATTTCCCATTTCATTTAAAAGCTCATGAAGTATTGCAGCCGATTGACATGCGTGGTCTTCAGGATGCCTTTACATTTCTAGTTTTGCCTCTAACATATTTATCTTTAGATCTTTGATCTTGCAATTTGAGCACTCAGTGGTTGTAGATTCAGAAGATCCTGTAGAAGAACTTGGATGTATTGAACGCCTTGAAGGAGAACCTTGAGGTGAAGATCCAGAGGAAGATCTTATACGGAGTTGGAGATCTAGATCATCCTTCCATATAAAATTTCCACATCCATAATCTTGTTTTTTTGGCTGTTACAAAATAAAAAAAATGACATGACATGTTATTTTAAAAATCACACATATTACATAAATAAAAATACTTTAGATTGTTTACCTTCGAAAGAGGACATGCATAATAAAGTTTACCAAAGCTATGGTGTTGATGTGACTGTCTCAACACTATATATCTATTTCCACATGTACACTTATAAGCTTCAAGGGGATCCATCTACTACCAAATCGGGTGGTGGTGGTGGTGAGTTTGGTAGGAGATGATAAGTGTGTATGTGTGTGTGTGATCTGCTGATGATAAGTGTGTGTGAATCCTTTTATGGTCAAAAAGTAAGGGAAATGGTTAACATTTTCCCGCCAATGTTTTCCCGCCAATAGTTTGTTATGGTTATACGTTCGATGTTCAATAGATGAGTAGGTTTGTTATGGTTATACGTTCGATGTTCAATGAATGAGTCGACATGTCTTGGTTACACGTTAGATGTTCAATAAATGAGTCGGCATGTCTTGGTTACACGTTAGATGTTCATTGGATGAGTCGGTATGCATTTGTTAAACGTTAGATGTTCAATGGATGAGTCGGTATGTGTTTGTTAAACGTTAGATGTTCAATGGATGAGTCGGTATGTGTTGGTTATACGTTAGATGTTCAATGGACGAATCGACATGTGTTGGTTACACGTTAGATGTTCAATGGATGAGTCGACATGTCTTGGTTACACGTTAGATGTTCAATAAATGAGTCGGCATGTCTTGGTTACACGTTAGATGTTTAATGGATGAGTCGGTATGCATTTGTTAAACGTTAGATGTTCAATGGATGAGTCGGTATGTGTTGGTTACACGTTAGATGTTCAATGGACGACTCGACATGTGTTGGTTACACGTTAGATGTTCAATGGATGAGTCGACATGTCTTGGTAACATGTTAGATGTTCAATAAATGAGTCGGCATGTCTTGGTTACACGTTAGATGTTCATTGGATGAGTAGACATGTCTTGGTTACACGTTAGATGTTCAATAGATGAGTCGGTATGCATTTGTTAAACGTTAGATGTTCAATGGATGAGTCGGCATGTCTTGGTTACACGTTAGATGTTCAATGGATGAGTCAGTATGCATTTGTTAAACGTTAGATGTTCAATGGATGAGTCGGTATGTGTTGGTTACACGTTTGATGTTCAATGGACAACTCGACATGTGTTGGTTACACGTTAGATGTTCAATGGATGAGTCGACATGTCTTGGTTACATGTTAGATGTTCAATAAATGAGTCGGCATATCTTGGTTACACGTTAGATGTTCAATGGATGAGTCGGTATGCATTTGTTAAACGTTAGATGTTCACTAGATGAGTCGGTATGTGTTGGTTACACGTTAGATGTTCAATCGATGACTCGACATGTGTTGGTTACACGTTAGATGTTCAATGGATGAGTCGACATGTCTTGGTTATACGTTAGATGTTCAATGGATGAGTCAGTATGCATTTGTTAAACGTTAGATGTTCAATGGATGAGTTGGTATGTGTTAATTACACGTTTGATGTTCAATAGATGAGTCGGTATGCATTTGTTAATGTTATATGTTCAATGGATGAGTCGGCATGTCTTGGTTACATGTTAGATGTTCAATGGATGAGTCGGTATGCATTTGTTAAACGTTAGATGTTCAATGGATGAGTCGGTATGTGTTGGTTACACGTTAGATGTTCAATGGACGACTCGACATGTGTTGGTTACACGTTAGATGTTCAATGGATGAGTCGACATGTCTTGGTTACAAGTTTGATGTTCAATAAATGAGTCGACATGTCTTGGTTACACGTTAGATGTTCATTGGATGAGTAGACATGTCTTGGTTACACGTTAGATGTTCAATGGATGAGTCGGTATGCATTTGTTAAACGTTAGATGTTCAATGGATGAGTCGGCATGTCTTGGTTACACGTTAGATGTTCAATGGATGAGTCGGTATGCATTTGTTAAATGTTAGATGTTCAATGGATGAGTTGGTATGTGTTGGTTACACGTTAGATGTTGAATGGATGACTCGACATGTGTTGGTTACACGTTAGATGTTCAATGGATGAGTCGAAATGTCTTGGTTACACGTTAGATGTTCAATAAATGAGTCGGCATGTCTTGGTTACACATTAGTTGTTCATTGGATGAGTCGGTATACATTTGTTAAACATTAGATGTTCAATGGATGAGTAGGTATGCATTTGTTAAACATTAGATGTTCAATGGATGAGTCCGTATGTGTTGGTTACACGTTAGATGTTCAATGAATGAGTCGGTATGTGTTAGTTACACGTTAGATGTTCAATGGATGAGTAGACATGTCTTGGTTACACGTTAGATGTTCAATGGATGAGTCGGTATGCATTTGTTAAACGTTAGATGTTCAATGGATGAGTCAGTATGTTTTGGTTACACGTTAGATGTTCATTGGATGAGTAGAGATGTCTTGGTTTCATGTTAGATGTTCAATGGATGAGTAGACATGTCTTGGTTACACGTTAGATGTTCAAAGCATGAGTCGGCATGTCTTGGTTACACATTAGATGTTCAATGGATGACTCGACATGTCTTGGTTACATGTTAGATGTTCAATGGATGAGTCGGTATGCATTTGTTAAACGTTAGATGTTCAATGGATGAGTCGGTATGTCTTGGTTACACGTTAGATGTTCAATGGACGACTCGACATGTGTTGGTTACACGTTAGATGTTCAATGGATGAGTCGACATGTCTTGGTTACAAGTTAGATGTTCAATAAATGAGTCAGCATGTCTTGGTTACACGTTAGATGTTCATTGGATGAGTAGACATGTCTTGGTTACACGTTAGATGTTCAATGGATGAGTCGGTATGCATTTGTTAAACGTTAGATTTTCAATGGATGAGTCGGCATGTCTTGGTTACACGTTAGATGTTCAATGGATGAGTCGGTATGCATTTGTTAAACGTTAGATGTTCAATGGATGAGTCAGTATGTGTTGGTTACACGTTAGATGTTCAATGGACGACTCGACATGTGTTGGTTACACGTTAGATGTTCAATGGATGAGTCGAAATGTCTTGGTTACACGTTAGATGTTCAATAAATGAGTCGGCATGTCTTGGTTACACGTTAGATGTTCATTGGATGAGTCGGTATACATTTGTTAAACGTTAGATGTTCAATGGATGAGTCGGTATGTATTTGTTAAACGTTAGATGTTCAATGGATGAGTCCGTATGTGTTGGTTACACATTAGATGTTCAATGAATGAGTCGGTATGTGTTGGTTACACGTTAGATGTTCAATGGATGAGTAGACATGTCTTGGTTACACGTTAGCTGTTCAATGGATGAGTCGGTATGCATTTGTTAAACGTTAGATGTTCAATGGATGAGTCGGTATGTTTTGGTTACACGTTAGATGTTCATTGGATGAGTCGACTTGTCTTGGTAACACGTTAGATGTTCAATAAATGAGTCGGCATGTCTTGGTTACACGTTAGATGTTCATTGGATGAGTAGACATGTCTGGGTTACACGTTAGATGTTCAATAGATGAGTCGGTATGCATTTGTTAAACGTTAGATGTTCAATGGATGAGTCGGCATGTCTTGGTTACACGTTAGATGTTCAATGGATGAGTCAGTATGCATTTGTTAAACGTTAGATGTTCAATGGATGAGTCGGTATGTGTTGGTTACACGTTAGATGTTCAATGGACGACTCGACATGTGTTGGTTACACGTTAGATGTTCAATGGATGAGTCGACATGTCTTGGTTACATGTTAGATGTTCAATAAATGAGTCGGCATGTCTTGGTTACACGTTAGATGTTCAATGGATGAGTCGGTATGCATTTGTTAAACGTTAGATGTTCACTGGATGAGTCGGTATGTGTTGGTTACACGTTAGATGTTCAATGGATGACTCGACATGTGTTGGTTACACGTTAGATGTTCAATGGATGAGTCGACATGTCTTGGTTACACGTTAGATGTTCAATGGATGAGTCGGTATGCATTTGTTAAACGTTAGATGTTTAATGGATGAGTCGGTATGTGTTGGTTACACGTTAGATGTTCAATAGATGAGTCGGTATGCATTTGTTAATGTTAGATGTTCAATGGATGAGTCGGCATGTCTTGGTTACACGTTAGATGTTCAATGGATGAGTCGGTATGCATTTGTTAAACGTTAGATGTTCAATGGATGAGTCGGTATGTGTTGGTTACACGTTAGATGTTCAATGGACGACTCGACATGTGTTGGTTACACGTTAGATGTTCAATGGATGAGTCGACATGTCTTGGTTACAACTTAGATGTTCAATAAATGAGTCGGCATGTCTTGGTTACACATTAGATGTTCATTGGATGAGTAGACATGTCTTGGTTACACGTTAGATGTTCAAGGGATGAGTCGGTATGTATTTGTTAAACGTTAGATGTTCAATGGATGAGTCGGCATGTCTTGGTTACACGTTAGATGTTCAATGGATGAGTCGGTATGCATTTGTTAAACGTTAGATGTTCAATGGATGAGTCGGTATGTGTTGGTTACACGTTAGATGTTCAATGGACGACTCGACATGTGTTGGTTACACGTTAGATGTTCAATGGATGAGTCGAAATGTCTTGGTTACACGTTAGATGTTCAATAAATGAGTCGGCATGTCTTGGTTACACGTTAGATGTTCATTGGATGAGTCGGTATACATTTGTTAAACGTTAGATGTTCAATGGATGAGTCGGTATGCATTTGTTAAACGTTAGATGTTCAATGGATGAGTCCGTATGTGTTGGTTACACGTTAGATGTTCAATGAATGAGTCGGTATGTGTTGGTTACACGTTAGATGTTCAATGGATGAGTAGACATGTCTTGGTTACACGTTAGATGTTCAAAGGATGAGTCGGTATGCATTTGTTAAACGTTAGATGTTCAATGGATGAGTCGGTATGTTTTGGTTACACGTTAGATGTTCACTGGATGAGTAGAGATGTCTTGGTTTCATGTTAGATGTTCAATGGATGAGTAGACATGTCTTGGTTACACGTTAGATGTTCAAAGCATGAGTCGGCATGTCTTGGTTACACGTTAGATGTTCAATGGATGACTCGACATGTCTTGGTTACATGTTAGATGTTCAATGGACGAGTCGGTATGCATTTGTTAAACGTTAGATGTTCAATGGATGAGTCGGTATGTGCTGGTTACACGTTAGATGTTCAATGGACGACTCGACATGTGTTGGTTACACGTTAGATGTTCAATGGATGAGTCGACATGTCTTGGTTACAAGTTAGATGTTCAATAAATGAGTCGGCATGTCTTGGTTACACGTTAGATGTTCATTGGATGAGTAGACATGTCTTGGTTACACGTTAGATGTTCAATGGATGAGTCGGTATGCATTTGTTAAACGTTAGATGTTCAATGGATGAGTCGGCATGTCTTGGTTACACGTTAGATGTTCAATGGATGAGTCGGTATGCATTTGTTAAACGTTAGATGTTCAATGGATGAGTCGGTATGTGTTGGTTACACGTTAGATGTTCAATGGACGACTCGACATGTGTTGGTTACACGTTAGATGTTCAATGGACGAGTCGAAATGTCTTGGTTACACGTTAGATGTTCAATAAATGAGTCGGCATGTCTTGGTTACACGTTAGATGTTCATTGGATGAGTCGGTATACATTTGTTAAACGTTAGATGTTCAATGGATGAGTCGGTATGCATTTGTTAAACGTTACATGTTCAATGGATGAGTCCGTATGTGTTGGTTACACATTAGATGTTCAATGAATGAGTCGGTATGTGTTGGTTACACGTTAGATGTTCAATGGATGAGTAGACATGTCTTGGTTACACGTTAGATGTTCAATGGATGAGTCGGTATGCATTTGTTAAACGTTAGATGTTCAATGGATGAGTCGGTATGTTTTGGTTACACGTTAGATGTTCATTGGATGAGTAGAGATGTCTTGGTTTCATGTTAGATTTTCAAAGGATGAGTAGACATGTCTTGGTTACACGTTAGATGTTCAAAGCATGAGTCGGCATGTCTTGGTTACACGTTAGATGTTCAATGGATGACTCGACATGTCTTGGTTACATGTTAGATGTTCAATGGATGAGTCGGTATGCATTTGTTAAACGTTAGACGTTAAATGGTTACCGAATTAGAATAAATCGAGAAACTAAATGGAATAAATCGGAATGAATTTAGAAATTAAACTGATTGGGATGATATTATTATTTTATAAATAATAATTATTATTTTATAAATAGTAATAATAATAAAATAATAATAATTATTTTATAATTATTATTATTTTATTACTAATTATAATAATACATAAGTAACAATAAATTTTATTTTGACAAAAATTATCCCTTGCGACATTTTTGGCTATCCCTGCCCTGGCGACACGTCGCCAGGGAAGGTTTGGGAGATACGACAAAACAAGTTAGGTACGTGTATATGCGTTGAAAAGTCAAAGGTATCCCTAGCGACATGTCGCCAGGGAAACTTGGTCACACCCCTCCAAAAACTTTCAATCACGCGCGTTTTTGGCTAAACGACAAAAGTAGATAGTATCCCTGGCGACATGTCGCCAGGGATTGTCGCCAGGGAAACTCTGGACCTATATTGACCAGATCTTCACTTTTCTCACAACACTTTTTCCTTATCCTCTAAAAAAACCCTTCGTTGCTGCTGTTGCTGCTGTATCACCACCACCACCACTCTCCTCCACACCCTTCACTGCTATATCACCACCACCACCACAAACCACCACCACTCACCACCACTCTCCTCCACACCTGCACACGTGCACTCACCACCACTCACCACCATCTCCATTCGCCAACACCACCACCACGCCATCTACATTCACCGGCACCACCACCACCGCAATCTATATTAAGGTTTTTTTATATAATTTATATTGTAATTGATAGTTTAAGGTTTTTTTATATAATTTTTTTATAATTTATATTGTAATTGATTTTTTATATAACTTATATTATAATTGATAGTATATTTGGTTTTGTTTTTACATATCCGGTCACCGCAGCCGAGTCCCGACCGTAGCCGAGCCTGACCACAGCCGAGACCCGACCGCAGCCGAGCCCCGACCACAGCCGCGCCCCGACCACAGCCGCGCCCCGACCACAGCCGAGACCCGACCATTCTTTAACGGTATGTTTTTTTAACTTTTAATTGTAATTGATAATACATATTATTTTTTTTATAGTTTTTTTAGATTCCCCGGCGACATGTCGTCCGAGATGTTTAAACTTGTTAATTTTTGTTAAACGTAAATCCAAACACTCCTTATGTTACCTATTTGATGAGAATAAATTATAATAAGCTTTTTTGGATAAGCTGATTTCAAACAGGTTAACCTGGCTTATCAGAATAAGCTGTTTGATAACAACTTATCCTAATAAGCTTATCAGGATAAGCTGTTTGATAACAGCTTATCCTGATAAGCTTATCAGAATAAGCTGTTTGAAAACAGTTTATCCTGATAAGCTTATCAGGATAAGCTGTTTGAAAATAGCTTATTCTGATAAGCTTATCAGATAAGCTGTTTTCAAACAGTTTATTATGATAAGCTTATCAGGATAAGCTGTTTTTATTATATGATATAAATGTTTTATTGGACTAAACCTTAGGAATGTTTTAGGATTTTAGCGATTAATTTCGGAAAATTCCCATCTGAAATTGATCAACCTATAGAAAACCCGTCTGAAGTTAATTTATTAGGAATTAACTTCGGAAAGTCCCCTGTTTGGGACTGCTTTTTGAATGTTTTGTCTCATTTAGGATATGAATGCGTATAACCGATTTACTATTTGAGATGATTTCAACAGTGTTTCTCCTTTACTCCTACGAATATGTCTTTAAACACATATTTGGGGAGTTGAGGGGAAATGCTGCCGAAATTTTCTCAAATAGTAAATCGGTTATATGTATTCATATATGAGACGAAACATTCAAAGGGTGGGTTAGGATTGCCTTCCATAGTTGCACCTAGGTGAGCATACTATTTTCTATACCTGATAATTATATCTTTTATAAATATTATTATATAATTATATACTTTATAAATAATAATTATATATTTTATAATTATTTTTTATAATTTGATATAATACATATTATTATTTATGAAATATATAATAATTATTTTTTTAAATTCCTTGTTTTAATTAAGTTGCATATAATAACTAAATGTATCGTTAAAACACAGTTATGGTACTCATTGATAAGAGTTGGACACGATTAGAGCGTCATGAGCCAGAATTTATATTGGGTCTTACCAATTTTGTCGAGCATTCCAGGAAGTTTGTGAATAGTTTGAATCAGATATCATGTCCATGCAAGCGTTGTCGAACAAGACTCCCGGTACATATCGACCTTCTTTCGAACCACGTTAAGAAATCCGGGTTTGACAACAGTTATACAACATGGGTACACCATGGTGAACCTGCTCCTCCTACACCTACGCCTCCTCTACCACCACCGCCACCACTGCCAATAATAGATAACACAAGAGAACCTTTGATTAGTGACATGACATCGTTACTTAATGATCTTACATATATTCCTCCGGACTATATTCCTCCTCCACCTCCTCCTAACTCAAGTAACAGACCGACTCAAGCTAACGAGTTTGAAGAGTTATATCGCAGTGCCAATGAGCCGCTGTACCCTGGTTGTGTAGAAGCGACTCGATTAGACTTTATGGCAAATTTTACACATTATAAGGCCAAAGGTAAAATCACCGATACCATATTCAATGATATTCTAGAGTGGATGCAAACTATCTTTCCCCCAAGCAGAGGATTCAAGCTCCCACCGTCATACTATGCAATAAAGAAGACATTTAAAACGATCGGGTTAGGGTACGATTCGATACATGCTTGTGAACACGATTGTTGCTTATTTCGGGAAGGATACGCCGATTTGGATTTCTGTCCAGTGTGTAATACAAGTAGATGGAAAGACACTAACACGCCGGGGAAGAAAGTTCCTAAAAAGGTGCTGCGTTACTTTCTGATCATTCCTAGACTAAAACGTTTGTACAAGTCTAGTAAAAGTGCAAAGGATATGATTTGGCATGCAACTGGAAAGTGTACGGAGCCCGGTAAGATGCAACACCCGTGTGATGGTGCGGCTTGGAAGAAATTTGACGCCAAGTATGCTGATTTTGCAGCAGAACCAAGAAATGTTCGATTAGGGTTGGCTGCTGATGGTTTCAATCCATTCGGCAACCTTAGTCAGACTTACAGCATGTGGTCGGTGATATTGACAACATACAACCTGCCTCCGTGGTTGTGTATGAAAGAGAGTTCTTTAATGCTGACGCTGTTAATTCCTGGCCCTAAATCCCCGGGCAAGGACATTGATGTTTACTTGAGACCTTTAATTGATGATCTAAAAATTTTATGGGATGGTGTCAGTACTATAGACCAAGCTAAAGGCTAGGCATTCACCATGAGAGCGATGCTTTTATGGACCATCAATGATTTTCCGGCTCGAAGTAGTTTGTCTGGGTATAGTGGGCAAGGTTACAAGGCTTGCCCTACATGTAATGATGACACTCCATCTCTTCATGTGGCAAGCAAAATAACTTATGTTGGCCACATAAGATTCTTACCGCCCCGCCATAAATCCAGGTCTTCACGTTTATTCAATGGTAAACCCGTACACCAGCCCCGTCCTAGAACATTTACCATGGACCAGATTAACGATCAACATGCTTCACTGCCAAATCGACTGCCAGGTAAACATAAGGATTATGTGGGTGTGAAGATAAAACGCAATTTTCGTCTTGAGCCTAACTAGTCTAAACGGTCTATTTTTTACGAGCTTGAGTATTGGCCTTTTCTTTCACTAAGACACAATTTAGACATCATGCATAACGAAAAAAATGTGTTGGAGGCCATCCTGATAACTTTGTTGATGAATGAAAAATCTAAAGACACTGTCAAGGCAAGACAATTCTTGGAAAAGTTGGGCATTCGAAAAAGCTTGTGGCTCACCCAAAATAAAAACGGGAAGTGCAAGAAGCCTCAGGATTCGTATTCCTTCACACCAGAGAACAGAAAAAAGTTTTGTCATTACATCAAAAATGTTAAACTACCAGATGGGTTCGGATCCAACTTCAAGCACAAAGTGACCGATAATGATACCAATATAACGGGCATGAAGTCTCATGACTGTCATATAATGATGCAACGTTTACTTCCTTTCGCACTTCAGGAATACTTGCCTGCTGAGATTGCAAGACCACTGATCGACCTATGTAACTTGTTTAAGCAACTATGCTCTGCAACTTTAATGGTGGATGACATGTTGACTGCTGTAAAAAAGGTGGTTGACATTTTGTGCGATCTTGAGCTCATATATCCTCCTGATTTCTTTGACATTATGGTTCACTTAGTTATCCATTTACCTTATGAGGCCATTGAAGGCGGGCCTATCCGCCCCCGGTGGATGTATCCATTTGAAAGATACATGAAAGAGCTAAAAGGTTATGTACGAAATAAAGCTAAGCCAGAAGGTTCGATTGCGGAGGGTTATGTTGCACAAGAAGCATTGACTTTCTGTTCTAAGTATTTTTGGGACGATATTACCACTAAATTTAATCGTCTCGACCGTAATGTGGACCCCCTCCCCCAACGTGTCAGATTCAGGTGTTCCGATCGGTATGTAACCCGCTTGGGAAAAAGTCGTTTATTCTGTTCCCTTATCAAGAGTTAAAGAAAGTGGAATGGTATGTACTAAACAACAGTCCTGAAATCGAAAAGTATATTTCCGAGTTCAAGAGGTACGCGCTTTTTATTTTATTTTGAAACTTCTTTTTCTTAACAATAACGACTTATTCTAATACCATGAACGTTTTTCAAATTATATCCTGACAAAGACACGAAAAAAGAATTCCCCGCGTGGTTTGGGAAAATGGTAAACTTAGACTTATCTTGTGTACTTACCTGTAAAAAAAATAATATTATTATAAATAGTTTTCTGTACCTAATCCTTTATTCCTCATAGATCCATCAACGTCACGTAGACAATGACAAAGACCCAGAGGTTATCCAAACCAGCGAGTTATTCGCTTTGGCTTGTGGACCATCACCGCATCCAATCTCACTAAACTCTTGCATAGTCGACGGTGCGAGGTATGTCGTGCACAATCGCGATGAACGTCGTACAACTCAAAATAGCGGCATTTGTGCGCCTGGCCCTGAGAACATAATGGCTTATGGTCAGCTTCAACAGATCCTCGGGTTTCATTATTTGTCGTTCAGTGTTGTGTTGTTCAAAGTTAAGTGGTTCAACACTCGCCCCACATTACGTAAACAACGTCTTATCTATAGAAACAACATGACTCAACTCACCGACACAAGAGCCGAGTTTTGGAAAGATGATCAATACATTCTCGCAACACAAGTCAAACAAGTCTTCTACATTGAAGATAAGAACAAACCCAACTGGAAGGTCGTTGAACATGTTAATCATAAAAAGTTTTCCAACGGGGGTGTCATAGTGTCAGATGCCGTTCCTGATATTATACATTTCGACAACTCATCTGATCTACCACTTTCCACTGATTTGAATGACTTGGGTGATGTGACCTTGCATATAGATGGCCAAGAAACGGAGGTTGATGCACCGCCAAATATCATTGATGTTGATGACGAAGACGATGGTATTACTGATGATGAAGACGCCCCTCATGATTTAAGTGATGAAGAACATGTGAATGATGATGATGGTGAATACAAAGTTTATTCAAGTGAAGAAGAAGATTGACCTTTAGTTGTAACTTGCAAAAGACACTTATTTGTTTTAATGAATGAATCTAATTGTTGTGGATTGTTTAGATTTGTATATTTATTTGGATGTGTTGTAATTGGATTTGTTCATGCTTATATTATTTTGTTCATGAATTTGTCTATGTTATGCTAATTGTACTTGTACAGATGTCAGCAGATGTTGCACGATCACACGGTGGTGACGGTGGTGGTGAGGATGAACATCCTACGCCAAACATCCGCAGCGGTTGTTTCGCCGTATTTAGAAATAAAGGTAAGAATATTTGGATTATTGTAACACAATCATAAATTTGGTGCATATATATGTTTAAATGTGTATATTTTATTACTTTGTCACTCACTTGATTTTTGTAGGCAAAGGCAAAAGAAAAGAAAATTTGGGCGGCAGAGAGGCCGGTAGAAAGACTCGGGGCATTACCTGATGTCTCGATTTGTTGGACGAAGTTGAAGCGCATGGCGCTGTCCCGATAGATTTTGAAGAAATCTCTTTCCGGCCTCGTGGCACGCATGCTCAGCAATTAGCTAATTACGTCGGGGATTGTATCAAGAGGCTCGTGCCACTGTACTACCCAAGTTGGAATGATGTCCCTGATGAGATTGAGGCGATGGTTTGGGCGAACATAGAGGTTAGTTATCATTTTTATGTTCATAATATTATTGTGTTTATTTATTTATATCATATAAACAAATAACAAATTTAAATAAATATACAAATTATATCTTATTTATTTATATCATATAAATTTTTTTTAAATAAATATAAAAAAATTTAAATATATATAAAAAATTTAAATAAATATATATTTTTTAAATAAATATATATTTGATGAGAATAAGGTAATAAACTTTTTCGGATAAGTTGTTTTCAAACAACTTTTTCTGATAAGCTTATTAGAACAAGCTGTTTGAAAACCACTTATCCTGATAAGCTTATCAGAACAAGCTGTTTTCAAAAAGCTTATGCTTATCAGGATAAGTTGTTTTTATTATAAAAATTTAAATAAATACATAAGCCATTAAATAAATAAACAAAATAATGTATAAATTATATCTCTAACTCTAACTCTGTGTTTGTTTTATTTGTTGTATATGAATGCAGTCTAAGTTTAATTTGACGCCACACAAGAGTGATCCTGAGAGATGGAGGGGTATACGTGAGGGCATCAATCACATGCTTCAAAAGAGTTACAATTCTCTAAAAAATACTATGAAGACGAAGCATTGGCGCAGAGACATCGATACCTGCACGGTAGACATCGGCAGAGTCCGCAGCGAGCGTCCTCAGGAAATTACTTCTGAGGACTGGGAAAAACATATCGCACTTTGGAGTAATCCGGATTATGAGAAAAGATGCCTGACGAACTCCCAGAACCGGTCTAAGCAGAAGATGCCGAGTCGGCAGGGATCTCGATCGTTAGCACTCCTAAGAGAAAAAGTGGTGAGAAATTCTATAATTAATTTACATACATATGTTTTGATTATATGTTTTGGTGTTGTGATTTTTTTTTAATTTGCTTAATTCTATATATGCGTGTCTATGTATGTACATACCCAAGCTGCAATTCAAGCTGATGTGCCACCCCCGACTGTCATTGACCAATTCTTCATTACGCGCAACGACGAGCATGGGAATTTTCCTTGCGATGCGGACCGCGTTATGTATGTAAGTATTTTTTTTTTTTTTTTAAGTTAATTAATTAATTTTTTTTGGATATACCTTGGTTTTTTACTATTCCCTGCCGATAAATAATGTACCAACCCGACTAATAAATAATATACTAACTGTCGTTTGTTTTTGTCAGTTCATTAGGAGGGAATGCTTGCGATGAAGGCTGAAGGCAAACATACGGACGACGAGATCAACCGTATCGTCCGAGGCGGAAAGCAGCGAGGCCACATGCCCGATGTCGGTCAGATAGTTCTGAGAAGGACTCGATATATTCCACCCCCTGCCGCCGACCCACGATTGGAACAAGCGGCTCAAGTGTTTGACTTTATGAGAAGTGACTATAGGTTTGCTGATGCGTTCTCAGCGTTCCTATCGGGTGGTGCTAGCGGGAGTGGCACGGGAGGCAGCGGTAGTGGCGCCGGCGGGAGTGGCAGCGGTAGTGGCGCCGGTGGGAGTGGCACGGGAGGCAGCGGTAGCGGTGCCGGTGGGAGTGGCGGTAGTGGCAATAATGGTTAGTATGTCTTGTTTTTCCTACCTTAGCATGCAAGTTTAATAATTGTAAACCCCGAATTGCAAGTTTAATAAGTGTAACTAGGAACTTTGTACTCAAGTATTGTGACATATGTATTTGTATTGATCGAGTTAATCGATCGAGAGGTTACATGTTATTGTGTTTTGGTACTAGATTCGTGGTAGATTTTAGTATTTGTATCCCTAGGTTTTGTATTTATATTCCCAGGTTTTGGTAGATTTTTTCCGGAAAAATTCCGAAAAAAATCTGGAAATAGCCTGCTGTGCAGGCTGGGGAAAAAATGTCAAAGTTTCCCTGGCGACATGTCGCCAGGGAAAACTGGGGTTGGATTGACTTTCTGAAAAGTCAGTAGAGTTTCCCTGGCGACATGTCGCCAGGAAAACTCTGGCACAACGTTGACTTGTCAACGCGAGGAATTGACTTGTCAACATAACCAATAGTTTCCCTGGCGACATGTCGCAGGGAAACTCTGGCACAACGTTGACTTATCAACACGAGGCATTGACTTGTCAACGTAACCAATAGTTTCCCTGGCGACATGTAGCCGTGGAAAAGTGAGGATTAAACAGCAGATTTACTTAAGTTTATTAATCACCCATAGTTTCCCTGGAGACATATGTCGCCAGGGAAACTTTCCCGCACCAAATCCAGCGTGGCACTAGTTTTTTAACCCAAGGGCTGCGGGGCCTACTAAGTCGCCAGGGAAAATCGAAAATGTCGCCAGGGATAGTTTCTCGCACCATCTTTCTTTGGCGATTTTTCCCTAGCGACATGTCGCCAGGGATTCAGTTTCCCTGGCGACATGTCGTCAGGGAAACCCTCGAAAATTAGCCGGGGAAGGCTTGCATTTTTGTAGTGATGACATTACCTAGAGACGTTTAATTAATTAATAAAGATAATGAGTTGGCATTTTGTTGAGAAAGGTCAAACCTTAACAAGCCACATAAAATTGGTAAGCTAAAATGAGCCCAACGTTAAAATTATATGTATAATGAGTTGAGATCAATGTAGATCTTCAATTTAGCATAATCAACCAATTATATTTACTCAAACTCACTTTCCACTTTTTTAAAAAAATATTAAATATTTCACTCAAACCCCATTGATATGCATAAAGTCATATATGCAATGATGTTTTCGGCATTTCTTGGATAATCTTGTTATCGACTCTTGGAATGTTACCGTACACCATTATGGATATCATCTCAATATCTTTGTACGCACATGTTTAAAATCACAATTATTGAATTTATCATATATTCATATGGTTAATCTTATTTATCATTTGCTTGTTGGTACTTATGTTTACAGTATTTATTAATCTTATCATACGAAAACTATTCAGGTTCTGTGTTTGAGAATTGCCTTTTGTGTGTACTCAGTCAACATGAAGGTCTCGTGGACCTGTGATGGTTGCAAAGAAAGATACCAAAGGTACATACTTGATTACAACATTTTACTTAATATTATAGCACACAAGGATAACCTAAGGTAAAGATCAAAATTGTCACGAACAGACCTATAGCCTAGCGGTTATCAGATACATGCGTCTGTGAGTTAGTAGCCATAAGAAAACTGTCTTACGATTATTTTATCACGAGCAACATTCCAATTATGTGATATGGAGTTGATTAATGTACAAATTCTTCTGTAAGGGAACTTGAACTCTAGAATTACGGGATGAAAATCAGGGCTTCAAGTTAGTAGCTGAAACACACTCATAATTGGTACTAGTGAGTTGTAAGTGCGCCAAGAGCCGTTGCGAGTCACCTTTGTACCTGTACGTAAAAAAATATAATGTAGAAACAAAATTAGTAAAAATAAAAACCTGTTAAACAGTTCAACTTTGCCAAAAATATTTATGAATGGACCAGAACACCAATACTGTTGTAAATTGGTCATGTTAGTGAGACCATTGAGGCTTCTTACCGGTTAGAATTGTTCCGTGGACTTAAAATCGCCTTTAATATAAGGGCCTTTTCTTTGGAGATTCGATTTTTATTGACCAAAAGCGGATAAACTTGCTAGTACTACTTGTGAAACCTGTATCTGTCATAAAAGGGAGCATCAAATGCTGAGATAATGCAGACATTTTTTGATAGTTTTTTCTTAGAATGCAGACAGTAGTAGTAATCAAGAAGATGGTCACGTTACTTGAATAGTGATATAAGTTGGTCACATTACGTTGGATTCTATCGACTTTGTTTTGGTGGAAGATTTGGTTTTTAGGGAATTAAATTGGATAAAGTATTAGCTCAGGTTATGGTTTAAGATGTTGTATTGGTGATCGGAAGTTGGTTATTTTGTATGCTGATAAAACGAAGGCTCATATGTGCTTATTGGCTTATTGAGGTGTACTAACATTTCTTTGATAATCTTGTTACCCGCCCTTTAGAAAAGCATGTACACCATGATCTTTATCATCCAAATATCTTTGTATGCTTGTTTGATATCAGAATCATGAAAATTTTGAGAGTGAAATATTATATGAATTATTTCTTGTTAGTACATATGTTCAAAGTCTTCTCTAATCTTATCCATATGATTGGCGATAAAAAAAAGTCTACAATTTTTAGGGCAACAAGACACTGGTTTGGTTTGCGACTATTTAGAATTTAGAGAGGTTGCTATGAATGTGATTACATCACAGCTGACAAGTATTAAGTATATATAACTGGCACATAACATTGTTTTGGTCTTCAAAACTTGAGATTGCTCACTTTTAGTCTTTGAACAAATTTGACGACTATTTGCTACAACATCAGTTTTTAATTCGAGTAAAATATGATTAGTTGATTTATTTCAGTGGTAAGTTTTAAAAGGTTGGGTAATGTATTGAAGCATGCTTGAGTTAAAACAGGACATTTTTGTTAGTAGTTGAAACCGGCCATGTTGGGTTGGGTTGATTGCTTAAACCATATTATTACACCGAAAAATCAAATGTTTGAATAAAAATGTTGTAACATGTAAACCTTAAAAAATACTATAAGCAACTTTCAAACCAACTTACGTTCCTTGATAAGCTTTATTTTGTAAATAACTCGTTATAACCCAAATGACCCGTTCAGTAGTTTATGGGTCAAAGATCATGACCAAGCATGTGCGTAAGGCTGAGATTAGTTCTATGATACTTTGTGCATTTAAAATAATGTTAAAAACACTTGTATATGTTGCAAAATGGAAAGGCATGGGTAAAAAAGTGAATGGGTCGGGTGGTTGACCCAAAACACTTTTTGTTCAAAAACCGTTTGTTCAAAAGACCCCCACCCTCCGTGTGCGTGGGACTTTACTTATTTAAAAAAATGAATCAAAATTTCTATGCCTGGTATATAGTATTGAAGCACACATTGTTGCTCTCAATATAGCCTTTTTAAGTTTTGATAATATATCATTTACATTTGTTCATTGATGATTCTGTAGGTTCTAACGTTCTTTCTACCTTAAGGGATGTACCAATTAATGAATTGAAAATGTTCCATAGATTGGAGATACTTTGATTCAAGGAGAGAAGAAAATATGGATTGGTGTTTCACTTGCAGACGGTTCAACATGTGAACTTCTAGACTCAAGTTGGTTCTATGTTTGCTAACCTCAATCTTTGCAGATATTGATCATATGTTATTGCTGGTGAACCAGTTGGTGCTCTTGCAGCTGTTGGTGCTCTTGCAGTTGTGACTTGTGCTTTAGGTAGTCTCTTGACTAAAAATAACAATTTTATTTTATACATGACAGTTTTGACCCATCGACTTCTGGATGGATCGATTCAGGTTGGGTTTCATCTCTAATGGGCAAATCTGTTTAATTAAAACGGGCCAGAAACTGAACGAAAGTCTCCTAGACTGTTGCATTAATGCATCAAACTTCATAAATCATTTTACAATTAAAATTAGGATTATTGATGTACAAATATATTTTCTTAATCATAGTCACTAATTATCTATAAAAGTCTATAGATATCACTACTAGAAAAAATTCAATTAGCATCAGGCGATATACCGACGACCAATAAATGACGATTTTGAATTTTAATACATGTTCTATGAAGTGATGGATGCTTACTTGTGTTTAATTTACTGTCTAAGATCAATAAAATACAAAGTCTATTATATTGTACTTATAAAAAAAGGTGTGAAATTGATGGAGTTTGAAATTTTCAGCATTCATAGCTAAAATAACACATGAAGAACTTGATATTCTATTTCATTTATATGTGTTTGATAGCTTGTCACTATCCGTATATAATAAAAAAATTAGTTTTTATCTTCGTCACTTCATAAATGACAAATGAGGTGTTAGGAATTGTATGAAGGATACAAAACCCCAAAAGCAAATGACACATGCGATAGCGAGTCAATGAATATGATTGCTAGTTGACCAACTTAATAACAATTAATTATAAAACTTGCAAATGGGAGGAAGAAATTTAGCCAATGTTCTACTCTAACTAAGTTAACTATGAATATTTAATATTTGGAAATTTATAGATAAAATAAATGTCTACATAACAACTTATGACATTGTAAGTTAACTATGAATATTTAATATTTAGAAATGAGAAGAAATTTTTATGCCTAGTATATAGTAATGAACCACACATGTTGCTGTTGAATATAGCCTTTTAGGTTTTGATAGTATATCATTTACATTTGTTCATTTATGACATTGTACGTTGATTCTTTCTACTTTTGGAGGATGCACTAGTTGATGATTTGAAAATGTGCCATATTCTGGATATACTTTGATTCAAGGACAGAAGAAAATATGGATTGGTGTTTCACTTGGAGAAGGTTCCAAATGTGAACTTCTCGACTCAAGTTGGTTCATTTTTTGGTCACCCCACTCTTTGCAGACATTGGTCAGGAGGTGTTATTGTTGGTCAACCGGGTTATACGTTTGCAGCTGTGACTTGTGCTTCAGGTAGAGTCTTGACAAAAAATAATCATTTTATATTATACACCGCAGTTTTGACCGATCGACCTATGGATGGATGGATTGATTCAGGTTAGGTTATATCTCTTATGGACAAATCTTGTTAACAAAAAGAGTTGGCCTATAACAAAACGGGTCAGAAACTGTCCGAAAGTCTCCCAGTAGCTTTAATGCATCAAATTTTAAAATAATGTTATTAATAAAACTGGGATTGTTGATGTACAAATACATTTTTCTTAATCATAGTGACTAATGATCTATAAAATCCTAGAGATTTTGAAAAGAATGTTTCGGGTTGAACCGTATGAACCATGTTCCAGATCTAACCCATTACACAACCTGCACATTTTTTTGGCTCTATAGTGTACCTTGCTTATACGTCTCTAAACCTAGGACTGAACATGCTTCTAGTCAGATTTTTTTATCTAAAGATGGAGTTGCTCGATATGTTACAACAAAGAATAAAAGGATATGTTAAAGCTCTTATTTGTTTGCAATTGTATTAGGTCTCGTTAGAGTTATAAGGGACTCCATAAGCTTATAAGATTCAGGTGTAGTTCAGTACTTTTATACTTCTACACACAGGGTTCCTAGGACTGTCGTTCATATACCTAGTTCGTCTTTAACTTATAACAACTAGTATAACATCCGGTGTTACTTGAATTGTTGAAAGTTGAATGCACGTTTCTTATGACTAATATTGTATCCTCAGTTACTTATTTCATGAATTATATATATGATGCTATATGTTATTATAGAGACAAGTGCTCCTTGTTGGAATAGATCTTGTCATCGACAGAAATACATGTGACTGATTCTATGGAGTGACTTTGAGAAAAAAATACAAGATAAAGTTTAGACTGAACTAAGGAGTGTGGATTATCGATGAAATAGAAAATTTTGGTGTGTTGTTTCAGATTAAGCATCTGCACAGATGTAGTCTATGAATTATGTTTTTTTTTTTGAAAAAATCTATAGATGACATATGCAATGACGATTTTGAATTTCGATACATCTTATGTGAAGTGATAGATGCTTAATTGTTTTTAATTTACTGTCTACGATCAATAAAGTACAAAGTCTAGATTATATTGTACTTATAAAAAGGTGTGAAAATGATGGAGTTTGATAGCTTGTCAGTATTTGTATATAATAATTTTTTTTATCTTCGTCACTTCATAAATGACAAATGAGAGCTGTTAGGAACTATATGAAAGATACAAAACCCCAAAGCAAATGGCACATGCAATAGCGAGTGAACGAATATATTGGATCGCTGTTTGGCCGATTTAATATTTTGAAATTTATAGATAAAAAAATAACATGTCTACATAACAACTTGGTTTTCTTAATATTTTAGTCATGGGCTGGTTAAGTGTCTTTATCTTACTATCTTATAAAAGAAATTGGTATCTCTCTCCTATTTAATGTTTAAGTAGTACAAATATAAAAGCTTAATGTACAAGTTAATTAAACATCATTTTTTCTAAATTTTAAGTATAACATAACTTATATGGTACAACTATTGAATTCACCTATAAATTTATTGTTATAAATTAATATAGTATATGTTACAAGTATACATTAATTAAAGTATTAAACACCATAATTAATGTATTTTTTAAATATTCTTATAATAAAAAAATACATATTATTGTACTTATTTTATAAACAAATAAAATACACAGAATTTCATAAAATTTATATGCTAACAAGTTGATTATACATATGTTTAAAAATGGGACAGAACCAACGGTTCACCATCGGTCAGACTAGCTAATAAAAACTAATAGAAAATGAAACGAAGATAACAAGGCGGAAGCTATATATACGGGTGAACCAGATCGAAATAGGATGATTTTTTATTATTCTACAGTTAAATAGTTTATCGTTTTTTGTTTGGTGACGCTTAAACTTTAATAACAGGATACCCATAGCCGCAACGCGCGAGTACCCATCTATATTTTATGATACATAGTGTTCAACAATTAAAGCACACAAAAAACTTGATATAACTTACAACTTGGTGACACATACGGTTTTAAAATCGAACAAGGTGAACGGGTTTAATAAAAAACTAGAGAAAACCGACCGAAACTAATGCAAATAACCGAACCAAATCTGACTGAAATTATTTTTTTTACCTTTCTCCGATTAATCACAGGTACCCGCCGCCGCATCGCGCGGGTACCCTCCAAGTCTTTATAAAATACATCGTCATCATTTTCATAAATATAACGCTATTCATAAATAACATGGCCATTTTTATAACGCTTATCAACAATTAATTATTAAACTGGTATACATGCATGTTGTTGTGTTTGCTCACATATTCCTCTATTTGACTAAATGAAAAGAATAGCTAATGTTCTAAAGTAAGTAGATGCGCATTTAGTGATTTTAAACATGAAAATTAGCCAAGAAAATATCACTTCATGATCTTGTGCTCTAGTTTATTTTAACGTTTTATTTCAACCAATTCCTTTATTTCAACCAAAACAAAAATTTGAACATTTCGTTATCATCCAGTGAATGCTACATAATTATTGAAAACTTCTACAATGATCTTGCGGCTTTCTGTATAAAATGTGTGTAGTGCGACTAACATCATCACATCTAACTTAGTGCCACATAACTTTTTCACCCTACTACTAACAGATACATAATAATGACCTCAGTCAATCTTGATGACCTTGTTCACTTAAAAATCCCCCTTGAAAGTATACTATCAGCCACCAATAACTTTGATGAAGCAAATATTCATGGAGATGGTGGATTTGGAAATCATTACAAGGGACAACTCATGTGCTCCGGTGGGCTGATTAATATCTCTGCTCGGAGGTTAAATAAAACTAGGGATGCAGAAAAAGTTCAAGAGTTTTGGATGGAGATCTCGATGCTTTCTAGTCTCAAGCATAAAAATCTGGAAACTCTTGTTGGGTTTTGTGATGAGAATTATGAGAAGGTCATCATTATCAGCCGTGAGATTAGGGGAAGTCTTGAAAACTACTTAAGTTACTCGATGTATTTCAAATGGGTGCGAAGATTGGAGATATGTGTTGGCCTTGCGCATGCATTGAGTTACATTCATTACGACGAGCAGCGTGATTTTAGCGTGATACACCGAAACATCGAAAGTGAGTTCGTTCTATTGAATGATAACTGGGAACCCAAGTTACCTGAGTTTAGACTTTCTATGAAGATTGACGCATCTCAGAGGCACCATTCATTCCTTGTTGATAAAGTTTGGGATAGGGAGGGGCATACAGACCCCGCATATATAGAGACAAAGATTGTGAGCCACAAGTCCGATATTTACTCCTTTGGGATAGTGATGTTTGAACTACTATGTGGCAGGAAATCAGTAATAGCCAACGACACTAACAAGTATCTCGCTCCTATGGCCATTACCCATTACAGAGAAAAAAGACTGGAAGACATAATTGATTGGGATCTATGGCAACAAATGGCCTCTGAATCATTCAACATTTTCGCTGAAACGGCGTATGGCTGCTTAAATAAAGAACGGTCGCAGCGTCCAAATATTGATGAGATTGTCACGAGACTTGAGAAAGCGTTGGAACTTCAACTCACACATCAAAAAGCGGTAAGTTAGTTTTTCTTCTTCCATCTTTGTATTATAGTAAGTATTTGTTTGAGTGTGTAGTACTGTTAACCCTCACTCCATCAGTTTACACTTTAGCTAGACCCATAAAACTGATTATACATAATTAGTGGCCTTTTGATATCTTTGTTGGACCTCGCTTCATATTTCTCGAATCAACCTAGCCAAGTCACTGGGTTATCCGTTAGACCGCGCCGATAGGTCAATCCTGTTTTCCATAAAAGTATATTATACAATACATAAAGATTAAATTTTTTAATACCAATCACAAACATAGGTAAAAAAAATATTATATTATACAATACAAAGCACATATAATTTAACAAGAATACAAATTTAAAACTTAAAAACAACATCATCCATGACATGATTGATCTGAAGTTATGATATATTTCCAAAATAAAACTAAAAGAACTTTCTAAGATAAAGGCATATATACCTGTCCGAACATCAACCTTTCTGATGTCCAAACAGCATGTAATTGCTCTGAAAAGCAACATGCAAACCTTTAATAATAGTATCTAACTGGAAATCATTGTATAAAAATATCATACAAACATGTAATTGCTGTAAAAATCATGGTTTCTGTAAAACACTGTGTCGGAATAGCATATATAAGCTGTAAATGTTGTTAGAAAATCTGTTTCTTTTGACCCGGCGGATCTGGGTTTTGAATTCCTAAACGACGGTTTTGAACCTTTCAGGTTTATTTTTTTTTAAATTACATGTGTGTTACCGCCAATTAACCTGAAAGGTAAAAATAAAATAAAAATTACATGTGTGTTACAGCCAATTAACCCGAAAGGTAAAAAAAATAAAACAAGAAACCAAACTATCCGAGCCAAAAACTTTACCGGACCTACCCGAACCGGACCGGACATTTTCGGTCCGGTGCTTGGTCCGGGGTTTTGGACCATTTCGGTCCTAGGTCTGGTTCGGTCTTACAAAAACTCTCGTCGATTTTGCCTAATAGGACCAGACCGGACCGAGGACTGAACCGGACCGGACCGGACCGACCCGGACAAGACTATTTCGGTCCGGGGTTTCGGACCATTTCGGTCCTCGGTCCAGTCCGGTCCTGGACCGATGCTCAGCTCACAATGTCATAGAACAACCCTCATGATAAAAGCTTTCGGGATAGAAGTAAATATACCACTTGTGCATAATACCTGCTGGATCATACGAGATCACCCGATGCATCACATTACTCTCAACATTCTCAAAAATCCTAGAATGCCTCTCTTGCCAAATAAGGTATATTCCATCAGCTAGGAAAGTCCTACTAGGAATTATTTCCATCCATAAGTCTATTCCAAAATCCACTTAATCACGTTATGCCCTTATATCTTTTGGGTTTTGATAAGAAAAAAGGTCAAATAAGTCACTGGGTAAGACTTTATAGTCAACCAATAATAAATCCTTTAGACCTTGGTTATCTTAACCTTCAATTTTGACAGTATACTTATTTAATATGGTCACTTGCACTCTTTATTCCACCTAACCTAGACACAAATGGAAAATAAAAGACACATATTAGTTTCAGAACTCAACGAACTAACGTATGGCATCTAAACTCAACACGCAACCGAACTACATATCAACATTGTATGCAAGCAATGGGTAACAACCGTTTGGGATTTGCTGATCTGCTTTGAAAGTTGAAACAATGCAACGGGGTAATAACCTTCTAATTTCAGTGTTTATTCTTTTACTGTATCAAATAAGCACTTATCAGTTTACTTTTGGGATTATAAATCTGCTTTGAAACATTGCCTTGCCACTTTTTCAAGGTTTTCCATATATAGTCCTTCAATTGGTCCCCTTCTCATACGGTTTGTAAAAATCATTTTGTGCCTGAAACAACAATGAATAAATATAACTTATCAACTCTTGCACAAAGAACATACAATAACTTTTCCTGGATATCACTTTATCAATTTATCTTGAGTATCACCCTTACGTTTGAGTCAAAATCTATATATACTTATGCCATCTGACTACAAATCAAATGCTTTATTAACTGTTAGCATTATTACCAATAATAGTTATACAATAGATTAGGAAATTTACCTTGTAAGCTTTCTTTCCGATATTGTATGTTTGAGCCCGGTTGGACCCAAGCCCGATCATGAATCGGTAACCGACCCCCTCACCCTATAAAAGGAGGTGAGGGGGTGATGCTCAATCATACCGCATCTTCTATTCTTTCTTGTAATCGTTCGTGGGTTTTAATAAACAATCGTTCGATTAACTTTGTGGGTTTCGTTTCTGTGTTCATTGTGATTGTAACTCTGCGATCTTCTTTAAGGGATCTAGGGTTCCGTGTTCGATCTTCAGGTTTGTTGGGTGTCGATTCCAACAAGTGGTATCAGAGCTGCGGGTTTCGTGGTCTCTGAAGATTGGTGCTAGATCAAGAAGTATTCGTGGAAGGAAAAAGGTTCGAGGTTTGGTCGGATTGGTTTTCCTTCGAGTTGCAGGTGAGACGGGCGGAGAAGACGAAGACCAAGTTTATACCAATTTTGTTTATTTAATATCACGTGTGTGGATAAGGCACTAGTAAATTGGTTTCTTATACCAATTTGGTTTCTTTATTCATTTAAAAAAAGGCGTTTTATTTTCCCACAAATTGGTAAAGCAAAGGTTTTTGATTTATATTTATAAATCAACTTCGGCTTATACTAATATATAAGTCGACTTCGGAGTATCAACTTTTAGGTTTTTAAAAGTCGATTAAAATCGAAGGTTCTTGTTGCGGGTTTCTTGTGGTTCAAGTTTGATCGTGGTTTTACGATCGGGTTGGCTTGTACGTGATCGAGGTTTAGGGTTACTCTAATTTAATCGATTTACAAGAAGGGTTTTTTTACGCAACAAGGGTAAAAGAATATGTCGTCGATAGCGAAGTTTGACGTCGAAAAATTCGACGGGTCTAATGACTTCGGGTTGTGGCGTGTGAAGATGCGGTGTCTATTAATTCAACATGGTTGGGAGGCTGCGTTAGATCCATTCCTGGATACCATGACGGACGCTGAAAAGACTGCGGCGTTGAAGACGGATGTCTATAAAAAAAGCACACAGTGCCTTACTCTTGTGCTTGGATAACAAGGTGTTGAGGGAAGTCAACAAAGAAAATTCTGATGCGGGGGTTTGGTTAAAGTTAGAAACTTTGTATATGACAAAGTCTTTAGCCAATAAATTGTACTTGAAGAAGAAGCTGTTCACTTTCTACATGCATTCAGGTAAGAAATTATCTGAACATATAGATGAGTTTAATAAGTTGATCGGTGACTTGGCGAACATAGACGTTGATATTGATGACGAAGATCAGGCACTCATGTTACTTACATCATTACCATCTTCATATGATAACTTTGTGGAGACATTACTTTATGGAAGGGAGTCGCTCTCTTTGGAAGATGTCTTGTCTACCCTCAATTCACGGGAGTTGAAGAAGAGGACAGATGCAAAGGATGATGGTGATGGGTTATTTGTAAGGGGAAGGTCGGAGCATCGGGGTAATCAAGGACGTGGTAGTTCGCGATCAAAGTCAAAAGGTAAAGGAACTTATAAACAGAAGTGTTACATATGCTATTCTGAGGATCACCTTAAGAAAGACTGTCCAAAATGGAACAAGAAGAAATCAACTGGCTTTGTCAACAAGAATGCAAAACAGGACGCTGGGACGTATTCTAAGGGTTATGACAATGGTGATTTGTTGATGGCGGTGAGTGAGGAAAGGTTCTTAGAGTGGATCATGGACTCTGGTGGTTCCTATCACATGACGCCTAGGAGGGACTTCTTGTTTGATTTTAAGGAGCTTGATGGTGGTATGGTTTTGCTCGGTGATAATAGAGCATGTGCCATCAAGGGGATAGGGAAGGTGAGAGTACAAATGAAAGATGGTTCAAGTTTTGTGCTTGAGAATGTGCGTTACATTCCCGAGTTGAAAAGAAATTTGTTATCTTTGGGCACTCTGGATCGAGAGGGCTATACCGTGAAGTTGCAGAATAGAAGAGTAAAGGTGATCAAGGGTTCTTTGATGGTTTTGTCAGGAACTTTGAAGGAAAATTGTGTGTACTCCTTGGATGGTTGGGCTGAATCAAGTGAAGCTAGTGTCGGTATAGAAGAAAAGGAAAGTCTTGCGCAGGTGTGGCATAAACGCCTGGGTCACATTAGTGAAGCAGGCTTGAATGAACTCAAAAGAAGAGAGGTGCTGGGGAAGGAAGGTCTAGGTAAGCTCGAATTCTGTGAAAATTGTGTTCTTGGAAAATCGACCAGGGTGAGTTTTGGTCGAGGTCAGCACACAACAGAGGGAGTTATAGACTATGTCCATGCGGATCTCTGGGGTCCTTCTCGGGTGGAATCGATGAGTGGTTGTTGTTACTTCTTATCGATTGTTGATGATTATTCGAGGAGGGTTTGGGTTTATTTTCTTAGATACAAGAGTGAGGCATTCAGCAAGTTCAAGGAGTGGAAGCAGTTGGTAGAAAACCAGACAGGTAGAAGACTGAAGAAACTTCGAACGGATAATGGTTTGGAGTTTTGTAATCAGGAGTTTAATAACTTGTGCAAGGAGAGCGGGGTAGCAAGACATTTGACGGTTGCTGGAACTCCGCAACAGAATGGTCTAGCCGAACGAATGAACAGGACGCTCTTGGACAAGGTTAGGTGTTTACTGATTCAGTCTGGTTTGCCAGAATCATTCTGGGCTGAAGCAACGGTGACGGCAGCATATCTGATCAATAGGTCTCCATCTACAGCATTGGAGAAGAAGACACCTATGGATTTATGGTCAGGACATCCGGCGAATTACGAGATGTTGAGGATATTTGGTTGCGTTGCTTATTCACACGTGAATCAGGGGAAGCTCAAGCCTAGAGCTATAAAATGCATATTCCTGGGGTATCCTGAAGGTGTGAAGGGATACAGATTATGGAGGTTGGATGATGTTAAACCGAAGATAATCATAAACAGGGATGTGGTCTTTAATGAGAGCCTTATGTATAAGGATACTCTCAAGGGTGCTGGTGCTGCAGATTCTGGGAAGGAAATTGAGTTTGAGGTGGAACTTCAAGGCAGTCGGGTCGAACCAACTGTGGATCCTCATACTGGGGTAAATCCAGGGAATGAATATGAGGATCAAGTTGAAGATGCAGTAGATGCAATGCCTCAACAACAGAATCTGGACAACTATGTTCTGGTGCGTGATAGAGCTAAGAGAACAATTACTGTACCTACAAGGTATAGGAATGAAGGTAATGTATCATTGTCTAGATCATCAGGGTCTAGGGAAGAAGATGATATTACGGCTTATGCGTTTGCTATTGCTGAGGAAGAAGATACACATGAACCAATCACATTCCAGGAGGCGATTAATTCATCGGAAAAGGATGAGTGGGTTCGTGCTATGGAGGAAGAAATGAGTTCTTTAAAGAAGAATCATACTTGGGAGCTGGTCGATCAACCACGCGGTCAGAAGCTGGTAAGCTGCAAGTGGTTGTATAAGATTAAAGAAGGGATTGAAGGCGTTCAGAAACCAAAGTATAAAGCAAGGCTGGTAGCTCGTGGTTTCACACAACGAGCAGGGATTGACTATAATGAGGTATTCTCACCCGTGGTTCGACATACATCTATTAGGGTGATTCTCTCATTAACTGCTTGTGAAGATTACGAGTTGGAACAACTTGATGTGAAGACGGCGTTTTTGCATGGTAATCTTGAAGAAACCATTTATATGAGGCAGCCGCTTGGTTTTGAAGAAGGAACGGGCAACAAGGTATGTTTGTTGAAGAAATCCCTTTATGGTCTTAAGCAGTCTCCAAGGCAGTGGTACAAACGGTTTGATGTGTATATGGTAAGCAATGGGTTTAGCCGTAGCAACTATGATAGTTGTGTTTACTTCAAGGAGTTTGCACCAGGTATGTACATATATCTATTGCTGTATGTAGATGATATGTTGATTGCTTGTAAAAGCAAGTCTGAGATCGAATATACCAAGGGACTGCTGCGGAAAGAGTTTGATATGAAGGAACTTGGTCCAGCTAGGAAGATACTTGGTATGGAGATTGTCAGGGATAGGGGTAACCGAACCCTGAAGGTGTCTCAGTCGGGATATGTGCGGAAAATTCTGAATAACTACAGAGTGGATAATGGCAGGTCGGTCTCTGTGCCATTGGGAGCACACTTCAAGGTATCTTTGAAGGATTGTCCGTCGAGTGACTGGGATGTGGAAAGAATGAGTAAGGTCCCATATGCGAATGCTGTAGGTAGTTTAATGTACTTGATGGTTTGCACTAGACCGGATATTGCGTACGCGGTTAGCATTGTGAGCAGGTATTTGGCGAATCCAGGTAAAAATCACTGGGAAGCGGTGAAGTGGATTTTGAAGTACTTGAAGGGCACTGCTGATGTAGGTCTAGTGTATGGTAGAGATCAAGGGAAGCACGTGGATGTTGACGGTTTCGTGGATAGCGATTATGCTAAAGACCCTGACAAGGGTAGGTCGATAACCGGGTACGTGTTTATGGTACATGGCTGTGTTGTGAGTTGGAAAGCAACTCTGCAGCATGTTGTTGCATTGTCTACTACAGAGGCGGAGTATATGGCGCTTACGGAAGCTGTTAAGGAAAGCATTTGGCTTAAAGGTCTACTAATCGAGCTGGGAATAAACCTAAGGTCAGTGGTTGTGAATTGTGATAATCAAGGGGCAATTCATCTCTCAAGAAATGCAATGTTTCATGAGAGGACGAAGCATATCAACGTGAGGTATCACTTCATCAGGGAGATCGTGGAATCTAAAGAGATTGAAGTGGCAAAGATAGGCACGGAGGATAATGCAGCTGACGCGTTTACAAAGGTGGTTCCAGGTCCGAAGTTCAAGTATTGCATGGAGGTACTTGGTGTCGGGGTTAACTAGTATTGGTACTAAGGTGGAAATTGTTAGCATTATTACCAATAATAGTTATACAATAGATTAGGAAATTTACCTTGTAAGCTTTCTTTCCGATATTGTATGTTTGAGCCCGGTTGGACCCAAGCCCGATCATGAATCGGTAACCGACCCCCTCACCCTATAAAAGGAGGTGAGGGGGTGATGCTCAATCATACCGCATCTTCTATTCTTTCTTGTAATCGTTCGTGGGTTTTAATAAACAATCGTTCGATTAACTTTGTGGGTTTCGTTTCTGTGTTCATTGTGATTGTAACTCTGCGATCTTCTTTAAGGGATCTAGGGTTCCGTGTTCGATCTTCAGGTTTGTTGGGTGTCGATTCCAACATTAACGCCTTAGGAGCAAATATTAACTGCATTATCACAAAAGCTATATCCTAAACTAAAACATTTTAAGTTAATAAGACCATGTACTTTCTAAACTATAAAAAGAACTTATTTTAGTTAATAATATTCATGGTTGAGGAATTTATTAAATACTTTGTAGGCATTATTATACTCCTATTTTTCTCACTCACATTTTTACTTGATTAACAGATAATGTCTTCGCACAGCAACGAATTTGCTCACCTCAAAGTCCCTGTTGAAGATATCATAGCTGCCACCAACAACTTTAATGAGAAAAATCGCATCAGCACACGTGACTTTGGAAAGACATACAAGGGCCAGCTCTCGTGGTCAGGTGATTTGATTGATATCACTGCTCGGAGGTTTAATAGAGACGTGGAGGAAAGAGAACAGCTGTTTTGGATGGAGGTTTCAATGCTCTCTACTCTCAAGCATAAGAATCTGGTTTCTCTTATTGGGCTTTGTGATGAGAATGACGAGAAGATCATCATTATCAGGCATGAGACCAGGGGAAGGCTCAATGGATATCTACGTGACCCGATGTTGTTGACATGGGTGCGAAGATTGGAGATATGTCTCGGTGTTGCTCATGCATTAAGCTATATTCATTACGATGAGGCACGCGACTTTAGCGTAATACACCGGTACATAGACAGCTCTAGAATTCTATTAAATAATGAGTGGGAACCCAAGTTATTTGATTTTGAACGTTCCATGAAGATTAAGGCATCTCAAACGCACCATTCATTTTATACAAATACAGTTGCGGGTGTGAATGGGTATGTAGACCCAACATATCTTGAGACAAAGAGAGTGAGCCACAAGTCAGATATGTACTTGTTTGGGATAGTATTGTTTGAACTACTGTGTGGTAGGAAATCAATAAGTAAGCATCCAGATAATAAGTATCTGACTACACTGGCCATTTTCCATTATAAAAAGAAAAATATGGTTGAAATAATTGATCCGGTTCTATGGAAACAAATGGATCCACAATCATTCAACGTTTTTGTGGAAATAGCGTATGATTGCTTAAAGGAAGAACGATCACAAGGCCCGAATATAGATGAGATTGTCACAAGACTTGAGAGCGCGTTGAAACTTCAACTCGAACGTCAAAATGCTGTAAGACGGTTTTTTCTCTTTCGTCTTTCTTTTAAAATATTAGTATTAATTGAAGTATTATGATATTATAGGAACACTCAGTAGTTGCAGCTGAAGTTGAAGTTACGTCATCCAATCATGGCAAGGTAATTACTTACTTATTAGAAATGTGACCTCTATATATGCACTTGGTAATGTTGTCTTGTGTAATGCATATAGGGACCATTGACCTCCATATCTA
Organism: Glebionis coronaria; assembly: GCA_025667525.1. Taxonomy (NCBI): domain Eukaryota; kingdom Viridiplantae; phylum Streptophyta; class Magnoliopsida; order Asterales; family Asteraceae; genus Glebionis; species Glebionis coronaria. Next base: position 22,682,657 of record CM046878.1, on the reverse strand, counting down.
CGCACGTTGACTCCCATGTCAGCCAAGTGACGAAGTCTTTCCTCAAAGATCTTTCTCACTTAAAACTCAGCTTTCATGAGATAGCATCCGCAACCAACAATTTTGATGAAGAAACTATCATCAGAACATTCAGATTTGGAGATATTTTCAAAGGCCGTCTCTTACGTTCTGAGCAATTCACCGATATTATTGTAAAGAGGTTCTATTTAGAATATGTAAATGATGAGAGCAAAAAGTTTTGGACGGAGATTTCGATTCTTTGTAGTCTCGAACATAAGAATCTAGTGTCTGTTATTGGATTTTTTGAAAATGTGAACAATAAGATTATCATATACAAGAAAGAGGCCACCCGCAGTCTCAAAACATATATAAGTGACGAGAACCTCACATGGATGCAAAGGTTGAAGATATGTGTTGGTGTCGCGAAGGCATTGAGTTACCTTCACTATGATCCTGGACGAGATTTTAGTGTCATACATTGCAACATCAGGAGCTCGAATATTTTACTAGATGACAAATGGGAACCCAAGTTATCTGGTTTTGAACTTTCGTTGAAAAATACAGTAGCTCGGAGGCATCATCTTGTTCTTACTCGAGATGTTATCGAGAATGCATACCTGGACCCAAAATATAAAAAGACTGGTGGTGTGACCCACAAGTCAGACGTGTATTCGTTTGGTGTTCTTTTATTTGAAGTCCTGTGCAGAAAGAGTGCTGAAGACGAAGCTGAAGATGAGTCGGGAGAGGGGTTATTAAGTCAGCTCGCTAAATTTCATTTGGATGATATGATCGATCCTCATTTACGGAAGATGGACCGAGAATCATTAAAAGTTTTCTCAGAAACAGCACATTGCTGCATAAAAGAGGAAAGAGCAGATCGTCCACATATAGATCAGGTTGTCAAAGGACTTGAGAAAGCATTGAAACTTCAATTTGTGTACGAAAATCCGGTAAGAAAATCAACTTTCTTCTCAACTTTATGTGATAATAACTATTATATTTATCTACTAATGTCATTCTTTTGCAATATTATTTTAGGAACTTCAAAGGAATGCAGGTGACAGTACATCATCCTATCACCTCCGGGTAATTTACTTCTTTATACTTCTAGTTCGAAGATGGTCATCCTAATCAATAAACAAAAAAGTAAACGACACAAATGGTCTATGTGGTTAGGGGCCTTGCACATATTACAATTAATCCCTGTTACACATAACCCAGAATGATAAACGACCGTTACAAATTTTGTTGATAAGGGGACAGAAGCAAAACAAAATCTATTGATATATTGAGATGACCACCTCCACACCAAACAATCAACACCCGGAAACCGGGCATCAAAACACCTTCGGCACCAACTACTATGGACCTGCACACTAGTTAAAAATCGCAAATCATTTTTAAGCGTAAAACAGTAACTCATATGGCAGCTAACCGAATCCATTGGCTGAGAATAAAGTATTATTGTATCACTTTTTTCTATTAACATCACAATTTGTATTTTGAATTTCCACAATGTTGCAGTGGAAGAACTTGGAACACTTGAAGATTGGACTTAAATATATCGAGATGGCAACAGAGAAGTTTGCCGACAAATATCTCATTGGGTCAGGCGGTTATGGTATGGTATACAAGGCAGAACTCAAACATTTTGATAGCAGTAATCAACTCCAGAAAAGGGAAGGCTTTACCCGGTTTGAGTCTGTGTGGTGGTGGTTACCCCAAAAAAAAAGTGATCATCCCAAGAAAAGCAGTACGGTAGCTATAAAACGCATTAATAATCGAGAAGGAGAACAAGGATTCATTGCAGAAATTGAAATTCTGACTAGGTGTAAACATGAGAATATAATCCCTCTTCTTGGTTTTTGTGATGAAGATCGTGATCGTATGATTCTTGTCTACGAGCTTGCTTCTAGAGGTAGTCTTGAGGATTATATGGGAAACAGTGATAAAATGACTAATCTTACTTGGATGCAACGCTTGAAAATATGTCTTGATATCGCACATGGCTTGAATTACATTCACACCAACACAGATCAAGACAAACAAAAGATAATACACCGAGACATCAAGAGTGCAAATATTCTATTGGGCGAAAATTGGGAGGCGAAGATTGCTGATTTCGGGCTCTCCAAATTCCACCCTGCAGATCAAGATGCTAGTACTATCAACGCCAGTACGATTGCAGGTACAGATATGTATTTGGATCCAGAATATGAGAAGTCTGGAAGATTAAACAAAAAATCAGACATTTACTCTTTTGGAGTTGTGTTGTTTGAGATCTTGACTGGGAGGTTGGCGTATGATTCGATGTACACCAAGGTGAATGAGAAGGGTATTGCACCCGTTGCACGACATCATTTTGAGAAGGGAACACTGAGGGAAATTGTTGATCACAAGATCAAGGAAGAAATAGATGAACATGTCTTTTCTCTAAGTAAAGGACCCAATGAAGAGTCTTTGGACACATTTTCAAAAATCGCATTTCGATGTGTAGCAGTGACTCAAGTTGAACGTCCATCAATAGAAGTTGTCATCAACGAACTTAAAAAAGCGTTATACTGCCAGGTAAGTCCATGTTTTCAAGATATATTTTTGAGTAAATTAGCTAGGCAGATCTATATGTAATATATATGTGAGTGAAACTACAGATAGGATCCTTATTATTACTATTTTTTCATATTGACGTTACCTTTGTTTGATCTAGAAACACACATGATCTCTAGTTTTGATGTCCATTAAATTACTCTATTAGATCGAAGCAACTAAGCAAGTAAAAATTTACATGAGATTAACAAATTAACTTCACATAATTCCCTTTTCCTCGATCCAATAGGCATCGTCTTCTTCTCCACACCTTGCCACATTGAGGGGTACTGAAATGCATTTTTGCCTTATTTTTTCATACTTATCAAATCCGACTGTCTGATGATTCACAGGAGAACCACAAGGACAACCTCAAACTGTCACTTGAAGACATAAAATTGGCGACACAAAGGTTCAGTAAAGACAATATCATTGGACATGGAGAGTATGGGAAGGTATACAAAGGTCATACTCATGGACATAACATCATTGCTGCAAAGCGGTTGGATAGGAAGTCTGCTGAGCGAGAAGCTGAATTCATGACAGAGCTTAAAATCCTTACGGAGTACAAACATGAAAATATCATCGGGCTTTTAGGCTACTCTGATGAAGAGGGTGAGAAGGTTATTGTTTACGAGTATGCATCGAGAGGAAGTCTTGATAGGTACTTGAGCGATGATAGTCTTACGTGGGTGATGCGGCTTCAAATATGCATTGATATTGCAATCGGGTTGGAGTTCCTTCATGGAACTATTTCAAGTCCAGAAATGGTGATACACAGGGACGTCAACAGCAGCAACATTCTACTGTTTGATGATTGGAAAGCAAAAATTAGTGATTTTGGGCTTTCCTTAGTATGTCCAACAAATCAGGATGTAGGCTTTGTCATCGACAATGTTACAGGCACAATCGACTATCGTGACCCACTATACTCAAAAACAGGCTTCTTAACCAGAGAGTCTGATATATTCTCTCTGGGTGCGGTTTTATTTGACGTATTGTGTGGAAAACTATCGTCTATTGAACTAGACAATGAGTATCTTTATTTACCCTTTTTGGCTAAACATTACTATTATCTTGAAAAACTTGAAAAGTTAGTGTTTGAGGGTATCAAAGAACAAATTGTGCCACAGTCATATATTACATTTACAAGGATTGCCCTTCGATGCGTACATCACAGGAGGGAAAAACGACCAACAGCCCGAGAAGTGGTCATACAGCTAAAGAAAGCATTGGAATTCCAGGTAAATTCCTATATTTTGCGAAAACTGACTAACTTTTGATTCATATATATCTAAACTATGGCCTTTAAATGTTTAGTAAACTAAATGAAACATGAGTTTATTAATTGATTTATACAGAAGGATTATGAGATATGGGAGCCCAAATTGCCTAATGACTACAAAGAAATAATCCAGATGTCAAAGTGCCCTGATGATTATTCCACCGTTAAGAAAGAGGAACTTTACAACATATTTTCAAAGGGAATCCTTCTTCAACAAGACAAAGTGGTAATCAGTTCATTCTCATATCTCTATTATGTTGTATTTCTGGTGTTCTACGCATATTTTACCTTTTGAGGTTAATTTATAATCACACATGCATTTATATTACATATCATAAGATGGAGTCTAAATTTATTTATTTTTGTATGACAGTTGCTATCATTCGATGGTGACAGAGAAAGAAAGGAAATGGTGTCTGCGACAATGTTTTCTTACATAGGTAGTTGTCCGCATGAGTTGAAATCTCTTCCTGAATCAAGGTTATCCTCTCTACCTCTCCACCGTTTAATGCATGACAAGTTGTTTAGGTTGCATTATATAATCATAATTATGATGTTCAGACTTAGGAACCCTTTTTGTAAGTTCACATTTTGCCCGTGTAATACACTTGGTTATCACAATGACTGCCTGCACTTACACAAAACGTATTTGAATCCCTTTTGACTCTGTTATGCTAGAACTGCTAATCTCGCTAATTGTCTTGCGCTTTTACACTTGAGACCTCATCTCATTAAGTTAATAACAAGATTTTTCATGCATACATACATATCAATATGACAAAATAGATTTTAATACTCAATATATAAACCTTCTAATAATGTAGTCGAGGAATGCCCCTGTTTTTTTGTGTCCTCTGTTCTCATGGTCGTGAATTATAAATTTTGCTAGCATCATGATAGTGCATATTCTCAACTTTACTTAGATAGAGATTAATATAGATTTAAACTCTCGTTCCATAAAATTAAGAACTAGAAGTGTATGGGAAAAAGGGCCACGGCTGATTCAGGATATTTAAAATGTGTGCAGGTTTGAGAAAGTAGTGGAGATATTAGATATTTCCAACTTGTACATCGAAATCAAGACAAAAGCTCAATTTTTATCTCCTAATGTTGTTTATGGGGTCTTTTTAGTCTTCAAGTTTTGTGATTCGAGGAACTTGTCAAGTAAACCTGTGTATGTTAACATCAAGTATAGAAAGGGACACAAAAGCCTGCATGCATATTTTGCAACTTGGCGAGATGAGCAGTGGATGATGATTGAGTTGCATCGTTTCTCGAATCAGAATGAAGATGTCGTTTTTGAGTTTCTACTTGAGAGCTTTTCATCGTGCTATTGTGGAGATGCTGCAGTTTATGTAGAAGGCATTGAATTTCGACCCATTGACAAAGTAAGTTTGAAAATATACCTTGGTTCCATTCGATTTCTATGTTCTTTTGTTCAATCTGTGTAAAGGGAACATCAATGCACGGTAACAAAACATTTCATGTTATAAGCTGCATATCTAAAATTATACAGGTGAAACATGAGATCGAAAAGCTGAACGAAGTCCAACGAGGCTTGAAGTCAGACTTCAATGTGAATCAAGTGCAACAATTGCCAACTAACTTTGAAGAAATATTCAAGATTTGCAAAAACTATGACGAGTTGTTCTGGTTGGGTGAAATCGAAGGAAAGAAACTTCTTGTGCTTTCAGCAAAGGCGGCTTTATACAAATTTTCTGATGTGGATACTTATACTTCAAAACCACCAGCCCAGTCCAGGTTTGTGTTCTTATGCTTTTGTTTCTAATGTTGACAGAAGTTTTACTTCCTGGGTTTAGTTTGTGCTCTTAAGAAGTACGTAAATTACATAATGTAATCATATACTTTATCGTAAATGCAGATTTCAAGAGGTGATTCAGCTTTTGTTGCAACAAGTATTTCATATCAACTGTACGATCAAAAGTCAAATGTTGTCGCCGGATACGGAATACGTTTGCTACCTACTATACAAGCTTTCAGAAAACTTCAAAGGAATGCATTGTCCGGTGAAAGTACGAGATATACTCCACCAAGAAAACAACGAGGCTGAATTTCTCTATTTTATAACCCCAGAGCTAACGAATATACATGATATTACTCGGGTTCCAAAACAAAGGAAAGATGGAAGCATGGAGATTCGACTGTGGAAATTTAACTCAACTCATGCATTAAAAAATGACTCTCTTTCTATAAATATGAAATTTACAAGTCCTGAAGGAACTATGTCTGGCCTTGTCGTATGTGGCCTTGAGTTTCGGCCAGTGTAAGATTTTTTTTTCTTGTACAATTCAAAATTCGTGTTTACTTTGACTATCAGCAAAGGATTTTTAATATATTTGTGTAAGAATATAGCATACTTAATCATACTAAAACTGGTTACGAGTTTACAGCGACTTATTGCGTAATTTCCAAACTTGCAGGCTTGAAGTCAAGGTTGATAGACTGCAGAGTCATATTCCGGATTCTTCAAGGACTGAAGGACTGCGAAGTCATTTTGTAACCTGTCCAAGTACATATGCATCGTATATGTTTGTTTGTTTTGTCTTAAGTGGGATTGTTCTAAGTCTTTTGTATCAAAAAATGGGGTGATTATGTTCAAGTAACTGTTTTTCAGTTCATTATTTTCACAGTGTGACACCTGAGGCTGAATAATTATAAACTAGTAATGTACGTGTGGAAGGATTATGTTCTCTGTCCCGTGTGTACATTTGGTGGTTTGTACTAATGAACCCTTTTTTTTATCTATGTGATAACAACAATGTTATTGGCAAATGTAGTAGTACAAAAGATGACGTTTTATACGACGAGCGAACTTGATTTTAGTGAGCTATGATTTGCAAACTTAAGTTCTTTTGCAGGCTAATATAATGCTCGAGTGGTCATAATGGCTAGTGCAGCAATTGGAGACTTGTTTAGTTGAAATTACCACTTGAATGGTCATAGAGTTTGAGATTGCTATGAGAGTTGAATTTGTTTTAGTGGAAGATTCAGCTGTTATAAAGGCAAACTGGATAAGTCATCCATGTGACTGTTTGACTGTTGATTTGAGAGGTGTTATGACATTTATTTGATAATCTTGTTATCCGCTCTTTAGAAGAGCCTGTACATCTTTATCATCCAAATATCTTTGTATGCGGTTTATATCAAATTCATGGAATGTTTCAGAAAAAGGCCTACAGTTTTAAGGGAAACAGGAAAATGGTTTGTGTATGTTGAAGTATTCAGAGAGACTGCTGTGAGTGCGATTAATCAACTAGAATGGACTCCATCTCAGGTTCACGTATTAAGTATATGTAACTGGCATAACATTGTTATTTTGATCTATGGAATTTGAGATACGTAACTGATTTGCACACTAACTACTTCATAACATGCATCCTTCAAGAAAATGGCCTTTTTTTAGTGGAGATCCGTTTTTTTTCAGCGAAATTGCTAAACTAGTAGCACCCCTTAAACCTATTTGTTATAAAAGGGAGTTGTGCTATGTAGACTTCCTTTCATAGTGGTTTTAGATTAATTAACATTAATAATTATCAAAGAAATGTTTATTTTTGAATGCTCATAGAGCTGCAACTGTATGGTTATTTTGTAATATTCCAAGTGTGTTTATTTTGACTTGAGCTGGTGGTAAAATAATGACACTTTTGAATCTGATTGTATTTTGGACTTGTCTTTTATAATAATGAATTTTCAGTCTTGTTTATTGATCTAGTGAAGTTGAATCAGAATTCGGGGATAGATGGTTGGTGTTCGCGTATGTCTTCAGCGGATTCACTCGGGGCAAGCTATCCGGGGAATTTTGTTTCAACAGTTGGAGTGTTATATTGTGAAAAATTACTTCTACAGGCAGACGAAATAGGATATACTGTATGTTGGGGGATGGATGGTTAGAGTAAGACTGTTGAATCACAATTGTGGCATAGATTTTCTACTTCGACGTTGCCGAAGATCACCTTTATGTTGGGTAAGACAGTTTCTTTTATATCTTAATGAAGTTTTTAGTCACTTTATAGTGACATAAGTAGTAAGTAGACAATCATATGTTGATTATATTTCAGTGATGGTTCGAGATTTACAAGGTGGAGTTGTCAAACATTTCATGCAGAGCATTTACTCTCCGTAGTGAGAGTCGTTGCTCCAACGCTACCACATTTGGTTGAAGATGTGTGACAAATCTCCCTTTTGAATATGATATTGGCAAATTTGTTTTGGATTCAACATGACCCGCTGTAATGAAAAATGACTTGCCTTTTATGAAAAATAGATTGATTCTTGGGGATAAATACTCGTGGTAACCCCAATAATGTCTTGCTGCCACAACCTTTGATATATTGATCTTTACATCAAGTATTTATGGTTGGACAACTTTATGACATTACACCTGCATCTAATTTGTATAAATTTGTTGGGTGAGAAGGGAGGTTAATAAAGCTTTGGAGACTGCTCGCACTGGCAAACTTATTGGTTCTAGCTGGAGGCAAAGGTGCACCAGCTCCATTCCTCTGATCTGCGAGATTAAGGAAAACGCGTGGAGCTAAAGTTGATGCTGAATCACATATTCATAACATGTCAGCTATCCCCGACAATTATAGTGTAGATGTGGCAAGATGTATACAAGCATATATGAAAACTCTTAAAGATATATAAGCAAAACTGAACAGGTATCAAAATGGGCAGGATCTGGAAAAAAGATCATGGCTTACCCAAAACATTTTTTAGAGCATTTTTCAAGTAAATAGTTACTGTCTCTGATAGCATTACTAAAAAGATGTATCATTTTCTGCATTAAAAATATATTTTGGGTGACATTCGACCTGTTTGATCGCTTTCATGTACGCATTTTGTGCTGAATTACAAGTTATGCTAAATTACACATCATTGCACGCATTTTGTTGACGATATTTTTATAATAACTCCATCATTTGTTGTGTAGGTTGAGAATCTTTCTACTTTGGAGTTTGGAGGATGCATCAAGGGTAAGTATACCATATTCTCAGACGATTTGATTCAAGGAGAGAAGAAAATATGGATTGGAGTTTCACGTGTAGAAGATTCAATATGTGAAAGATATTGGAACTTCTCACCACAAGTTGGCTTTGATGTCATTGCTGGCCAACCACCTCGTGTTCATTCAGTCCTCTTGACAGATATAAATTCATATTATCCTGATTATGTTTTATCTTAAATGGCCAAACTGGTAAACTAAAGAAGTTGCTTAAAACAAAAATGATCTGCAATTGGTCGAAAGTCTCCGAAACTGTATTGCATCAAACTTCATAAACATTTTGAAGGTTTATATAGTTCATAACAATTATTTAAAACCCTAATATGGATCAAAGAACGCATAGCGGAAGCGATTAACAAGATCATTAATTTAACACAATTATATTAATCAAGATTAGGGTTACATACCTTTATCCTAGCAAAATCCACAAGACGACGGAACGAACGGAAACTAGGGTTTATCACGAACACCACCAAGAATATAATCTAAAGGAAGATTATATCACGCTCTTGTACACACGTAATACGGCGAGTTAACCGTGAGTCTAGCACGAACAAACCGAGCTTCAACGCTTATGGAATATCTACCCAATAACCCTAGAGAGGGATTAGGACTAGATAATTAGCTAAATCGAAAACCAACCGAAACCCTAAGGTGGTGTGTGGGTGGCGATCGCAAGAAGCAAGAGAAAGGGGAGAGACAAAAATTATGAAGGCCTTGGGGTTGTTTATATAAGCTTGGCAATCGTTGGGCTCCAAGTAAATAAACAAGAATTAGGAAACAAAAGTTTCCCTCTGCCCCCTCCTCTCTTTGGCCGACGGACGCAAGCCCCCAAGGGGTGTTTGCGTAATTTTTGTTTTCCTTCTTTTCACTTCTATTAGTTTCCATAACGGTCGTTTATAACTTAACTATTATTTATTAACGATCGTTAGTTAAGCTTTGGTTTGATTTTAATAAATATATAAAATATATTTAATAAATAAATTAACCATTTACGTTATGTGTGCAATCCCGTGATCCCGAGTTCGATCCTATCTCACGACTATTAATTTTAAGTCCATAAACTTTCAGCTCCCACTTGGACAAAATTCTAATATCGTGATCATATTGACTAGCGTCTAGTTACACTAGCAATGTCACTAGCACAAACCGGGTAAGGTCTCCTGGACAAGAACCTTTTAATGATTACATCATTATTATTATCATTTCATTTCAAATACATTGTTAATAAGGATATGGATCTCAGTCATTCCTTCATTAACTATTCTGTTTCTCGTTCACGGATATAGCAAGATTACCAAAACACATTTGGGTGTGGCCACACAAACATCTTACTACTCCCCCGAGGGGCCCAGTTGTATTTATACTTCAAAATGATTTGAAAGAAACAAATCCCATTTTGACTACAAGCAAAACACATGAACTTTGCAACACTTCTGAAAATAACCCTTATAACTACTAGTTACGTTTAGCGTTAGGTTACCTTACAGAAATGCACTACATTCAATGCAGTTTTCTGGTATCTTAGGTCTAAGGATAACTATTTATGATTTACTTAATGACAAAGATCCATAAAGTAAAATCACATAGTTGGGATAAGTCCAATATTTGATCCATCAAATATCATCCAAAATTGACCAATATACTTTCAAGTATACTCTGTCACTATTTTGAATTGTCTTAATTCAATAATATTCCCATATTATTAATCGACAACGGACATTTAGAAACATCAAAATGCTCACGGATTAAAACATGTAAAATATGATACAAAATCAAATAACAGAAAAATAAACGAAATCCAATCTTTATTTCATCAATTCAATAATGTCTCACATCCTTTATCTAAATACTAATCAACAGATTTATTGCATGAATTCGCTAGCTAGTTGCAGCCCAATTGCCTTGGCATGCTTAACTACCTTTGGCCTAGATAAAGCCTTAGTAAAAGGATCAGCTACGTTATCATCTGTGTGAACTTTTATTAATTTTATTTCTCGAGCTTCCACTTGTTCTCGAACGTAGTTATATCTACGTTTAAAGTTTCTGGCACCTTTCATAACTCCAGGGTCATTGGCGAATATTATTGCCGCAGAATTGGCGCAATATATATCAATAGGTTCTTTAATTGAAGGCATCACTCCAAGATCTCCAATAAACTTCCTAATCCAAACAGCTTCCATTGCGGCTTCTGAAGCGGACATGTACTCAGATTGAGTCGCATGCATAGCAATGGTTTTCTGCTTACTGCTCTTCCAGTCAACTGCTCCTCCATTGATGACAAACACGTAACCCGTCTGAGACTTCGTATCGTCTTTATCACATTGCCAGGACGCATCACATAATCCTGTTACATTCAGTTCTGTGTCTGGTTTACCCCCGAATGCCAAAAACATATCTTTCGTACTCCTCAAATACTTTAGAATATGCTTAACAGCAGTCCAGTGGAACTTTCCTGGATTCTGTTGGTATCTACTGACCAAGTTCTAAGCAAACGCCACATCAGGCCTTGTGCATCTTACATCATACATAATAGATCCTACTGCCGAAGCATAAGGCACCTTCTGCATGTAAGCCACCTCTTTAGGTGATGATGCATCTTTCTCATGACTTAACTCATGCTTAACCTCCATTGGTAGAAAACTTTTCTTAGAGTTATGCATGTTATATTTCTTCAATATCTTATCAATATAAGCATCTTGGCTAAGACCAATTAACCGTCTACTCCTATCTCGATAGATTTTAATTCTCAGAATATACGCAGCATCTCCCAAATCCTTCATAGAAAAACATTTACCAAGATAATCCTTAACTTCCTTATGTCTTGGAATGTTACTTCCCATGATCAATATGTCATCGACATATAGAATTAGGAACACTACATTACTCCCACTAGCTTTGCGGTATACACATGGCTCATCACGATTTTGAATAAATCCAAACTTTTTGATTTCTTCATCAAATCGCTTATTCCATTGTCGTGATGCTTGCTTAAAACCATAAATAGATCTTTGAAGTTTGCACACGCGCTTTGAATATTTAGGATCAACATACCCTTCCGGTTGTTGCATATAGATGTCTTCATCTAAGCGACCGTTCAAGAAGGCAGTTTTAACATCCATTTGCCATATCTCATAGTCATAGTATGCTGCTATAGCTATGAGAATCCTAATAGCTCGTAAGTCTGCTACAGGAGAAAATGTCTCCTCGTAGTCTATGCCAAAAGTTTGAGTAAAACCTTTAGCCACTAAACGTGCTTTATAGGATTGTACATCACCATCCATGTCAGTTTTCTTCTTATAGATCCACCTATTTTTCACTGCTTTAGCATTTTTAGGCGCGTCTACAAGAATCCAAACATCATTAATTTCCATAGATTTCATTTCCTCATTCATCGCAACTATCCATTTTGACTTTTCTGGATCAGACATTGCGGATCGATAGTTAGCAGGTTCACTAAGATCCCCTACTTCCTCCTCATCATCCTCTATGTAAAGACATAGTTTGTCTGGCGCACGTATAGTCCTTTGAGACCAACGTGGAGGAATTAATTCCGGTGGAACACTCAGACTTTCTGGTTCTACAGGAATTTCTTCGCTAGTATTTTCAGAAGGCAATGTATCTTATTGAATTTCTTCAAGATCATAATTTCTCCCACTGAATTCTTGATTTACAAGATCATTTTCAAGGAAGTCTCTATACCGAGCCACAACTATTTTGTTCTCAGCCGGATAATAAAAGTAGTAACCCATAGTTTCCTTAGGGTAACCTACAAAGATACATTTAACTGAGCGTTGTTGGAGTTTATCTCCAGAGTCACGTTTCACATACGCCTCACAACCCCAGACTTTCAAATAAGACAAATATGGCTTCTTTCCATGCCATAGTTCATATGGTGTCTTATCAACCTTCTTTGTGGGAACCATATTCAGAATACGAACAATAGATTCAAGAGCATAATCCCAAAAGGATAATGGTAAAGTTATAAGATTAAACATAGATCGTACCATATCTAACAGTGTACGATTTCTCCTTTCAGATACACCATTTTGTTGTGGAGTATATGGAGAAGTAAGTTTCTGAACAATTCCATTCTCACTCAAATAATCTTTAAACTCTTGACTTAAATATTCACCACCACGATCAGAACGAAGAGCTTTAATCTTCTTTCCTAGTTGTAACTCTACTTCGGATTTAAACGTTTTGAATGTTTCAAATACCTCATGTTTATGTTTAAGTAAATAAATATAACCATAACGGCTATAATCATCCGTAAACGTCAAGAAGTAGCTAGCACCTTTCCTTGACACATGTCTAAGTGGTCCACACACATCAGTATGTATCAAACCAAGTAGTTCAGTAGTCCTTTCAATATTGCTATTAAAAGGTTTCTTGGTCATCTTTCCAGAGATACAAGATTCACATTTATCAAATGATTCATCATTGATACTTTCCAAAAGCCCATCACGTTGAAGCTTTTGTATGCGAGTCTTCCCAATATGGGCAAGCCTACAATGCCAAAGATAAGAAGAGTTCTTGTCTAACTTACTTTTCTTATTCATGCTAAAAACAAAATTATTTTTCCTCTTGGAATTTTTATCATGCATGTTAATTTCAAAAACACCATTCATAGAAATTGCATCAAAATTGAATAAACCATCTTTGAAAACAGAAATTATATTATTAACAATCGTGTGAGTAAATCCAAGATCCAACATACAAGAAAAGGAAATGACACCCCTAACAATTGTAGGTGCATAATGACAATTATTTAAAAACAGTACTAAACCCGAAGGTAAAACTAATTTAAATATTCCTATAGCTTCAACCGCTGCTTGTGCGCCATTACCCACTTGCAGAAATTGTTCCCCATAGGTAAGCCTCCTTTTCAACTCAAATCCCTGCAGGGTATTACAAATGTTAATACCACATCCCGTATCATATACCCAGGAGTTTGATTTGTATGAAAGATTAAATAACTCTATCATAAATAAGTTACCAGAAGATGGTGCTGCAGCAGCTTGCTCAGCCTTCTTCTTATGTTCTGCCATTTCATGGAGATAGAGAGAGCAATTCCTCTTCCAGTGTCCAGTCATCTTGCAGTAGTGACAAGTCTCATCTTTCAGAGATTTCTTAGCAAAGTTCTGCTTCGGTTTTGATGTAGTCGCAACTTTCTTGCTCTTATCAACCTTGCCTTTGCCTTTTTGCTTCTTATTCACTTGCGGTTTGGTTTCGATACTCTACCCTTTTGTACATGAAGTACTTGAGGAGTAGCAGTGGATGCCTTATCTTTCAAACCCTTTTCGAAGTCAATGAGCATTGCATGTAAATCATTAACTGTCTTCCCCGTACAATGCATATTATAGTTACGAACAAAATCATTGAAGTCCTTATTAAGGGACCTATTGATCAAGTTAATAGCCATATTATGATCAAAGGGTTGTCCTAGTGCGATGAGTTGTTCCATATAACCCCTCATCTCCATATAATGGGCACTTACGGACTTTCCAGGAGTTTGCTTGCAACTATGTAGAGCATCAACCAGATCATAGATCTCTACAGCTTGCGGCGTTTCATACACAGCCTTGAGTTCATCAAGCATATGATGAGGTGAAGCTAGCTCATACTTCCTTTGAAGTGATGGAGCCATTCTTCCTAACATTACAGCAGCCACCTCATGGTGCTTCTTAACGTTAGCAGCGTGTTGAAGCCTTTCCGCATCAGTTGCTCCTTCAGCAACATCCTCTGGAAAAGGAGTTTCCAAGATATTGATAGTACCCGCTGCTCTCAGAACAATTCTTAGTACCAATCATTAAAATTAGGGCCAGTAAGTTCAGGCCGTTTAAAGAAAGCTTTGAACGACGAGCTTATTGTTAGATTGTTTTCGGGTTGAGCCATTTCTACAAAAATAAGTTCAAACATTAGTATTTTCGATAATACAATTCAAGAAAATAAAATTACCCCGGTAATAAAACCATAGTATTTTCCTTGAAACTAGAACCCATATTGACATAGATTCATCACATCACTTGATCTGCTAGTGACAAATATATTCAACACACTAACTTGTCGAACAATAATTGACAAACAAATTTGCAATTTCTAGATATGTTAGGGATTTACATTGCCAAAATCATTTGCATTGTAAACATGTTTTATCCCTTCTTTATGCCTTAAGTTTCTAGTTCTCACTGAGTAACTCAATTAAGTCGACTAATCTAAAGAACGTAAAACCTTCATGTGCAATCTTATTCAGTCATGAAGTTTTCTCTCCATTACAACATCGTCTGATATCTTATATGACGACAATTGTAACTTCAAGTGTTCGTCAATTAGAGGGCATATGACTTAAATTTTAGGGTATAGATTTTGATGTCAAAATCATGTATGGAGAAGCATGCATACATCTCCATAACATATGTTTAATAAAACGTTTAGTAAACTTTTTGGTGAGACTAAAAGTTCATCATATACTTGCAAATTGAGGTATTGGTTAAACCAATTAAAGATTTTACACACAACTAAATTCACACCGTACTTTTTCTAGAACTTTAGTTATAGCACAAAGCAATAACCTTATTCATTGTGTTTCGGATGTGAATTAATGTAGTTAAATCAACCTTAAAGAATTGTATCAATAACAACCGTAGGTAATTCCAAGTTTGACGCACAGGCGAGCCGAGAATTTTGTCAGCGCTGAAGCATAACACCTCCTTCCTTAAACGGGTACATGACCAGCGGTGCGTTATACGCACTTTATAGTTTGCCAAAATTGAATAGCCGTTAAGTTGCTACTGCAATTTTAATCAACGCAAATCATATGTAATTTACATCTCAAAACAATTCATTAATTTTGATAAGATTTAGTCCATATTATTTTCTTGGAAAAAATTACCCATGTTTAAAACATACAATATAAAAAAACGTATGAAAACAAGTAGTACAAAAAAAATAAATCAAATAACCACATGCATTATTTATTCAAAGAACATCAAATCTAGGGTTTTTATGATCATAAAAAGTCTTCCCTAATTTTAAAACTTTGAATTAAATAAAGCAAATAGCAATCAAAATTATATGATCCGTAAGAAACATGCATGTTTATTACGGATCTCCCACATTCTCTTAACAATTAAAAAAAACTACGGATCGTAACCAAGCATTACATAACAATTAATTCATGCATAAACATCTAAAGTTAATTACCATGTAATTTTAGGGTTTACAAAAAAAATTAAAAAAAATTATAAAAAATTCGGCAATAGCCGATTTTTAAAACAATAAAAAAACAAAACCCTAATTTTTTTAAAACCTAAAAAATAACATGTAATTTTTAACACAAATCAATATTAGTTAAAAAACTTTAGATCTTGATAATTATAATCATGTTAAAAAGCTCTCGATGCCACTGAAGGTTTATATAGTTCATAACAATTATTTAGAACCCTAGTATGGATCAAAGAACGCATAGCGAAAGCGATTAACAAGATCATTAATTTAACACAATTATATTAATCAAGATTAGGGTTACAAACCTTTATCCTAGCAAAATCCACAAGACGACGGAACGAAAGGCAACTAGGGTTTATCACGAACACCACCAAGAATATAATCTAAAGGAAGATTATATCACGCTCTTGTACACACGTAATACAGCGAGTTAACCGTGAGTCTAGCACGAACAAACCGAGCTTCAACGCTTATGGAATATCTACCCAATAAACCTAGAGACGGATTAGGACTAGATAATTAGCTAAATCGAAAACCAACCGAAACCCTAAGGTGGTGTGTGGGTGGCGATCGCAAGAAGCAAGAGAAAGGGGAGAGACAAAAATTATGAAGGCCTTGGGGTTGTTTATATAGGCTTGGCAATCCCTGGGCTCCAAGTAAATAAACAAGAATTAGGAAACAAAAGTTTCCCTTTGCCCCCTCCTCTCTTTGGCCGACGGACGCAAGCCCCCAAGGGGGTGTTTGCGTAATTTTTGTTTTCCTTCTTTTCACTTCTATTAGTTTCCATAACGGTCGTTTATAACTTAACTATTATTTATTAACGATCGTTAGTTAAGCTTTGGTTTGATTTTAATAAATATATAAAATATATTTAATAAATAAATTAACCCTTTACGTTATGTGTGCAATCCCGTGATCCCGAGTTCGATCCTATCTCACGACTATTAATTTTAAGTCCATAAACTTTCACATATTTAATAAAATTGGGGATATTAATGTACTACTACTAATTATCAATCACAAGGTTTACACGTTGACAAAAAAATATATTTTCTCAGCTTTACCCGTACGAAACCTGTTTCATGCCATAACCCGTGTTAAACCGTTACACAACCCGCGCACTCGATCACATTCTATAATGTTTCGGGCCAAACAGGGTGTAAAGAGAGGAGTTCAATATTGCTATAGATCTTTCATTGAATAGGCAAGAAGAGTTTACTAGACTCTTTCAACATTCAAGAAACAAAGAGTTTTAAATGTCATGTGTTGTCCTGACAAGCATCTCTGAAATTTTTAATTATGGAGAAACTGAGGGATGATCTATGCACTGACGAATTAGATGAATATTTTTAATGAAGTCATGATAAACGCTTAATAACTTATAAACAAGTCTATGATCAATTAAATACACCGTTTAAACTATCAACATATCTAGACAAGAACTTGGTTTTCTAGGAAATTCATGTAGATTAACCAGTTGAAACGTTAAAATAAAGTATTTGGGGTAGATTGAATAAATTTTAAAGAGGCTTACCAGTGTTGAAGTTATTATTTTTCACAAACTTCATAAGATACAAAGGTTCTGAATATGCAATTAGTCTTGAAGCCAAAACTCACATTAAGATCTTGTACAGTCTTGTGCGATCTAGTTCATATGTCGATGTTTCATTTCGAGTTTTTAACCAAGTTGAGTGTTCTGTCAAAACGAAATCCTTAATCATTTGGTAATTTTCTACCATATCATACATTTTTAGATTATTTACATGCAATTATTATATTAATTATACAATTTTACTAGACAACATTAACCTTATAAGTGGGCTGATTTTGATTCATCATGAGATTATTATGGGTTCAAATCACACTTCAATCCCCTAGGGCGACCATCTCAAGCAAAACGATCTATCTTTTCTAGTAATGCTTGTGGTTTAATTAGTTCTATAGGTTTAATTTGCAGGGTTAGTGAAGCCTCGGGTTTGCTATCGGCTTGGGGTTTTCCCGTTAATAAAACGAAGAATCAATGGACTCTTTCAATATGAATTGTTATTTGGTTACATATGGCGGTATGATTGTAGTTTTAAATATGCTAATTGGCTATTCATTCGTGTAAGCAAGCACTGCGATTACAAAATAAAAAACAAAGTCGTGTGTGAGCATACAATTGTTTATATAAAGGGCACCCAGAAAACTAAAAAGTCAACTTGCAGTAACGTGTTTTGTTAACCAAAGACGTGCTAACATTTTCTTAGTTTTTATACAAGATTTATATACCATGTAAATTATCTACCTCATCTTCAAAAAATACATGTATAACCCGTTAATTTATATCTATACTTACTTTATAAAGTATTTGAGACTTTTTTAAAATATCAAGACTGAAAATTTAGACTTTTTTATAAAGCAAGTTGTTGTTATTTTTATCAACAATATATACTATAACCTTTTTCAAACAACATTTTGTAACAAACTTTTGTAACAACTTTTTAAAATAACATTTTTTCTTTTAAAATTGAAAAATCTTTTTATTTATTTATTATTTTTATAATCTAATTTCACTATATTTTTTAAAATTTTGTGCTTTTTAATTCGATATCCATTTTGATATATTTTTAGTCTTTTTCAATTTTAATGGATTTTTTAATTCGATTTTTTATAACTTTATAATAAGTAAGAGATTAATATTTGTTAGTGTTAAAATTCGTTATTAAGTATTCGTCGCAGGATTGTGCGGGTATCATTCTAGTATAAACTAAATGAACACTTATATATCATCAATCATAATAAATACTAAGATGATAATAAACTAAGTATGCTAACACAACAATACCCACCATAATTGAGCATAATATACTGGCTAATAGTGACAAGATATATATCTGCATCTGCATGTATGATGATGAATCTAAAAGATATCTGAGAAAAATGTGAAGATATCAAAATGTGCGGGTTCTGGTAAAAAAAAAGCTAATGGCTTACCTGGAACATTTTTAGACCAATAATTTAGCACGTAGATAGCTAGTGTCGGTCTTAATATTATTACAAAAGATATATATCATTTTATGTGACATTGGGATTTTTTATGCATTAGAAATACACTCTTGGTGACCTTTGACACATCTGATCTCTTACCTTTTAAGATAATTTTTAATTTTACCTTCTCTTTATATACTGAGATACTATAATAGATGAATCACGAGCATTTTAATATATAACGTCATAACATTCTTGGAGGCGCACAAGGTGGAAATGCACAATGCACCATAAGTTGTTTCGGTAAAAACTTGAACTATGGTCCAATCTCGTAAAAAATTGACATACTATACATGTCAACAGATGCCTTATTCATGTGAACCTTCTATATCTCAGAAATTTGTAGTATATCAGATGCTGCAACAACTTTAGAACCTGCTGACTTGAGTTTTAAAGATTCAACTATTACCCTATAATTCTCAACACTTGTCCTGCACCAGTTAGTATTTTGAAAGATCGTAAGATTCCTTTCTTGGCACGCAGATTAAAATTTTATTTGTTTAAGCCTCAAACATATGATAGCACTTGTAAATTTATGTTAATTTGTGATCTAACAACATTTACCTCCAGTATGGTCATTCAGTAGCACGCAAATTTAATATCAAAAGTTAAAGTCTGGTCCTTCAGTTACCACCACTTGATGAATTGCATTTAAAACCATATTGCCACCCTAATTATCCATCCTTTATAACGATCACCTTAAGAATAAACTAACATCGGTAGCCACTAGCAGCCCGTTGAATTTATTCAATAAAAAGGAAGGTTTATATCATATTGATGTTTGTTGTTTTGTTCTTTATTAGTATTTTCTTTGAATTAATCAATATAAGTTGCTTGCTTGTTAGCTTTAGACAATCTGTGCAATGTTAATTGTCAAAAAGCCAACCACGAGGACTTTACTCACCTAATGGCTATATATACAAACGCAAATTGAAGACATTAATGTATATCACCCAAACACTTCTTTTCTTCTTTTTGTAACATACCACACACCCTCTTTTGTTCAGACAAACAAACAGATACAAATATACATTATGTCTTCAGTCAATCATGATGACTTTTCTCACTTAAAAATCCCTCTTGAAGTTGTACTCTCCGCCACCAACAACTTTGCTAACGAAAATTTCATAGGCGGAGATAGATTTGGAAATCATTACGCGGGACTACTCTTGTGGTCTGGTGAGTCCATTGATATCCATGCTCAGAGGTGGAATAAAGAATGGGATGAAAAAGAACAACAGTTTTGGATGGAGATTTCATTGCTTTCTACTCTCAAGCACAAGAATCTCGTATCTCTTGTTGGGTTTTGTAATGAAAATGATGAGAAGATCATCATTATCAAGCTTGAGAGGATGCTCAGTCTTGGAAGCTATTTTAGTCACTCGATGATGTTGACATGGGTGCGAAGATTGGAGATATGTGTTGGTCTTGCGCATGCACTGAGATACATTCATTATGACGAGCACCGCGATTTTAGCGTTATACATGGAAACATCGACAGTGACACAATTGTGTTAAATGACAACTTTGAACCCAAGTTATCTGAATTTAGACTTTCCATGAAGATTAAGGCATCTCAGAGACATCATTCATTCCCTGTTGATAAAGTTTGGGATAGGGAGGGCTATACAGACCCGACATATGTAAAGACAAAAATGGCGAACCACAAGTCAGATAATTACTCCTTTGGTGTAGTAATGTTCGAACTACTGTGTGGTAGGATGGCAGTTGATAATGACCAAGATACTAAGTATTTGATTCCAATGGTGATCCTTCGTTATCGAGAGGAAAAACTAGAAGATATAGTTGAGTGGAATCTCTGTAAACAAATTGATCCGCAGTCATTCAAAGTTTTCACAGAAATTGCGTACGATTGCTTGAACGAAGAACGATGGCAACGCCCAAACATAAATGATATTGTCACGAAACTTGAGAAAGCTTTGGACCTAGCACGTGCCAATAAGCATGTAAGACTCGTTTATCCTTTTGTTATAGTAGGTCTAGTGTTTTTATTTGTATCAACTTCAACCAAATTGTGTCACAAATAACAAGCAGCCCAAATCAACCTAATTTGAAGATATTTAATTTAAATAAATTTACTCGGTATATAATAAAAGATTAGTAGTGAAACTTTAGTTTTATCATGCGAGTTATTTTAGTATGGAAATTTCATACATAAAGTAATATCAACATATATACAAAAAAAAATTTAATACTCAAATGGTAAAATTTGGCCATTCATCTTTCTATAAACAAAAAAAAAAACAAATTTTCATCTTTTCTTTGATAAACTATCTCGGCGACAATAAATCGTCGAGCTACAAAATATACATCATCATGAATAGAATTTTTTTTATTTTTCAGCATACATGCACTTACAAAATTTATCTTTAATTTAAATTTTTAGTGCTGAAATAAAAGAAGCTCAATTTGAGCTATAACCACATTTGAATAGCTCGTAAAACTAATAATATACATTAAAAATTCAAAATACTAATTCCATTAATGTAATTTAATACTATTTGAACCAAACGTACAACACAGATTTGTGATTACAATCTACCTAGAATAACATTCCTTATAAAAAGGAGTAGAAACAAATTCATCGGGGAAAATCATTTTTATTCATAAGATCAAAAAATATTATTAAAATAACTAGAAAATAAATAATCGACAGATAAATTATAAACGATAATTAAAAAACAAATTAGTTATAGAAAAAGAATTAGCTGAACAACGTGTTTGACACGATTAGCAATAAAGAGCCGAGGCACATGTTTGACGCACTTTCCTTAAAACAAATTCGTTGTCTGGTTCCCAGGGTATGTGGTAGTTTAGCCGTCAGGCTTAATAAAACTGCCTAAAAGATCACGGAAAACTAGCATGATTCTCATCGAAGAGACTGCTGGAATCGGGTTGCTATGGAGCTGTATTTTATGTGTCCAAATATGAATGAAAATGAGTTTAATTTATAATGAAAACATGTTTTAGTCTCCAAGACAAAATATCACCTAATAAACAGATTTCAATATATATCATTCACTTAAACCGCTTTTGTTTCAAAGTTTTAAATCAGTCTCATATCCTCTAATATTTAAACTGATCTTGTTAAAACTTTGTCTCAAAGTTAAATCAGTTCTAAAGATAGACGTATACAAAATCTGGCATCTTATTAAAAGAAACAAAATCCCAAGTCCGAGCTATCTCATTCATATTAATAAACTTTTCCAACAATCCCTGGCATGAGTGGATATCGGTCGAAAACACACCAAAGTTTCAGCGTAATTTCTGCGGTTAAATCCTACATATGATATGTAGGTGTGACCCTTTGAACTTTCCCTTATGAAATGCACTTAGTCTCCTATATTTGAGTACACGCGATGTCCTTGAACTCAACATTTTTTACGTAGACGACAATACACAATAACACAAACATTGTCACGTCCTTATAATCGTGTTCGTTATGATCATGAATACTAGCCTGTTCCTGCAAGAATTCTTAGGAATTACCCCCACCCACACATTTCCTTTCGATGTGGCCCCACTTCTCTCACATAGGTGATTTCATCTTGAATCATTAAAAACATATGTTTTGCGATTTCATCTTGAATCATCATGATGATTTCATCTTGAATCATTAAGCCATATGTTTAACCTTTCACCAAGTCACATTGTAACTGGAACGGACTAGGATAGTTATTGTATTAAGTAAGTCCCCCACATTTATGTGACTTCCCTTACATTTCTATGATTAGGTTATCCTGTTGAACCCATATCTTAGGATCTCTAGTTAAATGGGTTAGGTTTTCCTTCATGAAAACTCGTTCCTTCAAGGGCTTTAGTCTCATTCCTTTAGACGACACACTAACAAACTCTCTACTTAAGCCTCCCGTAAGCAGATCCGCGATGTTATACTTTGACTTTATGTAGTCAGTCGTGACAACTCTAGTTGAGAGTAGTTGTCGCAACAATCACAATCTATGATGGATATATCTCGACTAACCTTTTTACATTGTAATATGAGCTCTATCAAATTCTATAATCTATCACACTTTATAAACATGGTCGTTACCAGTATAGACCATCTTGGTATGTCCTTTACGAATTAACGTGAACTTTCTCGCATATTCTATGAATTTATTCTAAATAATAAATTCATGTTTCATCATTAATTTATCTATAACCATCTCTTTGAAATACTTTCAATATTTCTAAGATATAGATTTCCACTTAGCATCAATACATCTATTCTAGTGGATCTAGATTCTTAAATATAAGAATCCATATTTGCATTACTCTATCACTTGATAGTAGTCAGATATCTCATGATGCAGTATTATTAGTATCGTAGTACTCAAGTAAAACTTATTAAAATGGTCAAACTTAAATTACTAATATATCTGTTTAACCTGATAAAAAGTTCTAAATTAGGTCACACACACACACGTCATTCGACACAAAATATTCCCAATATTATTTGAGTATTCAAAATGGGAAACACATTTACCTTTATTTTTAATAGATTTAAAAGGATATCATTGGACTCTAGCTAGGACGGAATCCCCCCCCCCCCCCATTGAACCTCTCAATAATGTTATTTTCTTAATGTTTGACTTCAAAACAAATCCATATGGGTTCAAAACAAACCCAACAACTAATGATATTCATGTCAAACCTTAAATCCAACATATCATCAGTATATTTATTCATCTTGTTATCACTTCTAGTGATAAGTATACCATCTCTGTAAAAGCACAAGAATACATATTTACTATTGGTCACACATACATACATTATTTTTGAATCCATCAACTAACATGGTATGGTCAAAAAGTTTGATGTCATTGTTTGGGAGCTTGCCTTAAACCATATAATGACTTAATAAGCCTACAAACTTTTATCTCTACTCCAGGAACCACGAAACCCTCAGGCTGGTTCATGTATAGTTCCTTTTCTAAATCCATATTTAGAAATATCGTTTTCACATCTACATAAGGAACTTCTAAAATTTATTAATGCGGCAATAAAGTACCATCCTAATTGGGGTTATTCGTGTAACATGAAAATAAGTATCAAAGGAAGCTAGACCTTTTCGTTGTCTAAATTAATTGATTACCAATCTTTGTTTGCACATGTCAATGGTGCCATCGACTTTCATCTTCTTCTTGAAAATCCACGAGCTTCTAAGTTTACTTCTGTAAAATAGAATCTATTTCAATTTTATTGTCTTCTTTCCATTGACACCCTTTCAAGGAACTATCCGCTTGTCAATAAGAAATATGCTCGTTTCTACCATAAAAGAAACAAAACCGAATCCAACCAATCTTTTGGTTCATGCCATTTTGTTTCTTCTAGGTTCAACCTCTCATTGGGTCAATCTTGTCTTTCATCTTTGAGATCATTATCATCTCCTTGTCTATGACATCAAAAAACCTCGTTATCTATTCTAGATGATCTACCAATTTCCTTCACATACAAGGAAATATATTTCCTAAGAAGGAATCATTCCTGAATTCCATTAGTGTTTCTATTTATGTACAATGAAACCATAAGCACTATAGCATATCATGTGAGCATATCCATGGATTTAGGTCCAATCATTTGAACCTTGAATTTTATAAGGATATCTTAGCTAGATATCCACTAGCTAGATATCCGCCAATATTTATAAGTACTTATATGATAGTTTCATTCTCATCCAAAGTTCATAAGAACTATCTTATTTTCTTTACAAGATATCTTATCTAAAAGATACATAGTTGATAGACTCTTTTTGCCTCACATGACGTGGCTTAAACCAGTGTTTAAGAACATGGCATCAACCATATCTTACAAGGAACAGTTCATTCCCCTCAACAATTCTATTGTAATTGGGCTATTAAGAGCTATACATTTGTGTCTTATTCCAAGTTTAGCACATAAATTTGGAAATGGAGACAAATATTTACCTTTTATGTTACTTAGAACCACCTTGTTTTACGTGATAAGTCGATTGTCAACTTATTTGTATAGAACAATCTTGTCTATATCCTTACTCTTAAGTAAGTATAAATAGCAATATTTTGTACCACCATCGCCAAATATGATGAATGACTCGCTATTTTCTACCTTAGTAGGTAACAATTCCAAATCACATAATTCAATGTGAATCATATCAAAGTGTTCAGTTATTTTCCATTCAACCGAGTGAAAAGACAATCTTGTCAATTTGGCTTCAACACAAGTTTTATCTTGTAATCCGTGTAAATAGAAAATATGGGTATCCAATTTAGTTTAATTAAAAAACAGATTAAGTTAACAATAACATGTCCGAGTCAGCCATGGCACACATTTAGAGAATCAGATAAGCTGAATTCATACTCATTTTACTAAAAGAGAGGTCATTTGCACACTTCATCAATTGATTGGCACAGTCAAAATATTATGTGCTGACACTTGTACCCTTAATAGTTGTGTTAGAATTTGCCCACTTCACTAAATTGGTGTAAGGGTATAAATGTCAAAGCACAAACATTTTGAGTGTGCCAATCAATTGTTTGAGTGTCCAAATCACCTCCCTTACTAAAAGGACCATTAGAAAATTACATTAAGCTTAAACATATTTAAAAAGAACATTACCGTAAGGACTCGCATTTTGTTCTTTGTTATTTAGATTTATTTAATTTAAACATAAGAACACAACGGAATTTATTAAGTAACCATCCGGACACAAGATTCCTAAGAATCTATAAAAACTACAACGCGTTGGTTAATTTAAACTTTTTTCACATGTGAATTTTAGCATCACATCTCTTTTCCCATGATATTAGCAGTAACATAGTTTTTAAAATCGATATCTCCAATTTTCACTGCATTAAAAGAGTTAATCAAAATCTTATCAACGTATGTATGACATGATGCCCGAGTGCTAATCCACCACGATCTAATGCCAGATTCTCCATGGTCTCAATTTTTATGTCATTCTAGACATTAAACATATAATTATGGCACAAAAGGTTTCTTAATGCTTTAAAGCATCTACCGTACACATAACTCGAGTATCAGTATCCTTTTTAACAAGTACGAGAGCAGATCCTTTATATGTCACTCGTGACAATCCAAATAATTTGTTGATACGAGGTCCCATGATTAGTTTGAAACAAATTTTTGTTATTATTAACAATGTTCTAAATCACATAGTGTTTCTTATCGAAATAATGAATTAAAAGGAATTTTATTTAAAACCATTAATGTTTAATCATATCCGTTTGTATAAAAACACTTTAAAGAAAGTCTTT
Organism: Glebionis coronaria; assembly: GCA_025667525.1. Taxonomy (NCBI): domain Eukaryota; kingdom Viridiplantae; phylum Streptophyta; class Magnoliopsida; order Asterales; family Asteraceae; genus Glebionis; species Glebionis coronaria. Next base: position 22,656,223 of record CM046878.1, on the reverse strand, counting down.
CGACTAAACAATTAAAGAATATCTCATATAACATATTCCTTTTAACAAAACCAACTATGTTGTCAATCTTCATCCTGAAGATCTTAACAGATCAATTTCACATTTTCATATGATCAATTTCTACTATGAAACTCAATGTGGCTTCAGTATTTCCACTATTTTAAAGAAACTCAATGTGATTTCTATAGATGTACTTTTAAACTCTATAAATATCAAGAATTATGACTAGTTTATAATTAAACTCGACTAGTTTAGAACAAACTAGAAAAGTCAAACAAACACTTCCACTAATCTAGTAGAAAGGTGTATGTAATTTGATATTTTATAATAACTTGTAAAATTATAAATATCTTGTTCAAATAAATTCCTCTTAATTTCATTGAACACGCTCCAACAATCTAATAAAATAACAACTTGTATTTTATGCGATATTTTCAAGAAACTCTAGTTGGTTTCATTAAATACGTTCTAATTTCATAATGTAACAAATTATACATCACGAGATTTGTCTCAAAGAAACTCCACTTGATTTCAATGAATCTAAATTCACCATGATTTGTAATCATGTTAGAAACTAGTGCACCAATTACATTTACAAAATTCACTATCATCACAATTGTGTTACCATTAGTAACTTGTCAACATATAAACACAACACAATTAAGAACTGGTAAAACAATTTGGTGTTTAATAACTCGGTTTCGTTATAAACTTGTACCAAATCTGATTAAAAAACTCAATCATTGTTACTATAAACCTAGATTTAAACAATAATATAGGTAATAAACACATAATAGACCAGTTTGATAAGAAAGTCATCATGGTTTCAACATAAACTGAATGAATAAACTACTATAAAATTCGTTTATAGATCTATTATATAAAGTATTGTTTACTTGAAACTGATTTTCTAAAGAAAAACAATCTTGGTTTTGATAGAAAAACAGTTTATAAAAGTATGTTAATTAAATTTATCTGATTTTTGCAAAAAAAAAGTGTTTAATTATGTTACACATAATCTGTTATAAGGCTGTAGGGAAACATGTACACTTTTTTATAAAATAAAAAAATATTATTAAAATAAAAAAATATAAATAACAAACATGTATAATTATAAACGACAATTAAAGAAAGCGAAATAAATGATAAAAACACTTACTAGATTGCCATCAAGGATGCACTCATGAGCTGAACCACATGTTAGACACAATTAGCAATAAAGATTTGAGGCACGTGTTTGCCACGCTTCCCTTAAAATAGATTCGTTGTTTGTTTCCCATGGTATAACAATCGAAACTGTAAGTTGTACTGTCGGATTTAAAAAAACTACCTGAAAGATCACAAAAAACTTGCATGTTTCTGAATGAAGAGACTGCTGGAATCTGGTTGCTATGAAGTTGTATCTTATGCGTCCAAAACTAAATGAGAATGGAGTTTAATTTATAGTGAAAACATGTCTTAGTCACCAAGATAGAATATCACCTAAAAATAAACTAAATTTGATATATATCATTTACTTAACCGATTTTGTTAACTTTTTACAAAGTTTTGAATTTCATTTATTTAAACAGATCTTGTTAAAACAAAATTTAGCAACTTATTAAAGGAAATAAAATCCTAAGTCACATATATCTCATTCATATTAAATACAATTTTTCAACATCTATAACCTAAATGTAAAAATGATCGAGAAATCTCATGACGAGCAACTTCTAAGATAAGACATCTTCTGGACTACTAAAGCATGTTTCATGTTATCACTTGCATCCAAGCACATCATCTCTGACTCTGACACCCAAGTGTCAACACTTTCCTCAAACTAAATGAATGATGGAAATAACCAAATATTAGTTCCTCCAATAAAATAACAAAAACAGTATATTGACTACGATTAGGGAGTTGTGCAATACCAGAATTGCAACAGTGGTCATTTCACTTAGGTTAACTAGTAAAACTTGATGAGTAGAAACACTAGTAACATATCTGCAACTCCATTTGAAATAACATGTCCAAATATGTATATATGGAAACAACTAGCAAACAATTAGTAAAATTAAGAGAAGGTCTGAGAAGATATATGACAATGTGATACCATTGGTCATGGTTAAATG